>OY101429.1:8906395-9545254 GCA_956483605.1 Tuberolachnus salignus | reverse complement strand
AGGTCTTGACTTCCACTTTTCCAGGTAAGCGATGTCTGAAAATAAAGTGTTTGTACGAAGATATTTTGAATGTAATTCTGTCGTCCTTATGAATTCCTCTTCTCGAAGTTTCGTCAGAATTTACTGTTTTCTTGTACGAAGATGGCCACCAGTTTTTAAAACTCAGAATTTCGTTTGTTTGCACTTTGTGAACGGAGAAACGACCACACCTGCTAGCCTCTATGATAAGTTGAGCGTATTGCTGTGGTGTGTAAATACGATCTGTTTTTCTTAGAAGTCTTTTTATGGAACCGAAATCCCTATTACATGGCAAAAACGAGTGACCGCGAACTGGAAACAAATGAGTGATGGTTTCAAACTTTCCTCGATCGCACAAATTCATGAGGAAACTTACCACTGTATGGTTTTTGTTCTGTCCAGCTGCCCCATCGCTAAATAGAATAATATTCTTTGTGTTGACGGGGATACAGTTTTCAAAATAATGTAGAAGAAAAGAACAAACTTCATCCGGAGACTTCCTAGCCTCTCCTTCATGGTACATGTACATTTTTGCCTGATTTGTTTTTACGTCATGTACACAAAAAATATTTACCCATAACTGACGCATGTAAAAAATCTCCTGAACAGGTATGTTCGGTAAGGGTAAGTTTGACATATAGTCAAAACATAAAACGACTGTGTCTTCATCTTTATATTTATCCTTGGCAGCATTTAACTCAGTATAAAATTGATTTGTTCTTCTCTTGTGTAATATAAGCTCACCAGCTACACCCCGTTTAGCACTCACACTTATGGCTGGATTTCTTATTTTCGTGTTTAAACATTTGCACTGGCTGCACACATCGGGTCGACCAAAGGTATAATCAAAATTTTCTTTGAAATATTTATAATAGAAATTGTATTTCACTTTGGCTACTAAATCTGGATAATCTTTCACAAACATTTGATGCATTTTGACGATGTTCAATCGTGCATCTAAGTATGTTTTATGTTTTCCTCCATAATAGGTGTTTTTAACATTAAATCGCTGGATGTGTTGATGAATTTGAAGACAAATTTCACCGGGTATTGCGTTTCCACTAATATTTTTCCCACGTTTGTCTTCTGGCGTTTGATTATTTAAAATGAGGGAAGAAAGTCTACGAACTCGATCTGTCGTGACACCATGTGTAGCGATAAAAACATTCTTACAAACCGTGAAAAATTCACCATTGACCCGAAGTTTATAAAAAAAAGAATTCTGTCGTTTGAAATTTTTTTGAACGTTCTGATCACCATACTCCAACTCCAACTCGTCGTCTATCTCATCTACATCCATATTCGTCTCGTTACGATTTTCAATAATTGGTATTAACATCTTTGATTTCGTACGACGTTTAATTTCTTTTTTTTCTATCAACGATTGTAGATAACAATCCTGAACATTTTTATTTTCCAATGAGTAAAATTTCGTCCAAATGTCACTCAACACTTCCTTCGTGATAAGCTTAAAACATTTTGCAGGGCATTTGCATTTTATTTCGTGAGGAGGAGTTTTTTGACAAATTTTCTTACCTTTATAATTTACATATTCCCTGCCACGAGTTCGAGATTCCTTAATGATGTTTCGTTTGTAAGTTTTTGGACGGACAACACCTATTCTTCTTTTATTCGGAATATCGTCATTGAATTCAGATTCACTCGACATTTTAAGACACAGTTAATGAAAAATATAACCGGATAATCAAAACAACAAAACAGCTAAAATATTTTGTAGCTCCTATCGTAAACGTGAACAACTAAGTATAATCAGAGCGCGTGCTTAAAGACATGTTTGTAACTACTAATGTATTTATTTGAAGAGAAACGATAATAAAATAATTCAAAAATTATTTTACGTGTTAATAAACTGCCAGTGCTACCACGTCCATGATTATTTTAGAGCAGAAATCCCCTAAGCGATGTTACTTGTGGGGTTTCTGCACAAATCGATGCGTCTACTAATGAGATACAAGAAAAAAAAAAAAAATTACTGTCACTTATCGGGTTTCTGCAATAAGCAATTTTTTTTTAGTGAAAAAATCACGAGTAGGTAACGATATATGTGACCCGTAACATTGCAGTCGTAAGGTTCGCATGTAACCACCACTTAAACCACCTAACACCCAAGTATAGATTGTTAATATTTACAGTTGATGAAAAAAATGATAATGTTTTTTGCCACCATTATTAGTTCTTAACCGTTATATTTCTCAACTCAGCACTACGCTATAGTTATTGCATACCAAAAACTATTATTTAGATAAACGTACAGGTTAAAATTCAAAAACTTCGTTATCGGTTATTATACAAGTTTACATCGATTTGGTCTTACGAAAAATGATCTATAATAATGTATTATCGTCTGTGGTTATGGATTTTCACTGCAGCATGTTAAACATTTCGAGCGTATTTGGTAACGGCGTGGCAAAAAATAAATTAATCGTAAGAAAAACTGCGCCGTTCCGCTTAAATCACTGCAGGATAAACCTAAAATATGAGACGATTTAAATCGAGTCAAAAGTAATTATTTCAATAATTATAGCCACGCAGTGACGCGTCTTGAAACCACTAAACCTACAAAACCGATCAAATGAATACTAATTGAAAAATGAATTTCCCTGTAGCATTCCGGTGTTCGCGCACGAATGATTAATTTAATTTTAACAAAATTGACAACAATTTAACTAAAAACTGGTGCGCTGGTTTGTGAATAATTCCCGTTTGCAGATAAACGCTATTAGTTTTCGTCAAACGTTCGGGGTGGAAGTTGTACCATGTACGCGGACGGATATATTATAATATCACTATAATAAACGATAACTATAACGGGGATATTAAAATACGAAATTGTTTTAGTGGGTATCGACCGTTTTCGAGAGATTAGTTGGTATCGGATTCGGTTGAGATAGATGAGAAATGGCGAACGGCCAACTGGATCCCCGTATAATGATAATAACGGAATCTAATTGACCAAACTCCAAACTCTTACGATAATAAATAGTCAAATAATCCTCATAGTTTCGCTGTTTTTTTTTTTTTTTTTCACGAATTAAAACGTTGGTACTGTGTTAAATATGTTTTTCACAAAATTAATGCAATTATTTTCAGGAGCAACATTTAATGTTATGGAAACTTTTGGTAACAACGAAACATTATAGTATTACGATCGAAAGTTTCCAAAAGTCGCATCACGTGTTTGCTTTGTGAGAAACAGAAGTTCCGACTTGTTTTTATCGGTTCGATAAAAAGCGAAACGTGTTTCCACCGAACAACAAATTTGGCGACGGGCCGTGAAAGTTTATCAATGTAGACGCAGCTATATATATTTTTTTTTTAATTATTGATACACATATATATATTGTACAAACAAAAAAGGAACTGGCAACACCTGTTAATACATTTGTAAAACTATCAATGGTAAGTATTATTATTGACTATATACAAATACTCTGAAATTAGCCGTACACAGTAGGGGGGGGGGAAGAGGATGAAACACTTCGGGTCTTTACGATTATTTTTTGCCGTGTTACAACAAAAAGAAAAAAAAAATCGGAAATAACGAAACTATTTTCTGTTGTTTCCCCCTCCCCCCCATTATTAAAAAAACTATCGCGGATAATAAATGTTTTTCAATATATTTCCACCTAAACGTTTCTTACTCCACATTTTTCTATTAATCAAGTGAACGTTTTAAGTATTTAAAATTTATAAGTTGTACAATGTCATGTTTTTTGTTTTATTAATTGTTTTACGTTTAAAATAGAGCCTTTTAGTATTTTAATTGAAAAAAAAAAAAAAATATATAAAAATATTTTATAGTTTCGTTGTATATTTCAAACCCCTTAAAGGCCTCTCAAATGAAAAGGAATGGAAATTTGTAAATGCATGGCGTTACTATCATAGACATGCCCATTAGGGGTTTCGAATTTTAACTTCAAACGAATATCACGAAAACCATTGCACAAAATAGATTCAAAATGCTTTCAGAAAAAGTGCTACACTTGAAAATCGGAGCAGGATGTCCGGTAGAAAAGTTGTATATGGTCAGAAAAAAAAACACACACACACACACACACATCGTAGTAAAACCAATACATTCGCTCGCTACGCTCAGAATATTAAAGTTATTATTAGTTAATTTAGTTTTAACGGGTAAGGAAGTACAGTTAACTGTGATAATAGCAGGCTGGAATAGGGAATAAAAGTTAAATTGGTCCGAACTTCTATTGATTTTGTATTTTGAATAGTCAAAAAAAAAAAAAAAAGAAGAAAAAAAGAGGAAATTAAATCGACACGGGCAACAACTGATGATTTCATGATTACCTCTACACTATCCAGCATTTGTTTAGTCCGTGAATATAAATAAAGTATTTTCAGTGTTGCTGTTTTATCAACACAAAATTAATACAAATAAAAACAAATATTTATATAAAAAAAAAAAAAAAGTGTTTTTCCAATTAAGAAATGTCATAAGTAAACTGTATAGTCGTACTGAAATTAAATGTTGAATAGTAATTCTACTTAATATATTTAATATCGCCGGATAAATAGATATTATTTGTTTATCCGGCAATATTTCGAATATCTGATCGTCGCCTTGTACACATTTATTGGCTCATTAAATTAATATTTTGAATCCGTAGCGAAAATATAATAGGCGGTAATAATTTCCGATATAACGGACGTCCGGGCCTTATATAAATTGATTGGTTCATACTCTATTTAATTCATTGGGAAATATAATTGAACGATTGGCAACGATACACTGAACATCCGGCCGAGGCCGTGTAGAAATAAATGCAGGTCTCTATACGTACCCCCAAACAACGATATTACGTTACCGCAATACTGAAATCGAAACGATAATATTAAATGATGGTAAATGAAATTATTATACAATTAAGACGGTAAATAAAATGAGGTTTCCCGGTGTTACTTCCATAATACAGGGTGCGCGGCAGAGCCGACTGACGAGTTTAATGCGGTCATTAGCCTGTGATAAGATAAGAGCAGGCCTTAGCTAGTGGTATATTTAGAATTGTACGGTAATGCCGTTTTTATTCGTAATCACAGTCTGGACAGGTATACATCGTGGTTTCGTCGTGCGTGCGTATTACGAAAATAATCACTCTGTGATCACTACACGAAGGGCTTTTCGCATACACTTCGGCATTCCACGTGCTGAATCTGTTCCTTCTGCTAACGCTATCAAATTGTGGATACGGCATTCCAGAAAAAACTGGAAGTACCCTGAGTAGACTTGGACACGGAGCACCCGGAACGGTAAGAACCCCCGAAAATGTGCAGTTGGTTAGAGAGACGATTGAGCAGTGACCAAGACGCTCAGCCCGGAAACACGCTGTAGCTTTGGGAATCTCAGACCGTTCTTTGAGGAGAATTCTTCACGAAGATTTATCATTCCATCCCTATACATTTGTGCTTGTCCAAGAGTTAAATGCAACCGTAAAAATCTCTGTCAGTAAATTCTTCTGCAAATTCTTCCACAAATTCCTCCGATATCAACTTTTTTCTGTAGCGATGAGGCCCATTTTCATCTTTCTTGAACTGTAAACAAACAAAATGTTCGATACTGGGCTACAAATAACCCACAGCAGCTCCATGAAAGACCACTCCACTCTCCTAAAGTGACAGTGTGGTGTGCTGTGTCCCGATTTGGGGTGATCGGCCCCTACTTTTTTGAGGACGAGAACAGGACCGTCACTGGATCGTCTACAACAGTGTATCAATGCTGACGGCCGCCATCTTGGAGATATAATTTTCAAAAAAATAATTTTTAAAAATGGGATTGAATACTGAGATTAAATTAAAAAAAACCTTTTCTCTAAGTTTTACTGTTCGTTATTTATAGCCCATCAAAACTCGTCAGTCGGCTCTGCCGCACCCTGTATTACCCGAATATCAACCGTTAAACATAATAATGACAACAATTGTGGAAAATTTGATGAGAAAAATGAAAATATTTTTGTGAGCAATTGTGAAATTCGAACTTGGACCTATCTATATGTCCCTGTTCTACACATTACAAACGTACCCGGAACCCTACGTCTAACCATAGCGCCAATATATTACATGAGAATTATAATAAAATCTAAGATGTTTAAACATTTTATTCTTTCGCTTTTATTTAGAAACGAAACTTCTACTCCTTGGATAGGCGTAGAGTTCAAATGAGGCATCACTCTTCCGCCCTTGCCCCCTTCCGGTTCCCGAAAAAAATATACTCAAGATAAATTCGAGCGTCACGAAAATGTCACCTCTCCATAGAGTGTACTTCAAGAGTTATTCACAAGAAAGAATTATGTACAATTAACTTTCAACTAACTCACCTCCTAAAATTTCTTACAGACTTCCCAAACTTCCACTAAACATCCAAGACTTCAATCCAACTTTTTCCCACCCTTTTCCAGCCGCCCACAATAAAAATAATTATGCTCACGACAGATTTTGAATGTATATGCTAGTACTTTTGAAACAATTTTGGGAGGAAATGTAATCAAAATTACGAAATAAGTAAAACGAGAACAATTTTAATATCGAGAAGACATTTTGATAAATATGAACAAACGTTCGGGAGAAGGAGGTGGGGGGGGCAAACCCTCCACAGTCCAGCAGGTAACGACTACTATGACAATTGACTAGACTATATCAAAACTGACTCGGCGCCACTTCCGCGGGCGGTTTGTACAAAACTTTGGCAGTGAGAAATATCTTTTCGGGGGTTTCCTAAATAGGATACACTCCCTGCAACTGAGCATGGCTGAGTACCGTATGAACTACGGAGAACATTAAATAGAATAAGAGCAGGCAGGCGTTTCGAGAACATAAAGACATTTAATGAAATGGCGTACCATATCCTGCTGCGTTTTCGATCACTTCACAGAGTTACGGACTGCGAGGCGAGCCAAACGAGAGACCGTCTAATTTTGGTGTGAAGAAGAGGGAATTCAAACGATCGTTGGCCATACACGATAGAGGAACACGGCAAGTCCGTGATAACGAAAGAACGCAGAAAAAAAGAGGAAAAAAAGTAAGCCACTGACAAGACGCCGTCCGAAAGGATTAACATAATAAGTATTCGGTGTGAATTTCAAGTAGTTATTTTAAACCGAATCGTAACACGATCGAAAATAACGTGGAACCGTTATTGCGTAATTGTTCCCGTTGTGTTCTGGATTACCAAGAGAAATCGAGGAAAATCGCGACGGGCAGTCGATCTAGATGCGAAATTCAATAAAAAAAAAAAAAAACTAAGAGTATCTACACTACATACAGATACATTGGTACATGTATATGTCTTTTTTCTACTGAATATAGTTGACATTAGAATGTCGATGTCAATTTGGTATTAAATACGAGGAGACGAGGATTAAACTGTAGGTAACTTTTTTAACACGTGTAAAAAATAAACAAGTTTCAAAGACAGGAATTATTTATTTATTATTTTTTTTGGTAACATTCTCGGTGTCGGACAAATTAAAAAAATGACCCCCAGCCATAAGACATATACATGTCAAAAAAAAAAAAACTACTCTAGAGTTTTTTTTTTGTTTTTTTTAAATTTGAGTGAGTTTTCCGGTTAAAAAGATGTCGGGAGAAAAAGTAACACGTCATAATATACAGTAAAACCAATGCCAATACGAATGTATACGTTCTGCAGGATCCGAAAGAATAAAAAAAAAATCGTTTTTCCAGCCAACCGTGTTTGTCTGGAAAATACACTGGGGGGGGGGTGAGGGGGTACCGTCCATTAAAAATACGATACGTACACCCCGGGTATATGTGTTTTGGTTTAATGAAACGGAAAAGAAAAAAAAAAAAAAAAAAAACGTTTGCGTTTTCCCGGAGGCTGCGTCGGGCGAGTCGGTCAGACCTGTCGGCGGCGGCGGCGGCGGCGGCGAGATATATTGTACGGCTATTCATTTTCGAGCGGCGGCGGCGGCGGCGGTCGGGAAATGTCCGCCGCGGCCGCCGCACGCAAAGGTCGTTAATCACGCGGAAATTAATATCGGCCGGTCACACATATTATTTTGTTAACGCGGGGCACACGCGCCCGTTGCGGGTACGCGGTTAAAGCCCGAAACGCGGCCCGCGCTATTATTAGGAAACAATTACGCGGCCACCGCCGTCCCGGTATATAACTACGGGCGCCGCTCGTACTCACCCCATCCGCCCACCGCCCTGGCCCGGCCGCACCCGGCGGCCGCGGAGAAACGCGGCCCGTTAATCTCCGCCGCCGTCACCGGCGCACAGGTATGCAAAACGCACCGCCGTCCCGTTATTACTCGTTGTACTCGTTTAACAATATTACCGGGCGCGGCGGACAAACCGCGGTCCGTGTCGCGCCGACAACAACCGCACAAATTATAGCGTTTTTCGAATTTATAATAATTTTTTTTTTTTTTTATTTAACTTCATTTTAAACCGTACAAATCTGCAATTAAAATTTACAATAAGCACGCGTGCGGATATATGCATTAATTGGCGTGCGACGCGTGAAAAAAGAAGCCGCCCTTCCCCCCCCCAATAGCGACACTTTATTACAGAAGTTTGTATAATTTAAAGTTATTTTTTTTTTTAATTTCTAACATTATGATCGCGGCACCGTCTTCTTTTTAGCCCACGAGGAGGATTCCCGGGAACGGAGTGGGAATTTAGTGCTGATATTAGCGGATTACGGTGGTCGGTTAGTAATTTAAATTAAATCCGGATTGTGTTTTCCTGTGATTTGCTCGCCGTTGTCGAGGAGTACATTAGGACTCGGCAACTGATTTCTGCTCTCGGCTTTTATACGTTTTTTTTTTTTCATTCGTTATTGTACGGCTCCCGCCCGAGTCTCTTCTAGCTTGCTGGCCGCCCCCGATATAACGATTATAATAATCGTATTATTATTGTCGTGACGCACTAGGCAGCCGGTTTGTTGAGCAGCCAGATTAAGCAGCCAGATTAAGCAGCCAGATTAAGCAGCCAGATTAAGCAGCCAGATTAAGCAGCAAGATTAAGCAGCCAAAACTCAACGCCCGTCGGGTCCGTCAGTCGTTCGACAGCTGTCACGATAATCGTACATTTGTTCATATTTCGAATCGAATTTTCGATCGAAATGGACATAGAGAAGAGGCTATCGCTATTTACCTTTTGTCTCGTAAGAAGCGCAGAACAAAAAAAAATAAAAAAAGATACTGGATTCATCCTATACTCGTGGAACGGCACTCAAAGGGCTTGTATCAAAATTATTTTTAAGATCTCCGAAATTGTCCGGAACGTTTTTTATAATTATACTAGAATGTCAGTGCAATCGTTTGATGAACTTTTAGAAAACGTAGATAAATTCACTGTCGGGTAATGGCACTCGTATGCGAAAGCCATATCTCCCGGATATATCGATGCCCGTATTATAATATTATCCTACTGTTATCGTATTTTAACGGATCGTTTTCGTGACGTTTGTTTATTGTTATTGCCATCTGGCCCGCCGTTATTATTCGCAGGTTACCGTGGAAAACCAACAAAGCATTCCGGGCGGACAGATAGATAGAGCCAACCGGAGAGGGTGAGACGGATTTGGACTTTATCGGCTTTTACGGGTATTTAATAAAATATTTCAATAAAACTGAAATTTAACAAAATTCGAAATAATCCTACTTTTATATTGTGTAGCTAACGCGACATATGTCCCACGTGTACAGAAGAGGATTAAGTATATATATATATAAAAAAAAAAAAAACTTCAAGTGTCTCGTAGGACGTTTAATGCGTTTCTAAAATTAACTTCATATGGAAAAGTCCACACAAGGACAAACAGTTTAAACATTAAAATATCGCACATCAATACCATCGGCGTACAGATCCAACGTTTGGAATATTTTTTACAAAAAAATCCGACGGTTTTTATTTTTTTTTTTACATCTCCCCCGGTCGGAAATAAACCACTATACGATAACACTTGCGCAAAACTGGAGAAAACGGAATCTAACACGATTATCAACGCATTTTGAACGTGGGAGACGCATTTCGAATATATTAGGTATTGGTTGTGCGATCGGATTTTATTTTATTTCCAGATTTCCTTTCTCCTCCGCCAGAGATTAAATTTAAATTCTTTCAATTTCCCCCCGACCTGCCCCATTCGTTTCGAGCGTATACAATATTTTCATATTTTATTTACGCATTTTTGATTTTGATTTTTTTTTTTTTTTTTTTTCAAGTATTTTACACGACGTATGAACCTAACCAGAGTTCCGTAAACTCCGTTCTTGTTTAGTTATTATTCGCGTTTTTTTTTTTTTTTTTTTACACGCGCGCCCCCGTTGAAAAATGAAAAAGATAAACTTTTCGAATTATAGAAAGAAACGAACAATAAATAACTGAGGCACATACTTCGCACCACGTGTGTGCCATTGTTGTAGGTGGGAAGTTTGGAAAGTAGGATGTAGAGGAGAATTTAATTTATACTTGTGCGCAACGATAAATCATTGCTAACGATACACGATTCTGAGCGGAGTTCAGTTAGTCGTGTTTCGAAATATCGTAGTTTTTAAAATTGTCATTAAAATGTGCACTTATAAAACATATTTATTTCATTACCCTTAATTTTTTTTCTCTTTCGTTATTACGTACAACCTATAATGAACGCTGTGTTAAATTTTTGTGCAATTCTGTTATATTCGATTAATCCGACATAGCTTAAAAGCCTATAATAATCCAAAAACGACCCGAGTGTTTTGAAAAATTGCCCACGCCTAGAATAGCCTAATATTAATATTATGTAGAAACTTCAGGTCCCCGTGATTAGGTTTCAACGAGTTACGTCAAAAAGAAATAATTGAAAATAATGAAACCATTCCCATAAATTTTGTCGTATTTCCTATGTTTTATTCCCAAATAATAAGAAAACTACAACGAAATAATGAACCCCTCAATGCATCAACTTGCTACATTTGAAAATCGGAACAGGATGTCTGGCAGAAAATTTGTTTATAAAAAATAAAACTAAAATAATGTTAAAACTAAAATAAACATAGTAAACTGATAAATTATTCTTCGATTCGCTCAAAATCTGAAAAAAAAATTGAATAAAACCAAATGCGCCGCGTTGTTGTATTACAAATATTTAGATCGTCTACGGTTGAAGATTCAATGATCATTTTATAAAAAAAAAAAAAAATTATGACCAATAATGTCATATTATTTTTTGGGTTTTTATGGACTTGTGGGATGGACAACGTGGATACTGCGAGTTATAATATGTACGACAAACAAACACAATCTCCAAATCTAGTGGTGAGTGTAATAACATAAAGAATATAATTTTTTTTTTTTTTTTATTTAAAAAGAATATTTACAATCTATTCTACAAGGCATAATAAGCAATTTTGAACACATACATAAAAAAAATTTTACAACCTGAACACATGAGGAGGGAGACCATCCAGTGATAGAACCCAACGTTATTATATTTATTTATTAATTATTAACTTAACAAAAATTAAATTAAAATTAAATGGTTTATACCATCAAACATTTAATAAATCACGACACCACTTTCTCTTTAGACGACGTGGGGGATTATTAGGAAGTGAGTTTGAAGCAAGTTCAGCGATTAAAGGGTTAAAGTGAGACTGTAATTTTGAGTGAAATTTTTTATATTGTTTTGTGACTAACTGATTTACTGTTTCTATTTTAAAGTCATTTTGAATTGTGGAATTTGTTACGTACCAAAGTGCGGAAGAGATAATGCGAAGAGTGATAGATTGGAAGGCTTGGAGCGTACGTATTTGAGATGGTTTAGCGCATCCCCAGATCTGGATTGCATAAGCCCAGATAGGCCGTATTAAGGATTTGTAGATGATTATTTTAAGGGTAATTTTGATTTCAGAATTGGGCGAAGTAAGTGGAGTCGACTATTGAGAATTTTTCTTTTTGACTTGATATGAGGACCCCAGGTCAATCTTTTGTCAATTAGGACGCCGAGGTATTTTACTTCTGAGGATATTGGGATTGGTATTCCTTGAAAATGGATGGGAAGGGGTATGGACTTTTTTTAATGTAAATGGAACATAATTTTATTAGATATAATATTCATTATATCGTTGCAAATCTCCACGCCAATAATCATCTCGGATAATATTTTAACCGGTCTAAAAACCTGAGTGTGACAAAGGAAAGGGACAAAGGTTATGTATTTTTTTTTTTTTTTTTTTAATTAGATAGAAAAAAAAAATTATGTAGCTCCGATATCGATAGGATGGTTTTGCAGTTTGTAATACTCGACAGTACCGGCGCCACAACTTTTTATCCAGGTGGGGCCGGCCCGAGGGCAATGACTTATAGAGTAGACAGTATTATATATTACCTTTATACCCAAGTAGGCTTTCCCTTCTGTTCCTCCCCCATCACTATAAAATTAATGTAAGATATTAATCGCAATTTATTATAATTTATTATACATAATATACATGAAACAACTTTTTATACATTTATCAAATACACACACAGACACTTGTTTATTTTCGGGAAAAAAAAAAGAAGACGGATGAGAAGCACGAGAGACCACCATTCAAATTAGATTTTACTTATTTCGACCATAGCCATAACGAGATAAACCGACGCGATTGTTCTCGTTCAGAATGCCTGGTTTCAGGCGGTCGGACGGGAAACCAAACCCGGCTTGTCGGGTAATTCCACTGTCATGGTAGCTATTCTCGGGGTCCGACTCCTAATACTATTTCCGCTGGATTTAAACGATCTAACATGGACGATTTTGCGAGGTTGGTGCAGTGGCCCTGAGCGGACATTTGAGTGGACGGTACGGTACTCGTAGAGAATGGCGAGGGGCGTATAAAAAACGATATTTAAATTTTGAACTGATAAATAATAATGAATAAATGAAATATTGGTATTGAACAAAACCTTTTGTGAATAAATTGATATTCAATTTTGAAATCGAAAAATAATCGTTATCAAAATAATTTCAATAATAATGCAAATGTTATCAACCGTACACAGTCATTGGGAATCCCGTCGAGAATTGCGGCACTGCGTTTTCGAAGGCACCATAAAATATATAATAATATGAAAAAAAGAAACTTGAACATTATAATATTATTTATTGTTGTTGGACGGAAATATAAAAAAAAAAAAAATAGATATGTATACATACACACTATTTAATATTTTAAATTTAAGTATGTAATATTGATTATTTTTTAGTGAATATCCATCACTGCAACGTGTCCACTCCCTTTTCTCTCACTCTAAAAAAAAAAAAAAGAAAAGAAATAAAAGATCCACTATTAGTAAAACCCAATCGTCCCACCTTGATCGTTCAGTCATCGTACCCCAGCTGTTGTCGCCTACCCCAAACCGGCGAAAGCATTCCCAACATAAAGCATAATTATAGTACTTCGAATGCATTTTTATTCGTTCAATTATATCTTGAACGAGCGAAAACACCAAGTACCTATATTTTTATTATTTTTTTTTTTTTTTGTTGTGGTATCGCAACCTACGGGGGGAACTCTACCCGACGGGGCGGCCAAGTACCTAATCTAAAATTACTATTAATTATATTATGAATTGTCGAGAAAAAAATTGCTCTTATCGTATTATTATTATTATTATTATCATAATTGTATATGCAGCAGGTATTTATACCGAATACAATTATATTTCAGTTAAAGTTTAAGTTATTATTACTTGAGTATATATTATAATATATACTAGTTATTTGTATTAGATGGATAATAAACAAAAACCATGAAAAATAAAACACAACTTGTTTTTATACACGCGCATAATTTATATTATCTATACCGGACACGCAGTAAATCAAATGTTTGTTGGCTAGGCGCCCGTCCGTTGTACTTGACCGTTTATCCATTCGGGTGCAGAAAACCTCCGAAAAAAAAAAAAAAAAAAAAAAACCACGACGACGTTTTAGAGTGCCCTACCCTTGGCGCCGCCACTGAATTACGGGAACGTGTTCGGCAACCTTTTGAGGCGGAAGAGCCAAAAATAAAAATTTCCCGGTTTTTTAAGAGCCACTAATAGTTTTCGTTTCGATTGTGCTTAATTTTCGATTTAAAATAAACGACTTTTAACACGAAATAATATTTATTCATACAAAAACATATAAATATTTTAAGCACAAAGTATTTTAGCTACAATAATAAAATAATTAATCCAATAATATAACTGCAGTTGTTGAATAGTAGATAATTGCATTAGTATGCACACATTGGCATTGCGTGCCGTTTGAAAGTTTGGTTCATAACTAGTTGCCGTTGTACACACGTTCCATTTGGTTATAATTTTTATATTTTTTTATCGACTATTTATCGCTAGTAGTTTATCTAATATAAAAACGCGGTTATCTCGTATGTACATTGTACACACTTGTAATTTTTTTAGTTGACTACGTAAGCCTGTGCAGTGTGCAGGTACAATCGTGTTATTTGATGTCGTGTATTGTTTCGTATTTCTAAAAGCAATACAAATAATAATATGTCGTCTAGAGACGTTTCTTTTATATAATTGAATACATTTTTTTTTTGATAATAAAATAATTATTTTTTTGCGTATGAAACCGGAGAGCCGGGACTTTACATCGAATGAACCGCACCGATATATACCTATATATATAGTTTTAGTATAACGTGCACAGGATTTCTTTCGGATGAACTCCGGTAACATATTTACGGTGCTAATAAGTAATTGTAATTTTAGGATATTTGGAAAGGGCTAGGGGGACCGGAGCCAGCGACCGCCGGATAACCGAAATGCATAATCTCGCGCCCGAGACGCAAATTCTAAATGCAGGCGCCTGTCTAGTGCGGCGATCCCGCGTAAAACGTATTATACAAAAAATTATTATTATTTTTATTATTATTATTAAAATTATTATATAATTGTAAATTGCGTAACGTTATGGATTCGGCCACGTATGTACGAGTAATAATATATTTTGCGTGCGTGTGACGGAATCTGCGGAATGTTGACCGTCGAACGTACGCGGCGAGCCCGGTGAAATATTACAAGGGCGCGCGGGCCCGCTGCAGAACCGTCGGGCGCGTCGTTTCGAATTCGCGCGGGCTAGGCATAGGCTAGACCTGGTTGTAAACGTGGACGAAAACCGCCCGCGGGAGGGCGAGAAAATATCGGGTCGAAACCCATAAAATCGCATATTGACCTACCTACCTACCTACCTATACGGCGTACAATAATGTGCATTATAAATACATGTACAGGGTGGAGCACTGGAACGGCCGATTTCGATAATAGATTTCCCTATTTTTCCCTATTAATTTCACACGGGTTAGGATTCTCACTAAATATTATTTAGTTTAGGGACAACATGCCGTTCAGTGAACACTGCTTATACGATATATTTGTACATATTGCTTATGCAATAAAATCGTTTTATACAAATAATAATTGACAGTTTTGTGGCCGCACAGCGTTAATTTTCTCTTCGTTTTAACCTTAAACGCCATGATTGGGCACCATCAGCCTAGAGGCTATTAAAATATGGGCAACCAACTTTGAAGGAAACCGATTCGGCATTAAAAAAAGAAGCATATACGAAAAAAAAAACACCATTCGTACACCTGAAAACGTTACCGCTATCATAATGATTCCGAGTCGTTTTGCGTGAAAACATGCTTTATCGTTAAATTTATCCAGTAGATGCCTACGTCAGATTTTAGACAGCTACCTAAACTTTTATCCATTTAAAAAGTAAAGTCTATGCACAGAAACGTCGAAATATTGATCAACTACTAAAAAACAAAATTCAAGAAAAAAAAAAAATCGCCAATTCACCTTTGAAAGTGATCCGCCGTGTAGTGGAAAATACACAAGATAGGCCAGAAGAATGCTTGAGCAGAGATGACCGTCATCTTGAGTACATAATTTTTTTTTAAAAATAAATGACAAGTTATGTACTTCATTATAATAAATTAATAATTCATTTTTTTATTTTATTTTATAATTTAACTTTGAAAATCTACCGTTACAGTGTTCCACCCTGTATAACGAATAAAAGAAGACTAGAGGATACTGCATAATATATAATATTATACACGTATAAAAATGAATTGCTAAAAAAAAAAAAAAAAACGTGTTTTCAGATTTGATTCCCCGAGAAATCGTATAAAAATATATTTTTTTTTTTCTAGTTTTCTCTATGTACGAAAATATCCTTGCCGCAATATTGTGATGTCAAAAACAGCACGGAAAACTTTGAATCAGAGAAACGAAAATATCGTCCTTTAAATCAAAATTTTTATTTTCGCAAATAATATTATCAACGACACGGTTTACAATTATTATTCACGTGTTTTTAAGCTATTGAAATTGTTTTTTTTTTTTGTTATTATTTGGTTTTACGCGGATAAAACGAATAGCCGAGCGGAAATGCTTGAAAATTGTATAGGAAGCTCATCGGAAGTTGTACTTCGTAGTAAAATAAAATAAATACAAAGTTAAACGTAACGTAGGAGTTTTTTATATATATATATATATGTAAACGTTTAAAGTGCAAATTTTTATGAAAATCATTAACATTACGGCATTTATTTTATTTTCCAATAAATGTGAACATAATTTTTTGGCCGTCTATACAAAAATTCACAACGATTCGAGACGAAAATATTAATTTTTTTATTTTTATTTTATATATAGTTACAAACTAATAATAACATTTTTAAATTTTAATTTATCTACATATTTCGATCGATTTATTTTATTGTTAATATAATAAAACCGTCAACACTATAGACGAAACTCGAGTCATTATAATACTGTACCGGGGAGTCAATGTAATAATATTAGTAAAAAGTTATGTCCGACGAAAGTCAAACGTCAATAACTTAAAGAACGTCTACGTGGAAACCGCATTGGCCGTCCGATGTCAGCATGTTGGGAATGATGTGCCGATAAAATGGTGTGCCAAAAAATTCTCCGGCTAACCGTAAACAGCTGAAGACGGTATAATGTACGTTTTTTTTATGTCCGGGTGTCGTAGTGTCTGGAGTGGTTTTTAACCGTTCGAAATAATTATACGATTTTACCGTAATCGGTTATAAATGTTGTGTTTTATTATAAGATAACGCGAACAATAGCCGAAAAAAAGTTTTTTTTTTAAAAAAAAAAACCATTTTTACAATATCGCGGACAATTTTTCAGTTCTATTTTATTACTGGGGTTTTGTATTGTTTTTCGTTTTCGATAAAATCGAAAATATTATATCGAAAAAATTATTTTTTCGTTTTTTGTCGTATACGAACAATATTTTACAATAAATATTTAAACCGGGTAGGGGGGGGGGTGTATTTTTTCCGTGTATATAACCTGATTGATTGTTTAGTCGTAACAAATATAAATATATATGTATACAAAATTTATTTTTATACTAAAAATTAAATCATCAATTTAACAAACAAATATTTACCCTTTGCATGGTGAAAAAAGAAAAAAATAATAATAATAATTATAAATACAGACATCTCTATTTAAAATATTATAATAATACGACAGCTTACTGCTATTACGTAGGTCGAATTTTCGAATTATATAACGAGAACGATGTTTTACTTACACATTGAATTGGAGTTTATTTTTAATTTAATAATAATAGTATTATTATTATTTTTTTTTTTATACGTACAATAAAATATAGTACACGTAATAATATATATATTTTTTTTTTTTTTGAACACACTTCGCGGTAACCGTTATATACGTACTTAAAAAATCAAAAAAAAAAAAATCATTAAATATTAACTATTTATACGCAGTATAGTAATTGGATTTCTCTGGTTGCACGTTATTCCGCCGCTGAATTAATTTCGTGTGCCGGGGTCCACTACTCGAAATCGAATTATTACGTAAATACCGATTTGAGAAGAGGTTTTTTTTTTTTTTATTTCGCCCCTCCGGAAGAGTAAGCCACCGGGCCCCTGCCACGCAAGGAAATGTAAATTAATCGTACGTCCGGTCGTGCTGCGCCGGTAGATTTTTTTATTATTATTATTATTATTGTTATACAAGTACGTTTATTTCGTTGTTATCCCGCAATCAAGTCCGGTTGTTCTTTTAACGTTTTCAAATTATACCGTCGGTCGGCCGGCCGCCGGGGGGTACGGGCGACGCGCGCGGCAGCGGGAGCATTGTTGTCGGACGAAAATAAAAACGACCGAAGCGTACGGTTTTTTTCTTTTTTTTTTTTTTTTTTTAGAGATAATAATAAACGTCTGCAAAGAAGAGCGGTTATTGTGTTATATACTCTTTCGAGTGTCGGCGCGCACGTTTTCCAACACCCGGTTCTAATATTAATAATAATAATAATAATAATAATAATAATGATTAATATTTTCACCGCCGCCGCAATAATATTTCGTAACGACGACGCGTAAAAATAGGAATCGTATATTATTATTAACAATAACAAAAATTTATTGCGTTACAGGGGCGGTTCTTGGCAAGCCCCTGAAATGAGGGGACGCATGCCGCATTACGCATGCCGTAGTCTTGTGGTTAAGGCAGCGAGTTGCCCGAGGGCGGGAGGATAGGCTTAGTTAGGTTGATGTTCGGTAAAACTTTCAGGGAAAATTGTCGATATTTTTGGATCCGGCTTTTGAATTCCCATTGACGGGACAAGATATTCCGTACGATTAGTTCGCGATTATTGTGATTTACTACGTCCGTTCCCGTGGAAAATCCCCAGGCTCTACGGTACACTTTCCGTTAGAGCAGTGTTTCCCAACCGGTGGTCCGCGGTCCCATAGATTTTTTCTTCGATTTCTATTACGAATTGATTACAGTATTGATTCCAATTATCCGAACGCCAATCATCCGGACGTCCAATTAACCGGACGAGAAAAATACGGCACGTGCCGTTATTCATACACGTGTTTCATAATCGTTTTTAGATTAGATAAAGAATAGGTACTACATATATATTATTCTTAATAATATCCGTCATTCCAACGTAGGTATATTAAAAATTATTTGTTGGAGCATGGAAATGTGTACAAAATTGTACTTTAGAAAGGTCATGGAATAAGTTACTGAAGCAAGTTGAAGATACCCAAAATGTGGAACCAAATGTTGAAATAGCTGAAATACAAGAGTGTATAAGCCAAGTTCACGTATTTAGCGATTGTGATGAAGAGAATATAAGTGAGTGGTTGCTTATGGATACAAATGATCCTGGATATCAAATACTTTCGGATGATGAAATAGTTCGTAACTAATTTGAAGAAGATGAAACTGAAGAAGAGGAAAATGAAACTGACGATTTGATTGAAGGTGAAAATGGGCCGTCTCATTCTGAAGCTTTTGATGCATTGGATTTGGCGTTAAATGGTTTGAGAGACAAGAAGAATCAAACACCACTCAATTGTTGCAATTAAGAAGATTGAGAGACCTAGCTGCTCTAAAGAGAAAGTCAACTATGAAGCAAACTAAAATATCATCATTTTTCAAAATAAAATAAATTATGTGCCAAGTCAGCTTTTTTTTTGGTTTTAAATTATGTCACGTATGTACTTTAATTAAAGCTTATTTTGTTTCAGTTGAATATCTAATAAAATTACATATTTGTTTATGGTTACGTGTGTATATAACTTTTGATATATCATATGTCAATCATCCGGATATTTGCTTATCCGGACCACCCTTGACATTAATTAGTCCGGATAATTGGAGTCCTACTGTATTATTTTTTTTTTTTAAATAGCGAAAAACATTACGACTTATTGAGAAACCGTATAATATTATACGGTTATCTTATCGTTGTTGCTGCTGTAGGCCGATAAGCATTTTCCACTTTTACAAGTGCCTAGATATCAGAGTAATAAATTGAAGTATAGTAATAAAATGTAAAGTTAACATTTTTCGATAAATTTTGTGTATTCTTGTTAATGAGCAGAAAAAAAAAAAAAAAAAATGTATTCCTAGTTTTCGTAAAATTGAGGTGGTCCGCGACCTATAAAATATTGTCGAAGTGGTCCGTGGTGGTAAAAAGGTCGGGAAACACTGCGTTAGAGCAACGGGTCCCGGAGCTGTGCACCGCGGTGTTCTAAGGGCGCCGTGGACCATACGATAATAAAAAATATATATATTCGTATACAATCGTAAAACCTATCTATAAGATGGAATCCTCATTACAACGGAATATATCAATAGTTCCGGTTCAAATAGTGAAGAAATTGCTCTCTCTGAGGTCGAACCACATCTACTACACGAAAACGGTTACATTTTCGTAATTTAATTAGTAAAATAAAACTCTCTACGACGGAAAATAAAACTATTTAAAGATGAATATTATCATTAGCTCGTATTTAGACGAATTACACGTGTTTCACATAAGCCACGAACGTGTTACCCCTTAGTCACAAAAAGTCACAGTCAAATATTCCAAATTATCTATCTCAATTATAAAATAAAGGAAATATGTAATATAGTTTTTTTATTATTATTTTTAGTTTTTAGTTGTACATTCTTAGTATTATACACGGAACATAATTAAATATAAATCCATACATTACAATCATTAAGAATACATTTACGTTGTACGAAATATTTACGTAACTAAAATATCATATTTTTTTTAATACTCTCTATAGTGGAAAACTCTTTATAACGGAAAAATGCGTTTTAAGCGATTCGTTAAAAAGATATTTTACTGTATATATATATATATATATATATATATATACATAGCCTAACCTATGCGATGAATGTACTGGCAAAACTACGTGACGTGTTTTTTTTGTTTTTAGCTATAAATAATTAGTCGACCTTAAATCTGCGGCTTTTGGTTAACATTTTGTCTAGTTGATGTGCGGAAGGTAAATTTTCGATTAGATTTTTCTTTAGAACGAGGAAAACCCGGAAAAAAGAGAACGGTTTCAGTGAAAACTAACCGTAAAATGTTCACCGAATTATATTTTTATAGTCGACGATAACGAAAACAGGTCTGCTTTTGATAGTCAGGCGGGTAGATCGACGGATTGCGCCCGGGCTATGTTCAGTCATGGACACCAATTGAGAGGGGACAGGGGACGGTCGGCCGGCATCGACACGTACCGTCCGTTTGGATTGTGCTGCGGGTTAGGTCTTACGTAAAGACTTGTTTCAATCTAATAATTCGCCGGAGCTTTTACGTTACATATCGAATTAAGTCTATCGTTTGAGAGAGAGAAAAAATAATAATAAAAATATGATTTTTTTGAAATTTCTTGTAGTTTTTTTAATAACGGGGGAAAATGGTAAATTCAATACTAGGTCGTATATCAATATTTTACATTTAAAAAAAAAGCAAAATAGTATTTATTGATTTATATTTTACCTATACGTTTAACACTATAATATAATACGTTTAATAATATTATAAATACCGATTGAATTTTCAAAAGTGTTCTAAAGTGTTCAGGAGATGAAGACAAAATAGCGATCTTTGAAAGACGAATAGTAAGAAGAATATATGGGCCAAAACGAAATAATATCACACAACAATATGAAAGTAGAAGCAACATAGAATTACAACTACTATATAAAAAACCGAAAACATAGTAGCAGTACTACAATATAGAAGAATCGGATGGGGGGCCGGCCACGTATGGAGGTCAAATAGCCTAACGAAAACGCTATTAAAATGGAAACCCCTTGGGAAAAGACCACTAGGCAGACCAAAACAAAGATGGACAAAGTAAAAAAGACTTTGGAAGAATTTGGAATACAAGATATGGAAGTAGTAGCTCAGGATAGAGACAGGTGGAAGCAAATTTGTGTTGCGGTTATGGGTCTCAATGGCCTTTGAAAACCGGAGAAGAAGAAGAAGATTTAAAGTGTTCACACTTTAGAATATAACTATACATGCAAATTGTTGGTTTATAAAATACCGCAGTGTGCTCTATTGTTATATAACTATAGATTTATTTTATTTCGTTGCCATGTCAAGAAAATAAAGTTTCAAGTTGCGCTTATTGCGTATTTCCCCAAACCGAACACGAAACGCGATATTTGATATTTGTGTTTATTTTACGCCAGCCGAACAAAAAAAAAATCCTGTTGAATTGTGTTATATATACCATTATTATACAGAGTGTTCCTGCAGCACAGGGATTACGTCAACTCTGGTTTTTTTACACGATGCAACTGTATGGTTCTCGATAATATAATGTTATATTTGTACGCCCTTGGCTAGAAACTGCGATCTTGTCGATAATATTTGTTTAAAAATATATAAAAACCAATCTCTGTTTTCGGTACACTGCAATATTGAATTTACACGGGGTAGTATAAAGGGAGATATATCGGTTCTCAACCGAAAAAAATTAATAAATTCTATGTTGGGGCGAAAACACGCCGTACATTATTTTCCATATTGTCGGGACTATTTGTACGATTAGAATAAAAATCCATTTTCGTGATAGGTTTGGTGCCAACCTCAAAAATAATAATCGACTATCGTTGATAAACGCAAAACGACTATGAAAAATAACGCGCGCGCTGTTCGAAAAAAAAAAACCTATATACGCACATTTAAACAAAAGTATAAATTTATGGACTTTAAGGCATCATCTACATTATGATTATGACTTGACTAGTTAAATTATACTCGAAAAATCGGGGGGGAAAAAATAATAGTTACGAGGTATGTGCGTATGTTATTATCACACATCAACCTTGGATTATAAAATAACCACTGTAAAAGAAAAAAAAAGAAAGAAAAAAAAACGGAAAATTTCAATTTATGAAAAACAAATCCACCGGAAAGCCGGCAATACAAATTAGCAAAATAACACTAAAGAACCGTACACGGACTTGATTTTTCGGAATTTGTTTGCAATATTTTAAAATGTTACAAAACGTTTATAACTTTTAAGTTTGTCAATCAAAAAAACACACCCAACAATATATATATACATAAATATATTGAATCACGATCGAAATTGTAGGTGACTGTTGGAATTGATTAGATATAAGTTTACGTGAAATATTCCAACTTTAAGTATAGCCTAGTGCCGGCTTAGCACTACAATTTTAAAACTAGACGGGCACACAAAAAAAAATTAACACGTCAATGTTCGAATCAACACGACAATCGAAACGCATGAGAATATTTTAAAAACGGTAAAATTATTAGATCATAATGTTTATTATTATTTTTTTTTTTTCTAATATTTCTTAATCGGTTTATTTCTGGCAGCACTATTCTGACTACACGTTTATTGGACGTGACGCGTACATTAAAAAGCCGTTTCCGTCCGTAACGTTCAGTTATAACGTGCCGGCGACTTCGAAAAACACCATTCGAAATCCGTTCAACACGGGGTCAGTTTGAGTGTAATTTCACTAATGAGTCGTGTTATGTATTGTATACCGCGCCCGTGGCTTTACATATATGTGAAAAACCGTTGGAAATTATAATCACGCGCACCCCGTCATATATTATTGGTATTATTATTTTTTTTATTGAAATAAAGATTTATTGAAATAAACGTCAGACCGTACACGTCTACATATATCTACGCATAACGTATCAGTGTACACTGATCGTTGTGTTTTCAAATCATATTTTAATGAACACCGGGGCTGCTGTCAAAATGCGAGTGCGCGGAGCGGAGGGGGAAAACCGTGATTAATGGAATTATATAAAATATACCGCTGAAAACGTCACACAAATCATTATGTACACTCGGACGTGTACGTGTATACTCATCATCAATATATATTATGACGACGATATTTTTTATGGGACATTTATATTTTTTTTTCCCCTCCCCAAGTACGATGTTATATATTTGTCCGGGAATTATAACGACCATGCTTTACAACGCGGCCCGCAGATCAAAGATTCTCGATTATTATAGTACGGTATATTTGGTATTTTATACCGTACTGTAATAGATCGAATTGAATTTTGTATAATGTACGAGGACTGTTCGAAAAGTTCCCGAACTAAATAATTACTAAAAATAGAAAATTTATAGTATCGTAAATGTTATTAGATTAACATAAAATAGAGACGAGCAGCTATCTTTTCGATTAAGTCTCGAATGTTTGTTGCTATCGTTAACTGTGCTCGTTCAAAGTAGACGAGTCTCGTGTGTATTGCGCGATTTTTAAGACGAACAACGTATTAATATTACATTTTTGTGTTAAACTTTTTTAAATCTTTTACTGAGACTCATAAAATGTTGCTAAACGCTTATGACGTACACGTCGTGTTACGACTGGCTTAAACGTTTTAAAGACGGTCGGCAATCAGTTGATGACGACCCACGTTCAGAACGTCCGTCGACATCGACAGACGTTGCTCGTATGACAAAAGTCAATGAAATTGTTGCGGTCTACTAGACGTTTAACTGTTCGAGAAATTGCGGAAGATTGTTACATATCGGTCGGTTCGGTTGGATGAAATCCTGGTAGAAAAACTTGGAATGCACCGCGTTCCAGCAAAATTTGTCCCTCGGTTGATGTCGCAAGACTCGTCATGGTTTCTCCATCACAACAATGCTCCGGCACACACTTCCCTGTTAATTCGAGATTTCTGCTCGAAAAATCACATGACCGTGATGCTTCCTCATCCACGATATTCTCCCGACTTGGCACCAGCAGACTTTTTTTTATTTCCAAAACTAAAATCGCCGTTAAAAAGGACAAAGATTTTCTACAATAGACGAAATAAAAGAAAATTCTCTAACGGAGAAACGAGCAATTCCAGAAACTGCTGTCCAGGATTGCTTTCAACAATGGAAACGTCGTTGGCAAAAGTGTATAAACCAAGAGGGAGGAGAATACATCGAGGGTGATATGTCTCAATAGCTTGTAGGCAAGCACTATAAATAAAAAAATTGAAAAATTCGGGAACTTTTTGAACAGGCCTCGTATACTCGATATATCGTATATTCTTTTTACAAAGAAATATATTTATATATATATATATATCAAAGGATTACATTTAGATGAAAACAGTAGCTCGTTAAAAACTCGTTACAACGATTTATTTGAACCGCCCAACTACATTTATTTATTTTAATTTGCAGTGAAAATAAAATAATTGTTATCCTCTCTAATGGATTACAATTTTAGAAACGCATACCATATACGAACGAGAATATTGCCAATTGAAAACGAAAATCGATTATTCACTCTACCAATTTAATATATAAGTACAATTATTGTGAGCCATTGTAAATAACTAGGTACACCTAAGAGTGGACGTTTGTTTGAGTTTTATTTCGACATAACAAATAAAACTAATCATTTTTAGACGAAATATTTTAAACACTACAAATCTGCTAAGAGGACAATAATAAACCCCGCATCGCGATACCAATACCAATGCGATTAGAAAATGTAACAAGAAAATTAACGTGAATCCGTTGATCAAAATTACACGTTAAAAAAAAAAAAAATGTCTAAACAATAGGAAACGTTGGTAATTAAATTTACCAATCGGATATTTTACCAGACTCCGTAAAGATTTAATTAAATATGGCGAAATTAAAAATATCGTTCATTTGCTCCCTCAAGAATATTAATCGGGTAAACCTGAGCATAGATTACAATATAATACACCCATTTATAATTACCTTAAATCACCCGCGGTGCAATTATTTTTTTGTTTCGCGATATAATGCGTAATTTAAAAAACAAAAAAAAAAAATACTAAGATAATTATGTTTGTAATTATAAATATTATTTATGCTTATTATACTTGTTTACTATAGAAGGTAGGTAGAGGCAGCGTATAACAAACTCGGGGCTTGCCAAGGGTGCGGAAAAAAAAAATGGGTCAAAAAGTCTATATCGTTAAAAAGGTATCGTTTTGCGATGTCCCCGTAGAATACCGTCCAAAACGTTTTAATTTTATTGAATTGCCAAGACTCGAGTGCTGCAACTACTACGCTATCAATGGTAATTTATAAGAAGTAATTTAATTCGCTGTATATAGCACGCCCCGAAATCCATTTGATAAAATTGGTGAAATAATTTTAGCACCAGAACGGACCTGACCGACACAATGCAATAGGTAAGAGATAATGGTGCGCTTTGTCGTAGGTGGGAATTTAGGATACAGAGGGGAATTGCATGTATACCTCAATGCAACGATAAATCAACGCGCACGAAAAATGATTAACGAATTAAAAACGAAACGGTTAAAACATATTTCGATCAATTTAAATTGAAATGCGTCAATATTTACCGTTAATATTTAATCAGATTTCCCGGTTGTACCCCATTATTAAGGAATAACTACAAGGAAAATAAAAAAATGACCGGCCCAATGCACCGACTGGATCCAAAACGCTACAAAAAAAAAAAAAAAAAAAGAAGCTATTTTGTAGTGTTTTGATTGGAGCGGGAATTCTGGTAGAAAAGTTGTTAACAAACACAAACAAAAAAAAAAAAAACACGAATTGTAGTAAAAACAATACATTCTTCAGAATCAAAAAAAAAATAAAAAAATAACGTATTCTATTTTGTCTTTTGGTTAAACCTACGTACCGAAATTAGTCATAAAAACTATATACTGCAGAATAAAATATTTCAGTAATGATTCCTGCAAACTGAACAAATTAATTTCACGAATAAACAAAATTCCATACCAATTCATCGCAGTATAATAAACCCATTCACAATATTATGTAAAAAAAAAAAAAAAACGAATTATTTTGTTTGTATAAGTGCGGTGCAGTATTATAATAAAATAATGGAATTCAATAAATAAAACAAATGCACTTATATTATATAATAAAATATTTTTCGCGTAAATAAATTAAATTCGTAAAAAAAAAAAAAAAAAAAACGTAACGCCGCCGCCGCCGCCGCCGCCGTTGCCATCACTCGAGTTAGAGTTATTTAATTAATTTTTTTTTTTTGTTTAACAAAAATTATTCGTTTTTTTCTTCTTCTTTTGATCAGTGCCAATTAAAACACGCGATCTTGTAAATTATACCCGAGAAAATTATATATTCCGGCTGCGAGCTATAATACCGACCGCCTTGTGTACTGTGTTTATACAATAGACCATAATAATATGCGTCTGGTATTCGCTACGCTCGTCCGTATAAAATCAATACACATATAATACTATAATTATTAGGTGTTCGATATTATATATTTAACGAAATACATACGTATAACGACCGTAAAATTTAATTGGAATATTTCAAATAGAAATGAAAAAAAAAAAAAAAAATGTCCGTATTTAAAGAACCTGGACGTCGCGCGAGTGCCATCAAGATTAGAAAAATCGACATTATACAGGCGAAACTGTTATAAACGAAAAAATTATTTCGTATTATTTTATATTTTTGTAAAATTATCGCTTAACATTATCGCTCTAACTAAAGAGATCGCTAAAATAGAACCGATATAGGCGGGCCAAGTCGGAGAGACGATTGAGAAGGGGCCTACGGGGAAAAGACTTTTAGGGAGACCCAGGTGAATGTAGGAAGACTGTGTGTAAAAAACGACGTTACACCGAAATCAAGAAAAATAAATTTAAAAAAAACTATTACTTACATAATTCGACAGTTGCTCTAGGTCAGGTTAGTCCAACGCATATTACACACTGTTAAATTTACAAAGGTCTTTTTTTTTAACACACCGACATATCGGAAAAAAAAAACTGCTGTAACTGTTTAAAAAGTTTAAAACTGTATTTCCGATCGAATAAACAAGAAAATAATTTCCAAATACATATCACAACGTATGAATGGCAGAATGTCGAAAAACACATTTCACGGATAGTCTCAGGAGAAACGTTACTGTTTTTCACGTTCCAACATTTCTGTTGATAACAAATTATATTCGATCGTAATTTAAAACTGCAATACAGTTTTTTTTTATTATTATTATTTATGAGCGCCTCTACCTAATTTTATCTGCGTATTTATATTATTCATATTGTACATTATACAATTAATAAAAAAATATGTTTGTTTTAATTGAAAACAATATTTATGTATTCACTTACAGAAGTAATTGGCACGCGTAAATATTAATCGTATTAGAACAAAAAAAATATTACGACGATTTGTGTATTGGGAAAAATGGCATTGAGAAAAAGAACTCGGGGTGGGAGGACGACGAGAGATGGATTGCGAACAAACTGTCTCCCTTCCGTACGGCATCCATAGGTCCGGTACCCAAACAGCCGGCCGTAATACCGAATCGAAAAACTATCGTTTTAGAACATATCTTTCTTCTTTATTTTCTCTCTTTTTTTTTTTTTTTTTTTTTTTTTACGGATTCGCAATATTGTTGAATGTGCGACACGTGCACGGCCGACTCTGTACCGTATAAGCGGCATTTTTTTTCTATTCAACAAACAAACTATTCAAAAGCGTAATATTATAACACGAACACGATATCGAACATACGGGGCCATTTGTCCATTTGTCAATTGTAATATTGTATCGTCGTTTTCTTTTTCTTTTTTTTTTTTCCCAGCTATTCTTCAGCGTCTCGAAGATTACGGGTGTTTTTTTTTCTTCTTTTGTTGTAAAATATAAAACGGCGGTATTTGTCGTATTATCGTAAAACGTAGGTATACCGTCGCATATAGATAAAAATCGATCATTTTATAATACTATTTACATATTATTATCGTATCAATTGCACGCGTCAGCATGTACGACGTTTATTATTATTATTATTATTATTACGGCTTATACGTTTATACGGGCCGTTCTTGACTTGTTGGCGGTGTAACACCCAACCGCCACCTCCTTCTCACACACATCGTCTTCATATTAGGTACGTCGATACCACACAATTGTCTGGATTGTCGACCAGACTGTTCGATTCGTGTCCGGTACCGGGAACGCGCCAAAACCGGCAAAATCGCGAAATCGACAACAAAAAAAAAAAAAAAAATTCACTTTTCATATTAAAATATCGAAATAATCGCCGGCTTTGGGGGTTAAACGCCGGGACAAAACGTAGGCGGCGACCATCGGTCTCGTTTTCGACGTCGCGTGCGCAAAGCGTTTCGGCAACGTCCGGATAAAGTTGTCGATTTCCATAACGGCGAACAGACGTTCAATTTTATTAGAAGATATCGTTTTTCGTCGTTTTAACCATTTGTTGTGGACTAATAGTGGTACAATAGACAATTATCTAACGGAAGTATTTAGAATCAGCCAGGTTTTCGGTTGCGGGAGTCCCCACCCGCAACCCTATTGATTAACCGAATGGCTGCCCGCGGGCTAATCAATCGGCCCCACGAAATGTCGCAGACCCACCACAAGAATCTACCGTGGACGCTCGTGCGCACTCCTAGCCGGAAATTGGAAGAGCCGAGTCTCCTCAAAGCGTACAAACAGAGCAGTTTAAATCAAACAGAGAATATATAATTATTTCCCATTCCCCCCTCCTTAAACGTATTCAAGTATTATACATACTCGTATACGGGATATAGGGATGTCTTAAAACGATTCTTAGGTGGTACTGTAAAAATGTATTTCACACCGTAATCTAAAATCACGGCAAATTTCGCTAGTCTACTCGCCCTAGGACCAGTATTATTTTTTTTTAGTTTTTTTTTTTTTATACTGCCGGGCCACCATCGTCGATCCCAACCATAATAACAATAAGTCCGTCTCGCGGTCGACACCTCCGCGTTATGATATTATTATGGTATTTTATTTAATACACGGGCCGAGGAAGAGCCAATGCGTGCGGGCGAGAGGTCCGCCGGGCCGATCGATCCGCCGCCGGCCAGTCGAACGATTGCTCGACCCTTATTATTACTATTACTATTGTAATGAGCCGGACTGGGTAGTACGACTCAAAACTATATAAAGGCGAAGTCACCGTTGACTGACGGCCGCTCGGTGGATGTCGAATGGATTAAGATTCGAAGACAATAAAGAACACTTATAAACGATAGAGTTACTTTATTGACTGAGACTGGGCGATCACCCGTGGTTCCGTACAAACGTAAGGTACGATACCAACGGTCTGCCCGTACATCCAGTCGACGTGAAGTCTAAACTAAGTCTGAAAAATTATGGAAAACCATATCCGTATATATATATATATATATATATATATAGCTAACTCGAAAGTAAAAGCTAGCGAAAGTAGAAATCGTTTACTTAAAGTGAATACTAATTAAATAGTCGTAACACCCAATCATAGACGATTTATATATTTAAGCACGTCGTAACCATAAAAAGAGTTACTCAATATATAATATGCGCAGACTATGTAAAAAGTAGTGATCGCGGTTTAGCCCGATTACAACACAATTATTATTGTGTTGTAGACACTCACCTAAGCAAATGTACATTCGTGTGACACGTACACATTTTACACATGTACAGCAAAACATGTTTATAACGAAATCCCTTGGGACCAGCACATTTTTCCGTTATTCTCTATAACGGATAAAAAAAAAAAAAATTTAGTTTCCAGAATTTATATGCGCAAAATTATGATATTTTAGGTGCATACAAATTTCATACGACGTACAATTATATATAATGATTATAATGTATGTGTTTTGTGTATAATACTAAGAAATTGCAACTAAGAACTAAATGAAAGACAGAAAGAAAAATAAAAAAAAAAATCATATTTCCTTTTTTTATAATTAAGAAAAATTATTTGGAATATTTTACTGTGGCTTTTTGTGACTAAGGAAGGGACAACACATGTCAGCACATTCACGTTCTTTTGTTTTCGTTAATTATAATAGGTTTGAATTTGTAACTGTAGCTTAAAACTTGTGTAATTCGTCTGAAAACGAGCTAATGATAAAGTCCAGCTTACGTTATTTCCAATACATTACATACAATATTCATTTTTAAACAGTTTTGTTTACCGTCGTAGAAAGATATTTTTACTAATTAAATTACGAAAATGTTTCCGTTTCCGTGTAGTAGAGGTGATGGCCCACTGAGAGAGCAATTTCACTACTAATTTAACCGGAACTATTGACATTTTCCGTTATAATGAGGATTCCGTCTTATTGAGTACCGTTATAGAGAGCTTTATATATATATATAAGCTATTGAGACTTATCAGCCTCGAAGTATTCCCTCCCACTTGGTTTATACACATTTGCCAACGACGTTTCCATTGTTGAAAGCAATCCTGGACAGCAGTTTCTGGAATTGCTCGTAGCTCCGTTAGCGAATTTTCTTTTATTTCGTCTATCGTAGAAAATCTTTGTCCTTTTAACGGCGATTTAAGTTTTGGAAATAAAAAAAAAGTCTGCTGGCGCCAAGTCGGGAGAATATCGTGGATGAGGAAGCATCACGGTCATGTGATTATTCGCGCAAAAATCTCGAATTAACAGGGAAGTTTGTGCCGGAGCATTGTCGTGACGGAGAAACCATGACGAGTCTTCTTGCGACATCAACCGAGGGACTAATTTTGCTGGAACGCGGTGCATTCCAAGTTTTTCTACCAGGATTTCATCCAACCGAACCGACCGATATGTAACAATCTTCCGCAATTTGTCGAACAGTTAAACGTCTATTAGACCGCAACAATTTCATTGACGTGGGTCGTCATCAACCGATTGCCGACCGTCTTTAAAACGTTTAAACCAGTCGTAACACTCTGAGTGTAGTACGTCATAAGCGTTTAGCAACATTTTATGAGTCTCAGTAAAAGATTTAAAAAAGTTTAACACAAAATGTAATATTAATACGTTGTTCGTGAATGTTGTTGTTCATCTTAAAAACCGCGCACAGTTAATGATAGTTAACGATAGCAATAAACATTCGCGATTTAATCGAAAAGATTAAATCTGCTCGTCTCTATTTTATGTTAATCTAATAACGTTTACGATACTATAAATTTTCTATTTTTAGTAATTGTTTAGTTGGGGAACTTTTCGAACAGTCCTCGTGGACACGTATCGTGTTATCGCGCGCGTATAAACACCGACTCGTCGGCCATTGCGGAACGCGTTTGTCGCGGCAATTCTCGTGGAACGTAACAATATCGGTATAGCGTCAAATTCGACCGTTGTCAAGAGGGGGGGGGGCGCCCGACGCCCGATCCACGGCCGCGGCGACGGGCGTCCCGCCGATTCCGGACACCGGAGTAACTCGGCGGTGACGGCGCTTGCGTATTTTCCGCACGAAAACGTCCGTTGTTGTGTCCACGCGAATCTCGAATACCGTTGTTTAGGTTTAGCCGGTATACAGCCCCCCCCCAAATTAGAAAAACCCAAATATTCTTCCTATTGTTTACCGATCAAGGGGACGTTTATTAGTTATCAACACGAACGAACACGTATGGAACAGTACCGGATTGTTTTTTTTAAACGTAAAATAAATAAATAAAACCGCTTTTTTTTTAATGTAAAAATTGAACATCGAACACCTCTATCGTGTTTCCGTATTTAATTATCGTAATGAGTAAACGATAAACGCAAACATTTGACGACGGCGCAATAAAACACTTGTACTAGTGCCCGGGGACCGTTTTTCAAATTATACAAATAGTAAATTCGACCGTTTTCAAGTCGTCGATCGATTTTCATTTAATTTTTTATTTTTGCAAAGATTTCCCAATCTTTTGAATTACTATAACGCGACCTCCTCTTAAGAAGGGGCCTCTGGCCATGAATTCGTTTTCTCTGTCCGTCTCGCGCGCGCATTACGGCAACAAAGGATTACGCGCTTCAACGATCGCGGCTCTCCGGTTGAGTTTAGGGTACAGGAACCCATTATATAAATTCTATATCGAACATTTATTTACATACTATGCCGTTTTCGGCCAAACGGTTTGTTCCGTTTAATATTTTCATTTTTCAATAAGTCATTTTATAATAATGGTTGAAAAATCTACGAGATAAATATCATGTAATATCAAAACACAAATGTAAATAGTTTAAAAAAAAAAAAAATCATTCGTTCAAGGCGTAATTACTTGTGCTTTACGAAAAAGTGTGTATAGTATTTTCCCGAAACAGTGCCAGCAGAGTAACGCGCAATCGTATGAAACGCGACACGATACAATAATATATTTATTACCAATAGTTCTATAACAATAAGCACTCTGTATACGATAAATAAGTCAAATCGAAACGATTGTTGTCCTCGATTATAATAATATATAATTCGGTGCATTTCGCTAATATTTATACGGTTTCAAAACGATTATTCGTCCCGTTATACCCATTTCCCTCGTGGAAATATCGGTTTTTTTTTTTTTTTTATTATTATTACAATAGTTTTAAAACGATTTGGTGACAAAAACACAACTCGTATACCTAAAACTATTGGCGTACGAAAATCATAATTTGTCCCGGCGCGAAAATTCCATCGCGTAATATTATATAATAAATAAATAAAGTCGTTTTATTAAAACCGACAAACGAAACGTGAGTAGTTTTTATTGTTATTATTTTATTTTTATTTTTTTTTTCTGTATACGCTCGTCGTGTACAAGATTTATATTAAATTATAAGTATATCTTTTAAAGTACCTACGATCATCTGCTACCAACCGTCATGCTCGCATACGATGCAATAATTTCAATTCGAGAGTTTTCAATACGATATTATAGAAATCTCCCACGTGACACGCCCAATACCTCCGAAACAACCCGAAACGCGGTCTGACTGATTTTAACCTTTTCTCCCTTCTTTTTGTTTTTCTTCTTTTTGTAGAGTTGAAGGATCGTCATTGTGTGGCATACGGGTATATGTCCGACCGTTAACAACGTCCGAAAACCCAACAGCTGAATTCAATTTATATATATGTATATATATATATATATATATATATATTCAAACTATAAGAAAAACGATTTTCCGGGATACGAACGAATAACCGTATAGGTACACTTAGGAAAAAAAATACCGTCAGGACCATCACCGCGTGGTCACCTCCCGAGGGACGAGGCGACGAGGATCTATAAAAGACCGGCGATTTTACGTTTATAGTATTATTAAATTGAAAACCGAAACGTTTGCTTTATTTCATTTGGGCTGTTTATCTAGGGGTATAATCGGGGGAGGGGGGAAAAATATTTATTTTCTCCAAAATATGCTCAAAATAAATGATGTTTTTGTTAGTCTATTATAATAATAAAAAAAAAGTGAAAAAGCCGGTAGGTTTTCACAAGAAAATCTCCGTTCTCGTAAAAACGACCTCTTCGATACGGCAATGCACCGACTAAGCGAAATTTGCTACGAGAACCCCCTTCCACCCATGATGTTGATGATCGGCACAATATTTTTGGTAGAAAATAAAAATACACATCATACGCTCAGAATCTCAAAATCACTATAAATTATATACGAATGATCAGTTTTCCCCATCTAAATTTCCTCAATTTTACTATTCTCAAAAAAAAATTCAACGGCTGTCATGACTAGGAAACTATGGCATTTCCATGGTTTGTTTGGGACTTTTATATTTTATAGTTAACCAAATTTAGTTCATAAAGTCATAAACCCTAAAGTTTCAAACAAGAATTTTGTTTTTGGTTTGCATATTTGGTTATTTTGTACACATTGCGTGCTTAATTCACACACATTAGAGAAAACAATTTAAAAAGTTTTATGACGGATTCGATGTAAAATTAAAAATTTTAAAGGATAAAGTCAATCGATTTACCAAAAGATTTAACAGGAAATGATTTAATATGTTACGAATAACATTGACAGACGACAAACACATATTGGATGACAATCGGAAAACATTCAATGTAGAAAATATTAAAAGGAGAACAAAATTTAAAAAAAAAAAAACATATAAAGTTGTATAGTGCAACAATTTCATCAGGTGAGAAAAATAATTTTTTTGTTTTCAGTACAATATCAAGAATTATCAACTAAATTAAAGTTTAATTAGCTTTTAAAATAAAATAAACACAAAATAAATCTCGAATTTTTTATTTTTAACGCATACGAGGCCTGTTCAAAAAGTTCCCGAATTTTTCAATTATTTATTTATAGAGCTTACTTACAAGTTATTGAGACCTCCGCACTTTTTCTCAAAGACGTTTTAATATTTCCAGATAGAACCATCGGTTAACAGTTTGTCCTGCAGGTAGAAATTCGTGATGAATAACTCTCAGGTTGTCAAAAAAAAAACCGTTAGCAGGACTTTGACGATCTGACCTGACGAGGTTTTTTTGGTCTGAGAGAAAATTTACCAATCCACTGTGATGATTGGACTTTTGTCTCAATATCATAGCCATAGACCCACGTCTCATCACCCGTTATAATTTGCTCCATGAACATACTCGTACCGTCATTTGCGCGATCTAACAATTCTTGACAGATGGTTACGCGGTTATCTTTCTGATCTTGCGACATCAACCGAGGGACAAATTTTGCATTCCAAGTTTTTCTACCAGGATTTCATCCAACCGAACCGACCGATATGTAACAATCTTCCGCAATTTCTCGAACAGTTAAACGTCTATTAGACCGCAACAATTTCATTGGCTTTTGTCACACGATCAGCGACTGTCGATGTCGACGGACGTCCTGAACGTGGGTCGTCATCAACTCGTCTACTTTTGAACGCGCACAGTTAACGATAGCAATAAACATTCGAGATTTAATCGAAAAGATAGCTGCTCATCTCTATTTTATTTTAATCTAATAACATTTACGGTACTATACATTTTCTATTTTTAGGAATTATAGTCCGGGAACTTTTCGAAAAGACCTCGTATTTTACCTCGTCTATAACTCCTTTACACGTATGCATTATATGTGTACAATAGTAATGTTTTATCGTCGGAAAATCGCAAAAAAATATTACCGTCGACAGAACTATAACATTTGATAGTACACATACTCTACGGTAAACCCAACGTATACGTTTCGAAAAGCCGCAATGGTCGGCGGGGTCGGCTGGGTGGCAACCTCGGCGTACCTATTATAAAGTATTATTTTCGCAGTACTCGTCGATCACGCTCGCAGTCGGTCTTTATGTATATAAAACGCGCATATAATATTTATAAGACGTATTTACGTATATGCGCAATGGATAATATCATACGAAATAAAGTTTTTGGGAAATTAAATTATACGCGCGTGTCACGGCGTTTCGGCTTATGTATAAAATATATTTTGCGGCGGTGCGGGGCTAGGGGCCAACTATTCGAAATAAAAAAAAAAAAAAAAAAAACGTCGTAAAATATAACGACCACTTTCTCCGGGCGGCCGTGTACGAACGACGACAATAATTATTATTTTTTTTATTATTATTATTATTATTGTTGTTCGCCGCACTATCTGTACTCGAACCGAATTATTCGAATCCGAATGGAAATGAAAAAAAAAAAAAAAAGAGAAAAAAACGGCGTACAACACTCGAGTTTAATTATAATATTATCGTACTTATACATTATAATCGCCGGCCATTTCGTGTATATATAACATACAGTAAAAAAAAAATTTATGCGCGTCTTTGAGCCGTCGGGCTACATAATTATAATGCCCCGCATTCGGATTTTACTCTTATACGCATTGTATGGACGCAAAAAGTAGATAGATGATAATAACAATTAACGTTAATAGCAAAAAAAAAATAAAAAAATTAAATATTCGGGGTTTTACGTTATAATAATTTTACGTTTTACGCTCTGCCAACGGTCGTAAATGTTCCGTATTTTTATAAACGCGAAACGAAAATATTCTACGAGAATCGTAGAAACAACACCGCCGCGGTGTTGCTACGCAAAATACACTATACGGTCGGAAATTATTTGTTTTACCGGACTATTCGATGTATTTTATCCGTCATAGTACTTTATTATTATTATTATTATTATTATTATTTCAATACTAAACCCAAACTACAGTTTGAAAACCTATCTGCCCGTCCACGCCGGTTCCCATCAGCCCGACCACTTGTATCCCGGCACTCGAAAAAACCGCCTCCGTCCGGCCACCGATTATGACGTTGCACACTACATGTACACCGGGTACACCCGTAAAAAACCGTATGAAAAAAAAACAAAAATATAACCGGATGTATACTTCGCGCCCACGGTGGGCAGACCACTCTTGTAGGTGGACAGTTATAGGGAATGTTATAGGGCATAGGGTAATTTAGTTCGTATACCGAAATCAATGATAATATCATTGCAATCAAAACACGATTCGCGGAAATCGGAAAAACTGGTTGGGCTATAGTATAAGAGTCATGTTTTTAACCTCCTTGTAGCTAACGTAACCCGGAAACAAATCCAGTCAGTAACCAGTTAAAATGTTAAAAGTTACTTTTTATAATAACTTTTAACTGAACGAGTTAAAATAAAAAAATAAAAATTAGTTTATAGCTTTGTTATTTTTTTTTTTTTCATAAATAAATTTAACGTTACTTAGTTATTTTCTTAAAATTACTTAAATGATTAAGCTTTTTAAACTTTAAGAATTGTTTTTAAAAGAAAACTGTGTGCAATATCGTAAATACATAACAAGGCAGTCATGCGGCCCACGCCACGATCCTATTATAGTAAGTCTATATAAGTCTAAATATTAGAGTACAAAATACGTTTATGGGTTTAGTTAAGGGAAATTTAAAATAAGTAACTTTTAACTCTACTTAAGTTATTGTTTTACCGAAAATTTGTACCCTAAACTTAGTTACTCGAATTCAATTATATTTTTAAAATCAACTTTAACCTGGCTTAGATTTTTTTTTATTTTTTAGAAAAACTGTCGGGGATCTGGCGAAAATGTGTACAATTAAAGTGCCACCGGGCGGAAACTCCGCGTCTCGCACGATACTATATATGGACCATAAAGAGCATTATTTCTCAAGGAAAAAAAAAAAAAAATACTAGTCTTATGAAAACTAGCATCTAAATCTCCATCGTTACGTTCATAATGTAAAATAATCATGACTCGAGGATGGTATAAGACGGAATTAATTACTTACTCGAGGCGGTCGTTTGGAAAATATTACCGCGAAGAGAGGATTCATCTAAAATCGTATTTAACAATATGAGATAACAATATATTAAATGGACGGGGTTGAAATACGTATATCTCGCCCCCGTAGTGATAATAGTTTTGCATAACGTACACGTGCCCGTATATAAGTGTTAATTTACTATTTTAAATCGTCGGTAAACCTTGTGGTTTTTTTTTTTTTTTTTTTTTTTTTACATTACTACGCGGACAATGCGAAATCGGTTAATTTCCGTGGGACACCCCCAGGGCGGAGCTCGAAACACCGCGCGGTTCGACATTGACGATAATAACATGCCCCCGAGTCGTCGACCATCTGATCCCCGCAGCTGGTACGCGAAAGGGTACAAAACACCGCACGCACTTATCGGATTTATACGAAACCCGGCACGTAATTTCATAGGTTGGTTAGGCACAGGTCAGTCGGACAATACGATATATACAAAAAAAAAAAAAAAAAAACAAAAAAAATGAATATATTAATAACAACGATAATGCGTTGTACTTGTCAACTGTAAAATTATTTCCCAATGAATGTGTATAATATTTTTATTTTTTTTTCGTTTTGATTTATTTCCACGCAGACTTGATATTGTGCCTATCCCGTATATTTTAACTATGAACAATGCCCCGTTGTTATTATAGTTTTTTAATAATTTTATTAAAAAAAAAAAAAAAAAAATGATAACGATGAATATATTATTATTGTTATTTTTTTTTTTTTTTTTTTTTGTTTGCGTTTTATATAAGAATACAAAAAGGGCGGATAACATACATTAACAGAAATAATTACGAGCGTTGTGTATACTACACCATAAAAAACAAAAAATGTCAACGAATAAGTAAATAATATTAACATTTTAAACAATAACTAACCCGGCTATACTTACTTCTAGTACTACTATACGGTACAATTAATTATTGTCCGGTATTAAGTAAAAAAATGAATAATAACGCCGAGAGAATTATTACTCGCATTCGATATGAACACGAGGGCGAGTGTGTAAAAAGAAACATATATATATATATATATATATATATATATATATATATATATATATTTTTTAACAGTGTGAAAAATAATTGAATATTACCGATAAAGAGCTTAACGAAAAAGCTCTATTAAATACGTCACGATATGCGTATTGTTGTTGCCGGGTTTCGGCAAGTGTATTCAAATAAAATCGGCGGGGTGTACGAAAAAGAACTTTCAGTTAAACCTTCAGTTTAACGGGCCATTGGTTTCGATTTATTTCCTACGCGGGTTTTGCGAAAGAACGCGCAGCCAGCGTTTTATCTCGGCCAAAACAACCGCCGGGATCAGTGAGAAAAGCATTTATTGGTCACGAAAATACACACAGCATAATCGGCACGTGCGGGTACCTATATTTCTTACAATATGGCCCCGTCTCCCTTTTGATTTAGCACTACTATAATATTATACAACGTAACATATAACTGCAATACCCGCCTGGTATAGCGTAGTAGTAATAATATTATGTCGTTTCCACTAGCGGGTGGTTATAGGTAGGGTATTTTATGTCGGGTATGTGCTAAAAAAAAAACGAATAAAAAAAAAAGGCAATCCTAATCTAATAAATAATGAAACTATACTAATAATAATTGTACAGTTTTAATGATAATAAAAAAAAGGCGGACATTATTCGCACAGTGGGTGCGAAATTAGGCGGGTAGTATTATTGGAGAATGGAATTTATTAAATCTGTAGACAACGATAGTCATAGCAAACAAAAAAACGATTCCGTGCGAAGTATTATTATTAGTCGTGTTTTTCCATTTCCTATTATTGCCGTACGTTTGATCGTGTATTCCCAATTATTAAGAAAACTGCAACGAAAATCAAAAAAAATTACCGGCACGTTGTTGCATTAACTAGATTAAAAATGCTTACAGCAAATGCGCCACACTTGAAAATCGGAGCAAGGTTTAAGATTTAAGGTAGAAAAGCTGTTTACAGAGAGAAAAACGCACACACATCGCTGTATAACCTATACAATTGTACACAATAATAGTGAATTTTTTTTTTTTTTTTTCAGCTTGTATATTTGTACAACAATAATCGAAAAGAAGACTAAAAAAGAAACAATTACCAATTGCTCACTAGTAGAAAAAAACGTTTAAAAAATATATTTATAAATCGCTCGGCGGATCGCATCCAACGACCACGCCCAGCAGTGGTACTACAATAACGATACGAAACCCGTGAGCGCTTCTGTCAATATATAATATTGAAAGAAAAAAAATAAAACCATGGAATTTTATTTTTTTCATATTTACCATTGTAAATATTCTAATACAAAACAGACTACGGTATACGTATTTTAACATAGTACATGAATATATTTAAAAATTATAAAAATATATCCATATAAATATAATATATATATATATATTTAGTACATTATATGACGACTATTACATGACGTATTATATATATATATACTAGCAGTTGCGCGAAAAAATGCATGCAAAATAAACCTTCCTCGAAAACCTGCCTCAGGACGCCCTAGTTTTCTTTAGTGACGATGCACATTTCCATATTTCAAGATGTGTGAACAAACAAAACATGCGATATTGGAGCCCGAGAGAACTTCATGAGCAGCCTCTGCATATAGAACGTGCGACTGTTTGGTGTGCAATATCCAGAATCGGCATTATTGGCCCGTGGTTCTTTGAAGAGAACGAAAGAGCAATTGCGGTAAATTCTGAACGTTATGTCTGCATGATTGCGGATTTTTGTCCGCCCAAACTTAAAGAAATGAATGCGGGGGAAGTGTGGTTTCAACAGGACGGCGCCGCGGCTCACACGGCAAGAAGGTCAATATGAATATCTTGCGTGAACACTTCCCCGAACGGCTCATCTCTCTTAGAGGCGATCTTCAGTGGCCAGCACCAGATCACCAAATTTAGCCCCGTGTGATTTTTCCTGTGGGGCTACCTTAAATCGTCGGTATACACGGGTCGTCCAAAGTTCGTCGTTCGTCATCTCAAAACCAATATTCGTGCTGCTATTGCCGACACATGCACACGTATACTGGAAAAAGTGGACAGAAATTTCAAATTTCGACTATCATCCGAGTGCATTGACGAGAACGGTGGCCACCTACGAGACGCAGTATTCAAAACCGAATAAAATAATACTTTAAAATGTATCCCCCCCCCCTGTACACGGAAAAAATAATCAAATCAATATATACTTTTTGTGTTATGATTTTTTTTTAAAACAAGGAAGTAACCAACGCCCCGCCTCACTGTGTTCGATATCAAATCGAACGCGCTCTGACCGACCGCAAGCCACGCGCCGGCGTGGCGTTTCGATTAAACGTTAAATCAAACTATACGCGCAACGCGTTCGCCGGTATAGGAAAATAAAAAAAAAAAAAAAAAAAAAAAAGAGAAAGAAAAAAAAACACCAACAACCGTTTAATAACCGTCTATTGTCATCAGAAACAATATCGTAGTTATTTGTTTCGATATATAATATCGCGAAGCGTAAGCCGTTTGTTACGGCTGCACACGCTCGCGCGGTCGTATTGCTTAGTAGACGTAACTATATTGGGCAAAGCCCCTCGGGGTATTTTTTCGATGTAGCCGCCGCCGTTATTACCGCCACTATATATACATTATTTATATATATATATAGAGCTGCTTATGTGCAGCCTTTGGTATTATATTATACGTATATATATATATATATATATAGTGTGTGTGCAGAACGGACACATATACGCAGGGAAATATTCGCGCAAGAGCCGCAGAAAAACTAATAATAAAAGAAAAATATGAAACGAGAGGGAGAGGATTTTTTCGTTTTTCCCGTCCAGTGGCTTCGCCGCAGCAGCTGTACTACACCCGTATATACGACGACGGCGATTGACCCTTATGGACGACATATTAGAAATTCAAGAGTTTAATCAATTTCTTTCCGCCGCGTGTTTAATATTATCCGTCCGAATCGATATCGTATTTGTTCACTGTGCACAATATGTCAATATGCGTACAGGATATTGTTGCCCGCGGTGTTCTAAATTTTAATAATACAGCCGACAACGACCAAACGTCCAGCCGTATTGTATTATAAAATCGCATCGTTATTTCTATTATAGTTTGTCCATAAATATTGAATATACGTAATATATATATATATATATATATATATGAGGTAAACGTATAACCGCCGGGTATCCGTTTTCGGTTTTGGATTTTTTATTCAATATTGTTCTGTGTTACCAACACACGCGGTTCAATACTCTCGAGCGGTGTTTAAAAAGTTACGGAGCACTTAACCCGGCACACGTTAATCTTTAAACTCTCCGAGGATCCAGTTTTCTTGATGGGTCCGACAATTGATTCGAGAAAATTACAATTTATTTTTCTTTTATTCTTACTTGAATTCTATCAGGAAATATATAATAATATCTCAAAGGGGGGGGGGGAAACCAATAAAACGTTAGTTTTATAATTTTGTTTTCTCCAAAATTGTAAAAGATGTTTCTAAATAATGCGCCCTCACATCACCATATTCGGCGGATTAGCGCGAAACAAAATTTTTAAAATTTGTTTTTGAATATTTTCTATAAGAAAATGTTTAGTCTTATTGGAGTAAAATTACTTTTGGCCTAGCGAAAATCCATGCTCGATAATTAGACACGTCGTGATTTATCAAAAGTCGTACTTGTAGTAAAAAAAAAAAAAAAGTGTTGCGTTACATTATTTAATAATTTCTTTTTGTCAATCGTAAAAATCACGGCACTAATTTCCGATTTATGTGGATTATATTTGTTTTGGCCTCCCGAAAAATGCTCAACAATTCGAGACGAAAAAACACGAACCGTTTTAATTTATTCTGTAGTAACAAATTACCAAAACGTGTTTTAACCGAACATCGTTCAGAATCGTTTTTCATTAGCAACGGTTTTACTTTTGAATTGTTTTTTTTTATTTATCCTGACTAACTATTGCAAAGTATAAGGACATTTCACAGATAAACGTAAACCCTTACGCCTATAATATACCTATAGGCATATCCGCAATTTGTATTTTACTGGTAAACTTCTGTCGACTTTAAAACGAATTATTAAATAACGTTAGAAAAACATTGTCAGTTCAGAATAAAATATTATGAACCGTAATCGAATGTTATTACTTATTAGCTATATTTTACTACGCGTACGTCGTATATTCGTAGCCGTGTCGTTTTTATTTGAAAAGCACATTTCCTTCCGGTTTTATATCCGCCAATTTTCACTGCGGCGCGGCCGTATACTTCATAAATTAAATTAAAAATAATTCACTTACGCGAGACGATGTTAAATAAACAATTTTCAAAATATGCATTTTACGTAATGGTTTATCTGTTAATGCGCAAATTGAATTTAAAAGTAAAAGAAAAAAAGAAAAAAAAAAACGCGAATATTTTTATAGAATACATATTACGCTTAATTTGCGTTTTTATCGTTTTATAATAAATTAAATCAAATAAACAGACGCAATAACGTGAATAATTATATTATCTTATGGATTTAAACAAATTATAAACAGAAACGCGCGAAATTAATAAGAAATCATGCGCTATTTTCTCTAGATAACGGACTCGAGACAAGAGAAATTAATACGTTTTATATTTTTTCATTTTTTACTTGCAGTAACAAAACAAATAATATTATAATATTATGTATTGAACAACTGATTGGAAAAATTTATATATATATATACACACTAAAAAAACAAAAAAAAAAAAATCGACTATACCAATAATATTATATATATATCGAAAAATGTTCTTTTACCTTTAATACAACAGCTTTTGACGATGAGTCGGGTGGTACGTCACATTTCTCCGTTATGCGTTCGACCGTTATATTTTAGATTCCAATTTCTAGTTTTATACTTTTAATTAATTTTTAATTTACGAGTTCGTTGTCAATTAGATTCGATTGTTCGAAACTCAGAATAATATTACGCTGATAGTTTTTATACTGTACTTTAAAATTAGTGCACGCTTTATTCCGAGTGTTTCCGAAGTAATTACACGGAAATAATGAACGCTAGTGAATTTAAAATAAACCTACGCGGAACAAGACAAATGTTTTTTTTTCTTTTTTTTTTTTATCGCGTTCTATTTTATTAACGATTATAAACTGTATGCTGACCGATTAAATTTCGTTAGTAATTATTTACACGTACGCATTTTTCGTGTACCGGATGGTATGAAGCGTAATGTTTATTTTCTATTTAATGAGTTTTGCGTGCACGATTCGAGGCGCATCCGAAATATTTGCCCGGAATTCGTAACAATTACCTGAAGTCTTTGACACCGCGTGATAAATTCCGTTCCACTGTAACGTCCTTTTGGGCCGTATAACGCAAATTATAATCGGTGTGTGATCAACTGTATAATGTACGAGTGCACGCGTTTATTGTTCATGCGATAATGAAAAAAAAAAAAATCCGAAAACTTAATAAAAAAAAAAAAAAAATAATAATAACAATAATAAAACCGTCGTTCATTAACTTCATCAACCGATATCGTTTTGCGACATTTCAAAATATAATATTATGCAATGTGTTTAAAATCCAAATCGACTGTAATCGTCGTTAGAGTACAGTAGAGTTTTTGGTTTTTTTTTTTTTTTTTCTAATATAATAGTACGTAAATGTACAATCACTGCAGATAAATGAACACATTTTTATCATATCGTTATCGTAAACTAAAATATAATCGCATACTCTATTGCAAATACGTTATATTATATTCAAAAAGGAACAACACACTATGTAAGTAACTAAAAGTTACGTGCGCACGTTTTGTGAAAAAGTCCGAAGAGCATTAAAAATAATTTCCAAGAGCGTCATCAGTATATAAAGTTTAGTTTATCGATTTCTTGTCCGTCGGACAAAACTTTATAATTGGCTCCTTACATTATTATATTTGTAACCACCACCGTATACACTATAAAAGGAGAGTCGCGAATTTTTATCGTTTATATATTCGAACTTAAAAACATTTATATAACGCGTACCGTCCTTAAAACGATTACAAATTGACGCGTAAATGTGAATTCAAGTGCATTTATACAGCTGTTATTTTACGCAATCGTGTTGTTTGAGCAGAATGTTGTTTCGCAGTATAGTTTTTTATATCGCGATGAAAAGTGATCATTGTTAATCACCGACCATCACCGGTTAAAATAAATAAACAGAGTTTTTTTTTTTTTTTGGGGGGGGGGGTTATATATCAAACATCGTAGTGGGTATTTAATTTTACTATATAATTTTTAAACAATGGCCGGTCTGGAAATATACATTTTCCAGATAACAGTTTTCAAATATTAACGATTGTTTAATCTCCGTGAAATGACAATTAATTTAAAATTGACTAAACGACTGATTCTCGAACTGAACCGTTTATTGTTAATACAACACAATATATTTTATGGTGAATTGTATTTAAAGACAAACTTTATATCTCGAGTGTCTAATTATAAGTTGAACGAAATAGTGATGCTCGTTACAATATGTTAACAAAGTTATTTGACTAAAACATAAATTTTATTTGTACGCCACAACGGAATAAATTAATATTAAATGTATTGTCTTGTAGGCTCTAGAAAATAATATAAACGTTGGGATCGTTGGGCTCAGTAAAGAACAATTTTTTTTTTTTATTTTTTTTTTTGGTATTTTAACGGGATAAAAAATATTGAGCGTCCTCGATAAATTCTAAACTGCCCGGCCTGAATTTGGTTTCCACTTCGCCCCCGAATATAATACCGCGGGGGGGAGGGGGGCAGTGGCGGAAAACGCAAATAACAACTCCCGGTGTCTACGCCGTCTGCGTTTAAGCAATTGGCAAACACAATATAGGTGTACGGGTTGGTTTAAAATCTAAGCAAATCTGAAGAAAAAAAAAAAGCTACGGGTTCCTATATATAATTCAATTCGTTCCTCTGCCCCGCACCCGTAGGGATCGTACGCAATTGCCTCCGTATAAATATACTGTCGGAGAAAATGTTGAATGAGGTCGTTTTATTAGTTCAACACGTTTACCGTTCATTAATAAATTGAATCGTATAAATATTAATATTATTGTATTATATGGCCGGATACCCCCCAATTCCCGAGACAAAGAGTATTTATTATGTACAACGCTAACCTCGACTTTGAAGATATATTTATGGGTAGTTATAATATTCAGTGGATTCAGTGACATTCGCCAAACAGATTCGGAACGATAATACAAACTTTTTGTTATAAATATAACAATTCAAATTGATAGTCTTTTTTTTTTTTTTTTTTGGTAAAAATTAAACGCGATAAATTAAAATAATACGGGAAACGAAACAACGAAACATAAATGTAAGTGAATAATATTTCCGTTGGTTTTAGTTATTACTCGTTGTATTACGTTGACGTTATTTATTTGTTGAATTAAATTCGAAATTTACGATAAAGGTCCGTATACCGGTACAGGTTTATAAAAAAAAAAACAATGTTTTTAAGAGTTGGCAACAATTTAGAGTAAATGCCATTACCTATAATACGCTCTAAATATATAATAAATAAAACAACGTTAATATTTTAAGCTTAACGGCGCTTATCCATTAGTAAGAAAACTTTTCTTTTAATTTTAATAAAAAAATAAAAAAAAAGTGTAACAATATTTTATAACGGAAATGAAAAAAAAAAAAAAAACAGTTTTTACACAAAAATGGTTGAATAAAACAAAATGTCAACAACTATTGTATCGAGTTTGGTTCGTGTATTCAAATATATTTACTATTTAACTACCTATATCTGTTAAATACATTTGTTTGAAATGCTTTTAAATGTTTTATTAACTACAAAAATATATCTACAATCCATCTAAATCGCTGTGTATATTTGTATGTACCCATAACTATTATCACAATTATTGTAAAATATTTTTGTTAAAATATTATATTATTTTAAATAGTATATCGTAATGTTACTAAGGACATAAAAATTCTGGTTTTATACGAAATTGAAGCACAATGTTTAAGTCTGTAATAAAGATTATGTTGCGCTAAGTTAAAAAAAGAGATTATAGTTAACGTGTTTCGCATAAACTCTTAAAAAAAAAAAAATAATAATAATAATCATTATCGTGGAATATTTTATGTCTGTGGATTATCGTTATTATTATCATTTGTTTTAATTATAAGTTTGTAACCGACGTCGTTTTAAAATCATTAATGTCGTCGTTTTTCGGTTCTTTCATTTGCTTTTTTAGAGAATTAAAAAAAATTAAAACAATATCTAATGCATATTTACGTGCAATTGCCAATGTATAAAGTTTAATAAAGTTAAAACATGAAAAAAAACTTTTGAACCAATTCTTATATATACAATATATATATGTATCTCGATATGATACAAAGAAAAGGAAAAAAAATGCATTACTTTAAACCTATTATAAAATACGTTCTGGTCATCATACTCTACGAAATAACGAATTTGAAAATTAAACGTTTACAAAACAATCCGATTCCATTATTGTTTCTTAGTTGAACATTATCGTAACTTAACGCATTTACGATGTGAATAATAGGAATCGATGGCAAAACGAAACATTATAAACTTTGGAAACTTTAAATATAGGTATGGTGGAATTAACGCCTCGTCTATAATTGCAGTCTTGCAATAATGTGTTTCTATGAAACCCCGTATTTTTGATAAATGCTTTAAATAAATTATTCAACGATTTCCAATAGCGTTTTATAAATATAAATATATTATAGTTACAAAAAAAAAAAAAGTAATTTTGTATAGCATGCGATCTATAACCCTTGTATAGGCTACGAATTATGTAATACTTTTTTTTGCAATGTTTGTGATTCTTTTTTTTTTTTTTTTTTTTTTTTAAATGCACTTTAACGTTTGAAAATGGACAAATAAATGGAAAATGATACCGTCAAAATTGTCATGCTAATTATCCTATTTATTCAATATTAACTATTACAATTTTATTTGTTCTACTAAACAAACGGCTGTTCAAATTTTAATTTTGGTTTTTTTTTTTTTTTTAATTAATCCAACAAAATTTCTTTGTTGCAATATTATCGAATTATGACATTATGGTTTTAGTTAGTTTTTGTACCACTAATCCTTGAAAACGTCAGCCGACTTACTACACACGGATACTATAGTATCTTAAACCGTGTAATGAGAATTAAATCGCATAATAAGAAGGTACGTGCCCCGAGATAAACACCAATAAGACTTTTTCGTATCATGTAGGTACGTATATATCGTAATTCGTGATACACAGCCGATGACCATGATGCAGGCCACAAAATAACAAAAAAAAAAATTGATATACTCGCAGTATAACATTTTCCAAAAAAAAAAAAAAAAAACAAACAAAACTAAACTAATTTACGTATAATATATATACATCAATACGCAGTCCTACTGCGTACTATAAATTATTAAAACGCAAACCAGCAGTGAAATTGAACGGTAATATATATAATTATAACGCTCTTACTGATCATTGTTTAAAATAATTATAGAGGAAAAATACCAACAAAACAAAAAATAACGAAAAACTTTTAAAATATGTTTGACAAAGGAAATTATATTATTATCATAACTTAACAAAACGGTTATAATTTATTTCGATATATATATATATATATATATATATATATATATATATATATACGTATATGTTAAATTAATGAATAATTTAAAAAAAAAAAAAACCCCCCCGATCTAGTCACGGTGAAATTGTATAGCCGTAAAATATTATTATTATTTTTTTTTTATTTGAAAATTTACAATCTGTATTGTCAAAACACAATAAGCAAATGTGAAAAAAAAAACATTAATGAAGACAAAAAGAAATACATGATAAGGGAGACCGTCCGGTGATAGAACCCGTAAAATATTATTATAGACATTTTAAGCCGAATATTCTGGGTAAAAAAAAAAAAAAAAAAAACTGTGTGTGGTGGCTTAAGCCTCCCCTCGGGTGCCTTATATACAAATATCTGTACGCATTTCACAAATTCGTAGTTTACTGCCATATTATTATTATTATTATAATGCTCGTTGATGATGATAAGTTGTGGTCGTGATGTAGGGTCCTGACCGTTGTCGACAGTCGGTGTACAGGGCGACAAAGAAGAATAATTAATATAATCCCCAGAAACGGATGTTTCGATAATACTCCGGGGGGGGGGGGGATAGCAGCTAGTGATACGCAGGTGGGCGCGTATATACAGGATGTCCCACGGAGATATACCCATCGCGACATCTCCTGAGATACTGAAAACAATCGATTTCTATTATTTTTTTTTTATATAGTTTCCAGAAAAATAGTGTATTCTCCGCGGTATTAAGGTAGTGTATTTCGAAATCATCTCGTCTGGTTTTCTGATAAGTATTGATAGTGGAAAACACTATTGTGTTCGTAATACGCGCTATTCTTCTGTAAATTACAACGCAAAAAAAAAAAAAAACAAAACATAACACGCCGTTCAACGTTTTCAGAAGAAATAAACTCTAATAAAACGGCCGTCGTTGAATTATCGGAGAATAAAAACAATAGTAATTATTTTTTTAAATTGTTTATATCGAAACATTTAACGTTCAATTGAATTACGACTGTATTCGTGTGGGCATTGTCCCCGCGGAATCACCGGAAACGCGTTCTATAAGGAAATCGCCACGGGGCGTATGTCTTCGTGAGACACCCTGTATTAAATGGCCGGTCGTTAAAACTACCGCGTAACGTCAGTGCACCGGCGGCGCCCCTAAACCGAACTCGCAAAAGACCCCGGAGAAGCTTATACGCATATAAATAATATTATGCTTGCATTGTATTGTTAACGGCAGCGGTAGGCACCGGCAAAGACCAATGGCGGTGTATAATAATATTTTAAACGTTTAAACGCGCGTCGTTTAAAATAAACCGTTTAGATAAATGTCGAAAACCTATCAAAAAAAAAAAAATAAAAAAAAAAATAGAAAATTATTGTCCGCGCGTACAACCGATCTCATCGATATGTTTTACCCTATACGCCCACGAGTGGTGGCGCAACTAGGATTTATTTTCGGGTGGACGGGCAGTTATACGTAACTGTGCTTATATAAAAATGTATTGCAATTGTACGTATCACTTGAAATTTGATTTTTGAAAAACATTTCGAGTGGAAACAACCCGAAAAACCATTTATACGGTTGCACCGGCCACTACTCGATAAAACACTACAAATATGGCGAAATGGGCTATTTTATGGTACCTACAAAATTCAACTAACAAAAAGGCCCCTAAAATATCGCTTCGCACGTGTTCTATTTTTTTTTTTTTTTTTAATTCATAATAATATACAACTTTAATTTACGATACAGTGGAATATAAATAGATATTTTTTTAGATGTAATATTATAGAAAATGTGTATCGTGTGTAGGAAAAAAAAAAGCAAATTTAAATTTTTTTTTAATACTTGTTAAACAAAATCAACTTGTCTCTACTCCTTTCACCGTGTGATGTCATATCAACAATATCATTGTGGTTAATTTATTTAACAATTCGTTTTCAACGTTAGCTTTATAAATGTGCTCGTACCGTTGAATCTCTCGAATAATTCTGTACGCGGTTGAAAAGCTTGGTTTACACAAACTCGGGTAATTGAAAAAAAAAAAAATAGCCATTAATATGTATAATCGATAAATAACATCCGGTGTAACCGCGAAAATTTACACCAATGGTATTTAACAGGGGTAGGGGCGGTTTAAGAGGGGTTTTTCTTCTGCATCTGAAACATTTTCGCCGTCCGTATTGTTCCGGGGGCCCTCGGGGAATCGAGTACGGACATGGGCCCGCCGATAGGACTTTCCGTCACTGGGTAGGTTATTGGGGAAATAAATCTAGTAAACACCTTGGAGTTATTTCAATTTTTGTCGTACACCGTTCCGAAATAATAAACCGCGTCCAGTGAAACCGGGCGGTAATTGTACTTGTACGTCCGTTTATTACGATTTCGATACGACGCAATTCTAATAAACGCTAAAACTAAACTTACAAAACCATGCGACTCCCTTAACCGACATAATCGGTACTCATACGAGATCCCACGGGCATCCTTTGCATTCGAAATAAAGCACAAACAACATAATACAAAGTATTCGCGTAAACTTACGATAATATATTACCGCCGCACTCATTGCAGTTGATTATTACAATTATAATATTATTGCAATAATAAACTGTTTGAATTTTATAAAAAAAGAACCGCAAACGTTGCAAAAAAAAGTATTACATAATTCGTAGCCTATACAAGAGTTATAGATCGCATGCTATACAAAATTACTTTTTTTTTTTTTGTAACTATAATATATTTATATTTATAAAACGCTAATGGAAATCGTTGAATAATTTATTTAAAGCATTTATCAAAAATACGGGGTTTCATAGAAACACATTATTGCAAGACTGCAATTATAGACGAGGTGTTAATTCCACCATACCTATATTTAAAGTTTCCAAAGTTTATAATGTTTCGTTTTGCCATCGATTCCTATTATTCACATCGTAAATGCGTTAAGTTACGATAATGTTCAACTAAAAAACAATAATGGAATCGGATTGTTTTGTAAACGTTTAATTTTCAAATTCGTTATTTCATAGAGTATGATGACCAGAACGTATTTTATAATAGGTTTAAAGTAATGCATTTTTTTTCCTTTTCTTTGTATCATATCGAGATACATATATATATTTTATGTATAAGAATTGGTTCAAAAGTTTTTTTTCATGTTTTAACTTTATTAAACTTTATACATTGACAATTGCACGTAAATATACATTAGATATTGTTTTAATTTTTTATTAATTCTCTAAAATAGCAAATGAAAGAACGGAAAAACTAAGACATTTATGATTTCGGACATGGGCCCACCGATAGGACTTTCCGTCACTGGGTAGGTTATTGGAGAAATAAATCTAGTAAACACCTTGGAGTTATTTCAATTTTTGTCGACACCGTTCCGAAATAATAAACCGCGTCCAGTGAAACCGGGCGGTAATTGTATGCCGTTTATTACGATTTCGACACGACGCAATTCTAATAAACGCGATTTGAAAACGATTTGAAAACTACCGTGCCCGGGCCGAAACGAATTCAATTAAACACGAATAACAGTTTATTGTTAAACTTGGTCGCAGTCGTTGTGCAGTGCACATAATAACACATAATATATACGCAAACATTGTTGTTGAACTACTTGTAATTTAAAACAACTTGTACTACATCAAACGCAGGATTATATTAAATTTGATCATAATCAAAAACTAAACTTACAAAACTATGCGACTCCCTTAACCGACAAAATCGGTACTCATACGAGATCCCACGGGCTTCCTTTGCATTCGAAATAAAGCACAAACAACATAATACAAATTATTCGCGTAAACTTACGATAATATATTACCGTCGGACTTAATTGCAGTTGATTATTACAATTATAAAATTATTGCTTGCACTATGCAATGTAATTATCAGACCAGTTGTTCTATATGCTCGTGAAACATGGCCGGCGACCAAAGGAGATGAAGGCAAAATAGCGATCTTCGAATGACGAATAGTAAGAAGAATATATGGGCCAAAACGAAATAATATCACACAAAAATATGAAAGTAGAAGCAACATAGAATTACAACTACTATATAAAGAACCGAGCGTTGTAGCGGTACTATAATATAGAAGAATCGGATGGGCCGGCCACGTATCAAAGAGGCCAAACAGCCTAATGAAAGCGGTATTAAAATGGAAACCCCTTGGGAAAAGACCACTAGGCGGACCAAAACAAAGATGGACGGACAAAGTAAAAATGACTTTGGGAGAATTTGGAATACAAGATATGGAAGTAGTAGCTCAGGATAGAGACAGGTGGAAGCAAATTTGTGTTGCGGTTATGGGCCACAATGGCTTTTAAAAACCGGAGAAGAGAGAGATAATATTATTGCAATAATAAACTGTTTAAATTTTATATTTCGTATTATGCGTTGAAAATTTAATAATAATTATTTCCAATAAAAAATTTCAATTTCAATTCTATTCTAAAAATCGATCGGTTTGTCGATAGTAAGTAATGCGTATGCGTATGTAAAACAATCACAGTGGAATTTACATTAAATTATTATGTCTCGTGATAAATTCAAACGTCGTTCTCCAACACCGCCAGAATTCCAGATGTTTACCGCGATTAATACGACGACATGTTAATTTAGACTATTGTCAGCGAAATGCATAACGCAATTCATTTTTTCATTTTTTTTTTTTTTTTTTTTGTTTTTCTTATATCACTGTGGCGTGCAGTCGAAAAAATATGCGCGTCCGGTTAATGCCTAATTAAGCGGTCGGTGTAAATATACAATTCAATAATAAAAAAGTGACGAACCGCCGGCTAATATTACGCACGAAATATAACTGAAATTTTCGTCGGTGTAAACTCGGTATTTTTGTCGTGTCGAGATTATTCGATTAGTAGGTATAGGAACTTTATTATTATTTTATCTTTAGTATTTTTTTTTTTTTCTTTTCATAATTCTCCGCGAAAAAAATATTTACACCGAATCAGTGATCACAATACGGCCACCTAGAAAATCGCCTATAGAGCTGTGACAGTGGCGTATTGAGTAGTTAGGGTGAGAAGGAGCCTTTCGGGAGGTAAATTGTCCCGGTGTTCAGTTTCCAGCTCGGGCTGGAACCATAAATCGGAGTCTGTCATTTCGTGTCCTATACACGGAAAAAAAAAATTAAATCAATATTGCCAATACTTCTTGTGTTATGGTTTTTTTTTTTTAAAATAAGGAAGTAACCACGCCCCACCCTGTACTGCACATATGTTGTTATTTCATTAATTTGTAAATGTCCACTAGTATCGTAGTCTAAATCGTGGTGCATAGGGGACGACCGATAGCTGCAGTACGGGGAGTTTACGGAATATCTTATGACGGGAGATGGCTGTGAAATAATGTCTAGAGTTAATAAATCATTTTTTTTTTTTATATTCCGCATTATATTTAATATTTCGGGTAAAGGTTACGTACTCCGGGTGGAGTTTTATTGCGCTGTAACCGAAACACGGAAATGACGAAATAGATCCCTTCTACGATCATTGGATCGATTATTATGGATACAGAGCGACGGTTTGTTTGGTCATACCGGATATACGTTTAATCGGAAATCGCCAGATCTCTATAAAGTATACGAGGTGCGACAATAAAATAACGAGACTTTTTGAATAAAAGTTGTTTATTTTAAAAATGTTATAATTTAATGATTATCACCTTCAAAGTACCTTCCCTCAGCATCAATACACTGTTGCATACGTCGCTGCCATTCTTGAAAACAGTGTTGCCAATTGCTTTCATTCAGCCCTTTTAGAAGTTCTGCCGTTTTCATTTTTACGTCATCAACTGTTTGAAAATGGGAAAAGAAATAAGAAGGAAATAAGAAGAAGTCACAAGGAGCAAGGTCTGGCGAGTATGGGGGATGTTGAAGTACAGAAATTTTTTTTTCAGTTAAAAAACGTTAAATTGAAAATGCACTGTGAGCTGGAGCATTGTCTTGGTGAAGAACCCAGCCATTTTTCCATAGATCTGGTCGCTTCTTTCTGACACGTTCTCTTAATTTAATTAATACCTCTTTATAATAATATTGATTAATTAATTTTGTCGATTTTTTCAACGTTTTCGTTTGTTGAAGACGTGGTAGGACGTCCAGAACGATCATCGTCTTCGACGTCCTCCCTTCCACTACAAAACCGTTTGTGCCATTCAAAAACACGAGCTCTTGATAAACATTCTTCACCATAAACTCCACATAACATACGAAACGATTCCGCGGCAGTTTTTTTTAATTTAACAAGAAATTTAATGTTAACACATGTTGTTCGATTTTTATGTCTAACATTTTTCGGCGGTATAGTCGAACTCGCACTAATAACACGGCTACTAACGTATAAGGAAATGGTACGATGCCATCAGTGTTCATAGTACTTTTAGATAAATGTTTTCTAATCATATTTCAATAATCGTTTTATAGATAACGTTAATAGTTTAGGTTATATATAGAAAGTCTCGTTATTTTATTGTCGCACCTCGTACCTTTGCAAAGTAGGTACTCTGTAACTGCCCGTAACTGTCGGTGCAATATACCCAACGAGCCGGTATTGTGCTGGATCGCGCGTGTTATTACGCACGCCGCAGGTACGTTAAACAATAATAATAATAATAATAATAATAATAATTCTTAGCCCGGGGGGGAGGGGGGGACGCGTTGAAATAATGCGATTTCGCGAGCGGCGAATTGTACAAACGAACGAAAAACACAGAAAGAATTTTCACGGTCGGGTTCGTTTTAATTCAATTGCAATTATGCCGTTATACAACACGGTCGTGCGACACAGCGGCGGACAAAAGAGGGTGATTTATCTGGCACAAAGTCGTTTATTCTGCGGGGGGCCCCGGTGCCAGTTGTCGCCAGGCACACAAAATTAAGTCTCGGAAAACATAAAACAAAAAAAAAAAAAATAATAATAAAAATGCTGCGCTATTATTCCACGCGGCGATTTGTTTTAAAAATATTCAAATTTAGACCCGGCTCGAGAGGGATACTAATACGAAACGACGATATACTTGTACAATAAAAAAAAAATTCTGTCTGCGCAAAACGCCCGTACTCTATATAAATATATATATTTGTTCGTAATTATTCGTATTTATACGGATTGGGTTGTTTCAAAACAAATGTCTACGCGCGCGCACGTACACGCGACATAATTTTAAAATAAAAAAAAATTAACATTTTTTTTCTTCTTAATTTTAACATAAGCGAACATCACAATATATGGGGCCATTGGACAGCTACAATTGCTGTAGGAAAAAATTATTGACCGAAATAATATGTAGGCACTGCCGAGAGTTAACAATTTAAAACGGTTTTTACGGTTTCGTATAAATATTACTAAATTAATTAAAGCGCTACGCGAAAGTTTTCGCTCGGACCGTATACAAATAATTTTACAATCAACCGATGGTTTTTTTTTTTTTTTAACAACGATTGTTTTTTTTTTGTTACGTTTCAATTATTATTATTTAAACATTGTTTTTAATCTACAAATGTACAGAATATGTTCGATGCAAGAATTACAAATACTACACACATATTACGAATTACACGGTTCGTTAAAACAAATTTTGTAATTATTAATAACATATAATATTTAGGAATAATAAAACGAATTCGTTGTTCTCGAATAACGAAAAATTATAATAAAACTTTTCCCTCGATATTAGACCACCCCCACCTATCAAGTGCGTTCTAGAAAAATAGTGACGTTTTTTTTTTTTTTTTTTTTGTAATATTTCTAGGTTTTTTCATTTTAGTTTTTTAATTACTCAAGTCTTTGAATTTATAATGTGAACATTTCTATGCTAACAGTGTAACGCCCCGAGTGTTTGCGTTTTTGAAATGTACACGTCCCAACAAATGGCATTTTGCCGTTGTGAATGATAATTTAACCGGACGTTTTTCAATTTATCACGAACGTTATATAAAAAAAAAAAAAAAAACAATAAAACAAACAAGCTGACACGGTGAATACGCTATTTCCGATTGATGCTGATAGGTAATATTAATAAAAACGTATTCGCGTGTTCATTATAAATAGTAAAAATCATAAAAAAAAAAAAAAACCCCCACTGAAAACAGTATAATTTTACAAAGGTTTGCAAAGTTAATGCAACTATTTCAAAATCGAAACAAACGAATAATAATTATAATAATAATAACTGGAACATTTGAGACAATAGCTGTCATTACCATAGAGGAGCACGATACGAGTGCGCTATAGAACTTATAACGATCTCTTGGCGAGTCGGTATATCGATGTTACCTGCAGGAGTTGATAAACCGAATACGGGCGTACCATAACGATGTTACCACTACAATGTATAATCGAATTAAATGTTTTTAAAAGTGAACAGCCGACGGACATGATGTTATCCTACAGTGTAAATATTGTAATATAAATTAAATTAAAAAAAATTCACGGTGTCCCGGACGTTGGTGTTTTTTGTTTTTTTTTTTTTAACTTAAAATAACACGTCTAGTTATTGGATAATCGAAATGCCAAATTACGTTAACAGACAAATTGTACGAAAAATTATTTATTTTTTAAGGTAGACAAACGATTTTTTGTTTTCCCACTAGCGATATTCAAATAAAATGTACAGTTTGTTATTTCCGTTTTGTGATATTAACAAATTAGCGGGTGCGCACTCCCTTGGAAATGAGAAATAATCCTCTGTCCGCGTCTACATCGTCAATTTCGATGGTTTTTTATTTATTAAATAATAACGTAATCAATTATCAACAATAAACGTCAATCGGTTTCAATATTTATATAATCCTATTTTAATATTTAAATCGATAATACAAAAATAAACCAAAGCTCTTAATCACTAAACTACTTGAACAAAAAATACACAACAAATAAATGTTTGGTAAAAATTGGCAACATGTAAATGTGTTAAAAAAAAAAAAAAAATTCAGTAATGTTAAAAATAAGTAGTTGTATACAAATGGTACGCAGTTATTAGGAAGGTGTTTATTTTTTTTTTTTAAATTAATTATTCTTATATGATGACAACTGGATAATGACGCAAATCAAACATATTTCTTAGGCTTTACATAAAAGCCCTACCATATGCCAATGTGCATATAATTTGCATTTTTTTTTTTTTTTAAATTTGTACAGGATGAGGTCCAAAAACAAAGAGAAACAATACAATACAAGTATATTTGAAATTTACAATAGTATGTTAAAATAATAAATGAAATAACACAAATAATAAAAGATCTGGTTTAATGATAGTTGAAAGTTGCACAACGCATAAGTCGATAAAGAAGAGAGTTCAATCAAAAAATTAGACGAGAATAATGGAATAAAAAAAGGGAGGAGCATATCAAGTAAGACGAGGTGGAATTTTTAAATTGATACGATTTCCTTATGAAAAACAAAAAAAAAATTATACTTGGAGGGAATATATCGGATAAATCCGAGGATTTTAAATGACTTAGAACACATCTCCTAAACATGTATATGGTATAGTTTGGGGGACAGATTAGAGGAAAAGTGAACGTCTAGGTCACGAACAGAATTAGAAAAAGTGATTGGATATTCATGAATTGTGTAAACGACCATCAAAGGATTGGCCACACGATAGTAAGACATTATAACACATTTGGGAATATTGTGTTAGTAGCTTTGTATTAATGTGTATTTCTAAAAATAATTTAAATACTATATCGATGTTAACTGTCCTTTTCAAATTTTTTTTATTCATTTTTTCTTTCTTTTATACACATATTTTCTTCATTTATTTCAAAGAATCAAATCCCTCCAGAAAGTCTTTATAAAAGTTCAGCGTTGCATTTAAACGAGAAAACTGGCTACGCCACCATTTTAGTAATCAATCACGTATTTTTAAAACTTGAACAGAATTCTCCTACTTGAAATTTTAGTTTAGAATACTATTCACCGGGAACTTAGTATTAATGAAATGTAATATATATATATGCGTTTGTATATATGTTTCTCGATTTAAAAAAAAAAAAAAAAAAAAAAAAGCAGTAGGTACAATTATTAAAACATCGAGTTTTCAGGATTCCATAACCAACTCTTACACTTGGTAAATTAAGAAATATTAAACGAGGTTAAAATATTGTTAGACATGGATGAAACGAAAAATGTATTGGTTTTACTACAGAGTGTTCCAATTATCGACTTCGGGGGTAGTTTCCAGTGTATCTAATTTTATATCGTTTAAAAAAAAATTCTAACATTTATTTATAGTTATTTAGAGCTTTTTGAAATATCCGAGATGATTTTTATTACACGTGAATACAAATTTCGTAGTATATTTTTATCGGCATTTTATAAGTTCGCATTATTGTTAAAAATCATTAAAAACGCGAACAAATGTAATTTATTTTGTAGTATCAAATTAATACAATTTAATAGTGAGTTTAACCGAAATTCCACAGAATCGTTTTTCGCTTGCAATGATTTATCGTTGCATACGGATATAAATCTTACCCTCCGGCTTCCCACGTGAAACAGCGGCTCAAGTATGTGTGGCTTTTTTTTTAATATTAAATACTGTCTGAAATAAATTGTAATTTTCTAAAATGTATAGTTTTATTAATTTAAAAAAAAAAAAAAAAAAAAAAATGGCCGTATAAAAATGTTCAGTCCATGACTAAAAAAACTACGGATACAACTATACGCGGTGGTATAAAGTTACGAGTATTTTATTACAATATAATTTGATATGTTTTATCCCTAAGGTATAAAATTATGAACCTATATTTTTTCTTTATGTACTCCGGATCACGTTAAATTTAAAAATATCTTCCCCGCGTTATATATTATTTTATTTAATTAATTTGTAAAATTAATATCGTTTTTTTATTTTTTTAGAATTTTAATAAAAAAAAAAAAAAAAAAAATTATAACTCAAATCGAAATTATATTAATATCAACAATTAATTTAAATATTGTGTAAACTCATTAAACATATTTTTAAATGTTTGAAATAATTGTATGTTAATTTAAAATGATATATTAAATTCCAATATTTACTCTTAGGCGAGTGTTTTAAATTAAATTAAAAAAACATATATATTATATAATTCACTATTTTTTTTTTTCGTTTTAGCTTTACTCTAGGTATACTAGTTTATCATACATAGTTGTTAATTTTCGTAATGATATTTTGATATAATACATTATTAGATTCCGCGCTATTATTTTTACAGTGACGTGTGCTTTTTATTGTTTTTGTATCGGTCATTACTTTTTGGGGGGGGGCAGTAAATCGTTTAATCGTGTGGTCATGTTAGGTTATTTTTGAGATTTTTCCAATAGTTTTTACCAACAATTAACGAATAACGTAACCGTTTTTTTTTTAATATTAAGAATTTAAGATGTTTAAATTAAATATTAAAGTAACCAAATTAAAATTACTAATTTTATAAAATAAAAACTGGCCAAATTAATAAATTATTTCTTACCGTTCTATCATTCTATAGTATACTTTAGCCTATATCCTAAATATATTTTTTAACGTATACAAATAAATCGTCCAACATGGAACACTCTGTATGTAGCCCTGCAGAAATTTCCAACACGTTTAACAAACTGCATCACGTCTGTAAAACTTAAGATTATACTAAAGTAAATAATCGATGCAAATCTCAAGTTTTTTGAATAGTTATATACACAGTAATGTTAAACAACAAACTAAAATCAATTTTGTTAAAAAATGGGTGTGCCGGAATTTCGCCGGTTTTTCATTATTTTTTTCCCCCGACATTCTTTAAACGCTATAATACTGACAATATGAGAAATACCAATATATCTAATATTTCAAAAACTATTTTTAAATCATTCATCTAACGGAAGAAAAAATGCACAAGAACGAAAGAAGAAAAAAGAAATACTATTGTTTTAAATCTTTCTTTTTTTTTTTTTTTTTAAATTAAATTAAATTATAACGTTTTAAAATTGAAAATTAAAAAAATGTATATATCACAGCAAGCGCATCTGTATTAATACCTACATGTTATATAAAACACCGAAACTAGAATTAAGATGATACATTAAAAAATGAATATTATGAAAACGTTTTTTTTTTTTTTTTTTTTTTAATAAACAATGACATTTAACCAGTTGTTAATTTCGAAATAAACGATTAAGCAATAACAATTGTAAAATGTAATTATTTGAAGTTCTCTGCATACGCCTAGTCATATGAACGTTTATTTTATAATTAATGTGTTACCGGATCGACGATTTACCGTGGTCTGTTAAAAACGTATTTTGTAAACACCCAATAACGTGAAGAACAAAACTCGACATTGGACACCAGAAGCGGCTTTTGGACGCGCTTACAAGAGGTGCGCACTGCACTCTCGCGAATTACCGGGCGGGCGGTGGGTTATTGGTCGCGGGATTTTTTTTTTTTTTTATTGTACGATGGAATTGCTTGGGACCAATATATACGTTAACAAATAGCACGTGGACTACGATAATATTGTACGGATCGAATATTACTGATCAGGTACTACTGCATGGTGGACGACGACGCTCTCCGCGCCTTGATGCGCTGCGAGGCGTTTGACGGGGACAGGGAGCGCTTGGTCCGGAGGATCAGGTCCGTTTGAACCGGGCGACTCGGTGCCGCTCATGCTGGATGGAGTCCCCAGACCGCCGGGGGGACCGCCGTGGTCGACTTGGCCGAAGCCGTCAATCGCGGAGAAGGAGTCGGCAGAACGGCAGCGCCAAGCCCTCGACGTCGCCGGCGCGCGCCGCCTTTCGTCGTTGATCGGGGCTTCGTAGTCGCCGGACCGCCGGCCGGCAAGCCGGTAGGAAGCGTCGGCCGTACAGCTTTGTGAGGGCAGCAAGTGGGTTTCGGCCCGACTACTGCCGATCCCCACGGTCGGGCAAGAAATGTCGTTATACAATTTTTATGCGAGCCCGCCCCGCCTTAGGGGAAAACGGGATTTTTACTTATTAATCGTATAGAATTTCATTGAATAAATGACGGCGACCCGCCTCCCGAAGTAGTGCCTCACGGCGTTTCCGGGAGGCGGAGCGTATTGCCGGTTTAAACAAAAAAAAGGTACTACTGGTTAATATCAGGTTGTGTTCGGTCAACGAAGATGCAGTGGCTCCCGGCAATCTCAAATATAGCCCCACCAGAAATACGCAGATATGCAGCAACGAAAAATATACTAGAACAAATTAGAAACTCGACACACCTCCCAGTTCACAACGACATATATGATGCGCCATTTAAACGATTGACATCTAGACACCCTATTTGGTCTATCGAGAGTACAACAGATGTTCCGGAGGATTTGTGGAGGAAAATTCGGAGAGATGAAAACGTCGTAAATGGCCTTCTCGTCAACGATCCAACCCAGGTTTTGAACTCCCACGGACGATGCGGACCGCTCTAAACCGAATTAGAACAGAACAGGGAAAATGCAATTTCCTTTTACATAAATGGAAAATGGTAGATACACCACTCTGCGAGTGTGGACAGGTCCAAACCATCAAACACGTTGCAGAGGTATGCCCTCTTACAAAGTATAAAGGAGGGATAGTAGGGCTTCACAAAGGAGACAGCGAGGCACAAGTTTGGCTTAGTACCCTGAAAGCTCACCTTTAGAGCAAGAGATGTGTTCGCAGTCACTCTATTGTATTTATATGTTATGTTTGTATTTATTTTATAGTTTATAGTCTTTTCTCTTGTTGAGAAGTTGTATATATGTTTATTTAAAATTGTTCACCAATTAATAATAATATGCCATATGAAAAAAAAAAAAAACTGCATTAGCTGAATTGAGCAATATAAATTAAGACAATTGCTACGATCAAAGTCTATGCGGCTGCGTGCAAATCTATTGTACAGATAATGTTGTAAATTTCGATGTATTAAAAAATCGTGAAACACATAATATTATATATGTATATTTAATATCTCGATTATTGTATGTTTTTTTTTTTTTGCGGTTTTTTTCTAACTGTAAACAGCTGGGCGGTGTTTAAAATTTCGGCGGGCGGCCAGATTGAATCAGGCCTGCACTCTCGGTATCACTAGGTCCAATGCATTGCGTATGCATCGATAAAATCCTCGTTTATTTAAACGGAAAACTATCGAAAATTTCATTTGTACAATATCGGTTTTACTCGTGTTACGTCTACGGCGGTACAACCAGATACGATTATCGTTTGACAGACGCGATCCCGTCAACGGCGTACGTCCGCTGAAAGACGACGTCGGCTTAAGAAGATGTCGAAAATCTATTCGACAGACGTATCTTGGACTCGTTACGGTAACGCGATCGAAACAATTCGTTCGTATATTTCATACAGAAACGTATCTGTCGAGTTGTTTTTAATTCGGCGAATTTTTGACGATCGACAATACAAAAAAAAAAAAAAAAAAAATATTTACGTTTATTAATTTCGATTTGACAAAAAAAAAAAAAAAAAAACTATTGAACGCAACTGCCGGTAGTTACACAAACACAATACTGTTAGAGTATTAAATTGCAAATCAATGAAAAATCGAATCTAATAATTTGTTTTTATAAATCCTAATAAGTGTCTAAATACGGAGAATTCAATTTCGAACGAATAAATTGAAATTTACCTATCTGAAGTATAAATTCCTCATTTGATTATGTATGCGTACGGAAACATTAGCGTATATAATGAATAATAAAATTGTATACAATAGTGTATAATCGTCAACACGAACATTTAATTAATTCAACCACATTTGAATATTGAATCGTATTCGTTTAATTGTGAGAAATAAAACACAATATACAAATATGTAAACTTGTAAATTATGTAAAATTCGAATTCGAATAAATCAATCGGGAGTATTTCAGAAGAAAAAAAAAACAATCTAACCAATCAAATTATAATAATCATTACTTTACTTAATTTTTTAAAACTCACTACACAGTCATAATTATTACGTATAATTTACCTATATCGCTGTTTAAAAAAAATTTACATTTAAGTATATAAAACATATTCACAAAATAGTTGCATTGTTAAACGTAGGCCGTTGATTAACAATGTTTTTTATGTAGTTTGGATTTTTTTTTTTGTTTCTTTTAGACAGTATGAAAGGAATTTATTTTCATAGAGAATTGAAAAGCAAAATTGTTCAATAAAAACAACCATTGGTGCGGCGGCGGTATTGCAATTCGCCCCAAAGGATCGGAAGAGTCGGAAAATGAAAATCTAGTCCACGTGCAGTTACGTTGGAGTAATAAAAACCTAAAAGCAAGCAAAAGTTTCCCCGGGGCAGAATTTTTGTTCGTATTATTTTTCTTTTTTTTTTTTTTTAAATTCAACTAGAAATTCACAAATCCACACACGAACCTCGGTGGCTTGTTTTTTTGTTTTTGTTTTTTTTTTTTTTTTTTTTTGACGACTCGAACTTTTCCCTCGTTTCTAAGTCTATTGTGCAACACCAAATATCCATTTCTTTTCGCATTGCAGATTTCACACGACAGTGCAAAATTATATAATCTACTTTGATGTATAACGGACTGTATATTATTTTCTACGTAAAATCTTTCTTTGGTTTTGACAAAACAAAAAGGGAACAGATATTTTTCCAAGGGAAATAAATGAAAACTATATATATATATATATATATATTTTTTTTTTTGCGTTTGATTTCTTAAAAGAAAATAAAATAGTAAATAATGGCCGCGATATTCTTCTTGGTTATATTTAATGTTTTTTTTTTTTTTTTTTTTTTTTTTATGAAATATTTCACTCTTTAAATGTAACGCTGGCGAAAACCATAACACTTTTACGTAAAATAGATTTTATAGAAAAATTGTACTTGATTGCCGAACAAATAACGACAATACGGCTAACTGAAGTTTGAAGTGTAATCAATCATCGAGTAGAATGGATCACGTGTTATTTATGGCTTTAAATAAAATCCGCGTGTAGCACACTAAGTAGTGACTAAGAATAACCTATAAATATAAACATGTCGATATTATATTATTGAGATTTATTAACATGCGCAGATCTATACAATTTCAATGTGGGCTACGGCCGACGACCGGTGGCTTAGTTAAAATATCCTCCGACACACTAACATGGTAATATTGGGCTGAAACTTATCAATATTTTTCCCGTACGTGTAGACAGATTTATATATTGATTTTTATTCATTTTTTTTTTTTTTTTTTTACTCGGACAATTTAATTTCAATTAACTTATTCTAACACAGTTACGATTTACGCGAGTCAACGCACACTCTTCACTAATATATTAAGTCACACGCATATATATATATATAATAAATAACAATGTAATAATTGTAAAAAGTACATTGAGATTCTGGGTTAAAAATATACTAGGGATATTATTGTATTACATCGTGTTTTTTTTTAATATTATTCTATGACGGCGGAGAGGCGGAGAACATACGTATATAAATACGTTTTTGTAATTTTTGTTTCATAATTCAACATAGCCACATAGGTATCTATGCTGTTTCAATTGATATAAATTAGATACATCAATATTGGCACTTGAGAAAATGTCAGAAAATGTAAAAAATAAAAAATATTCGGTGTATATTTGCGCCGTCGTTTTATATTTTTTTTTATTTCAATTAAAAGCGCTGACAGCGAAACTATTTCCGTTTGAAACGTAATATATTCAATCGGCATAAGCAATACGCTTGTTGTACTCGGCAACACCAATACCATTACCTTATATTACCATTCAATTTTTAATATATTTTCTACTAATCGTAAAATAATGTCGTAAATAATTATTAATATGCATATAATAATATAAAAAAATGTACCTGGCTTTACGCACGACATTCCACAGAGCCCGTCGCAAAGACAGTGTTTTTTTTTGCTTTTGCAATCTTCGTCCGACGAACATTTTCTTAAACACGTTTGTCCCTGCAAAAAGTCGATATTTAAAAAAAAAGAGACAAAATTGTTGACGTTTTAAATATTCAACTGATTCAACTTCTACTTCTATTTTTTTTTTTTGGCACGCCCTAATACCGAAATATTATTATTATTGTTTATTTATTTTTTTTTTTTTTTATTGGTCTCTTATAAAGTTTTTATACTTACGACTTATTATCAGTTTACTCCCGATAATACTAAAAACGCACTGTTCGATAACGAGTATAATTATAACAACTTTTAATACCTAGGCACCTTAAGGTCTAATAACTAATATATTTTATTAGTACAAACAGTGTATGTGTACCTATAAAAATAAACGGATCGTTAAAATGTAAATATTTAATTTAAGTTATACGTATTTCCGTAAACTCGAATGAACATTATTTTTGATATATATATATATATTTATTTATTTGTTTTATTGATTAAAATTTATATAGTACCCTATACGAGATTTACTGGCATTTTGATTATTTTTTATTACTGTCTAAAAAACCAAAAATTTGCATTTTTTTTTTTTTGCTGTTACTGGTAAGATAGGCATGTAAACGAAATAATACTTATGCAAAATAATTTCAAAAGAATTATTCGAATATTTGTGGTATTTCTAAAATTAATAAACGATAAACTACAGTTTGTTCATACGTAAAAAAAAAAAATACATTTCTCATTGCAATTCACAAAATTTACAAACCTACTCTATCATATAAAATAGTTACAAAATAAAAATGAAAATTTTCAATCAGATCAGTAAATACGACCTTAATCATTAGTTTTAATAATTATAAATTAACCTAACTTCTCGTCTTATATAAATCTAACTAATTTAACATTTAATAAAATGGAATATTCTTGTACCTAATTAGCTGTTCATACAATTTATTATTTTTTTTTTTTTTTTTTTACAACAATTTTTTTTTAAGGTACATTATTATAATTTTAGGACTTTTAATATTATATAAAATGTTTTATACTCGTAGACTTTGTACTTTATTTTTAACCTCGCTCGTATATAGTTTTTACGACTCATCAAAACTTTAATAGGATTCAACATAAAAATATAAAGTTTCAAAATAGATATTCGATACTGTCAAAGGAAAATCGCATATTTTATTTTTCGAGTTCAAATCATCTAATCTATTATTATATCATGTTTTCTAATGTAGTTTCAAATCAATAAATTTTAATAAATCTATATATTGATTATTTATCTGTTACTATGCCATGAGCATTACACAATGTGTAACTCAATATGAAGCCTAACATATTTTTATATTAATAATTACAAAGTCTTTGTGTTTCTTTACACTATGACTGTTCCAAAATAAACCCTTAAACTTTGCCGGCCAGAAAAAGTTGCTGTTAGGTTTCCCTGTCAGTGAAAATCGTTATCTTTCAAAACTCATAAAATAAAGTCGGGTCGTTTAAAACGAAAAATTCAATTTCTGCCTTTTAAAAATACCGAAATTTGAAGATCCGAATAAAATAAGAAAAATTAAAATTCATAAAATAATATCTTTTTATATCTACATTTTTTTAAAAGTTTTATGAATAATTTTCTATTTAAAAGTTAAGGTTATAACGAAAGTCGAGGAATATATCGGCATAATTATGTTCTCAACAAATGGAGAAATATCAAATATTTATTATTTCCTTTTTATATTCGTAAATATATACCAATATCATTTAACGTTTGACCCAAATAGCACACGGGGTAGTTTTCTTACATTTTTACTGTTTGATTTTTTTCATTTTTTCATTTTTTTATTTTTTTTTTTTTTATTAAACGTTAAGGCTTCAATTTTATTTATTTATTCGTAAGTTAACCTTATTTTTTTATTTCTAGACGTGGTCAATACATATTTTAGAAACTATTTGAGAGTTGTTCGAATTTAACGACAAATATTTTAAACTAGACACATTCATCGATGACTATACTAACTCGACAAATGGGAAAGTAGGGATGTATAGCGTAATTTAATTTGTATCTATGCTCAACGATAAATCGGTACAAACAAAAGACGATTTCGAATGAAATTCGGTAAAAAAAGTTTTGATAAATAAACATCGAAAAATGTATTAATTTCGTAACTATGAAATAAATTACAATATCCCTTGATTTTGCGTATTTTAATGGAACCAAAAGAGTTATATTCGCGAAAATTGGATAATAGCGAAATGCCGTGATCTATACGATTTTCATCAACACTTGAATTTTAAACGCATATAAAAAAAAAAAAAAACCTACATTACGTTCAGTACTTGTTTAGGCCGAACCATTTCTGCTCGGCCAAAACAATTTCATTAACATGAAAACTAAAAAAAACTCGAAAAGTTTCAGACCTATATAAATAGCTTAAAAATCGCCAGAATGTTTCGAAACATTTCGCCACGCCTAAAAGATCTAATAGAGATAATAATTGTCTATGCAAATATCCGGTCTTTACGATTATTTTTAATCGAATTATAGCAAAACAAACAAACCATTATTATTGTCATGAATAAAAACATAAATTTCGTAAAATTTCCTCTCCAATACACTAACTAGACAAAATGTTCTATCAGAAATCACCCCCGAAGTTAACGATCGGAACAAGATTATTGATTAGATAATTGTTCACAGACAGAAAAAAAAAAATAACACGCATCATATAAAACCAATAAATTTCTCGCTTCGCTCGGAATCTAAAATATTATATATTTAAAAATAATAAGGCGTATGCATTTTATTATCATCGATTTCAGTAAAAAAAAAAAAAGCCATATTATGAAACTAATATTAAAAAAAAAAAAGTGCACACGGCTTCGACTCGTTTGTATTTTAGAACACACTGTGTATATATTTACTTTTTAGCACGATTGGTAAATTTTAACTGTTTACTTAACGTGTACACGAATAGTGTAGAATAGATTATGAATTTCGAAATTGACGAGAAATATAAAAATCCGTACCTAATAACATGCAAGTATAACAATTTTGTTTCACTTTTATAGAATAATATCGATATTGATTACCATGAATTTAGCTTGCTCTTCGTTTCTGGGACATTCGGACGACTGTAATTTTCTCGGGTTTTTGTACGCCCGGTCATCGTCATCCGCTTTATCGTCCTCGTCCGAGTCTTCGTCAATGTCGTCGACATCGTCAAAGTAATATTTCACCGTTGTGTTATTGAGCGGTGTATAACTCTGGTACGATCTTATGGTCATTTCATTTGACGGCATGTCTACTAAATTATTTAAATAAACACGTAATAATATTAGAAATATTTATATATATACATATACAAAATACCACTTATGGTAGGGTATTTTACTTAATAAAATAAACTTCAACTGCAGAACACGTAGGTATATTTTTGATGTTTTTCTCTGTTAACGTCGTGTTGAAGTAATTCATCAATATAAATAATAACCAATATATAAAAAAAAATATGGCACGTACGTCTACTACGGTGGTCTTCAACACGGTGGGTCGCGTAAGTTTTAAAATTGGCTCCCGATAAGTCTTCTTTTTAAAAAAAGAAAAATTAAATTTATTAAATTATACCAGGTAAAAAAAATAATTGTTTAATTGTTTAAACGTAGAAAATTAATAAATGAAAATGCAGTTTAAAAAAATAGTAGCGTATGTAATGTTATTATGTATTATCAACAATATTATATAATTTATTGTTATTTTATATTGAATATACAATAACAATAAAGTTTGAAGACATTTCCGAATTAGTAAACGAACATTTGACAAACTTTGAAAAAATATTTTCCCGAGAATATTCGAGTAAACTATGAGTGGATTGAACAACCATTCGCAGTATGATATAATGACAGTAAATATGTCTACAGACATTGAAAATCAATTAATTGAGCATTTAATATCGTGTGATAACGAATTGAAACAAATGTTTTGTGAAACTTCATTAGAAATAATTTGGGCACACTTATGCACGGGAAATTACGCAGAATTAGCGACTAAAGCCATGTCAATTTTATTAATATTTCCAACGACTTATTTATGCGAAAAGGCGTTTTCTACAATGGCAATTTTGAAAACGTCAAAAAGAAATAGACTTGAAACTGAAGATGATTTACGGATCGCGCTTAGTCAAATCGAGCCAAGGTGGAATTTATTATGTGAAAACACTCAAGGACAAACTTCACATAAAAATTTTTATATCATATTTTCATTTGATTATATATTCCCGTATGAATTCTATACGTTTTCAATTAATAATAATTAAATATTCTACCTATTAAAACGTAATTTTTACATAATTTTAAAGCATTAAGCGATTTTAGCTTTTTTACAAAGCTTACGCGGGTCGCGAAAAATGTAGGCCTAAAAAAGTGGGTCGCGAGTCCAAAAAAGGTTGAAGACCACTATATAAGCATATAACGATATTTCAATTTCAATTTTATATTTAGTGGTTATTTATTCGCGTTGTAGTTACCAACGATCGCAAATATAATAATATTATCTCTCTTGATCAGTTCTTAATTCCGATCGGAAATCACAACGGGAAAATAAAAAAAAAAACCAATATTAGTTTTAACGCGGTAAATCCTATGCTAATAAGAATTATTTCAAAATAAAATTTACAAAGTTAAACAATTTTTTTTTTTTTTTTTTTTTTTTCAATTAATTTGAATTGTAAAATGTTTTTTTTATGCAAACCGAGTTCTTTAAAATAAACGTCTTAAAAGCTCACAAATATTCACTAAAAAATAAATACTCTCTAATAGTTTAATCTCTATAAATTTTAAATTTTAAACATAACAATAAACTCCACGCGTGTTTACTTTGGGTTTATTGTTATCGTAGGCCGTACGAGAAGTTAGTGATTTTTTTTTCGAAAACCCGAGGCTGCTCGCAAAGAAGTCAGCCGTTTTTAAGTTATTCATTTTTGTTCGCTAATCCGTGCAGCCAGCAATTTTCTGGGCCCTATGCAAATGTGCATGGAGACCAACGGCAGTCGAGCCCTTTAGAAATACTTTTTTACAATAATGAATATACATGCGTATTATCCGACACGATATTTATTATTATAAACAGCAGGGGTTATACTTAACGGTCAAGGGCTTGGGGAGTAAAACAAGTAAAATAGCCACACCCTATCGCCGTGTTGAAATAACTTAAACAAGTTAAAAGACGTCTCTAGGAAAATGTTTTAAAAATTTCTAAAAAAAAAAATAATCCAACCCGATTGGGGATTTTTTTCTTCTATTTAATAATAAATGGATTGCGAAAAAATTGAAAGTTTCCAAAGTTGTTTTTTGATGGACTTTTTTTGAATATTCAAATTAGACATCAATAATATAAACTAAATATATTAATAAATATTTTCTGCCAATTTATTTGTTTTTTTATATTGTATATTGACAAACTATAACATGAACGAAAATTGAATGTATTGAATATTGTAATATGGGTAATTATTAATAAAATCGGAACATATTTTACTATCACACCAAAAGTGAATAATAAAAATAAAATATTTAGCGAAAAATTCGCACATTTTAAGATACTGTAAAAAAAATATCGGAGCTTTTCTCCGAGAGAGGAAAAAAAAAAGCATTTTGTAATAAAACTATAAGTTAAATCAATAAATAATGATTACTCGCTACGCTCAGAATCAAAAATAATTGTTTTTGTAATTAATTGATATGGTATACAATCTATTGACTACCACTTATTGTCATATTTCTAGATTCGATATCGGATATAAATACAAAAAAAATAAAAAAAATACGGTCAATTTCCCTTCCCCTGCCTCTTGAATACGCCACTGGCCATGATAATAATATTTATAGAGACCAAAATAGGTTTGAATCCAATATTATACGATATTACTGCACATAAGTCTTACACTTGAGACATTCAAACATTGTTTCGATATTTCATAAATATTTATATATATATTATAGGAGGGCCACGAGCGAATGAACATTATCCTTCACTAAACTCGTACCATTTTTTATTTCACTCTGACAGGTAGAAAGTTACAGAGATAACATTATTATAGATAATTTTTACGATAAAAACCGCTACTTCGAAAAAAAGCAATTTTAACTTGCCGGTGTACATAAGTAAGTATATACAGCAAATTATATTCACCTATTTACGATATATATAATTGTCTGCGCTCTTATCCGTCACATTCAATCTCCGGGTTTTTTTTTTTTTTTTATACGGATAAAAATCGAAATTTCAACGTTCAAGTGCAAAGATAGTAAAAAAAAAAAAAAAAAATGGTTCAAAAGTACCGTTGTCGTATTTAAAGTCCCGTAGTTTGTAAGGTTAGGTTAGGACTGGCATTGTGCCCTATATCTTTTTATCTGTCTATTTTTCAAAAACAATAAAATAAACAGTAAATCGTCCGTTGGTCCGCGTCCAAACAATTTAAAACGATATAGTGTCAAATTCACACACGATTTTCTAAACCCTTACAAAAAAATCTACACTCGAAAAAAATCGGTTCTGTAAATGTTTTATACAGCTAGCCACTGAATATATTATTAAAATGCCTAATATCAAATTTCGAGTAGGTAAAAACAAAACGAATAATCTCTTATACCGCACACTTTGTAAATGACAGGTTTTTTACGCGGGTTTAACCGAGTATGTAACGTGACAAGTTTCCGAAATACTGCAGCAAAAATATATTTTAACCGTACCCTTTTTGAACGAGTAAAAATTGTTTTATTTAGCGTATTATGTGAGTGGGTATTAAAATATATATATATATACAATTATATTATAATATATAATATTGGAAATAAATACAAATGTTTTTGAATTGGGATATCTTTAAAATCGAATACAAATGTTCTTGTACCTAACGTATGAATACCTGGGATACATCATACAACATTTACTCAAAATGTGTAAATCTTTAATTACGACGTTACTGTTTTTATAAATACTTGAGATATTCGACTTAATTTTGTAATGAGTCCCGGTAAAAATATTATTCTATTTTTTTTTTTTTTTTTTTCAAATGCGATAATTTATCATTATTTCCAAAATTATGATGACAATAGTACTCTAAGATTATCCGTATTCCGTTGAAACGAGTGGAGTTAGACGAGTGACATTGTAAACTGGCTTTGAATTGGCTTACATATGTCTTAATACTAAAATATGTCTAAGAAAATATGATTCTAAAAATAATGGAGAATATTATTTTTTCCATTTCTAATTTAATACGTCCGTGAGGAATTTACACGTATCCAATTACATATTACAATAATATTATGCGTGAAAATTACATTTAAATTTTACTTACCGCCTAAAATTTCTTAAAAACTAACAGACCAACACATTTATTTATTTTTTTATTAAGTAGGTACCAAAGTACCTATATTTTAAAAATAACATTTTTCTTAACATATACTGATCATAACAATCATCCAAAAATGTAATATAGTACCTAATTATTTAAAAAAAAAAAAATAATAATATATGATACATGTTATATTAAACTATAGGTGTATGTATTAGGTTACAGAAACTCAATAAATGTGTATTCGCGTTTGAGTTTTCATCGATTGCTCTTTACTTGTATTATTGTTATCAATTTGATATAGAAATGACAATTAAAAAAAATTAAAATTTATATTATAACGTCATAACTGATATGCTTATAGAATTGAATCAAAGTTATATATATATATATACACCTATATAAACGAAAACGTTTTAATTAATTTAATTTTTAATCGTTTTAAAAATTACGGATATTTCGCTAAAATACTGGGTCGTTGGATTTACCCCCGCGAGTCTCGAAACGAATTATGATTTTTCAGCGTAGAAAACATTATTTTATGGGGGGGAGGGGGCGAAATAAAATGACTGAGATACATACTTTGCACCACGGGTGGGCTACTGCAGAAGGTGGAAGGTTGGGAAGGTTGGACGTAGATGGCAATTTAATTTATATCTGTACGCAACGATAAATCATTGCTAACGAAAAACACTTTTGAGCGGAGTTCATTTAATTTGACGTTTTGAAGTGTCGTAATTTTTAAGATTTTCATTAAAATTTACACTTAACGTCTATAAAACTGTATTATTAAAATACGCTCAACTTTTTTTTCATTTTCACCATTAAGTATGCCATACGATGAATCTTGGGTAGTATTTTCGTGTATTTCTATTCGGATAAAACAGTTTTATTCGATTAGTTCGAGAGGGAGGGGAAAAAAAAAGGCCCATAAATAATAATTTTAAACAAATTGCCAGAATGTTTTGAGAATTTGTCCACGCCTAGAAAGGGGTGAATATCAATATTCAGTGGAAATGTTCGATTTCTACAATTATTTTTAACCGAGTAACGACAAAAAGAAAAAAAAAAAAAGCGAAAATAATGTAACCGTTGCCGTACATTTTCCTGTCTTATCCCCGGCGTTTGTCAATTATTAACAAAACTACAACGGAAATCGTGAAAAATTACCTCACTAAATGCACCGACTAGATCTAAAATGTTTCGGAAACAATGCTACCACTTGAATATCGGAGCAGGACGTCGTGTCTGGTAGAAAAGTGGTCCGGGGAAAAAAAAAAAAAAAAAAAAAAAAAAAACATTATAGTAAAACCAATACGTGGATAGTAAAGTGTATAGTATTTTTATTGGATTTGTTTATCGTTTCCCGATTGTTCGCTATACAGTTGTGTATAATTATACATTTATACACATAGATCGAGTCGATATTAGAAAGAAAAAAAAAATTACACACCATCATATGTACATAATGTTATTGAAAACTTACTTCCTACACGTTTCGGGGCATGGCTAGGTGTGGCTAGGCAGGACAAATATACAAAAGGGTATTTTTTTAGGCCTCCCCGGTATTCCGTCGGCATTTTTAGGAAAGTGTATAAATACGTTTTAATAGGTCAGCTAAACATAAGTGGTTTCTGTCATTGTACGGAAAACGAATACACACGTGTGCGCGTGTGTGTGTGTTTTTATATATTTTATTATTATTATTCATTATTGACGGAATAAACTCCATTAACACAACAATTTGTATAAAAAAAAAAAAAAAAAAAAATATACAGTGTGTAGTATAAAGATTTCCATTGGAAACTATGGTATTGTACAAATGATAATAAAATTAAAAATGATTCGTAAACATAATGAACATAAACATAACGTAACCGAATTATAAAACGGTACTGAACAATCGACGAAAATTCACTCGCGTAGTATTTCCCACGGTATATTCGCCGGTGACGATCGTAAATAACTATTGGGGGGGGGGGAATACTATTAATGAACGAACAGTGTTTGATATCTCGCGGATTTTCATTGTTAATCCGAAACTTTAAACGGTTCCGACAGAACAAGGACAATCCACGCATACGGAGTCGTCGGACAAATTTATGGAAAATCCGTACGATTATTTCGTCGTCGTCGCGTTGCGATTGCCGGCAATTTCCGAGATTTTATTTTCCCGCCGTCGTAATAATATCACGGAATGTTTGTCCGGCGGTTTTCCCACAAACAACAATTGTACGCAATAAACGGCCGCCCCGTGGGAACACTTGCATACGAGCACTACAGTGTACAATCCGAACGACCCCTTCCCAACTTCCCAACTTCACGTCGCCCATTCGAAATGCGTGTCTGTATACACGAGCCCGGGGCCAAGGGTAGGCGTACGAGTCGCGTCGCTAACCACTAAAGCATCGTCCGGACAATCGCGTCGGTTTCGTTTAACAAAAACGCGGCGTAGGCCATTAAATTTAAATTTTACAGGGACCGGTGGAAGATAAAAAAAAAAAAATAAAAAATAATAATACACTTTTAATTTCTCCAGAAATATCCGGAATATCTACGCAATTTATTCGTAAATGCCGGCGGTATAAACGGTCGAATACGACAAAAAATCCGTATTACTTATGTCGTTTTCGACGATATATATTTTTTTATTTTTAAACATTATTATATTATGCTACATGTTAACAGTGTAATTAATTATTATTATTATATAGAATGTGCGGTGTAACTTACACGTGCGCGAGCCGACGGCTGAGACGAACGCGACGGCCAGGACGGCGAAGACGACGAGCGTCATGGTTGCGATGGAGACGGTCTCTCGCGGAGTCCCCGTCGTATCCGGTGGTCGTACGGCGGTACAGTGGCGTACGGCGTACGCGGCCGCGACACTTTATCCTCCCGAGCGCGCAACACCGGGGGCCCAACCCCGTCGGCCGTCCCCGTCGTCGTCGTCGTCGTCGTCGTCGTCGCCGCCGCCGCCGCCGCCGCCGCCGCTGCCGCCGCCGAACGCGCACGTGATCGCATCCACCGATCGTATCGCCCGCACGATCGGCGGCGGCGCCGCTCTGCTTTAATACGAGGTCCGTTCCAGGATATTTTATACTTAATAATTACAATAACGTAGTCATGCGCATATTACGTAGAGATCCCGGCGATCTTGCCGGTTTTCAAAAGTCCTACGGAACAAAGCCAAAGAGTTCTGTTCGCTTTGATTTCCTCTACATGTTGAAATCGCGTTGTCCTGTAAGCGCAGATTTTACTCTTGGGAATAGGAAAAAACCGCACGGGGCCTGGCATCTGGGGAATATAGCGAGAGTCCCAGCGATTTTTTTTTTAATCAGCCAGAAATTCACGAAACGTCAGCGCTAAATGTGCCGGTGCGTCGTCGCGGTGAACAATCGCGGAACGAATTTGCCGGCGCCGGCCCTTCTCGTCCAGACATTTTCCTGTGAAATTGCACGACAAGACTCGAGGATTGAGAATTCGCTTTGTTGCCGGTAAATTTTTCGCAAATTGTCGCCACACCGTCCGGTCCGGACGACGTCGACGGTCAATCCGGGACGTGGATCGTCTTCAGTTGACCGTCCTCGGAACGTTTTAAAACACTCGAGTGCCACGGGACCACTTGGCGAATCATCGCCAAATACGGTTTTAATCGTTTGCCGTTGATCATCGTTTTTACCAAGTTTCAAGCGATACTTGGTTCGTCAATTTCGGACGTGTCGAAAACGGCGAACCAAAAAAAAAAAACCAACCGGATTCAACCACGTGTAATATTAATCGGAGACGAGACGAGCGACTTGGGGTTTTGTTTAAAATATCCAAACTACTCGCGGGGAATACGTCTATTTACAATTCGAAACGTTATCGCGTGTAGATTAGCCGTAATAACATTTGTCCCGGGTACGTTTTGAACAAAGAATACTGTTACTATTATTATTATTATATATAATCAGTGGCGGATAGGCCGACCGGGAAATCGGCGTTTTTAACATAATTCCGGTGCTCCCGGTACCGGCAACGATCACGGAAAAGTTTCGCGCGCGCCGAAGAAAATCCCCCCCTGTTCGGTGTGTCGGTCTTTCCGTGTTCTCGTTGTGTTTTACATTTTTTTTTTAATTGTTATATTGAATTTTCAATCGCTCGAGTCGGAGTCGACGGCGTTTTCCGTTACAAATAACCGCGCGCGAAGAATTATTCGGCAAAATCAATGGCACACGAACATTTACAATGCTAATAAAACATTTAAAAACTAATTGTTTAATAAATCAACGGGTGACGATTTATCATTGATACGAGATATTGACGTAATGTTTTTAACTATTTCAAATACATCGATTTGTTTGTTTTTTCATACAAGTGATACATTTTCCATAGGAACAAAATTGCTATTTCTATACAACTAAGTTGTAAATTTAAGTTAATTAAAGTTCTATGTTATTATGTTAATAAAATATTTAATTAACTAATACGATACACTACCATTGATATAGTCTTAATGTTAAAAATAAAAAAAAAAAATGTAAAAGGAATGCGAACGGTGATTTGTTGAGGCCTTTCGTTATACGTCCGCCACTGTTAATACATTATTATCAGAGTTTGGATTTTATAGCACATTTTATTGCGTAAATATGCGCTATAATATGACCTTAAATATGGGTAAATAAACGCTAAAAATATGCAACAAAAAAACCCGGAAAATTATTTGTTTTATTACTAATTTATCATTGTAATTAATTAATTTATAAATTCGATTGACAATAATCAAAAGACACGTCTATTAAAATATTAAGATTTTGATTTTAATATTAATTTTATTATAAATTATTATTTATCATTATTATATTAGATGAAATATGACCAATTTTTTTGATTAAAAACAAGTGAGAATGCAAAATGATCTCAAAAAGTTCAAAAATAATAGCACTAAAATAGAGAAATATGCAAATGTAAATTTTAGGTTTTATTTGTCTGAATCATGAGGCAAATTTTAAATTTACTCTGCTATTTCTTATTAGAAATATGAAAATTGCTAAATAATCGCCTGCACATACTTCGCCCAATAATAAAGTGCAAACTTTCTATAAACGCAAAATTAACAATATACAAATCTCTTTGGACTTATGGCTCACAAATCTGGGGAAGCGCCAAACCGTCCCAATTACAAACCATTCAAGCATTCCAATTCATATCCCTCCGTCTCATAGCCTCTGCTCCATGGTATGTTACAAATAATGCACTCCACAAGGACTTGAAAATCCAAACTGTTGAACAACTTACCAAACAGTATTACGTTAAATTTCATAAAAAATTACAGCAACATCAAAATCCTCCTATATCCCACCTATCCTCACTTTCACTACGTGAAAACCCTCCTCGTCGCATTAAAAGGCGCCGGTGTCGGGATCTTTTGTAATAAATAATAAAAAAAAACAAATCTATAAATTAGGTTTAATTATAAAGGGTTCTAAATCACTGGACGGTCTCCCATATCATGTCTTTCTGTTTGTCTTCATTATTGTTTTTAAATTTTACCACATTTGCTTATTGTGTTTTGATAATACAGATTGTAAATTTTTTTAATAAATAAAAATAACAAAAAAAATAAAGAAATAAGCAAATGCTATAATATCCCAACCCTGATTGTTATTATATAATGTACACTACCCTCCGCCCGGTCCGCGTATATATTTACCGGATTCGCAGGGACCCCGGGAGACAGTGGCGATTATACTTGACGTTCCGGAGCAGGGGCGGCAGTCGAAAATACCAAAATACCCAACAAACCCCGTTGCCGTGTTCAAATTGCCGGTAAAAAGGCGTCTCTAGAAAATTGTTTTAAAAATATATATATATATATATATATATAAAAAAAAAAAACACCCAGTGCAGGTGAGTTGACATGCCATTAATACACTTTTCAATGTAAGATTTTAATTTATTACGTATTTCAAAGTTTCTGTTTACTATAACTCTAAAAGTAAGTACGGGCGGCTATTTTTGAATACACAAACGGACTCATTATGCAACAACACGTATTTAAAAAACTCTAATGATAATTTTTTAATAGCGCTTAGTAAATAGCCGTGAATAACTAGACTTTTACGCATAATTAACTTAAGCGTATCGTAAATTCAACGCAAAATGGGGGCGAGGGGGGAGATAAATCGTACAGATTGAAATAATCGGGAAATTTGTGGTATATATTAGGTGATGTTTTTAATGCAGGTATTTCTTCTCGTATTACGAGACCTAACCCAACCTAATCTAACCTCGTATCCACACTTCAGGCCTTTTCCTACGCACTTTTTCTCGAAGACGTTTCAATACTTCTAGATAGTACCATCGGTTAACAGTTTGTCGTACAGGTAGAAATCCGTGATGAATAACTCCCAGGTTGTCAAGAAAAACCGTTAGCAGGACTTGTTTGACGTTTGATCTGACCTGACGAGCTTTTTTTGGTCTTGGAAAAAATTTACTAACCCACTGTGATGATTGGACTTTTGTCTCAATATCATAGCCATAGACCCACGTCTCATCACACGTTCTTCACAGCATACTCGTACCGTCATTTGCGCAATCTAACAATTCTTGACAGATGGTTACGTGGTTGTCTTTCTGATCATGCGACATCAACCGAGGGACAAATTTTGCTGCAACGCGGTGCATTCCGAGTTTTTCTACCAGGATTTCATCCAACCGAACCGACCGATATGTTACAATCTTCCGCGATTTCTCGAACAGTCAAACGTCTATTAGACCGCGACAATTTCATTGGCTTTTGTCACACGAGCATCGTCTGTCGATGTCGACGGACGTCCTGAACGTGGGTCGTCATTAACTGATTCCCGACCGTCTTTAAAACGTTTAAACCAGCCGTAACTCTCACGACGTGTACGCCATAAGCGTTTTGCAACATTTTATGAGTCTCGGTAAAAGATTTACAACGTTAAGCACAAAATTTAATATTAATACGTTGTTCGTGAATGTTGTTGTTCATCTTAAAAATCGCGCAATACACACGAGACTCGTCTACTTTGAACGCGCACAGTTAATGATTGTTAACGATAGCAATAAACATTCGAGATTTAATCGAAAAGATAGCTGCTTATCTCTATTTTATTTTAATCTAATAACATTTACGTTACTATAAATTTTCTATTTTTTAGGAATTATTTAGTTCGGGAACTTTTTGAACAGACCTCGTATTATTAGTCGTATCGTATTACATAAAGGCCGGGCATTATATTATTATTATTATTATTATTATATAGGCGCATTTTAAACGAGAACATAATAATGTTTTCATGATGTTTTTATGCACGACAAATTTAACGAAATCACATGGCCCACACGGTTTATACGTACGGCTCGCATAAATTTCAAAACTCGGCCGACTATAAAAAAACTTATTTTCGTCTCGACCTTTCGTGAAAATGCAGTGCGCTTATGTAACTCGCGAAAACGGAACTTTATCACGAGAAAAAAAAAATAACTATTTAATAATAATATTATATATAATATTATGTATTGTAAATATCCGTCTAAAATGTCGAAGATTACATTGTTCCTATACGTATGTACGATAGAGGATGAATAATTACTAAACCATAATTCGTTTCGCTCACTGGAAAACAACAAAAAAAAAAAAATATAATAAAAAATACGAACAGCAAAACCAATCCGTCAAGTCTAATATGCCTTCTCGGACCGTTTCATAATGTAATACAATATTATTATTGGAAATAATATTTCGTTCGCATTAATAATCGACGCGTGCAAAATTCGAACTACGAATGTCCAATAATAATATCAATATATATATATATATATATATATATATATATATATATATATACGCATACAACATCCCGGCGCGGCGTTCGTATTTTTTATTATATCAAAAAGGTGTACGAGTACTCGTTCAGCCGTATCCATATTATTGATATTGTTATTATATACTTCGATATAAATTTAGAGGAAAAAAAAAACACCGTATCCATAAGAATAAATATATTTTATAACAGTAAGCCTATTGTACGCAAACGTTAAATAATATCTCCGAGCAAAAAACAATCCCTCAAATGTTTAGTTCTTCAATGTCATACATTGATTTCGTCATTGTCGTGCGTGCTATCGTCCGTGTTATCGAATGTAGGCTCTGACGTTTCATCGTATTTTATTTGCCATTCCTGATTTTCCAGGCACACCAAAACACGGTGTATACAACTGTTTATCTCGGATTCAGAACATTTATGTATTATCGTGTTCGCTATCTGGTTGCCGATCTTACTGCGAAAATATATACACAAATTCAGTAAAAATATTACTTAATTTGGCGGGTGGTACCCAGTTTAGATTGGAACACTTGGACAGTTGGGGTTTTATTTTTCGGTGGAGGTCGTCAACACGTTGCAAACACCCGACAATATACCGACAGTACTCGACAGTAGTCGTGCCATAAGTTCTGTCCCTATTTACCAATTGTTCTGTAAATATTTAACGATACCGCCAATGACGATGTTTTCAAATAGAATTTTAACTAACGGTCATATCTACGATTTCCGATTAGTACGAGGTTTTACGTCGCTCGGTGAACATGGAATGTGGTGTTAAAGGGATTCGTATTGTTGTGACCTGTTACTTTGGCTGTACGCGAAAAAATGGCCACCGACAAATCCAGACGAAAAAATGTTTACTCTAGGAGAAAAATTCAACCGTCGAAATTATTGAGTTTTATGTGCATAGCTCTCGGAAAGCTGCTGGAAAAGTTCAAAGAGTACTTTGTTCAGCATCAGTGATGGTTTGGTGGCGAATGTCATCTGAGGGCGTTACTCAACACAGTATTTCTGTGAACAGGGAGTCGAAACTCGTGTGATCAATTGCCACAGTGATATTTTAGAAAAGGTAGTAGGCCTTTAAGTGATACTTTGTTTGCAGAAAAGCACTGGATCTTTCAGCGAGATTTATCGGCTACGCATAGAGCAAAACCGACACAACGATGATTTGATGACAATATACCGGAATTCGTTGCTGCTCAAGATTGGCCTTCGGGAAGTACAGAACGTTTAGACTACCGATTGTGGAGTATTTTAGAGGAAAAGTTCTACTCTAAACCACATCGATCAAAGTTTATTCGGTCGAATTAGCAGTCTCGATAGCGTTAGAAGCGTGCAGTGATGCAGAGTAATGCAGATCGTTAGAAAAATTGTGCATACGCGAAGGGTGGACATTTTGAATGGTAGGCACATGTTTTCAGTTACTAAGTTGATTAGGATAAATAACATCAGATTTTTTTTTTTTTCTATTTACTCACTTTGTTAATTATATATACACCTTTGAATAAGGTACATAACTTATGGCACGACAGTATATTACAATCGTCTAAATCTTTTTTACGATTTTTCGCCGCAAACGACACCCCGTACGGCGAATATATAGAAAAATAAATGAGGCCAATGGTCAGCGTATTTTGGAAGATATACTCGAGGCATACCAAGTGTAATAATTGAGTAATATAGCCTGCCCTGGCATATTTTCAATTTTTTTTTTTTTTTAGGGGGGTGGGTTCAAATTTGTTTATACAATTTTCTCTGTGCGTATGTAGCAAGTAATTTATTAAGCCTGTTAGACCAAGTTTTTAAATATTTTTTGTACTAGTCTGGAATCGTGGAAATATATATATTGTTATACTGTTATAAAATACATTTTACATCGGCCGTAAATAAAATGGTTATTTTTTTTCGACTTTTGTGGATGTCGAGACCCAAGTGGGTTCCCACCCCCCTCGAAAATACGACACTGGGGCACAGTGGTGGGACGTGGAAGGCGAAAACGGGAGCAGCCACTTTCGGGGGATAAAATTCGAATACGAATAATATTTAGACGTAATGTGTAATTTGCTTTTGCACCGAAAACGACAATTCAAACAATTGGACAAATGTGTCGGTATTGCGATACAAAATATAAATAAAGAAAAAAAAATGTTTATTTTACAGGCCATTAACAGTATAGGTTTAAAATATATGGACATAATAATCATAAAAAAGATGCAACGTTAATTTTTTCTTTCTTTTAATCGGTCAATTCGTCTTTGGAGCAATTTAAAAAAAGTAGACACACCCGGTTATTGCACCGGCGCACAGGTGTCTTCGAAATTACTCATTCATCTTCAAGATTAATACTCAATATTATTGGCGGATGGTAAATGACGAGTTGACCGGAATCGATCGATGGAAACGTTAAGCGAAACTGCCTTTTTCCCATTTAAATTATTATTATATATAATTGAATTTTCTTTTGAAAAATAATATATTTTAATATCAAATACCCCGTGCACAGCGGCATAAGTGGATAAAAAAAACTAGAGGGGGGGGAATAGTTTAATCTGGATAAAAAAACTAGTGGGGGGAGGAGGTCAAAATAATTTATTCACCGCAATCAAAACCACGGGGGGAGGGTGAAAATTTATTTTTATTCTACGTATATAAAATAATCAATTTTAATCGCTTAATAACTTAAAAAATAAACAAAAGAACACATCGTTATTTTAACGTTAGTTTTTTTTTTTTTATTATTATTTTCATAACCCCGATAATGCAATAATGTTTACAATATGTCAACATGTTATTAGAAAACAAGAGAAACGCGAAATATATATAAAACTGTATGAAATAATTTGAGGGAAAAAATTATTTTTAATCTTATAAATATAAAACGTTATTAATGTTACTGCATTCTTTCATTTTTTTTTTTTTTTTTTTTTAGAAGATTCATAGTTGTCATATCTGGTGGTGGGGGGGGGCAAAATTATACATATTCTCCGCTCAAAATTACACCACTACCGTTTAATATAATCATATCATAAAAAATGGTACTTACTATTCACCAAAATAAGTTGTCAAGTTAGAGTGTAGGAGTGCGTTTACCGTGGCGTTATGATAATAAGGCGATGACGCATTCAAGTGTTGCACTAAAGAGTCTGGAACAAAACAAAACCACTTAGACAAATATTGATTTTTTTAATTTTTTTTTTTTTTTTTAATTTTAGTTATTATATGTTCGCTACTAGCAGCGTTCGAATTTACAGTACGAAATTGGCGTACGATCACGACGGCCGGCTACTCTATACGGATTCGATTTACCGGAATAATTATTAATTTTTTTTTAATTTTTTTTTATTTGACATAAACAATCTATACAATTTAGCGCAATAAGCTTACACGATGAGAGTATTAAAAAAAAAAAAAAAATAATAACATGAAAGGTGTGTTTAAGCAGCCACCCCCTCCCACCCACCCCCCATTAGTGACTCTTGGCTATTGATTAGTTAGTTAGTTTTTTTCTATTTTTTCTTTTACCACAATGAGACGGTTAGATATTGAAGTTTTGTAAAAAGTCACTTCCTTTTTAATCTGCGGTTGGGATTTCCTGGGAGAGTGAGGATGGAAAGATCTTTTATGAGGGGGGGGGGGTTAGAATGGGTTTGGAGTCGTTTATGAAAACGCGTGTAGAAAATGCGTGCCTCCTCATCTATTGTGAGACGATCGGAGATCGTTGTGAAGAGTTTGGTCAGAGATATAGGGCGGAGCCAATGGCTAATCGACCGAGTGATTTATTTTGGAAAGTTTGGATTCTATTGGTGTTAGACTTTTTCGCCGCGCCCCACAATTGGAGTCCATACGTCCAGGTTGGTTTGAGTAGAGCTTTGTAGATTAGTAGTTTAGTGTTTAGGGTGGAGCACTTATTTCTAATTAGCAGAGGTCTGGGCATACGCATGCGATTGCTTAAGGTTATTCGTTTGGTCTGAAGGCGTTTGTTCCATGTAGTCTTTTGTCAAGGAATAATCCTAAGTATTTAACTGTGTCGGATGTGGGAATTGGTACATTGTTGAGAGTAATGTTTGGACAGGAATAATTATAAAAAAAAAACTAAGAGTATCTACACTACATACAGATACATCGGTACGTGTATATGTCTTGTTTCTACTGAATATAGTTGACATAAGAATGTCGATGTCAATTTGGTATTAGACACGAGGAGACGAGGATTAAACTGTAGGTAACTTTTTTAACACGTGTAAAAAATAAACAAGTTTCTAAGACGGGATTTATTTATTTATTTTTCAAAGACAGCAATTATTTTTATTGAGTATACATTTTTCTAAATTTTTATTTTAAACTACAGAATCGTCATTTACAATACTTTTAGTGATGGATAATAAAGGACGGTGTGTACTGAAATATGAAACGTACTCACGAGCTTCAAGCTTCGATAAAATACGACGTCGATACAAATTGAATTGCGCGAAGTAGAGGTTTTATAACAAGTATTGCACACGCTCATATTATGAGAATCTAAGTCTGGGTATTTTTCGAGCAAAAAATCTACGGCTTTCTGGGGAACGTGCTTCATATCTTTCTCTAACCAAACAGCGCAGGAAACACCGAATTTGTTTTGGATAAAACGAAAATTGAATTCGTTATCAGCGACGGGAAATTCGTCAATACAGACATTTCGCGGCGGTTCGGTTATCGGAATGACGATTTTGAGCTTGTTAACATGGTAACATTCTCGGTGTCGGACAAATTAACAGAATGACCCCTAGCCATAAGATATATACGTGTCAAAAAAAAAAAAAAAAAAATGGCAATCCCGGCTTTCGATCACGAATTATGTCTGTGTGTTTTTTTTTTTTTTTTATATAAATTTTCGCGATCGAACCGGATCGAATGCCGTTGCAAAATGACGATGGTTTTCGTGTTGAAATTCCTGCAGTGCGTATACAACAAAACAGAAAAATTGCCTTTATCGATCGGTCACGTGAAATTGCGATATAGCAGTTTTTTCGATGCACAGAGGGACAGCTCATACGCGAGTTTTTAACTATTTTTGTAGGTAAAATAACCCTCTGGATTCGTTTATACGCCGGTATATTATACGAGAAGCGCTTTTTAAGAAACGAAATAATAAAATACTACATAATTAACACGAATAACTTAATTATACCAAATCACAATAACATAACCTAGAAAACGTAATTTTTATATTTTCTACAAAGAGCAGTACCCGGTTAGGTTTTCTAGGGGATTGTCCGCCTAACACAACCACCCGTCTAGCCCGTTACTTATTTTTTTGATTTTCGAATTCCAAAGTCCCGATATTTTGTATTTTCTATTTGAAAATCCAAAATTAGGATTTGACGCGAGTTTTGAACCATGGAAAAAATAAACGTTTCCGTCGATTACGTAATTACGTGATTTGCCTGCGAACCTAACAAACGTCTAAAACCGCGACTTACACATGGTGCGATGAATGTCCAGTGTTAACAATCGGTTGGCCGGCTGTGTCTTGGGGTCGGTCAACTTTCCGATATTCAATCCGAAACAAAATATAAAATACAATTTACACACCTGAAATGTCGAAATATCAATATTGTTAGCGTATGTGGTAAAAATTGTCCGCGAGAAATGTTTGGGCAACAAGAGTTTCCGTACGTTATAGTATGGCAATATTTTGGTATGAACAATCATTTCGGTTTTTTCGTTTTGATTTTTTTTTTTTTTTGTCGTCCAATATGTTTTCAATGTATGTTCACGCGCATCGGTCCGCGGACGCTAAAACTAAACTAAACCATTCCGATTGCTGGTCGGCGGTTTTAGCAAAACGTAATGGCCGGTAATTAAAAAAAAAAAAAAAAAAATCCGTTTTAATTTTGATTGGACGCGTTTTCGCCCGTCGAATAAACCGGCCGATAACAATAATTACAAACATTGAAGCAACGACGAACGATTAATGCCGATTAACGAATGTCTGTAAACGCTGGCCGTGAACCTTTTTAGTACGTGTCCTATAACGGCGGGGTCGTCGGGATAACTCGTCGGGCGTCGAAACCGGCGGCTCTCGATATTCCGTCGTCAATGCACCGGTCAAAAATCGTTATTATTCGTCAGATAACATATTGATTTTTTTTTTTTTTTTTTTTGTTCAATTCTCACCGTAGCGATTGTATCGGTTTTAACGGGATGCGCGCGTTTTTTTTTTTTTTTTATTTTTATCTTACGCCCGCCCCGGTCTGCGAACGACTCCGGGCCGCCGGCCGGAAATCTCGCTCCGATCGAACAAAAATAAAAAAAAAAAACATTACGACAAGAGAGATTTCTCGTCGAATTACGAGTCTCAGTCGATGGGTTTTAACGATTAAATCAATTAATTTTTATTTATGTCGCGGCAATAAAACTGCTGCGCTCGACAAAATTCAATAATTCCGCAATTATTTTGTTCGTATCGATAACAGCTATAACTGTAGCGCAGCAGTCAACCCGCAGGTTAATCGGGTTAATTATAAAAATAATTTTCGTAGCCCGAACTAGAGGTTCGCATTTATATAAAGAATCCAAATGGGTTTTATTTTTTTTTCAATCAAATCTAAAATCCAAGTGTCCTCAAACTTAAGAGGGTTCGATGGCGGATCTAGAAATTTTTATTTATTTTTTGAGATGGGGGGCGAAAACAAAATCGTGATTTGTTACTTATTAATTTGACATCATAACACAAATCACCGCCACTGCGAAACGTTACATGTCGATTGGGTGTCATAAAAGTTGCCTAAACAGTACGCCTTAATTTCTATTATTTGTTTTTTTTTTTTTTTTTTTAATTTTATTTGGTATATACAAACTGTTCCTTTAAGAACAATACGAATATTTGCTAATAGAAAATAGGTACGTGATTATTTGATGGGAGGAGCCACCCAGTGGTAACACTATCCTTACTTGAGATTTAATTTTTATTATATTTTTTTTTTGTATACTAATACTTTAGATTAAATAGTGAGGAGGTCACGACACCATTTCCTGTTGAGCCACCTGGGGGGGGGGGGGTTCCCAGGAATTGTGAGAGTGGCAAGGTTTAAAATGAACGGGTTGGTATGAGAAGAAAGTTTTGAATGGAATCGTTTGTAAAAATTAGCTGCTTCTTCGTGGAATGTTTTGATTTTTAGATCGGTATGTAAAGTTAGGTTTGAGGTGTACGGCGGAGAATTCGTGATTTTACAAAGGAAATTATTCTGGAAGATTTGAATTTTATTTGTGTTGGATTTGTCGGCATTGCCCCAAATTTCTATCGTAAATATAAATATTATGTTATTGCAATAGAACAAAATGCCGACCGATAGATGACGCCACATAATTAGGTTAACAAATAACTTGTTTTAAACATTTTTTTTTTTTTTTTTATCGTCGTCGTCGCTTAAATAAAGTTATTGGATACAAGTGAACAAATATAATATCATTGGCATTTTATAGTGGCAATTTAGATCGAATTGGAATGTTAACACATTTTTTTTTTTTTTTTGTAATAATAGGGAAAATAAAACAAATTTTTTATTACAAAAAACAAGACGTTTTTATGACCAAGTCAATTTGGTTCGTTAAGAAATAATCGTAGGATCGTTATTTTTTTGTAACGGTTTAACCACTAGGTATAGGTAGGCGGATAACGAATGAATAATAAACATATAATACCGGTTAGTTAATCATGAAAAATAATATTTATTGATTTTGATTCACTTAATACAATATTATGACAATATGAAAAATTACAGCGAGAAATTATAATAAATATATTCGAGAAATACATTTTTTTTTTTTTTTTTTTTTTTTTTTACTTTGTCGATATGTTCACTGTGGATATGGATAATAAATTACGGGTATGTTCATTTTTTTGTTCTGTAAAAAAAAAATAATAATAATACATACAAAATATGCATAGACGTACAAGCGGGAACGGCGACTAGGTCGACGAGGAACGATCAAAACCCGGAGAGCCGTTAAAATAATTGATTCAAATAATACATTTTTTTTTTTTTTTTTTTTTCAATGTTCCCGTTTTCGATTGTCACACGAACATGTTTTATATATCACCGAGGCCCGCCGTGTTAGTAACGAGAGAATAGAGCAAAATAGTTAAAACCGCGATACTAATACGCGATAAAACTATTAATTTACGGATTTTTAAAGAGTTCACAATGTCTTTTTTTTAGAAGACCCGAAATTAAAACGATCCGGGGAGTCTATTTCCCTTTTACCCTTCCCCCCCACACACCTGAAATCGGAGACATCGTGTGTTTGTTTTGAACTCAAAGGTTGTTCTGTTTGGGAGGACTTAAAGCCGACCTCGATCTTCTTATTGTTTTTTTGTTTTTTTTCTGTGCGTTTATTTATGGAGATTGCACAAGTACACGACGAACCGAATAGAGGGAGGACCGATTTTATAGTATCCCCTCGACATAATAATATTAGGGGGGGGGGTATCCGATGCGTAGTAATTTGCATTTACTCGGTGTGACACGCGAGTATATCGTATAATTTTTTATTTTTTTTTTATATATATATATATATATAATAATACTTACTGGTTTGTATAATAATACAATTGGTCTATCGGCGGAGAAGAGTGACGTATGGGTTGTAAGTTATTGGGTAAGCGTACGGGTAGGACGGGTACGTGTATACCGGTGCGTAGGGCTGGTAAATGAATTGAGCAGAAGCAGCGGCGATCAAAGCCAAAACGGCGACAATCAATAGCTAAAAAACAGAAGAAAAAAAAAATATTATAGAGTATTATATATCGTATTCCGTCTAAAAAAAAAAAAAAAAAAACCATTCTAGTCGTTACGCAAAAACTGTTTACATATTTTTATTGTAATAATAATAATAATAATAATAATATCGTCTACACTTCTTATAATAAAACGCGAAAAACGCGCGACGGTCACCAGTAAAACAATATTATTATTTATTTCGACGTTTATTTTTATACAACATTTTTAATTTCAAAGAATTTTGATAAATTTTTTTAATTTTTTATTATAAATGACAAATCATTTTATTAAAACGGAAAAACGGACATAAAAATTATCGATAATCGATTTTATACGCCATACGTATATAAAAAAATTAAATTTTCAAACGCCTCTAAATGTGTGTAGGCGATAATTTTATAGTAGTTACGCATGATTTATCTAATATATCTGACTGGTAGTTTAACAATAAAATTCATATTATTCGCGTCTTCCTTCAAAACTTTAAAAAAAAAAATCAATAATTAACAATTAACAATATTATTGATCCCGGGCCATTTAACAATATACAAGTCCCGAGCCTAACACATAGATGGCGCTAACGTTTTGGTTATTCGCCGCATTTTTAGTTGGTACTGACCGGCAAAAGACGGCTGTTTGAAATTTCACGACAATCTGTTCATTAGTGTGTACGAGTTATCGTGCTAAGAGTGACGCTACCTTTTGTTGTTTTCAGAATAATGGATCCAAAAACAATTTCGTGTTTTAATTTTACACCGCTTCTTGGTAAGGTAAAAAAAAAAAAAAAAAAAAAATACCGTTCGAGAGAAGAAACGGCTTGAAAAGTGTTACGGGGACTCCGGTCGATCGGAAACAAATATAAAACGTCGGTATGCTGACTTCAAACGCGGTTAGGCCAGAGATGACACTGACGATGTAGAACGCAGTGGACGTCCGAATGAGGCGGTAACGCCAGAAAACATTGAAAAATAAAAATCTACAAAATCGTTTTAAATGATCGCAAAGTGAAGTTGCACGAGTTAGCTGACATCGTAAAAAGAAATCGAAAGAACGTGTTATATTGGCACGGTTAAAAACAACAACGTGTCGATGATTCTAAACAATGGCCTAACCTAACCTACGTGAATTAAAAATCGAATTCACCGCGTTGTCCAGATTTGGCTCCCAGCGACTACTGGCTATTCGCAGATCTCAAAAAAAAAAAAAAAAAATATGGTAAGAAATTTCGCTCGAATGGCTCGAGGTTACCGGTGAAACCGAGGCCTATTGCGGAGCAAAAGACAAATCGTTCTGCAAGAACGGTACTGGAATGTTAGAGCGGCGATGGAATGATTTCGGTTGCTCTCGGTGGAGATTATGTCGACGAATAAAGTCAATTTTTACTGAAACGTCTGGGTGTTCTTTGTCGGGCCCGGGACTTTTCGACCCGTGTAAAAGAGAATTAAATAAATAATGTAGATAATAAAAATTGTTCTCTGTATATTTTTAACTATACAGATCGCCCCATATAAGAATAATCGAATATTCGATACCCCCTATACGGACAATTAAAAAAAAAAAAAAAAAACATATAAAACTGCGTATAGAACGCAGTCGGCGACAATTCGCAGTAGACGTTTTGTTCAAAAAAAAAAAAAAAAATTTAAATTTAAATAAGTACTCACAGTTAACTTGTACATGATGGTTTTTGCGTGTTAGTTACGGCGAACTTGACGAATGAAAATAAATATCGGCGTCCGTGTACGAGTGTGTATCTCGATATGTTGACGATGACTGGTGTTGTCTGTGAAGATTCAATCGGTATTTATATGGTTTTCGGTTAAAAATAAGTTGTTCGCCATTGTCCCACTTAGAAATACACTGGACCTGCACAAAGGACATTTTTTTTTTTTTTTTTTTTACCCCGTTCGCTATAAAGGACATCGGCAATTTACGAGTTTATTTATTTACGTAAAAATATTATTATTATTATCGAAAACCCGTTTCACGTACAAACATCAAAGACGCTGTTGGACACGAGAAGATGAGCCCGATTATAATTATTTCTTAAAAAAAAAAAAAACCGGTCGACATCTCCGTCAATGCGTAAATAAACCGGGGTGCCTGCCTACTGGCATTTTACAACGTCTGTGGAAACTGGAGGACCGTGACCGACGACATATTTTGGTACGGTCGATTTATTGGGCAATCGTTCGTTTGTTATGCAAATTATTCGTTTTAAATGTCAAGAATACGTTGTTTTTTTTTTTATTATTATTATTATTAATTTTTTTTTTACAAATAATTTTATACGTATTGCGTAACACGTAAGCGAATATTTGGCATTTTTATACCACCACCACCTCCCCCCTTGTAGGTAAAATACGACGAACCCCCGGGATTCATTTATACCGCCAGTATAATATACGAGAAGCGCCGCTTTTTAAAAAAAAAACGAAATAATAAAATACGATTAAATATCGCATAATTAACACGAACAACTTAATTATACCAAATCACAATAACACCGGCATAACCTAGAAAACGTAATTTTTATATTTTCTATAAAGAGCCGTACCCAGTGGCGCAACTGGGATTATTCCTAGGGTATTGTCCACCTAACACAACCACCCCTCTCCCCCCTTTTTTTTTTTTTTGATTTTCAAATTCCGATATTTTGTATTTTCTATTTTAAAATCCAAAATTTGGATTTGACCGTACAGATTTTTATTTTTAAACCTTTCAATCAAATCCTTAAGTAATTTTAACTTCGTTTCAACGCGTGCTTCGCCTGATTATGGTAGCATAATCAATTTTTACGAATAAAACAACGTTTTAAGCCGGGTCGGCTAGTAATATATTACATAAATAAGTGTGTAATATGTACGATTTTTTTTTTTTTGTTGTACTTGTTTTAAAAAATAAATTTCTATTTGTGATATTTTTCGAACTGTAAATACGTGGTTACATGTTTTACGCGTTCTATGTTTATTAACAATAAGATAATAATCATAGTTTTATGAAAAATGAATTAAAGAATATAAAATCACAATTTTAAAAACCGAAATTTGGATTGTGGAAAAAATCCGGATTTACAATAAATGTGAAATCCGGATTCATTGGATTTTCGGATAATCCGGATTTATGTCACATCACCAATAGTTACTATAATTCGTATAATTTTTGTAATTGTCAAATGTCGGGAGGTGAATGAATATTTGTTGTATTTAATAAGCTTCGAAAATAAAAAATATTAAATTTCAATAAATACGGTTCGAGGGGGTCTGGACACCCAAAACCACCCGCCCCTTGGTTAACGGCGCTAACAGTACATATAAAACACACGAAGAATTATGTCCCGCGGGGAAATCTTTTTGTTAAACGTATAATTTAGTTAAAAAAGCTAACCCTTTCCGCCCCCCCCCTCTCTCTCTCTCTCTCTCTGGAAGGTGAACAAGTGAAAACACCTACGAACAAACGGCTAATTTCGTATTTTTTAGTTAACGTCGAAAAAATTAAACCAAATACAATAATACAGATGAAAACACGCGCAATTTCTATTTCTAATAGTAACCCACCCGCCGAAACGATAAATAACAATATAATATTTTTAAAAATCGTGTAAAATAAAACGTATTCATTCATTGCCTATACGTGTCCAAAATAAGAATATAGGTATGAATTTTTCGTTCGAAGATTGCTTGTGCGACAACAATTCACGTATTCGAACACGACAATAGTTTGCCGGATAACGAAATTTATCCGTGCGGAAATACCGAGTTACTGATTACTATAATACGATATACAATGTATACACTATATATTCGCAAATAGTTTTTTTTTTTTTTTTTTTTTATTGGAGTGTGGATGTGCGATGAGTGATTATTAGATGGTACTTTTGATATCTAATTAAATATTCTGTCTGTCTGACCGATTACGATTTCCGTTACATTGTAAAACGTTCGGTTCACGTGCATTAATTTTAAGATTACCTACAGGTCAATGAGACGTAGCCGTTTTGGAGTAGGAAAAACTAGGGGGCCTAGAAAATAAGGTTTACTGCGAAAACCGTATCACGTATCGATTTATTGATTTCAGCGTATCATTTGATTAACGGACCAATATTTATCGGTGAAAAACATAAAAAAAAAATGTATAAGCTCGTAACAGTTATTGCCCTAGCAAAACCGTTTTTACACGAGTCCAATCAGTTGCCGCGTGTTTTCCACTAGTAATTCCAAATCGATAATTGATATCGAAATCGGTTCTGAAACCGATAGTTATCCGACACGAGTTACTTATTTATTTATTTTTTCATATATAATATTATCGTGTTGTTATTATTATTATTAAAACTTAGCAATTTTCGTTGTCGGTCACAGACTATATAGGCATAATATTGGCGCGGTGCAATGGATTCGACGACCAAAAGTTCATCGCCGATGACCTCTATAGAGGTGATTTTCAATAAACCGTCTTGGTCGTACACGAAAATAATGCGCGTGGGTTGTAAACGCGATTTGAAAATCACGAAACGTCCAGAAATATTTGAATACTACTTTCGAGTGCTCTATTGGTTTTTTTTTTTTTTTTTTGCAATACGAATCGGTGCTCGAAATAATAACGCGAGACGCCAACGGAATACATATTTCTGCGCAATAATAACATGCCGTACGGTCGTAATAGTACACTTATGTAAAAGATACCTATCAGTTATACCGTTTATATAAAAGTAAAACGTAAAAGTCCAAGAATCGCGTGACAATACCGAATAGGAAAATTCTTTTAAGCGGGTTTCCAGGAGGTACCCCTTGAAAATCCATAACACTTGCGCGTTTGACCTTTAGCTCGGAAAAAAAAAACATATTATATTTATTATATTTTTGTTTTAAAAAACAAAAAAAAAAAAAGTGTGTAAAAAGCTGGTGGTGGGTACCCGTGTAATATAACTACGTATAAAAACGTATTGGCGATTGACTAAATACAGAGGTTCCCAACCTACGGTCCGCGGAGTCATTACCGACGAAATTTGAAAATATTTCATTTTCCCTTTGGGGGCGTAACGCAAATACCGACAATCGTGTATAGTACGTCGTTTATTTATAAATTTATATTACATAAAATGATATTTATTGGTTATTATTTTAACCCGTAGTCGACATCTCGTTTGTACAGCAACGTACGATTATCGGTAGAATACAACAGACTACGTGTCGTGTTTTCGACAACTTATTCGTGCGAACGAGGATTTTCCGGACTGTTCTGCGTTAAAAACAAACAAGGAAATCGTTTGGAAATCGCCGTTAAAGACGTGAGTGTTTAGCTGCTCTATGCGGTATTCCCACAAGAATAGCGTTGTTAGCGAAGGAAATGCAAGCCCAGAAATCGCATAAAATTGTAATATACCTTTAATAAATATTAAAATATGACGTGCATTTTATTGTAATAGTAATTCGCGTTAAACCGTTAATAAATATAAAACTTTTACTTAAAAATCGATCAATTGTAAATATTATTATAAGCCTCCTCTATGAGGCATTTCATTTTTTTTTTTTTTTTTTTTGTTATTTACTCATAATGTAAATTCTAAAACGTGTGAAAAAAAAATTGATCCTTGTTTACAAGGGAAACGAGGTCTAAAATTTAGGTGGACCGAAGTGTCAAAGAGTGATTGGGAACCACTGGCCTAACACAACTCCTACCCCATTACTTGTTTCTAAATACCGACTCTGGTGTCCGACGTACTGTCCAACGTACGATAGACTGACAAAACATAAATTGCGTAATTGCCAAACGTGGAGACATAACTGTTTTTGTACATAAACAGAGCCGATAAGAGCCGACATTAACTGGATGGGCCGTCGGGATTTTAATAATTCGGGCCGCTGAGCCGAAATGTCTCGATTTATCGTTCAATTTCACAATTGGAACTGAATTGACTGAACTACAGTGGTCTGTTGCTCTCGGGATATTTATATTTTAGTTACTGGGCCGGTAAAATATTGAGCACGACCGACTGAAATCGCCCGATCCGGTCGTGTATACAAAAAAAAAAAAAAAAAATATTAATTTCCCATAAATACGGTTCAAGGGTGTGGGGGAGGGTGTCCAGACACCCAAAACACACGCCCCTTGGTTGCGCCGCTATGCCCATCTATGTAAATAATATTTTAACTAAGTTTTAACAGAAAAAAAATTATAACCGTTATATCGATTATCGAAGAAAATTAGAGTGCCTTTATTGGAACCCTATATTGTGTTCAATTCGGTAAACCGGATACGTTTAAATGAAATAAAAATATTCTTTTTAGGTTCTTGATATTATTCGCACCGTGCTATTTAATTAGTTATTTATCGACTAGATATTTCTTAATAATATCTATTGATTTTTTAAATTGTAAATACTTTACTCACACACACACACTAATATACGTATCGGTATACTTCTAAGTGCGTAACACCTTTTTTAATTACTTGTTAAGATAATTTTGAAAATATTAATATATTTATTTTATTTGATCATTTTATATTTTAGTGAAATATTATACGACGTAATAATCTCAGGGGTTTAACACGGGAAAACCTTATTTTTATTCACCCATCGTAATTTCGTCACAATGTTTGATAATATTATAATTTTAATTTCGATATTATTTATATATTGCGATAACATAGTATTGTTGTCCGTGATACTTATAGAAACTATTTATTATTTGTTTAAATCAATTATATATTATTCAACGAATTAAATATATTATTATAATGATTGGACGACCAATTGATTTATATAAGTCCCCTGAACGGATAACCCGGTGTATCGGAATCCGACTTTATGTGAAAAACGAACAAATTTTACATATTTTGCGTTTTTATATGCGTTTTTTTTACAACCGATCCACACAGCGTAGCCGATGATGACTCATTTCGATATTGGTATTTGGTATTTGGTATTCCACGAGGTAATTTTCTATATTAGATGTGTAGGTAAACTAAAATAATGCGAACATATATATATATATATATATTACACTGTCCAACGGCACAATTGACTTTTCTGACATAATCGAAACCGACATTTTAATTTTAACCTTTAAAAACCCAACCGCACAACACGTTTGTTATCATCATTGAGCAATAAACGTTTGTCTTTAAATTATCGTTGCCGTCTTCTCCGCTCTCTTCTAGACTTCCAATCGTATTAAATTGTCGACCGAAATTCTAATATATAAGTTATTCCTCAAACCAACACGGACGTATGGTATACAACTATGGGGCTCTGCGAAATTATCGAACATAAATCGTACACGTCTATTTATATTTCAAACCAGTCCCTACATAATGATCTTGGCATCTCCTCTGTTCGAGATGTAGCAAAAACGTTTTACAAACGGTTTAACTTAAATCTCCAACACCACACGAATCCCTTAATAAAGAGCCTTGCATCAGCAAATATTTCCGGTAATCCTCAAAAAAGGTTAAAAAACCGGTGGTGTCGGGACTTACTTTCATAAAATAAAAAATACCCAAATTGTAAATATATTGAAAATAATTGTATAATAATTAACTACTAACTGTCAAAGTGGAAGGTTTATATTTAACTATACTCCGTCATTCATGACATGAAATCCTTTATTACTTACACTCATTGTTCAAGATGTGGAACAGATTGTGGAAATACATTTTTAAAGTTATAAAAAAAATTTTTAAAAAAAAACCTTTAAAAACATTAAGATTCCCATCTGTACCATACAAGGTATACAAAATAATTTGCAATTGTTTGCGTGTTTTTAACGGATATTATTATAAATTCGTACTAATATATCCTTATAAAAATTACAACAATTTTAACTACGTAAAGTAAAAAATACTCGAAAATAACTCCGGAATATTTTGAAAATTATACCACTTCGAACAACAACATTTAGAATCACTTATCAGACTATGCCCGATAAAAGCTTTGGTGGAACATCACGGACGTAAAATCATTTTACGATTATTTTTCACTGTATTATAACAATATAACGAAATAAACAGAAAGTAATTATTGCCGGTTTTCTTTTATTTTTTTTTAAACCGCTAGGCAAATCGATAAATTGTCTCCGCAATGCGCCAACTAAAGAAAATTTGCCACGGCGATTACAATAAAATAAAAAATAGAACACGTCGCAATAGAAATACTTTTCCTCAATAACCAACCACTTCCTCCTGCCCAATGCGTATACTATCTCGGTATCCTCATCGATCTTCGACTTACCCGGCAATCACACGTAGCCAGTAAAATCCGGTCACTAAATTATCGATTCCGACTCCTTCGACCACTTTTAACTTCTAAGCGCTTAAAACTCCTGCTTTACAGACTTCTACTAAGACCCATGTGGACATATGGAGTTCAGTTATGGGGCGCAGCCAATATGTCGAACATCAACCGCATTCAAAGATTTCAATCCAAAACTCTGCGTACACTTTCTAAAGCCCCGTTTTACGTCTCAAATCACACTCATCATACTGACTTTAAAATACGATACGTTTCTGAAATAGCCAAAAACCACTACTAACGATTTAAGAGTCGCTTAGCTCAACACAAAAATCGCCTCCTAATCACCGAATTATCATCTATCACTATCCCAGGCACGATCCAACCAAAATACTCAAAAGGCAGTGGGTGTCGTAACCCGCTGTCCTAACTGACCATTTGTATCATGCTGTAGTAGTAGTACACCTCTGCAATCTATCATCACTTATTTATTTATTCATCTTGTTAAATTTCGTCGGGTTTCCTTATTGTACCATTGTGTAACAGATTGAATAAAAGCTAGTTAAAATTAAAAAAAAAAAAAAAAAAAAAAATGATAGGCATATATAATATGATCGGGCTTTCCGACACCGTTATCATTTGTCCTTATCATCGTTATTTGTCCTTATCGTTTTCGTACAATCGTATCCGTTCCTAAAATGACGTCGATTGGTATTGGTCGCACTGGTTAGGTCGTCTACCTGCGTTGCCGTCTCGCGTTATCAACAGCGATTAACGCAATAATAAACCACTGCGTTTACGTGCACTATTACTGTTATTACCGCGGTTGCCGATTGCGTTATCGAGAGCGGAAGCGCAAGTACACGGCTAGTACGCACGCATTTGTTCCCCGCCGACAGTTCGACACCGTCAGCCGACCGTGTGGCCCTCGTCTTATTTCCGGTGTTCCTACTCTTAGTTTTTTTTTCTCTCTTTTTTTTTTTTTTTTTTTTTCGACATTCAAATATTTAAAGTAATTAAATATTATACCCGTCCACCATGGTGAAGAAACTACTGGAATTTACCGCCGAACTGGCCAAGTCTACCGCTTCGGTTTGTAACCGCAACTGTAAGTTTATTTTGTTCAAATTTATAGATATTCACCTAATATGTTATGTCTTTTATTTTTTTTATTTTTTTTTTCGAAACAAATCCACCTTACTAGACGCCCCTTTTTTTTTTTTTTTTCGTTTTAATATATACACAATTATTAATTCCGAGTTTAATTTTATAGAAAATAATTTATTTTATACCCTCGTAGGTAGGCCGTCGTAGTAGACTATAATGACTACCTAGATACAGATATACTTTACTTTAAAAAGTATCCGGATACAGATACTTTTTGTTTTTTAGAAAGTATTTAGATACAGATACAGGTATCTTAAGATACATTTAACAAGTACCGATGTCCGATAATCGTAAAGAAAACAATAAATAGATAATATTATATATTTTGTTTTTGTTAAACTGTTATATTAATAATTGCTTCTTAAATAGAATTTAAGATGCATGATGTGGACCATAGAAAATAATACAAATCTAAATTTGTAAAGTATTTTGAATATATTATATTTTCAAAATAAATTTTACCTATTGAGATTCACCAAATTATATTTGGTAGGCCCATTACAATGACAATATTTTGTTTATTAAACCTTGAATATTGTAGATGAAATTAATTTAAAACATTTCACGCGATGCGTTTACTTCAATTTAGCATTGTCTAATACAATTTTATTTGTTATAAATTTAAACTTTGTAAGTACGCAGTTTCTACTAAAAAAAAAAAAAAAATCATTAACTAGTTTCTTATATTTAACCAAGAGTTGTTCATAACAACTAAGTATTGGTGTCACAATGTGTTTTTCCGTTCAGTTGTACCGTTGTAAAAATAAAATATCGACAATGCAAGTATTTTATGTAACTATTTTACACTGAGATGTGCAAAAAAACATGAGAAAAATAATAAGGCACCTACCTACTTACAATAGTTGTAAATTGCTTTGATACCTAATTAGGTAGTTTATGAAATACCCATTAACAATTCGTTTAGACAAGAAAACCCATTGTGTATGCAATACTTATCATTACACATGTAATTATTTATCACTAATGGACGTTAGATAAATATTACCTGCCTACTTAAAACACTAGTAATTAAAAAGTTATATTTATCGTGAAAAATGTCTACTTAATAACAAATTAATTGTCTCAAAGTGTACATTTTGACTTTTGACATAGTTTACCACGGTAATGTTCTTGATTAAATACAATTCGTATCGACACAACTTATTTGCTTATGATATTGTTATTTTAGAATTCAATAGAAAAGTTACCACATACATTTTTGAATCATATGAGTACTGCTGAAATTTTATATTTTATTATTGTCATATTATTATTGTTTCAATATTTACTATTATTAAAGCAATTATTAGGTTGAGAAATAATTCAATATTTTGCTGTTAAGTAAAAGCACCAAACGTTAAAGTATTATTTGCAATTAATTATTAATTATCCAACCGAATATTTTAGTTTTTAATTTTATCTTTTTGTTTTGTACTAGTGCATTCTCTTTTTCTCCAAGGAGAATTTAAAATGACATAAGTGTTTAGGCACTATAAATTAAGATAGTGACTACTCGCCTATATATTAGTTCCTGGTACTTGTGTTTATAATTATACTTTTAATTTAACTAGAGAAAATACAAATTTAATCAATTAAAGTAATAGTTGTGTTTGTATAGTAATTAAAAAACGATTCCGAACAGAGTACTATTTTGTTGATACATTTTGTTCATTAGTAACTACAAAATAAATTGCAGCTGTTTGTGTTTTTAACAAATTGTATACTGTCCATTTGATCATAAAACGCTTATAAAAAATGTATTTATTTATTTTGACTACCAAGTCCGACTTACAGCGTAAATTTCCATTTTTTAATATTTTTATGGAATCTAAAAGGTTTTTTATACATATAGATCGAAAAGTAGTATGCAAAATGTTGATATAATTTTCAATAAAGTCTGATTTTCAAACACATAGAATCTCGACTACAAATTTTCAATATTTTTATTTTGCTATGAATAAACGTATGAGATAACTTATATCAAGTTATCAAACATTTATTAAATATAAAAAAAAATGTTGACAGATTTGCCCTTATGAATTAAAAATATTTACCCCATCTGAATTGTGGACACCTCCGAATAGTAGACAGAATTCAGTGACTGACAGTGTCCACTATTCAAAGGTTTCTTTGTACATATTTTAAACACCTGCATAATTAATATTCTTTTGATTATGCATGGAAGTGTTGGAAGTTCAATAATATTTTTTTATTTTTTTATTTGCCTACTTAAGGTAATACTACAATTACATTATATTTTAATTAATAACGAATACAATTTGGTTTAAGAAATATTAAATTGTATTTATAGTTTATTATTTATAATGGTAGTTGGGTTATTTTTTAAATTTCAAATTTCATAAATCTGTTTTTATGCATTTTAGATGGCACAAAGTCGCCAAGAATTGTTGTTAAAAACCCTATTGTTGAAATGGATGGAGATGAAATGACTAGAATAATTTGGGATAAAATAAAAGAAACACTAATTTTACCCTACATTAAAGTATGTTTTATTTTTATTTTTCGTTCATGTCAGTTGTTGTTTGTATTAAACAGTTTTATCTTATAGTTAGATTGTTTGTACTATGATCTCGGTTTACCCCATAGAGATGCAACTGATGATCAAGTGACAATTGATGCTGCACAAGCTACATTAAAACATAATGTAGGCATCAAATGTGCCACCATAACACCAGACGAAGCTCGTGTTGAAGGTATATTAATATTTAAAATTCAAATATCTTATATTATTATTATTGTTATTATTGATATTTCCTTTGTAGAATTTAAGTTGAAAAAAATGTGGCTTAGTCCTAATGGCACAATACGTAATGTTCTTGGTGGAACTGTATTCAGAGAACCGATTATTTGTAAAACTATTCCTAGATTAGTGCCGGGTTGGACAAAACCTATTGTTATTGGCAGACACGCTCACGGTGATCAATACAAAGCTACTGATTGCTTAATACCTAGGCCTGGTCAGGTTTGTAATTTTAAATTATTATTAAAATGCATTTTTATTTTTTATACATAATAACCTATTGCCTTTTTGGTCTATTAGTTGGAATTGGTTTATACTGATCATAAAGGCAAAGTGGAGACACTTAAGGTGTTTGACTTCAAAACACCTGGCGTTGCTATGGCCATGTATAATTTAGACGATTCAATAGCTTCATTTGCTCATTCTAGCTTTCAAGTTTGTATACACCCTAAATAAATTTGTCTACATGTTATATTATTTTTATTATAATATTATTGTTTTCATTAATAGGTAGCTTTGTCAAAAAAATGGCCACTTTATTTATCTACAAAAAACACCATTTTGAAAAAGTATGATGGCAGATTTAAAGATATTTTCCAAGAAATTTTTGAAGCGTAAGTAAAATGATAAACCGCATTAAACGTAAAAAAAAAAAATTATGATTAAAATATTATATACATCTGTAGAAATTATAAATCTCAATTTGATGCTGCCAAAATTTGGTATGAACACCGCTTAATTGACGACATGGTGGCACAAGCATTAAAAGGAGACGGTGGTTTTATATGGGCGTGTAAAAATTATGACGGAGATGTCATGTCTGATATTATTGCCCAAGGATATGGTAAGCGAAAATGTTATTTTTAATGGTTTATATTTAAAAATAATATCATCGTTCCAGGTTCTTTGGGTCTGATGACTTCAGTTCTCGTATGTCCTGATGGTAAAACAATAGAATCTGAAGCTGCTCACGGAACAGTCACTAGACATTATAGGTACCTAAATAAATACGTGTTAATATTATATTATGTATTATCATAAATATAATGTTTAGACAACATCAACTAGGAAAACAAACATCGACAAATCCAATTGCATCAATTTATGCTTGGACTCGCGGACTTCAGCACAGGGCTAAACTTGATAATACTCCTGAACTTGCCAAGTATGTTTAGTTAACATTAACTTGTTTAGATAATAATTACTATACAATATAATATTGTATAGATTTTGCGATACCCTGGAAGAAGTTTGTGTACAAAGCGTCGACGCTGGCCATATGACAAAAGACCTTGCGGCTTGTATACACGGCCTAAAAAATGTTAAAGAAGGAATGTATTTGAATACTAATGACTATTTGGAGAGTGTGAAAGATCATTTGGACATCAAGTTAAAACAGTAAGAATTAATCAAGAGACAATATTTTAATTTGCATCTAATTATAACAATACTATTATTTAAAGTTTAACTTAAAATAATATCATTGGGTATAATAATATGCATGCATAACAATTATTATAGTAGTTTTATTTTTAATATATTGCATACTAATTATTTTTTAAATTCATTGCTCTAACCCAATAATGATGTATTCCTGTGTGTGCGTAGGGATACTAAAAAACTGTTTGCATCAATCGGAGCTGTTTGAAGAGTGTGACTTGTCGCCACAACTAAATAAAGTTATATATATATATATATTTTTTATAATATACGTACGCATATGTAAGGTGACATTATAACATTAATATTTGTTTTGTTTTTGTAGCAACGTAAATCAAAATTCACTAACTTTCTGTTTTAAATATTTTATGTGTTTTATTTTTGTTACGCACAATTAATATAATATATTTTTTTAAATAATTAATAATTTAATGCCTTTCTATAAAAATAATGCCTATGTGTAGCATTAATTGCATAACTTATATATATTTATATAAAAAACTGTTAATCAATTCCAATATATACTAGCATTAATAATGTTTATGATTTATGTTTTTCTACTATGTAACTATACATTTTATTGTGAACATATGTTTTACTAGGTAGTTATTCACGCGAGATAAAAAGTACATTATTTGTCAATAACGTCAGACCTAGTTAGCACTCGACCATCACCTTTATTGCGCAGGTACATTCTTCCAATACAATAATATTGGCCACGTATTGGTCGACATGTATTTTCAATTATGGCTGGATTCGGTCAAGTTATTAAATAATTACTCTTGTATTTAATAATGCTCGGTTATCTATTTATTGGCAACTGTTTTGATAGTATAGTATTACAGTGTAATCTGTTCAAATATGTTATTGTGTATTTTCGCGATTAATGATAAATAATCATCTTGTGTTCACTCATCTATATTCTATACGATTTGTTATTTTTCATTAACTGAAGAGGTATTTATTTTTTATATAAAGACTGTAAAGTGTGCTATCATATGTAATGGACACAATATTTTAGTGTTTTTTTTTTTTTTTTTTAGAACTAATTACACCGTTATAGTTATTTGAATGTATTTTATTTTTTTATATTATTGACATTTATTTTTGAATATTTTAAAATTATATTGTTATTATAAACATAAACATTGTTATTCGGCTCAAATATAATTATTATAAATACAATTACACCCGTTTTAAATACACCTACCTACGAGAGTAAATATTGGACAATGGACAATTTACCACAAAGTAACGACATGATTTTTGTATAAAATTAAAAACTAGATTTCAGAATCCTTAATTAATTTTAATTACGCGCTCTTTGTATACACAACTGGTTTATGACTAGCTCGAAATTTGTCCAAAAAATCAGAATGTGAGAAATACAATTATAGTTTTGTCTAACTAAAATATTTATATACACCACCAATAGGGTCTCCAATATGTGCTTACCCTTTTTTTTTTGTGATTTTTTTACTACTTGCATATTTGAAAAATATGTCGATGACTACCGAGAATTAATTAGATTTATAAACTATTTAAAATTCCCTTTCAATGCACATTAAATTAACGAATAATTTATTTTATTTTACGTGTTTCGAATTAATTTGTTTCCTTTAACACAGATTATTTATTTTTATTTTTGAGAACTGATTTTGTTCTAAACAAAATATTAACCAACGTGATTGTACATAAATATCAACTGCTGGTATGTATCTGTTATAACATTGGAAAATATGCCAAATTCTAAATTGCTCGCAGTCAAATTTTTAAATTTTAAATAAATATGGTTTCTACACGAATAATTAAATAAGTTTTTCCAAATTAATAATTAATAAACCACACTGAAATGTATTGGAAGCCATTGAAAATTTACCAGTGACTGTTGTTGGCGTTTTTCGAGTTCCTATTCACACGGTTAACCGTGGTTATTAATGACCTATTTAAAATTGACGAGTTATTTTTTTGCTTTAATTTTTTTCAGCGTTTTAATTTCAAATTTCAAGGTGTACATTTTTTATGTGAATCGTAAGAATCTTAGATTATCTATTATATATCTATATACAGTGTTATCTAGAATCTAGAATAATTGTATCTGGATAAAAACGCATAGTATCCATCTATCTTGTCTAGATAACTAAAACTGTTACTTGATTATCTATAGATCTAATTCAGTGTTTCCCAACCGGTGGTCCGCGGTCCCATAGATTTTTTCTTCGATTTCTATTACAAATTAATTATTATTATTTTTTTTTAAATAGCGAAAAAAGTTACGACTTACTCGTATTGATGAACCGTATAATATTATACGGTTATCTTATCGTTGTTGCTGCTGTTGTAGACCGATAAGCATTTTCCACTTTTATAAGTGTATCGGAGTAATAAATTGAAGTATAATTATATATTAGTGAACTATAGTAATAAAATGTAAAGTAAAATAATAAAATTTAACATTTTTCGATAAATTTTGTGTATTCTTGTCAATGAGAAAAAAAAGGTATTCCTAGTTTTCGTAAAATTGAAATATTGTCGAAGTGGTCCGTGGTGGTAAAAAGGTTGGGAAACACTGATCTAATTAATGATTTTCAAAGTTTTTCTAATAACAGTTAAAGGCTGATGCTTTTTATGCAAATGTATTTATTTGATTTATATTGTGTATTATGATTTATGGTGTAATATAATGTTTATTATTACTTCTCGGCGCTGCTCGAGAGACGAATAAATAATATGATGACTTCGTGGAGACATAAATCATGACGAATCAATAATTCATAATCGAATCGGTGATAAATAGAAAGAAAAAAAAAAAATTATTACATTTTACTATTTACGAGGTTTGAACGTTTTGGCGGAAGTCGTGAAAACACCAAACCGATTATTCGGTTTTTATAAGTAAATCTGGGGGTTGTCTGATCGTTTTTTTTTAGGTACAATTTTTTTTATTTTTTTTTTTTTATGCTATTATCTCGTATAGATACGTAAATGTTCAACGCACTGTCGCGCGCGTGTTGTTGTTGTCTAGGTAAAGCTATGGTTTCCTAGTAAAGCGGTGCCGTTGTCTAGCGGCCGTAATGTAGCGTTGGGTGACGTTGTCAATGTCGCGCCGTACAGAGTCCCCTTGTTCTCCAGCACAAGGCCGAGGTACTTTAGGAGGGACTCGCTGGGCGCGACGAGTTCACCGTCGAGTCGAATCCGCGGCGTTGGCCCGATTATGTACGCGAACACGACACTCCTCCAAATGATTTTTTTCGTCTTCTGATGACTTCCAAACATACTAATAATGCCATGTCCGAATCGTTCATTTTTCACCAGCGCACGACCAGTAAACTACGCTCGAGTGAGTACACTGTGAGCGACTACGATTGAACACGGTCGCACTACTTCCTAGGAAACCACAGCATGGGTCACCGTAAAGACGGCCGTTATTTACAACCGTAAAATGACGGCCGCTAGATAACGGCACCGCTTTTCTAGGAAACCCAACCTTAATATCTGGGGGGAATCAGTTATACACTGTGCACAGCGCCACCGTCGCGGTACGTAATTTGACGAGTGGGGGGGGGGGGCCCGTCCCGGCCGTGGTGTTGCCGCGCAAGAACCCGCCCGACAATATGTTCCGGAACAAAATCTCCCGGTGTTTGCCGTCCGACGATAATATTAATGACGGTAATTTATTATCAATTGGCGTACGCGCGCGCGAGAAGTGACTCCGTTTAACGTTCCGTTCGTCATTCCAATTGGCGTTTTTCCTTATATATATATATATATATATTTTTTTTTTTCTCTCTTTTTCGTCACCCCCCTTCGAGCGACGACCCGGGCAAACAGGAGACCTGTCGCATTGCGGACAGCAACAATAATTATATTGTGATTATCAATCACCGCGTAGGAGGTACTTACTACTAAAATACGTCTGACGTTTAACCGTAGGTTAAGGTTACTTTAGGTCCTAACGTTAACCTCTAGGGGTAGAGGTGCCCGATCGAAGCCGGGGCCGAAGAATCCTGAGTGCCCCCCCCCCCCCCGAACTTTTAGACAAACCGAATCGTTCGAAATTTATTAAATCTGTATATTCAATGGTGATGGGAAAGAAATCCGGGTTCGCCGGATTTCGAGAACCCCAGATTTTCGGATTCAAACGTTTCAAATCCGATATTTGTTGCGAATCCCGGATTTTTAACATTTCCGATTCTATTCTATTCTTTTCATCCATTGGTTTCTCATAAAACTATTATTATTATCTTATTGTTAACGTCATTAAACACGTTTGTACAATTCAACAAAATATAAAAAAATCACACGTTGTTTTACTGATAATTATACAAAATTTCGGATTTCCAAATACATTTTTCATAGGCGAAAATTCAAGGGGGTGGAACTAAGCCCCTCCCCCATCAAAACGTACAAACATAGAAATTAGCCCCCTTAAATATACTGGAATATTATAAAATATCAGCCCCTTCTAAAATTATGGCGAATTTCCGCCCGTGATATTATTTAGGTATACGTGTTTACACGCGAACCGTTTAACCCCTTGAGAACTTTTAAAAAAAAAAAAAAATAGAAAACTTATTTTTTTTTTTTTATTGAATTCATATTGTCCTTTATTATGATATTACAAAAAAAATATAAAAAATGTTTTTCAAAACTCACAAGCACTTAAAAAATGGTGGTTATAATATATAACCACCACGACTCTAGCGATATTAGATTATAAATAATTATAAATATACAAATGTATTTACAAGTTTATTATTTTGTGTGAAAAGTAGAAGAGCATTTTTGATCTGATGTTAAGCACAATGCTACATAGCAGGTAGAGCATTCCCATCTGGTTCTTTTCGGCTTTTCTTTTGTGGAGCAGTTATGGCATCTACGAATAGTTTACTTTAACATTTGATTGAGGTAGTTTTCCTCTTGGAGATGTAAATGGAATGCCAACTAGACCAGCAACTACTGCTAAATGGAAATCCTTTAAAGGAATTGGTTTTCCTTGACTTTTTATTTTAAATAATATATAAGAATTAGTGACAGAAACATCTAAAAAGTGAAAGAATATTCTATGCCACCATTTTTTGCTCTTTCTATCGATTTCATAGTACGATTTCATCATATCAGCATAATCAACATACCCCATGTGCTTATTGTAGTCTTTCACCAATTTAGGACATGTTAGGGTGGTCGCCTATCCATCTTTTGCTTTTCTCAATCAAGTTGAAAGTTCATCAGGATCGTGATAATTAGAGAGAAATTGAATTGGACGATTGTCTTTCCATTTGATCCATGAACATTTGTCGTTGATATTCTTCCCTCACTATCCCCTCTATTCATAAGTTTTTCATTAATTTGATCTATAGGGAGTCTTTTCCTATTGCCTTTCACAGTTCCACAAGCATATTATATATTGTTTTTAAACAAATCTTCCATGAGACCGAGTGAACAAAAAAAATTGTCAAAAAAAACTCTGTGATATTTTTTGTCAGGGTTGTTATAATTAATCGATAAATTAATAATTGACCGTGACTAAGGTCGTCAATATTTATTTTGTCATTCATCGTAGATTCGCAGTGGTATATAATTGTAACCACCTACAAATTCAAAAAATAATATAAAATGAATTGTATAATTATATAATATGCATACTTGTAGTATAAAAACGTTCGGTGAAGCTCAATTCATTACAAAATGTAACAGTAAATGACAAAATTTTAACAAAAATTTACGAGGAAAAAATTGATTAACATTGATAACATAATAACGGATTCGGATCAGTAACGTAATTTTGGAGCGAATTTTTTTTTTTCGGCTATAGAATGACCAACTGTACCGATTAATGGTGGTTTCAATAAAATACCACAACGAATCAACGGGTTGAAGCGGAATTTTTATTTGCTAAATAGTAAATAGACTGAATATTTTAATTTTTCCCGACTTGTCGTAAATCGTTTCGTGTTCGTGATTGTCGTCCCCCCAGACTCTAAACGTTTGTACCACTGACCGGTATAAAATTAAAGACAATTTCATATACCGTGTGTTTGTCATGTTAGAGTTTCATTTTGTCCCTCCCCTGAAAATTACTCCCTCTGCCTCGAGAATATCGTCCATTAACTGCTCTTAGCTCCTATAGGTGAGAGCCAATTTCTAAAACCCTAACTACACTACCCTAATATTGTTTTGTATGTCAATTTTAAACAAATTGCAAATTTCGAAAACGGCTCGTTTCTCTGAAAATTGTAATTTTCCAAGATATTAAATTGGCTACTAGCATACATCATTATTTCCCAAGGAAGGAAACAAAACAGATTTTTCTCGTTTGTTTTTTTTTTTTTTTACGTTATTTAAATGAATATTCTATTAATATTTTTTGATTTTAGAACTAGGAATTTGTAACATTTGCATCTTTTTCCTTAGTACTTCGGCGCGTATCTTATCAAAAATAAAATTCGATTCATAGTTCGAATATAAACATTTTTGTTGTATACTTGAAAATTGTTAGTACTTAAGTGTCAGGTTTATTAACTTTTTTTTTTTTATTAATCATTTTTTGTTAACTATACGCATTTTAAGCATACATTTTAAAATTGTATAGACAAATATTTGTATTTACATTTTTATCAACATATTACAACTTTCCTTAAATACTTTTATTAATAGTTATCGCTAAACATTTTTTTTTTTTTAAACTAAAGTAAAATTCAAAAATTGACGTTATTATAGACACGGTTATTTAGTGGAATTTCGTGTACACGGTGAAATATTATCAATTCAGTAAAGCAGTTTTTCATTTATTGTTTCACGTAGATATTAAATTGTATTTAGGTGCTTTAAGAATTAATTTTTTTGAAAATGTGTTCATCAACAAGTTATTTTTCGGTATTAAAAAAAATTTTCAACTAAATTTTTACATTTTACATCATATTTGAATAGTATTATCACGTTTAAAAAACTTTTTTTTTTTTTTTTGTAGCGTTATTGGTAACTTTTTTTCATGTCTTTACTGTAGGTTTTCAGTGTATCTTATTCCTAACCCTAATTATTATAATATTTAAAAATTAAAATAAAAAAAAAAAAACCATATTCGCACTTACTTAATCATAGCTTATACCAAAGTTATAAACACGAGAAGAATAAAAAGGAACGTTTTTTTTTTTTTAACGCGGCCTGTACATTTATAAGAACGGTGTAAGTTGTGTTGCGTGCTCGTCCGTAGAAAGGACTGTATTTCATTTGAACGTTTAAAAAAACTATCGCTTTCATATTCGTTCATTTTAATATCCACGGATTCCACTACAGTTTTCGAATTGGAAATTTGAACATTTGTTCGGACTTATATTCTTATACCGACAATCATTAATTGTCTCTTTTTCTTAATGAAATTATATAACTAATAATTAAACGAAATTATTTTAAAAATTGTATAAATAAAGACTTAAAAAAATATCGACATACAATTCTATTGAATTCGCCTATATTATACGTATTATGGTTATCATAATTAGGTAATATCAACTTACGTTTACATGAATCAGTCGATTTGATTTTACTTGTATTACAAGTGCACTAATATACAGGAAATATAAGGTCTGCGATGTTAATGCCCTAAAAAAAAAAAAATACACAAATATGCCTTTTAAAAAACTCAAAAAATGCATTTTAATTTATTTATAATAGCTTAAACGGTAGGAAAAAAAAAATGTATTACGAATGTTTTTTTTTTTTTGAAGGGAGTGTTGATTTTAAATAGTATTTTACGTTATTTGGTGGATATATCTTCTGACTTAATTACTTCTTAATCAATTATTTTGAAATAAATTATTGAAAAATGCGCTAAACGCTAAGAAAATGCCGTAAAATTATCGAAAAATGCATTTTAGGTTAAATTTGTTAACAAATGCACAAATATATGCAAAATAAACATGTTTACATTAAAATAATTAGTATCATATCAAAACGCATTTTCTACATTTACAGACGTACGTTTTGGAACACTGATGAAAAAAAAAGATGCAATCGCATCAAAACCCTAGCCCTATTTATAACTATTGAATGGACTTTGTGTTCGGTATTTTAGACAATACATTTTAACACTATGTTTTTAACTTTAAACATGCATTTTTAACACTACAAACTATCATAGAGTTTGATATTGGTTATCAATGGATCGATATTTTCTATTACATTTTTGAATAATAATTCTATTTCCCAATACGAGTTTAAAGGAATGAATATGATGTAATTTAAAATATAACATAAAAAATCGGTAAATAAAAAAAAAACAAAAAAATAACTTGCAATCATCTCGGATAATGTAAAGATGAGCTTCTCACAGTGGATAGAACACTCTGTATATTAGGTTTGGTTTGGTTTTTTTTTTTGTAAACTGCCAGCGACCGTATATATTTATTTTCGAATCCTAAGTGATGGTTTCGTTTGAGTCCATATATGGTTCCCAGAAAGTTTGCAACAATAACAGTAGGTAGTAAGATCTATCAATGAGCACCAATTAATCGACTTTCTATTGCTGCAGTTTTATAATATCCTAGTATGCATTTCTTGGAAACCAGCCGATTAGAAAACGATACCGATCGCAATAGTACGCGATAGAACGAATTATTATTTTTATTTTTTTTTTTCATCATCATCATCATCGTCTGTTTTATGGGGGAAAAAAAAACGATTTGTATCAATGAACAATTACACATAATATACGTACACATACACAATTAATATCGCCTTAATAGTGTTTTTTTTTTTTTATATTTATTATAATTATAAAATGTTTCAGCACACCTAGTGCTATTACAACTTTTTAATTTTTACAATTTTATTTGTTACAAATTTAAATGATTATAAATTTATTAATGACATAATTATTAATAGTGAGAGTGATATAATAATGTGTTACATATATGAATATAATAATAACGATGAGGTCTAGTATATTAATAATGATCTTCATTTTCTGATGATGAGTCATCTGTGTCTGTTAAAAGAATGTCCTGGGGAAGTCGAGGCCGCAGACGTCTATTGAGTGTTTTTTTTCCTATATTTTAATGACGAGCGCTGTCCAAGTTTTTTAGTTTGGCGTGGAAATTTTTAAATTGGGTTTTAATCCATGTATTTATCAGGGGTATTTTCGTGTCATTATGGATTTGGCGATTTCTCATGAACCACGGTGCTTTGAGACATATCCTTAAAAATTTATTTTGTAAGATTTGTATTTTATTTATTTTAGTTATAGAGGCAGCGGACCACACAGGACAGGCATAAGTTATCAGTGGTCTGATTATTGCGGTGTAGAGAAGGAGAGAAGATTTCATTTGGAGAGTTGATTTGTAGTTCACTAAGGGGTAGAGAATTCTCATCCTGGCATATCCCTGAGTACATTTTTTGTTTATGTGGATATTCCATGTCAGTTTTTCATCGAGAAAAACTCCAAGGTATTTTACTGAGTCATCTTTTCTGTTCCATTGTATGATCTGGTTGTTTATGCTTATATTTATTGGATCGTTATATGTTTTTAATGTGAATATTTTAGCCTCGCTTTTAGTCGGATTTGGTTTCAGCTTCCATTTTTTGAACCAGGAGGTAATGAAGATTGTAGTTTTTCGATTGATGAGTTTAATACGCTATCTTGCGTGAGTATTGTTGTGTCGTCCGCAAACATTGCCAGTTGAGAGTTAGAGGGATTGAGGATGTTATGGCAGTAAATGTTAAATAGCGTTGGCCCCAATACTGATCCTTGTGGGACTCCAGATTTGATTTTGTGTTGTAGAGATAGGTCTGTGTCTATTCTTACTTGGAATGTTCTGTCTGTTATGTGATGGTTTTTAGCAGGTACATGGGAAGATTAAGTGCTTTCAGTTTTATTTCAATCCTTAATAGTGTTATAATATTCCCAGGCACCTCGGTATTTTAAATTTACAGTGTCTCTCCCTCCCCCTCAACTCGACACGAGGATGAAATATTTAACAATCTAACCCAAAAATTATTTGGAACAACACCCCCAAAGTCCCCCTGATTTTTCGTATACAGTCAACGGGGGTACACGAGGCGATTATTTTTATCACGATTGTCATAATTGTGTTACTATCGATTATATTTCACCACCCATATTTCTCGGGTCTCCATTCCAAATCCGTAGACAATTGATAAACGGTAAATCCGATATTAGCGCGTTATGCATAATATATTATCGACATTTTTAGTATTATTATTATTTTTTCGAATCTGTGTTGGAAAGGTGGAGGCGTCCGTTTGGAAATCGAAACCCAATAGGGGGTGGGGGGATACTACTCGTTTAGTGTATAAAGGAAAATAGTGAATAAACGTGTAAAGTCGAAATAATGAATAATAATTATAAATCGAATTTACCGGAAATCCCGCGAGAAAATCGCCGACCGCGATAAAAATATAACACCCTGCACACTGGACGTGGAACTTTTTATACTACAATATAAACTCGTGTAAATGTTTTTTTAATTGCTAAGAATTATCGTGTTACGTTATATTATTATTATATTCGCGAATTCGTATTACGTACGTGTAAAAATGGCTCGGGGACTTGATTCACGTACACTACGTGCGTTGCTACTAGAAGGTTTTTTTTTTTTTTTTTACTCGAAATCTTTCCAAAACTTGTTTGTCGAACAATATTATCGGACTGGAAGTACCCACTTGCAAATAATGAAACTAAAAAAAACGGATCGATACAATTCGGTAAAAAAAAAAAACAACGCGGCCGATGTTTGACGTTTGACCGGGGGACCTGTTATAATAGGTACTCGTATATACACTCGGCGTCACAAAAATCGCACCTGTTGCAAATTATTTTTCATAGTAATTTTAACAAGACTTTATCAAATAAAGATAGTACGTACTGTTATGCTACATCAATTTAAAGGTCGTTAAATAACTACGAAAAAAAAAAAAAAACAAGTAAATGGTATGTGTTTTTGTTTATCAGTGTTAAAACAAAAAAAAAAAACAAATGACAACATGACAGGGATCCCAACCTCTTCCGTATAATTCGTTACGATTAATGCGGTGTGGGAACGAGCATTGTCGTGCATTAATATGAAATCATCGCCAACAAAACCCGCATAATGGTACCACATGTTCTTCTAGGATCTCCGTGACGTGTCGACGAGAAGTCCGCGAAAACCACCGCTCCGGTAAACGCACAGAAGCTCGGTCTTGCTGTCGACGGATATGCCGGCCCAGAAAATGCATGGGCCACCTCCATAGAGTCCGCTGTCTCCTCAGTACAGGCTTGTGCGAACCGTTGGCCCTGCCTTCGGTACACTTTTCTTCGGCTGTCGTTGCAGAATTGACACACTCGCGTTTCGTCCGAAAAGAGCATCCCCGATTGGTCGATTGTCCAATTTGACATGTTCACAGGCGAACTGCAACCGTGCCTTGGGGCAGTGTTGTGTAGTCAGTTTCGGACCGGCAGCGGATCTGCGAGCCACAATTTCCTTCTCTCGTAACCTTCGCCTAAGCCTAACCGTACTTACTGAAGTACTGCGCAAAGACGTCGAGACAATAAAGCCACGATCGTATCTTCCGGTTGAGCAGCGTTGTCGGCCTGATCCACGACTCCGGATGAAGCCACTTCATTCCGTCTCTCGATACCGCTGGAAAACCCGTCGAACAAGCGAAACGGTTCAAATTAAGTTGCCGTGCAACATCGCATTGTCGCGTCCCCTGATTCCATTAGTGATTACCACCGCTCGGGCGGTTTTGTCAGCAGTGGCAACCATTTTAATTAGTTCGGAGTAAATTATTTTAAGTGTGTTCGCGTTTGTCTTTTGACCGATGTTTGGGTAGTGAATCGCTTGCATTTGACACTTTAAATTGCTATTTCTCTAGCCCGAGAATATAAGATGATACGGTATACGAGATATATTAAGATATAATAAACTATTTTATTTTAATTGACAACGAAGGGAAAATAATTGTAATAAAAGTATTATAAATGTTGCATTTTTTCCAGAACGAGGGAACCCCTCGCGTGATTTTGTAGAGCATTACAATTTTTGAAACCACCTCCTCCTTGATTGAGCTCCAGATATGTCATTGGCCCATTTTCCGGCATGGAAAACGTATAGTAGTTTCAAGAAATCGTATATATATCGTACAAAGGTGGCCAAAATGCGGATCTTGCCATACAGTAAGACGCAAAACACATTTTTTTACAAATACCAAACTGATTTTTTTGTTGTAAAAATTAATATTTTAACGTATTTGGTGCGCGTTCAATTTGTTTTTCTATTTTGTACGTTCCTTGAAGTCCGTATTGTGTTTATGGACTATACGATGGTTAAGGACAATATATTTTTTTTGTTTTTTCGTTTTTTCGCTCCGGGCTTTTTATATATTTTTCGTTTTGTTATGCGGCTCGGCAGGCTCGTCTAGTAGTTGGCCACCCCCGGTACGTAATCTCCTATTAACGACGACGGGGCCTATTATAAATCCCCGCACGACCCGCATAGTGCAGAACCGTGCGGTCAAAAGAGTTTTTAACGACCGGTTGTTGTGCCGTCGTCAAAACGTAAAGCAGAGACGTGTGCCGGTTAAGTAAATAAATTCTAAACTTAATACTAAAATAATTATACGGCGTTATATACGTACGTATAATCTCGTTATTAGTTTTAACGCGACGACGGTAATAATAATAATAATATATATATACGTATTAACCGAGTCCCATACGTATATGTGGAAAGAAAACGTAAAATAATATGAGAATTTGTTACGGGCATATTAACTACAGGTACGGTTTATAAGACTTACGCGATTATAATATATATAAGTGGGCGTGTAAAATAGCGAAATTTCACTAAATTAGTCGTTCTGTAACGGTACACTAAACTATAATACGACCCAGAATTTCTCTAAATACTATTCGAATTAAACACGTAATAGTAAAGATCATAGACGCAAATAGGGCGGTGCGCAGGGGGGGGGGGTGCTTTGCAAGCTTAGCACTTCTGCAAAAAAATGTTCTGATTTTTTTATTTTTTTTGACATTCGTTGAATTGAAAAAAATACAAAAATACGTCCGACGAACACTTTTGTTTTGTTTTTTTTTTTATTTTAGCAATATACGTTAGATATTTAATAATAAAAATGTTTGATGATTTTATTTATATAAATAATTTACAACTACCGTGATAAATTGTAATTGTTCGTGTTTTTTTTTTTTTTTTTTTTTTTTTTTTTTTGTCTCGAATTTTCGAACAATTTTTATCCACACAAATCGGAAAATAACAGATACGTAAATTATATACGATTTTTATCAAAATGCACTTTAAACGCCTAGATAAAAATCACCTTTACAGATTTCCGATATTTGTATAGTCCCGTCTAATATGAACAACTCATGGGTTAACCTTGTATCAAATTTTTGAGAAACCCCCCCCAAAAAAACCATATTCACATAAAACAAAATTAAAACTAAACAAACACGATCATTTCATATAGCTATAAATAACTAAAAATACGTCGAAAATCGCGCGAGTATCCCGAGTATTCGGTAAAAATTGTAAATTTCTACAATTAATTTTAACGACAAAAAAAAAAAAAAAAACCAAAATCGAAAATAACAGAAAGTATTTAAGTAAATATTTCTGGTTTTCCCTATTATTATGAAAATTACAACGAGAAAAATAAAATCCACTGAAAATGCCATAAAAAAGCGCTCTTGCCGGTTTTTAATCGGAACAAGAATTCTGGAAACTCACCATACCTTTAAAACCCTTAAAAATTGTAATAAAATTTTGATTATATTAAATCATAAACTAATAACTCATAAGCATAAATCATAATTCGTTGAGTTCTATATCTAGATAAATAATAATTATTGCTCATCAACCAAAAATTGTAATACTAATCAATGAACAAGCAATCAACAAGTCGCAACAACACAAGTCTTAACATTGCACGTTATTATTAAAACAAAAATACATAACTTGTGAAAAATCGATTAAAGTTGTTTAAATTAAAAATAAGAATACAGACGTGATATTTTATTAACAAAATTTTATCGTTAACTTGAAATAGGTAACAGGTCTACGGATGTTACTGTGCAGTCTGTCGCATATGCCATAAATAGGTACATAAGACTACTGATAACGGAATGATTGTTATGTTGTCACTTTCCGTGGACAATTAAAAAACAAAACAATTTGTGAGAATATTCTTTTTACCGCGAGAGTATTCTTTTGAGAATATATTCCTCTCGAATCACTAGCCGTGTCCGAGTACAGTTCGAAATGATCGTTTAAACTGATAGCGGTTTGACATTCGATATCACTGTACATCGGATGGGTACCTATTTGAATTGTTCAAGTGATGGGACGATAAAATTAACGTGTGCTTTTATTGAAGTTTAGAACGTAAAAAAAATAATAATAATAGTCAAGTGGGGACCACCGCAATGATTTTTATCATCGGTTTTACATCACACTTACCTTTGGACGGCATGGTTTTACGTGTAGTTACCTGGATATTTAAATTTGTCACTATATACTATGTAGAGGTACCTCTTGTATACTTCCAATCTAATTTAAATATCGATTCTACGTCTGTAGCCATACGTTTAATATTACTACTAAAACGGTAGAACGTGTACAATAGGGTCGGTTCATATATACGTATACGTTTTTTGATGATAAAATATTATTGTACACCTAATATTACAGCGTGTAGCTGTACCATTTATTTACTAGCAAATATCTCTAGAAAAAAAAAAAAAAAAAACCGTGTACAAAGGTACACTTTACTAATTATTATATTACACACGTTATAAAAAAAAAAAAAAAATAATAATAATAATAATCAATAGTGTTTATAATGAATTATAGATAAAATTAAAAAAAAAAAAATAATAATATGTAATCGTTACAAAAAGTCTCGATGCCATTATGCTATCGTATAATTAACAGGAAGAGATCAACGTCCTCAATACCGGCGGTAGGTATTGTTATAGCCGCTAAAAAGTATTGTGTAATTATACTATTTTAAAAAAAATGTGCGTAAAACGGTAATAAAATAGATTATCAGTTATTATATTGTAAATATAACAAGTATAATAATATGTATAAGCGATGGGAAAAATCCGGATTGGCCGAAGTTCGAAATTTGAAATCCGATATTCTTTAATTTGTTTCATAAAAGATTATTATTATTATCATCTTGTTGTCAATAGTATTACACGTGTAAAACATTAAATACGTTTTAACAATTCAAAAAATATCGCATATAAATATTTATTAGAAAAAAAAAAAAAAAATAGAAAAAAGTACAACAAAAAATATCATACATACTGCAATCAAATGTATATAATTGTATCGCTAGCTGACCCGGCAAACGTTGTGTAACTCATAAACAATATAAAATTATGGATTTTGAAAATCGAAACAAAAATTTTGGGATTTTTAATTTTCAAGTCCGCGTTCGTGCTTGAAACGGTAAAAATGAGTAGCCGCGGGTACCGCCGGAATATCAGATAAAATAGAACAGTTTGAATTTTTCGTCGCTGATTGTTTGTTTTAAATCAGTTTTTACATAATATAATAGGATCCGTTTACTAGAAAAAAAGAAAAAAAAAAAAAGAAGAAAAAAAAAATACGGTGTTTGTTAACTATAAAAATTCCGGGCGGTTTATTGACATCCTTCAACGAACGGTTTTCAAGAGTACCCGTAGTCGTTTGCGTCCATGTACGACGCGGGAATAACGTTATACGCTGCTCGCACGATTGACGAGTCAGTGGGTTTAATAAAATATAAAAAAAAAAAATTCGAAATTACGTATTAAATTATAGTACATTTTTTTAAAAATTTTTTTGAATATATAAAACGATGTCGTGTTGTATCGGGGCGCGTGATGAGGCGGGTGTAACCCACCCGTATAATTTATAGTAAAATTAAAATTAAAAAACCTACTCCGATTACGACGTTATTGTAATGAAATAAAATGAAATAGACGTATTACCCGACCGGAGGCCTTACCGGTAGGTATAAAAAGCAGCGACGCGTAATAAATACACGGATAAAGACATTAAAATAATATTGTACGGTGTGTATTATTACGTATGCGTTTAAATGCACAGAGATTACTAAATCATCGTGTTTTACTTGAAATACTGCCGACAACAGTTGTGCACGTAACCGCGCGAGTTTTCATTAATTGTGTTTTTTTTTTTTTTTTTTTTATTAACATCGTTTGCTTTTTACCATACGGCATTTCGTCTAATAAAAATAATAATAATAAAAAAAAAAAACTACGTACGGTTTTAATCAAACACCTGCGCACACCACGGTACAACGCAGTGATATAGGTTATGTTAAATACATATTAATGTACGTACTCGACAACTTTTATCTATATAAGTATAAAATATATATATATTTTTTTATTCTTCTATTCACTCGAATTTCATACTACATAATATATATATATATATATGTATACCCAGCCGTATAATATTAAACGCTCTTTTTTTTTTTTAATTTTTTTTTTTTTTTATTGACACAGGTAGGTTAGGCATATTGACGCCGACGCGTATTACGTTTACCGCGTTTGTGTTTTCTTTACGATTTGATTTTTTTACGCACCTGTATACAAAATATTAAACAAATCGAACGATATTAAAATCTCTCGCAAAACCCGGCTAGCTTCGTACAGTCCCATCCAGGAACCTTAATGATTGTATCGGTTCTGGTTCCGGTTCGATTCTTATAAAAAAAAAAAAAAAAAAAACAAATAAACGAATTTCCGGTTTTTAAAATTATAAAATACGGGTTCCGGTTTCGAATACGAATAAAACTGCCAAACAAAATAACAAAATAAATATTTGGTGACAGTAATAAACTCTGTTGTTCTCGTTATTATTATTATTATTATTATTCACACTCTATGTTAAATGTCAAAAATGTGGAAAAGTCATTATCAAGTAGACTTCATGACGAGTTCAAGCATGGTTTTTTAAAGTTTTATCCGATTACTATACTCTATTCAGAATAAGAACAGACGGACGAAAACACGTCGTTGTTAGCGCATCCATCCCACCACAGCTGCCTCTACAATATATTCGCCCCACGAATCGGCCACCGGGTGGCCCGGCAGCACCAAGAGCTCAGTTGCGATGCGCGAAGGCTGTCTCTGTTCATATTCCGAATAGATAACAGTCGGTAAAATTGGCATAATTAAAGGTATATTTTGATAGGGAAACACAACAGGGGTATCGAATCGTCTTAACTATAAATACCTAACGCATATTAATATTCGTACGTATTTAAACCTGTAATTGTTGTTCGACCCGAATGTTTTTACTATTTTTTGTAGATAAAAATCGCTGACGGCCGTATACGGTACGATTATTTCGCGTTACAAATTCCATAGATATACGAGGTATATATATAAATTATATGTATAAAAGAAAAATGTTTCGATGGGGAAAAGACACTTGTAATTATTATTTGTTTAACACAAAATCCAATTTAAATTAAATGTTCAGTTATTCCTTAGAACCGATAAACAGCCTAAAAGAACCGAAAATATGTGTATTTCATTTAAAAGGTTCCCCGTTCCGGTTCCGATTTCTTGACTGAGAAATACGGGTTCTAATGAAGATTCCGGGTTTCAGATTTTCTTCGGCAACCGGTTCTATCGGTTCCGGTTCCAGTCCCGGGTTCTATTGCGGTTGACGATAGTAGTTTATCGTTGAATTGTTTTATTATAACTCGTTTGGCTAAAACCCTAAAAGCATTCAAATCTGCATCCCTGCGGAATACCAAAAAAAAAAAATAGTCCATTTTAACGAGCATCACAGGAGGCGGGCAAAATAAATACTATGCGAATGATAATTAAACTTTGGATATTTGAAACTAATAGGTAGGCAATGTAAAAATATATGAATTGGCAAAACTATCAAACATATCCAACGGTATATAGAATTCATAGTTTCTACTCAAGGTTACATTTGCACGGATATTTTAACATTTAAAACGTATACGGGTATTAGACATTTATAACCGATTTAATTTTATATAAATCATTGATTTTTTTTTTTTTTTTTGTAACAAACAAGTAATTAGGTATTACTACGTGGTATAGTCAGTATTTTTTAATACTCGATTTTAATTATTTACACCTAAAGAAAATAAACACCATTAAAATTGTCGATAAGTAAGCGGTAACTCTGCGATTACTAACTGTGACAACAAACGAAACGATACGATACAAATGCGAATGTACTAAAATCTTTTTTAGTACCCATATGGCTAAATCTCGTCCACATTTTAAATAACGTAACTTTTTAACTACGGAATACATTATTGCGTTTGGATAATATAATATAACCTTGGCTAACGCGTATAATATCAACCGTAATTTATTGTCGAGTCGAAATATTTCCCAGCGCCCAAAAGATAATGAAAATATAAAAAAAATATAAAATAGCGTACGTTGTATCGCTATGCTGGCGTAATTCACAGTAGATTATTAAATTAAAATTATGCTCATCTAGATACCTCTGTGGGTATTATTTTAAATGTATTTAGATGAGCGATATGCAATTCAACTTTCAATCGTTAAATACATATCGATATGGGTGGAATTTTTAATAGACTATTTAAAAATTATAACCCAATCTTCAATAGCGGACAACATAATCTCCGAGGAATTCACTATAAACGTATGGATGGTAATCAGTACCGCGGTAAACATATAAATAAAAAATTGTATCATTTTTATTATTTATGTAAATACCGTACTCGTATAAATTAATATATATATATATATACATAAACAGCTTGCTACTTTCTCTAGTATATATTTACAATTAGAAACGGTTCTAAATATAATAATTATATTATTTATTGATGTTTAATATGTATTGTAAAATCTCAATTGATATGTCCAAGATGCCGAAAGACTATTCCAAATGCAATCTATGTCTGAAACAATTTAAAAAAAATTTCGATAAATAGTAAATACCGTGTCAACATCAAAATCTTTAACTTTTAACGTAGTAATTTTACTACGGATATAAAATAGAAATTATTTTATTTTTTTTTTTAAAAGCTGACATACTTCGCACCATATGTGAGCTACTATTATTGATGGAAGTTATGAAGACGTGTTTTGACAGTTTTCTTATAAAATAGTTAAAATAGTAGTAACTCGAAAAGTTTTAAATACCTATTATAGCACACCATAGCAACTTTATCCATTATATATTCTATAATTTGAACGCGGTAAATATTATTAATTTTCAAACTTTACAATACTGCAGAATTTAAACTGAAATAAACCTCGTGATATAAAATGGACAGCCACGACCACGTATTATAAATATTACAGCTCTAAAAAAATACAAAAAAAAAGAAACAAAACAATCCACCGCTATCGCACGCAAAGTTAAACGTAGCAATTTATTCCCATGGATCGCATAATATATTAAAGACAAAAACAAAAAAAAAACATGATGCATTGTAAAAACTTTAACTGACCATTTGATATAATACGTGTTCGGGATCGTATAGATAAACGTTTCATAATAAGTTTTACGAAACTCTCGGTGTACTTACTAAATTATCGTAATATACATGCAACAAAAAAAATAACGTTTAGGTTGACAAATTCGATTAAGTCTCCCATATAATGAACACTGATATATATTTTTTTTATTACGGAGATTGTTACTTTGCGAAATGTGTAGGTACATATTTTTTTTTTATGATGTGAAAGACAGTCATATATATATATATATAGCTGATGTCGAGCAATGGCTTCGATTTACTTCGAATAAATTCAATTCGTTTCGTAGGAGTGGTATTAAGCAATCGATAAATTGTTACGTTTGTACATTAGGTACCAAAATTACAGTAAAAGTTGATTAAAACTTAACCTATTTGTTATTGTACAGTTAATATCTATGTTTTCCGTTTTTGGAAAACTACAATTATATACTATTTATTTCGTTTGCGAGTATAATGATTTATAGATATAATTTTCAATAAAAAAACAAAAAAAAAAAAAAATGTAGAAAATTTACGAAACGGTTCCGGGTTTGTTCCGGTTTGCGTAACTACGTGCATGTTGATACAAATTGTAATTTATTACAATTATACGAGTACACGTGTATAGGGGCACCTCTGCTCCACGGGTGTGGGGTACACTTTACGGTGGAGATTTCGATATCACCGGGTCAGCCCGTGATTGTGGAAAACGCATTGGGTATTGTAAAAAAAAAAAAAAAAAAAAGTTATTGTATTAGTATAGGAAGTCGAATATGCCCGGTAAACGCGTAGGTTAACGTTATTATATATTTTTTTCTCCCGTATAAAAGTTAAAAAAAAAAAAAAAAAAAAAAAATGCGCACACCATATCGTTAGTTAATAGTATTAAACCGGACGTTATAATATTATTATAACTATACCTGTCCGTTGGCGGCAGAGTACCGCTCTCGCAGGACGCGTAAGATAACCGTCGGCCAATTACTATTGTTGGCCCGTACATACACGCGCGTATAGCGGTAAAACAATAGCAGCCCCGATGTTATACATTAGTTATATGATTTGTTTTTTTTTTTTTTTTTTTCCCTATACTTTCAACCGACTTATTAGAGTGTTTCCCATTCAATATACGTATTAATATTATTTCTATTATTATTATTATTATTGCTATTGCTATTGCTATTGCTATTGTAGTTATTATATTATACATTTCGGTTTCATCGTTCCTAATACAACCACTGCGTATGTATCCTATGGTGGTAACGGCCGCGGCGACGGCGACGACGACGACGACGACGACTACTCGAACGTGCCGACAAAGAGCTGAGACGCCTCCTGTATGATGACTACAGTTGAACTTGAACTCGTTTCAATTATTGTTACGCGGTAGAGCCACCTTGCGAACAGTACGGACGTCGCGTGTATTACCGCACCAGGGGCGGCCAAACGGTCGATCGCGGACGATTCCAAAGTTAATAATCACAGGTAAACCTATAGTAAATTACAATACTCCTCGATAATAATAATAATAAACTTTTTTTGTTTTTTTTTGTACGAGAGTCGATCGTCCGAGGAAAAATGTATATATTCTCTGGTAGATCTCTGGCAAATAAAAAAAAAAACTTTGGCCGCCCCTGTATTTATATTATAACACTACGGCGCGTCTACGCCCACAAGTGAAAATCCATCGGTACCCACTGTGTGTGTGTACAGTCGTGTCTTATCGTGTCATATTTGGTGCGCGGTTATTAAAAAAAAAAAAAAAAAAAATTAAATTTCTTCTTTTTTTTTTCATACGTAATAATATAGTTCAGTTCAATTGAATAATAACACCGCACCGTTCCGAGGGGCGCAACTATGATTTATTTTCGTATAACGATTATAGACGGTATTTTAAAGGAAATCTATAACGTTACCGAAGTAGTAGAAAACATTTCATTTTTTTTTTTTTTTTTTATCATAACAAAATAGTACTCGTATTTAGAGGAAATATCTAACGTTCACCTATATCGTTTCAAACATTTCACATTTTTTATATCATATGGAAAAAAAAATCATCATTTCTGATCACGAGTAATAACGATCTTGCTTGTGACAAAAATAAATATTGTTCACGATAAAAAAAAAAAAAAAAAAAATAATCAATAACTTATTATCGATCTGTAACGTTCCCTAGTAAGTAAATACATTTCAGGTTACATTCTCGTTATAATATTGAAATGCCTGTTCCGGTAATGACGAAACCGATTTGTTTCGCGGTATTTTTAAAAGGAAAAAAAAAAAAGTGTCTTAAAATAGTAAGTAAGTTTACAATGTAATAATGTAAGTGGTTATGAGCCACCGGTCGAGTCCATTCGGTCGGGATGGTCGAACGATACAATACGGTTATTAATTTGTTAGGATAACCGGTTAGGTTATATTGGTTGGTTTAGGTCACCATTACGCGAGATCATATTTTGACCGTTTCATAAAACGCGCGCCGTTTTCATAATACGTGTCACGATTTTGACGAATTCCGGACACCGGACGGCTCGTGCGCTGCTGACAGCTGTCGTGCAACACGCCCGAGTTACTGTAAATTATTAGTTTATTACAGATCGGCGTAATAATTCCACGGGTTAGGTTAGGTTAGGTTAGGTTGTGATTCGTTTGAAAAAAAAAGAAAAAAAAAAGCGGATTTCATCGTCGGGTTTTGTCGACCTCGGCAACACCTATTCTGATATAACCATATCGATTTTGCCGATTTCTAATACTTGAAATCGTCATCGCCGTTTCACCGGAGTACCAATGAAAATCGCAAACATCACAAATGCGCAATTAATAAACAAAACCCATCGCAATTACTACGTCCGAATTTTTACGTCCAACAAAAACCGTCGATTCCGGTAATATAAATTTAAATACGCGTATTACTCTGGCCGTCAACACAATCGTCCGCAACGAAATACAATTAAATTGAACAACGCGAGATCGTTTACAGAATGGGTTATTATAGATACATAAAATGACGGATATAACTAAATCGTCGTACGATAATAATATTATCATATACAGGGTTCGGGGACTTGTTATGGATTAAAAATGCTTAAAAATATGCTGCTAGTTTTTTATTTTATTTGTGATAATATCCACAAAACATATTCGAATTTTAGAAAAACAAAAAAAAAAAAAACACAATAATAAGTAGGCACATAGTAAAAGTAAAATAACCGAAATATGCAGCTGAATTTTTTTGCCAAAATTTGTCATACTCGTCAATATGTTTCGTCTTATATTTATAAGGGCAAAAATGCAAAAACATTCAATTGTATATTTTCGTATTTCAGTCCGCTATGTCTTAGAACGAATTCGTATCTTGCTTAGATTATTCTATAGCAATTGTTAAAGAATATGGAAATGCAACACAAGACCCGAACCCTAATCATATATATTCGATATGGTATTGGAATTAATATAATATTATTTATCTGTTTCAATACGAACGCAATATGTTCATATTGGATTTCGGTAATTCAATAATTATTATTATTATTATACTTGGAGTAATGTAATCTTGAGATTTTGTTTCTCCTGTGCATAGAACATAATCAATAGTTTTGACCTCGTTGTCCTCAAAGTGCGTTGTAATATTATATATTTTATGACTATAATAATATTTTCAATATTTATATTACGGGGTACACACGTACTTAATAAAAATACACACGAACGTATTTTTTCCCTGACTGATTTAATACAAATTTAATTACTTATTTGAAAAATCGAAGTACATTATAATATAATATTATCATAAATTTAGAAGAACGATTTTTTTTTTATTTTTATATAATTCATTTAAGACGGATACCGTTAAATTGATCGTTTAATAAAATCGTTGAGAAATGGATTATAATTAAAGTACCTTACACCGTAGCAACTAATTAAATCTGCTTTATAACGAAACAATAATGTTCAACAATCTCCCATTGGGAATAATTTCAATGTGTTCCTGAGCGTTATCGTAGCTGTAGCAGATAATTAAAAAAAAAAAAAAAAATTACAAAAGAAGTGGGTATGTATAATACGAATCCTGAGCTAATTATTTGACTATACTATAATCCCGTATTAAGTTAAGAAACAATTAATAATAATTTGGTTTTCCTTTAAAATACGATTATTTTTACTTATAATATTTTTTTTTTTTTTTTTTTTAAAGGAACAAAAAACGAATGTATAATCAAGAATAATAAAATTGTATTATTGTATTTTATACGAACTACCACAAAGTATTTAATTGATAAAACTAAACGTATTGTATAGAAATAATCGACGTGGTAATAAATAAAAAAGGAACGTTCGCGAGCTGAATTATATTAGTAAGTATTAAGAATTTTCATCTTTCATAGGATATTATACTGATACCAGTGACGTCTGATATTTTGCGTATCCGAAATGACCAAAATAAGAGGGAGAGGGCAATAAATAAATAATAAAATTGATCGTGTATATATATATATATATATATATAAAAAAAAAAAAATAATAATAATGAAAGTAAAGTACCGTCGGATAACACACGTTGCATATATTTTATAAGGTAGGTACTGCATGAACAGATGTGAACAATTTGTATTAGTTATATAACCGAAAAAGTAAAAGAAACGTAAAAAAAAAAAAAAAAAAAAAAAAAATCAATTTTTACGCATAAAATAAGGGTTTGAAATTTCGAAAAATTTTTCGAACACAGTAACCGTTTAGGCGGTGCATTCACATTTCTAATGGTATCCCGTCAACAAATCGGAACGCATTTTAGAAAACTTATTTTTTTTTAAATTTAATTAGGATTATTTTATTGTTTCAACATAAATATTTGTTTTTACAATTTTTTTTTTTTTTTTACATATTATTTAAAGATAAATACATAATTAGGTAGTCATAACAGAGCAGTAATATAATTTAAAAATTGTTTTAATTTAGAAAATTGTACTTTAATTGAGTTGTTTAAGACATCTTGTGGAAGACGTGGCTTTAGTCTGCGGTTTTTGGTTCTTTTCCCAATTTTGAAGTGAAGGGCTCCTTCTGTTGTGTTTAGTTTCGAATGAAATTTTTTAAATTGTTCAATTATCCATGTGTTTAAGTATGGTATACCAGTGTCGTTGTGGAGTTGTGTGTTTCGCATGTACCATGGGGCTTTAAGAGCTATACTGAGAAATTTGTTTTGTAACATTTGCATTTTTGTAATTTTTGTTTGGGATGCGGCTGCCCATATTGGACATGCATATGTTAATAATGGTCTTATGATTGATGTGTAAATTAGAAGTGAGCATTTAATCCGAAGTGTTGAGTTGTAATTTACTAGGGGGTATAAGATAAAAAACTTATAATAGCTCGGAAGTTAAAATAACATTGTAAACGTAATAATTACAATAAGTGTTACATGTATTTTATGATTACTATTGGCCATCGCTCACAAACATCATCGTAATTTGTACTGCATTTCTAGACACACGTCTAACGGACAAAACACCAAAGTCTTAATAAATAAATCAATACGGCCAATGGCGGTGGGATGTGGGAGGCATGCCCCCCCTCGTGTACTCTTCCGGATATACGCCACTGACCGACGTCGAAAGTCCCTGCGTTAAATATTTAATATGAATTTATTACATTCGTTCGTATTTTTTTGAAATTTTTTATCCCTCAAACATATTTCGCCAAGTGATAAATAGAATATTTTATTCTACACAACGCACGTGCATACAATACACATAATTATTATTATCCTCGCGCCTTATATTATTATTAATACGTATATAAAAAAAAAAAAAAAATGACCGCGTCGAACACTAAAACATATTATAATATTAATTGATTGATACTATTTGGCCGCCCGCATGCGTGACGTCGCAATATAAATTCTACTAATTATAAGTAATAGGCACTTGACTTTTATTATTATTATTATTATTATGTAATACGCAGGATCAGATTTTGAAATTTTTTTTTAATTTTAAATCAGACAAGACAAATATAACGATCGACGGTTGAAGTGTATAACATCGCAATAACGTACGTCTATGTACAGCAACCTTCCTCTCGAGTTTCCTGGCCAAAATAAAAAAAAAAATAAAATGAAAGTTAAAATAAAAAACGTCGTTTAATCACAACCAGTCCTACGCACAGTCAAGGTCGAACAATTTATGCGTTATACGTAATACACCATTAACACGTAATGCAATTTATGATATCGCATGTATAGGCAGGTAGGTGGTTTCCTCCATCGTCGTGTCTAAAATGTTTTTTTTTTTTTTTTAGCTCTACCGCTATACACGTATATATATAATACGAGTAGGTACTGTTTGCAGGAATAAAAAAAAAACTACTGCAAGGGTCACTTGGTCCAAAAAAAAAAAAATCAACACAATAGATTAATATAAAGTATAAGTAGGTGCAGTGGCGTACTCAGTTTTTTCCTATGGCCGGGGGGGGGAGGAGTGCATGAACTATATTTTGTTTTTTTGAATAATAAACATAAATTTATATAATGTACTTATTGGTGTACACGCATAGGCGGAAATGGGACGGGACTTGGGGATCAAATATTTTATTGGCCCCACTAAAAATTGGTCCTGTTCTATATTATGATGTTAACAATTTTAACTCCCCTCCCCACCCCAGAAATTTTAATGGATATCCGCCTATGTGTACACATCAAAGGTAGAATAGTATTTTAGGAGCAAGTTAAGTACGATTTTATCCGTATCAAATTTATCCAAAATTAACATTTTATAAAGTATACATATTAAACGATAGGTAAAACGTTTAATTTTAAATATTTAGACTTATTAAAATTATAAAACTAGTTCAGGTTTTCATGATCTTTTAGACATTTCATCTAAAACTTCATCTAGTGTAACACTGATTTTACTAAAAAAAAAAAAATGTCTTTGAGAGGGATTCGACTCCCCCCCCTGTGAATACACCCTTTGGTAGATGGGCTATAGGGTTTTATAATTTTCACATTGAACTCGTATTATATATGAGCAGGGTTCGTAAGTTCCCGTTGCATTTACATGGTGTTTTTTGCTACATCGGAAAACATGTCAAGCGAGGTACAAATCCGTTTCGTCACAATAGTTATAAAAATACGAAGTTTTTGAATATTTTGGATATTTCGGGTATAGTATCCGTATGGTAGATTTTTTGTGTTAATAGCGCATATTTTTCGCATATTTTGTATAAATAAAGGACATTATTATTTTTTATCTACGTCCCCGGACATTTCTGTACGTAACCTCAGTATTTGTTTCGGTTTATTTTTGTTCTCGTACGAGTTTAATGAGTTTAATAATTTACGAAAAAGTAAAGATTGGTAAACATCTAAGTGACACAAGTGAAATAATTATCATATATTATATATTCAAATAAAATATAACTTTTAAAACTAATTTTTCAATAAACTGATATTTTTTTTTTTTGCAAATATTTTAAGTGCATATTCCTGAACTTTAAATTGTGTATGTCAATATATATTTTGCCAGTTTTTAATGCATAAGTGCTATTTTTATGCGTTTTTTAGCGCATAAACTTAAGAGCCCTGTATATTGGTATAAATTGCAAATATTTAAATTTAACGACACGAAAAGACGTCAGTAAATAATTCGACGCAGGGGCGGATTGAGAAATTCTTAATATGGGGGGAGGAGAAGCAGAGCAGGATTTTAGCAAAAGTTGAGCATTTTCAAACAGTTATTTTATGACGATATAATAGTAAAAACTTCTTGGCCGCACGCCCACAGGATCCACGCCCGCTTCAACGATTACTGTTTATGATTTTACTTCTGCACTTATAAATGAATTTTGACAATTCGGTTTATGATGTAATTGGAAGTTTGTTTTACAGAGTATTTATATGGGTGATTTTTTTTTTTTTTTGTTTCTGAAAACACTACAAACAAACTTAGGTACAAGAACGTTAACCAAACGATTAAACCAAGTACATAATTATAAAAATGTAGTTGAATTTTAAAAATCATTTCAATAATACATGTAATAATCATAGAAATATCTATGACTCAATGAAAATTAATTTTGTAACAGACTAATCGACAACAACAATTGGAAATATAACCATTTATTATATAAATATTACTATCTATAGTTAGAAGATATTATTATAAATAATAATATTATTATAATCACATTATTTTAGAAAATTAAATTATTGCAGGTATATTATTAATATTTCATAAATAGAATACACGCCGAACGATATGAGTTAGGAAAGATATTTGGGAAATTAATGAATCAGCAACTTTGGAAAAAGTGTATAACCGAGATAGACGGAAGGATTAGATCGAAACAGTCAGTAAAAGATGATATCAATGGCGGGAGTAGGGTTTATAGATTTGTTTCCCAAAAAAGTAATTGTAATAATCTATAATGACTCTGTTAATGAAGTTTTTATATAAAAAATAAAAACAAGAAAAAAAGACCTATGATTTAGTGAAAACACGCACGAAATGTGATGCGATTATGAACGAAATAGTATTGGTATCCAATACACGATGTTTTTCACACCTAACGCTTAACAACAGTTATTGATTTATACAGAAAAGTTTTCAAGACATTATGGATTTATTTCGAATGGATTTTAAAAATTCGGATAATTTTTATTTATTTTTTTTTCGTAAACTATTACGATCAATCGTTGTATGCCTACACATCGGTACATGGAAATTAACATATATGTACTCGATGTACTCACATATATCGATCATGTCGTATATTCCGTCTTGTGATTAATTTAAACCAATATATGGGCGGGAGAATACAGATTGCAATGACAACAGCGGACGTGAATGTCACGTCGTTATTATCTGTACAATACAATAATAATACCGTATGGGTTTGCGTATGCAAAACTGTGAGGTCGTTGTTTGTTGTCGTTTTTTATTGAATAGTATATGTCATTGTCATATTATAGAATAGAATATACCAGTACTTTTCAATAATTTTTTTTTATTTTTTTTTTTGTTATTTTAATATTTCTACTACACCGTACTGTATAATACGGCTATAATATTACACAACCTTTGGTTTTAAGACAGAACAGATAAATAAAAATAGATATACGACGATATGTTATACTGTTGGATATGATAATATATTAGCGTGTCGCAGAAATAAAATTAAAAAAAAAAAAAAAAAAAACGATTGGCGCGTTTGAATACGTTTCGATACGTCCCTCGGAATATTAAAATACCACCCATCCAGTTATTATAATTGTTAATTTTTAATTTCCGATTCTGGGTCGACCGCTCGATTTTTACCACTGTTTTCCGGACGAGTCCCCCCGGCTGTGACCGCTGGGAATTTCGAATTATTTCGCCGCGTATTTGGACGTAATCAAGCCGTTGGTCCAATAAATATTAAAAATAAACGCGTTCGAGTTATTACCGTTAAAATTAAAATAATAAATTAAAACCGTTATCGTCATAACGCGTCGAACGCCGACGTTTTATATTGTTAACGAAAATTTACGACAGTCGCGTACTTTTTTAATGCTACCGCGCGTAATGCGTAAACCTGATAACTGGATTATCTGCATGGTAATTGGCAATAACACGTAGCTATAAAACATAGATGTTTTTTTTTTTAATTTTTTTTTATCATAAAATAGTCATTGAAATTCAAACAAACGCCCACTCCCAAGCCACGGATATGGAGTTTAATCGCATTAAAAGTTAAACCCAATATAGTTAAAGGGAATTAAAAAAAAAAAAAGCTGTGTTCGAAATACATTTTTTACTGAACCAATAAATTAGGTTACGATTAGTACCTAATACTGTGTAGAGACGTAGACAGTAGACATATTTACCGAATTCTAAAATATTGAAATTTATATACGTTTACTCTTGAATTCGGTACGTTTGGAAAATAATTACGTACACTTCTCAAAGTCAACTCGAAATAGTTAGTAGTTGAGGACATTTTGACGCGAATAAAAAAATAAACGCGTACGAATTAAATCGATACTATTGATCGAGTAAAGATAATATAGTGGTTTCCGTTTAGGAAACAAATCGTTTACCTTCAATAATTTGAAGAAGAAGAAAAAACCTCGAATACCTACGTACGTGTACGCACTGCTAACACCATTCGAGTGGTTTGCTGTTACGCACTTCATATTATGTATTCAATTTTAATATTTATAAACGAATAACGAAATATTCTGTACGGGTTTTATTCGGTCCTATCAACACTATTTTTTGTTTAATACGACTCATTGAAAACGATTCTGTACAGAAGTATAAAGTATATAAAAGACTACAATTTATTTAAATATTTGTATACATATTTTTGTTCTATAATTTCCGAGGCATTGAACTGTAGGGAATTCGAAATGTACTTTACCCCTACAGAGTAAATAACAATTATTATTCAATTATCATATTTCCATCAAGCTATTGTAATACGCATTTAAACATTTTTACTGTATTTACAAATGTTATAAACAATAATCGTATAAAAAAAAAAAAAAAAAACAATCGTTGTAAAATAAAAAAAGCTTGCGCATTTTTGAATTACAATAAACATTATACTGTTTTATGAATAAATAATATATTAGTTCGGCATATATTAGTTTGGTCGGTCGTCCCTAATAATCAAGCCCGGACCAGTTTTAGAATAATTATAGACAAATTATAATTTCACTATTTATGAAATGACTCATGCGCGATCTATTATCCATCATGGATGATGTTTAAAGTATTGATCTATTTGTCTCTTACATATGACAGCAAAACGCGAGGTATGTTTGAATAATAATGTGTTACGCATCGTTAGTAAACAAATTTGTAGAATATTGTTCGTCCGTATATACAAATCGTTAACTTATTACAACTATAGGTATACACCTATTGGTTTCCTCTATACGTGTATATATTAACTATTAATATTGTTTTGGGCTTGCCTTATTCTTTACACAAATAATATAATGCAAATATACAATTTAAATTTATACAGAATACGGTAAAATACCTCGTCGTAATATACACTCCCATATTTTAAGCATTTTTTTTTTTTTTTTTGATTTCAATTCAAAATATGTTTATCAGTGGCCTATTGATGGTTTTCATTTTGTATTTCACGAATGCGCGGTAGTAGATATAAATAAAAAAAAAATCATCATGCCACATGAAATATGATGAGTATTGTTAGATTGGAATATTCAGCAGAAATTATTATAGTAATATAATATAATTTGGTTATCCCGCGGTTCGCAAGATAACGGCACAATGCAAATGTATTTAGTAATATACATATACAGATCTGTATAGCTAAAATATTCAGATGACGCCGACGGTTATGACGTTAAAATAATAAATATTTCATGTTCAATATTATATTGTAAGTATAATATTATATCTCGAACTTTACACTCACGGTTTAAATTAACAAATCGACAATTTAACAATAAACGAAAGATAAATATTAGGCATTCGTTTATAATATACTATTATATATTATTTTTATGATGAAAAAAAGAAAGGACTTTCATTTTTGGTTGAATATTAACCTATATAGTCGTAATTATATCAATATAAAATAGTTCCAATGTTGCGAGTTATCGGCTGAGGGAATAGATTACGACGTAGGCCTCGGGTAATAAGTCGATCGCCTCCCATTTTGGTTTCTCTTGTCGTAATAGTATTATACGTATACACCAGTGATAAAACGCGTTATTGATAACGTGATTAAAAAATATAATGGGCTGTTTAACGAGCTCTTTACCGGGTTGTAAATCCGCTAATCGGTAGTCGGTTATTCCCACACGTTATTGCACATTACTCAAATATTCAAAAGTCTAATAGAAAATCTAATTTTATCTAATTTCAATTTATACTGATAGGCAGTAGGATCCTGTTTTTTTTGAAACCGGCAATACCACCGCCTCCCGGAAACGCCGCGAGGCACTACTTCGGGAGGCGGGTTGCCATCATTTATTGAAAATTTGTGAACAAAACAATTAAACAATTAATAATAAAATCCCGTTTTCCCATAAAGCGGGACGGGCTCACATAAAAATTATGTAACAACGTTTCTCGCCCTACCGTGGGGACGGGCAGTAGCCGGGCCGAAGCCCACTTGCCGAAAACCCTTACAGGGTCAGGGTGGGACTCTTCCTGCCGGCCTCTCGGCCGGCGGTCCGGCGACTACGGGGCCCCGATCAACGACGGCGACGTCCAAGGCTTGGCGCTGCCGTTCTGCCGACTCCTTCTCCGCGATGACGGCTTCGGCAAAGTCGACCGCGGCATCCCAGTGGTCTGGGGACTCCAGCATGAGCGGCACCAAATCGCCCGGTTCAAACGGACCGATCCTCTGGACCAGGCGTTCCCTGTCCCCGTCAAACGCCTCGCAGCGCATCAGAGTGTGGAGATCGTCGTCATCCACCTCGTTCTCTTCACTGGGAAATCCAGGCAGTAGGAACCTGTACTATGTCTACTATTCGATGTTTTCGGTGTTTTCCCCGACTCTTCGTTGTTATTTGTTAAGAACATAACGCAGTAACAACCAATATAAACGTTATTGAAAAAAAAAAAAACTTTAAATTATGCGCTTTGATAACGCGTTTAATCTTTTATCTGTGTACAGTAGTTTATAATCGTTTGTGTTGGTTGCAAATTGGAAATAGGTTTTTTTTTTTAAAAATAATTAGAGAGGTTTCCGTTTTCAAACTACAACATAATAAGACATCAGTTAATATTATAAATTTACCCGTGTCGAACGAGGAGGAGGCGGGATTACAATAATTGTCCTGATTGTAAAAGACATCACCTATGTTGCCGGAAAGTCACATTTTATTTTTAAACATTCACAGTCAATGGTACTTAGGATTTCAACCCGTTAACGTATAGAGTGAAAATAAAAATAAATAATAACGACAATAAAAAAAAAAAAAAAAAAAAAAACGAATCATAAGTAATAAAAAAAAATATAACTATAATATTATATTTCATTGAATAATAAATAGGGATAGGTAATGTAAATTTTATAAATCGTACTGCAAACAGTATTGAAATTTTGTAAACTATCTAAGATGGAACTTAAAACAGTTTTACGTTTTAAAAACTTAACCCCCTAAACTCTCCCATCGAGTACTTCTCCGCTTCATGGTCATGTGGTTATAAGCAGACCATGTTACTCCATGAAGGTATGATATAAATTTTACATTTGTTAATTTACATGTCTTCATATACAGTATAAAATAATAATAATCAACATATAAAAATAAAAGTTTTTTTTAGGGAGGGAGGAGAGGAAATATATATCATGTACTACTGCACTCACAGGATATTATAAGACTTGGGGTGGTCGGTATAATTGTATCATGTTATAATGTTTTTTTCTGATTTAGGTGTAATCAATAATACATATTTAAAATCAATAAATAATCGCATTTATAAACCAATTTTGGAACTAGATCATTTTTTAATGAATAATATTATTCATTAAAACAATTTGTTGATTTTTTTTTTTAAATTTAATATTAAACGGTTCACGGTATACGGCAGGCGAATGCCCATATATAACATTTTTTTTAAATTTTAAAATCTTAATGAAATTAATTTTACATTATAATTATTAATTAACATATCGAGAGAAAAAGAAGCATTAAGCATACATTTGTGTAGTTCAGCTATTTACTAGTTAGTTACATTTGTATAGTTTTATAACGTTATAACTGATATAATTATCAGTATTTTGCGAGCATGCATTTTAATTTTAAACATAGTTTCAAACGAATCTAATTATTCGGGTAATTATCAAGGCTCGCAAGTTTAGAAGTTTTAGTTATTAAAATTGAAAATGTTCATAATTTATACTTTATACGAGATGTTCAAAAATCAAAATAACGTAACTATAAACGAACATACCTACTCTAAAGATTAATGTTATCGTTTCGTGCTTTTCGAATTTATATGTTTTCTGCGTAGCGTACGTTTTCGCTTATCGTTTTTTATATTACCAATAAAACTATATTATTTTCAATAGTAAATTATTGCACATTATTATAGTAAAGCAGTACTGTGTATTATACAAAAACATTTTTTTTTTTTTTTTTTTTTCATTCAACTTTAGCACTGACCATTGTCTTGGTACTGTAAAAAAAAAAAAAAAAAAATAATTACGTGATTTATCTCAGTATTCTCGAGTTGGTATATTATACGTATTTTAGATGTGCTACGGTGAAAATAATAATTAAAAACCTATAGAATATTTACGATAATATACTTCATGTATATTTTTTAATGCTGATTACCTATGTATGGTATACGCGACAAAATAACAAATGTATTGGTACCTACGAAAGAAATTGATTTCCAATAATCCCAATGTTTCTTATACGAATGTATATTATAGTCATATATAGTACGTATACGTTTTATATAATAAATTTAAACTAATTCACAACAATATTTATTAGGTATCAGTAATATTTTAATGGTTTGCAATTATCTTGTAGTTTTGTTGTAACATTATAACATAATAATATACGCGTAAGCGAGAATTAATTCATTCACAATAATTATAATACATGCACTGTAATTAATTCTATGTAAATTTGAATGGAGTAACGTGTATATTATAGTTTAATGCAAAGATAATATAAGTTAGTTGTTGGGTTATAGGCACAAGTTTCGTTTCGTTCATGCGTTGTGTTGTTTTAGATTCACAGCGACCTGAGTAGTTATAAAATGGGAAGAAAATAGCAGTAGAAAAAAAAAAAAAAAAAGAGTCCCGAACGGAATAACTCGGAATTTAAACTCAAGCACGCGTATTGCTTTATTAAAAGGTAAACAATTCATATTTGATTCTTTTCGCTGGTTTTAACATTATTTCAAAAAATGATTTTTAAATCGTAAGATTATCTTGAAAACTCAACTTTAACATAATTATCATTCCGTGCAGTTATTCAATTTCGTTTCAGTAGGACCGGTCGACAGATTAATCCAATCCTCTCATTCCTCATCTATTCCTTCATAGTCCATTCCTCTTTCGCATCGCTCAAAATCAAAGAAATAAAAAATAATTTTACAATACAAAAATGTTACTCGGATTAAACGTGCATTTGAAATAAAATAAATGCGTTGAACCAATAATACACGATGGTATCTTATCCGTGAGTTCTTGTGAGAGCATGAGAGTTAGTGACGTTCCATAGGTACATAATATTATATGAACAAATAAATTGAAATGTGAAATAAGTTAATAACCCGCTTGTTTTATCGAACGATTATAATTGTTTTCAATTAAAAACATCAAAAGGAAATGTTATCTGAATATTAAGAAAAAAAAAAAAAAAACGTATTTTTTGTGTGCCATCAATGAAAACAATTCAAATTTAACTGCAAATAATATCATTGAAGCCGTAATAATTTCTTGAGTGCGCACGTGAATAATTTCCCGACCCTTCCTTATAAAGATCTGCTGACAAAATATTTGTCTGTATAGTGTGTTAAGTGTGTAGGTAATGCAAATATGGTAAAAAAAATAAATATTGGTATTCGACCTAGGATATTAGCATTGATTATAAATACCGGTATTTCTAATCAATGATATTAGTAACTTAAACACGTGAATATAATATTATTTGTCTATAAATAAAACTTTTACAAGTAAACATTTTACTTGATATTTACTCGATTAGAAAAATTATATTTTCCACTATTTATTCTATCATTATACGGTTTAAAACGGATTAAAAACTGTACAGAACAGTGTGGATCAAAGGACCTTCAGAAAAAATACCAAAAACCGCTACTGGTTATACTGGAATTATATTTCAATCGTATTTTGTATTCTGTGATTATAAATTGATAACTGATAAGAAGTCGGTTGAAAGTCAGATGAGTTATATGATAATAATGCTCGCGTATGCAAATAATGTACAAAGACACTATAAGAAAACCTATCACTGATATTTCTAAAACTAAAATTAATCGTAAAATACTATTCATCATTTATCGTTATTAATAACCCGGCTACTCACGACAAAATTCAATTCCATTCGAATACGGTTCCGACAAAATATTTTTCAACAAATTATCATACCTCCACAACAATGTCACTTACAGAGGACATGCTCCAGAATTCGTTAACACTAAAAATATTTGACTACAATATTTTACTCGTCCACGGTAAAATTAACGTTCCAAACGATAATTTCAAAAAAAGAAAAAACAATCGTTAAGAAACAAATGTGCCGCCTATTATTATTTAAGTAGGCACGTTTCGTGTTCGAACAAGCAATAATGTATATATTCCTGTACTACCTACGTGATGAATTAATCTGTATACAAATCTATATTCTATTTATCTAATTAAATTAATGGAATATTGACCTCTCGATAATCTACGTAACCTAGGTATTTGTGTACAGACTGTACACTCGAATAACTCAAAACTGTAATTATCACGAATCTCATTATTAATTCCGTCGGTGGTGTTCCGTTGAACTCTGAACTGGAAAAAATACAAAACGAATATTCATTATATTCAATATTATTTCACAAACATACTATTGTATTGAATAAAACTGGCCCGTATTCAAGTCGATCATCTGACAATTCGACGGTAATTTAACAAATTACGAAAGAAAGAAAAAAAAAAAATCACCCAATACATTATAGTAGTCGATTATATTCGTTTTATCGTTTGTACGGTTAATAAATTATTACCGTAACGATAAGCGTTAATAAGTAAATAAAAAAAAAAAAAAAAAATATAATTAACATCTCTCACGGTTAATACCATTCGAAAATATGTATTCATTTCAAACTATGTCCGAACACTACCGTTGATTTTATATAATATACGCGATAAGCCATTCAACTATTCGAATTTGAGGACGGCCCCTATCTGTGTATTATAAAATCATATAACGATATTATGTATTACGAATTTAATTGTTGTTGTTCTCGATACGATAAGGAAACAAAAAAAAAAAAAACCTCAGCCGAATTAACGAAAACCGCGTAATATTAAATTATTATAATAATAATATTTATTGAAATATTACGTAATGATATTTATGAAAAATCGATCGGAACCGGCGCCGGGATAACGGCCGGTCGCGGGTGTCGCGTACGGTGGCGGCCGGCGATCAATAAACTCGCGCCAAATTTTCTTGGCCGCAAACGTTTCCGTTGATAAAAGAAAGAAGGAAAAAAATAATAATAATAATAAAAGCGGCGGGGGTATACCGCGGTATGCTACCGGACCACGAGACTGGTAACTGGTTTCCCACTGTCTCCGTGTGATTGTCGAACCGCTGCCCGTACACACTCGTCCGTTAGTCGTCCGTCGCGCGCGCGCGTGTGTTTTCGTACGCCGTCGTTTGTATTTGTATTATTTTTGAATTTTTTTTTCTTTTTTTTTTTGTCGATTACTCGTGTTTACCTCGACGTTTTCCGTATTGGTATTATAATTTTAACGGGAAAAAAATAGACTATCGCGCGTGTCGGTGTGGTGACGTTTACGAAATTCCCGCGGTTTTTTCATTGGATTTTTGTGTACGGCCGTACACACCGTGAAAAATGTTTTGAAATTTTCGTACAGCGGAAATCCGGTAACTTAGGTAAGATTTAATAAAACACTAAACAAATACCGAAATCAACCCCCTCTGATATGTTTTACTGTTCGTCACCGTCGCCGATGACCGAGATAAAACGTTTCTTTATTCCGATGACTTTTACAACGAATCGGGCGGGTTTTTTTTTAGTAAGGCGACACCGGCGTTAATATTTTTATTATAGGTACCTCATACCTATATTATTCCAAGCCGGCGACGGTCAATTCGTTTTATAGTACGTACGTTTTGTCGAAAAAAGAAAAAAAAAAAACGTTTTAACATGATGCATTTAACGCTTCGTTTTTCTCTGATAAATGTTCGAGACTCGTCTTTATAGAAATTTGACGCTTGCGTCGCGCAGAATTCAACGGTACAAATTTAATTTCGCGCGTATTGCACATTTACCCGGTAACGTCTTGGTTGAAAGATAGTGATTTTAAAGATTGGTGGATTTTATGTATTTTTTTGTATATGTATGTATATATAAAAAATATATATATTACAACTGTTGTGTATTTCTAGCAACGCGCGAACCCCTCGCGATATTTCGCGGTGCATTACAATTTTTAAAACCGCCTCTTTTGCCCCCCGTCTCATCATCACTTGGTTGAGCTCCAGTTGTGCCACTGATATAGTAGTAAGTAAGTACTTGACGATTTTCGTTTGTCGCCATTTCGTATACCTGTAGACCATTAGATTTTATTTGATACAGTCTCGATTGCTTATGTGGGTGGGTGCCTATACAACACACACACACATTTATTACGGCCAACTATTTATTGGTCAATTTTCCTCGACCGCCGCGTTGTTGCGACATAGTAATATTTGAAATTACAATATTAACAAATGCGATTTTGACAGAAAGTAAATTTTTGACGGACACACTAGGTGTACATTATTATATACGAGACTTTAGACAAACACGTTAAAACTCAAAATCAGAAAATAAATTAAAATTACGAAATATTTTATTATTGGCTCCGACGTATAATTTTATCTAAACCAATGCAAACCTACCCTGCAATAAGGCGAACAAATTTAATTTTCGGACGTTTCTCGATTACCAATCGACTACGCTGAAAAATCCCATTTTTTTTTTTTTCAGGTATTAATAGTACATAGAAAGTAGTGTTCAATTATGTAATAATCAAATTAATGAAACACTTTTTTTTTTTTTATATTTGATATTCTAAAAACGGTTATTTTTTATCATCCTATACAACTGTAAAGCAAATAAAAATTTATTTTTTTAACATTTATTTTTCTATATCAACCAATACAATAAAAATTTTTTAAAAAACCCTGACAATTGAGTCTATAATTTTATGTTTAACAATGCCATCGGTTTTTTTAAATCGTTCAACATTTGTTCGTGTCACTATGTAATGCGATTTTGAAATACCAACTTACCTATATAAACCTATTTTATCAAATTGTAAGCCTCAAGTTAAATTGTTCTAAATTCGCACGTATTTTCTTCAATTTATGAACCGGTATGAATAAAAGTACCTACCTCAATTTAAAATGATGCGTTCTACTCAAAAGAAATGGATTATATAATTATTTCATAATTTTAAAAGTTGAAAGGTTTGTTAGTGTGTTTATTATATTTAAACGGTTAAACTGTTAGGGTTTTTTTTTCTTTAAATAATTTAATACGATTCTATTAAACGGATAATTCGATTAATTGGCATATAAATACCGATTAATATATTAAAATTATAACTTTATTACTGCAACGAGTATACCCCGATAGTAAATTTTTACCATAATTAATAATAATAAAAACAAAAAAATTATTAATCAGACTATTATTTTGTGATGGAGACTGTTTCTGTTGGAAAGATAGATTTCTGTTTTACACCCAATCGATTTGATTGAGTTTTTACAGTACACTTTTCTATACATAATTTGTACACAAATGTTATTCTCGTTGAGATAATAATATTATATTTGTTGTATAGGTAATTTTTTAAAATTATATTATAAAGTTAAAGATAAGAGATAAAGAGAGAGCGATACGGTTTACTGTGTTTATATAATTGTATTATTTTATCTTGCCATTATAAAATATATTTAAATATATATATATATATACACACTGTCGGCGAAAGGTTTACGACGTTGATTCGTTTAACTGAAAAATATTCAGATGGCTGCAATTTATTATATTATTGTAGGTACAATAATTCCTCGCATCACAAAACTCTTCTGCATCGCCACTCTGTCGTCGATCCGTTGACTTTGACGAGTCTGTTATCTTATTGTCTTTGAATACAAACCGAGGCGGCGGGGTACAAAACTAATACCCGCCTAATATTCACGTGTATAAATCATCTTACACATACTATATATATATATGTATTTAATATCAGTGGTGTGCCCAGGAATTTCCAATACGAGGCGATATCCATGGATCTCTCCTTCTGTCCTCGTCCAATACGACGCGATTTTTAAACCGGATGCCAAAAAAAGTTTCATGTAACTCGGCCGAGATACGTTCGCGTATAATTTCAAGATTGAATTGTTTAAAAAAAAATTACTCGTAAACGTCGCAATTCTAAGCCAACGGGACATAATCACCCAGGGACTTTTCCCTGCCCTGCCAGTTGCCGAATTTTTTTTTTTTTTCATTTTGCCCAATAAACCTGACGCGTTTACGACGCGTTTATTGCCGGCGACGTTAAAGGGACAACGTTTTCACAGACGAAAAAATAACGTCGCCGCGGGTAACAGGTTACAGATTTATAATGTTTGCGCGTGTATTATTGGTATATATATATATTTATATTATTAATGAACGTTAACCGTAATAATAAAAAAAAAAAAAAAAAAAATATAACAACTCTACGGCGGCGTAAAGAAATCCGTCGTTTTTAACTGACCATAACCTGTAATATAGGTGTACGGTATACGCAACACGCACAATATTGACAATATATTCGTACCTACACGTACAGTTAACATTATTGTAAATATTATACAAGTATCATCGTATTATAAACCCGTTCATTCGGGCGCACGCGTGACACCGGTATTTGTAGTAAAATATTTTATTGTATTTGAAAAAAAAAAAAACCGTCGTCGGTGTACGTATATAATATTATTTGTTATGGGATTTTTTTTTTTTTTTTTTTCCGATTAATTTCCGAGTTTTGAACGGATTCGGTTTGTCGCGAGACCACCGCTGCGACACGTTTTAAAATAGTCCCTCGAATTTCGTTTCCTCTTTTCCGAACGTCGGTTATAACAACAATATACGTAATATTATTATAAGAACGTCGGGCCGTTTTTCATTTCCAACGATAGTAACCGGGTTTACACTGCCCCAGATACAGGGTGTACGTCCTGGCCGCAGCGCGAATCATTTTTCTTTTTTTTCTGTACGACGTATTTCCGTAAAATATCTGATTCCCCGGTGTTTTTATCGGCGTACGCTACGGAATTGTTCAAAAGTTATTTGGCGTACACGAGGTAGGACAACAGTAATTTCGAATTTGTGAACATTTCTTACAACAACAACAAAAAACTTACAACGAAATACCATCTATACAGACGAGACGGAGGACACCCTATATATATATATATATAGTACACGGGGTCGCCGTTAACAGACATCGATAGAGGAGGGTTAAATTTCGTTGGGGATTAAATATTTACCGACTCCGAATACGAATAACTGCTGACTTCATAAAAGGATTTTAACCGTTTTTGATCCTTTGATAAATGATACTGCGTAACGGTAATAGTCACGTATCAAAATATAAGAGAAGATAACGAAAACCGTATACGCAGGATACTGCCACTGATGTATAAAGGAATTTAATTTGTACGCAACGATAAACTTAGTAGTGGTGAGTATCGGCATAAACCGATATTCGACTAGATATTTTTGGAGAAACGGACAAAATTAATTAATTTTTAGCTTTATTTTGCTATTTCAATTTTACATATTATATGCATTATAGTATTTATTAAAAAATTTGTTATTTTCGGCAAGGTCAATTTAGCCTTCAAAGTTGGAGTTGACTCACGTTCAAAGGTTTCATCAATGAGAGCGAGCGATTCCATCTATTTCCTCACTTTCGGCCTATTATAATGAGCTTTAAGCGAATGATTCGTTGGTCTTTAATTGGAAGTGGTGTATTGATTTACCTTACACAACAATACCGATAATTGCGATAAACGTAAAGTGTGATAAGATATGAATTGAAACCACTACAACACAACTAACTTTTCAATACTGATTTTTATTTAAACATTTTACCAAAAATGTCTACATTTTTTTTTTTTAAATTCGAGTCTAATTATTTTAGTATTTGGATACGTCCGGGCGATTTTGAATCTTACGAGCGGCGTCCGCAGTGTAATAATTGTATATTTACGAGCACGGATCGTCGCGTTGGCCCCGGCGGTCGACGGACACGTGATGATCGGAGAGAACGAGGGCGAGAGAATTCGTGTGGATAAATAAAATAATAACATGACGACGACGACGAAGAAGGAAATGCACGTGCCTGCCTCTCGTCTGTTATAAACGCGACATTGTCGGCGGGGCTCTGGCGGCCGGAGAGTCAGCCGGCCGGCAGATGTGTGGGTGGTGTTTAGAAGTTCTATAAAGAAAAGAGAATATTATTTGTAAAACGAGAAAAAGTCCCGCCAAAATATTTGTGTAACACTAGTGGGGTGGTAGTTTAGGGTATAAATATGTATATATATAATACGTACGAAGACTCGTCGAACGTTATTTTGTTAATGATATAAATATTATGTAGGTATTATTTTTTTTTTTTCGAATCCGGTCGGCCATGAAATTGATATAGTCGCTGCAGTCGACTATTATTATTATTATACCTACATAATATTACATTATAATATCGGCTGTTTTATAGAGGTAGTCGTCTTTGGAAAAAAAAAAAAAAAAAAAAAATGTGCAATAAACACATATTATTATTATTATTATTATTATACGTATATACCAACGTGGGTATAATAGTCTCAAGTGAGTATATAATATTATAATGCACCGCAATATGGCTAATGGCTATAATAATATATGCCTATAGCGTTAAAAAGAAAAAAAAACCGATTGCGTTTAATTTTTATATCCTGATCGGAGCCATTATAATAATATATATATATATATTGTAGTTTTTACCAATTATGTTGCGTGTTTGTTTTTCCGGTTTAAATTATTTTCATTTATTCTTTTTTTTTTTTTTTTTTTTGCTGGTAGCAAGAGGGGGTGGATGAGGGTAAACAGTAAACGCGATCGACAAAATGACTCAATTCGCCACGTACTTCGGACAGATTAAAAAATAATATTAAACACGCGTCCCTTATTTGAAAATATATTCCTTAATATATGTAGTATAGTTTTACTAAAATATGTTTTTTGTTCTCTTTCTCTCTTTTTCTCTCTCGGATAATATTATAATAATTTAAAAATCAAAGTTCCCTATCGATATAAACTACAAGTTATCCTATATTTCCTATATAACTTGCGAACTTTTTCCCGTTTACAACGACGTAGAGTGGCGTTTTCTAATATTTCTCGGCGCACAGTCTGTATTATTATATTCTCCTAAAATGTACGAATAATACGTGAAACCGGAAACGTTTTAAATAATATTGTATTACTGAACTCCATAAATAATAATTATTATTTTACTCGCACACACATGCACAAACATTTGTGCGTTCGAATTTTAAAATAATAATAATGTCCTGCGGCACGGTGAGTGGCAATTTTTATAATATTACTATTATTATTATTATTTCGAATAAAACACGATAATAGTATTATTATTATTTTTTTTTTTTCTAATATAGATAGATTATAGCCGAGGAGATTGTGCGGTAATAATGAAGACCAATTTTTTAATTTAATTGCTAGGTGTGTGCAACGACTACTATTGTACAAGCCGTGTTATCATAATTAAATTCAATAACTAGTTTTTTTTTTTCCATCTATACGTTTCACGGGGAAGAGTTTTAATAATAATAATAATATATATATATATATATATCTTATTGAGTGTGAATATTAAAAAATAATATTATATTGTCTGTCCGTCAACGATTATTGTAAAATTGAGGGCGTAATACCCCCTCAATAATTTGCTTAATTTGTTTTTTTTTTTTATTTAATTTGATTCAATAAAAAGTGCCATCCCCTCACTTTGACTACTGGGTATATATTTATATTAATACAAAATAATAATAATAATACCATAGTATTACAATACGATTACAATAGATTAGAATAAATAATAATATACCTATTCTGATAAACAATTAAACGATAGCTAATCTAAATAATATTGTAGTCACGTGTCACCAATGCATTTCAGTAATTTTAATGTTTAAATTAAATACAGATATTATGTATAACGTGTGCAATTATGATTGTATAGATTTTTTACTACGTGATATTAACCACGGACTCAAACGTTATTATATAATTTTATCGATAAATTCGTTTAGCGATTAAATATATAATTAGATAAATATATATATATATAAAATATTTAATATTATATTATATCGGGGGGGGAGGAAAGCAATATAATGACGTATAAAGAAAATATCGGGAAGTATAAATAGGCTTACGATTTGTTCGGTAGTGACTACGACTGGTTTCTATTTCGAAATTGATTTACAAAAGCAAAAACCGAAAATAAAATACTGATGCTCATCAGTATCAGGGTGGTGGTGGTGGGGGGTTGCTGACAGATTTTTTTTTCTTTCATAAATACCGTACCAAGGCCCCAGAGCCCGCCCTAACTTATATTTAAAAACCACCATATCCGCCTCTTCCGGGGAAGGGGGGAGGGGCATGTTCACTGTTACACGATGTTATTTTTTATACATACAAAGTATATTTTCAACTATATATATATATATATATATACTCTTGTTGAAATTTTGATATAATATACGTTCACAAACTCGCCATATAGATTTAATGTGAACGCGTTTAATTACGTTGGTTTTGCGTACCATATAGTGCAATAATTTATAGCTTATATATTAATACGTCCCGTCGTCGTGATGGAAACAGTAAATGCGGGTGGTTTATTATATTCTCTTTACCGCTTACTGCTTAGTATTATATTATCATTATTATTATTATTATTATTATTATATTCATATCCTGCACGAAGAGAACTGACGCATATGCATATACATTAGCATATATTATACACGAGGTGTTCGAAAATAAACGCTACAGCGATTTTATTCTGAAAACATAATGGTGGAAATAAAAATATATGTTTCGTGTTATTATGAAAATATTATTGTTCGTTTAAATATTCTATTATTTTAGAAAATGTACATTTTTAGGGCTTATTAGTTGGCAAGGAGGGGGGATAGGGGCAAACGTATGGAATATTTAAAGACAACAATAGAGCTCTAATATACTTGTATTTTTCTTATAAACGCTCGGAAAATATAATTATTTTACTTGTAAAAAAAAAAAAAAAAAAATGCCTAATGCAAAATTTTTTTTTGAAATAATTATATTGTACGTCGTACTTATTGATTCGCACGCACTTTTTAAATTTGCGTTTGTTTTACACGCGCCAACGTATAGATAAAATAGTTACAGGACTCATCCGCAGTTGTAAATTCCCTCCTAGGTCCGACGTAATTTCCAATGTATTTTCCTTGTTTCGCCGCAGCGCCCTCGAGAGAACGATACTCGAAACCGAACACAGTTATACGAGTAGATACAATTTTCTAAAATCGTACTATTCAATCGTTAAAATATACAATTATATTGGTCAATAGATTTAATACTAAATATTATTAATACAAGTATAGTCTTGGAACACAGGAACAATTATTTTTTATTAATTAAAAGTCATAGTTTATTAGAACGTTACAATGATCCGCGTTAGAGTCCGAGAAAGAAGGTTTTTTTTTTCATGGAAAACATTCACACAGAACGTTAAAAAAAAAAATCACTTATTCGTTCTGTAATCAATCTACACTCGGCGTCACGAAAATCACACCTGTTGCAAATTATTTTTTCAAAGTAATTTTACCTACACTTTATCAAATAAAGGGTTACTGTTATGCTACATCATTTATAAGGTCATTAAATTGGAATAATATTATGTTGGCCCCTATATAATGTAATACGCTTGTATACATATCACTAAAACCTCATAACATAAAATCAATAAATTTAATTTCGTGTAAGTTTACCTACGCAGTACTAAAGTTAGTAGATATCGTTTTGCCCATATTACAATTAATAATTCTAATATAAACGCGTTTAGTTCTGTTCTAAAAAAAAAAATATCTACTTAACCTAAATATTGTTAAAATTTAAATAATATTTTAATTTGTGTTACACCGCGATTTTTACGGCATTTTGTGTTTATATAATATTTATTATAATTGGTAGCAAGTAAAAAAAAAAAAAAATTCAATTTTTATAAATTATTTTACGGTTTTAAATCCAATCTCTACCCCCCTCCCCCAAAAAAAGTTGTAAATACGTATATGGGAAATGACAGTGTGGGACAGTGGGTTTTAGTTTTCCAACTAGCCTATATATTTGCATTATACGCACTCTGATCGACGGTGGTCCTATAAATTATAATATATTCTTTGAATCCTACACCTGTGGGATTATGTAAATCGGCGTTGTACTATATCACGATAAAAATAATATAACCGACTCGATATAAAATAACAATATGGATAATGGATCGCGTTTTTATTTACTCAATACGATATCGGAATAATTCAGAACTACGGAGTGTCTGTTTTTTATTCGCGTTTACGTAATATTTATCCATCAGACAGAGAGGCATAATCGGACTGTCTGTTGTCCGAAACCCGCGCGGTGTGAAAACCATACGCCTACTCGGCCCGGCTCCGTGTGTCGGGAAAATTCGTTTGCGCTCGAGGAATTCTTAAAAAAAAAAAAAAAAAAAAAAAAAAAAAAAAAAAAAAAAAAAAAAAATAAGACTGGTAGGTGGTATCATAATAATAATATATTCATTGGGGACGACCGTTATTGGAGACAGAATAACAATACGCCGTTTTAAACAATATGTCGACGTTAATATTGATTCGAGTCGACCGCGCGTATATTATTGAAGTTGTATTTATTTTTCGGATATTATTATTTGTACACGCATTATATACGTACGGTTGACGATTTTTATGTGTTTAATCAACCATATTAAAAAAAAAAAAAAAAAAAAAACCATTATCTACTAATATAATACTATAAAACATTTACATATTTTTTTTTTAAAAAAATATAGAGAAATTTATTCATATATATATATATATATATATATATATATATATTTTAGTATACTATTTAGTTTTATATTTTTAATTTTCTATCCGGTTCCGATGTAAATGCAATCGTATTAATTAATATAATGCAACGGGAAAGTTTAGTGAGCAAGGGAGTGATGGTGTACCCTAAATTGGCTTACAAATACAACATTTATGAGTATTTATTTAGCGATTTAATCTCGATAAGCTCGATTTTTAAAAAACAAAAATTGGCATGTTTGAATCTGGTTTTAAAATTCACATTGTAGGGTTAGAAGATGATTCTATGATTTATTCATAAATATTATCATGTCAGGGCATCTGAGTATTATATACTAGTGATGCGACATAAATCCGGATTATCCGAAAATCTAATAAATCCGGATTTTTGGATTTCAAAATCCGAAAATGCGAGTTTCGAATTCCAAAATCAGAAAAGTCGTATTTTTACGAGTAGATATTTTTTTGTAAAACGTATTTAATGCTATTAACAATAATATAATAATAATAATAATAGTTTTATGAGGAATTAATTAATGAATATATAAAATCACAATTTTGAAAACCAAAATTTGGATTCAGATAAAAATCCGGATTTACAATAAACGTCGGATTTCAAATTTCGGAATCCAACAATCCGGATTCTCCGATTTCGGTAAATCCGGATTTCCCCGCCCCCCTCCCCACCCGTCACTACTTTATACATCACATCCCCATTGACACATCCCGGGCACGCCGCTGTATTGGTAATAACCTGACCTAACCCCATTAAGTTTAATATTCGCAGGTTCGGATATTACGCAATATGCGAGTGTGCGCAACAGTATTGAGAAAAGACAATAATAATATAATACAAAACTCGTTTCTGAGTGTTGGAATTTTCCAATAATAATAATAATAATAATAATAGTAATAACTTAATTTCGATAAGATAATAGTTGGCGATTAAAATATTATTTAGTGAAGTGGCCCGCCGGCACTCATCTCGGCTCAAGGTGACGCGGTACAAAACGCGTATTTAATTACTGTATAATTTACACAAGTTACGTGCGTGGATTGTAATTAAATTCCACGACTTGTGTGTTTTGTCATTATACATTATTATTATTATTATTATTTTGTTTTTTTACGAGTTTTAAACGGTATTTTAATTTTGATTTTAATAAAATTATATGTCCGGTTCGAAAATAATCGAGACCGTCATCGTACAGGTACTGTTATTACGTTTTCAAGACTCAGCTCGTCATTATGCCCAAAACGTACGGCTCGATATAGTATTTTAACGTTTGTACATTTTTCTTCGGCCGAAAAGGCGTATAAATATTGTTTCGTCATTATTTAATATGTGTGTTGATTAATCAGATTAACGTTAATTACCATTGACATTAATTTTAAAAAAAATGATAACTTTTCAGCCGGAGTTAAGTAACGAAAGTTTTAAAATCTTCTCTAAATCGGTGTTTTTTACTAAATAAACTTTGTTACACTCATTTTTTCATGATAATATGTTAATACTTTAAATTTTAAGTTGTGATTGCAAAATATTGAAAAAAATTCATTCAATATAGCTTTTGTGTAAGTACTGAACACAAACTCACTTTTTAGAAAATTGACTTATATCATTTTGACCGAAATTCGACACCTTATGATCGAGTTTAAAAAAAAAATATATTGACTTAATAGTTATTAATTGTCTCAATAAAATGAAAATATTATAAATAATTATAATTTTATTGTTTGTTTTTAAATAGTAATTTTAATGAAGATAATTTGACAACGCCGAAAGTAGTATTTATGGCGTTAACTGAGTCGACTTAACTTAGAAATATCTTAAAATCGTATTTTATTTATAAATCTCAACGACATAAATTGACATAAATCTGGTTATGAAACTTATTCAATTTGAAATTTATTCTAATAATACCGATCAATTTTCACCGTTACTATTTTATATGTGACTTGTTTGGCACCAAAAAGCAAGTTTTTTTATTTTTTTTTTCTTCAAATCTAAATGAGAAAAATCTCCTATTGACCGCACACCAAAGTGTTTGTATATTTTATACGATTTTGACAAACGGAAAACGTCGTGTATACCGTTATCGCTATCGCTCTGTTATAGTTCAGATATATAATCAGGAACAGTGTTTATGGACAATTCCGAATTATTATTATTTTTTTTTATTTATTTTAAACAAAATAAAAGTTATCTTGTACGGTGATATTTATACAAATTTTCAATTATCCCATCGCGTATCGTTGCGCCGGGAGGTACGGTTCGATTTTCGTGCTAAACGAACTGTGATTGCGGTTTCGTGCGTCTAGAATTCTAGATGGCTTTGCCGCCCCGGGTGTCATGACCTCTCGTAACCAAAAAATCGTATTATACATTTTTTTTTTTCTCCTAAACAAAAATTCCAATGTACCTATATGAAATGTGAGATGGTTCCCTCGCACAATAAAAGCTACGGTTTATCTACCCATTAATCATAAGAGTAGAAGAAAAAAAAAAAAAAAAAAAGGTATATAAATATACGTATATTATAACTGTCACGCGGACCGTAGAGGTTTATATTGTTTCTCGTTTGGCGCGCGGAAGGTGTGGCCGGCTCTATACTACTGCCTATACATAATATTAATATTCGTTCGTTCGTTGAAAAGGTGAAAAAGAAAGAAAAAAAAAAAATATGCGGCATCGAGCTAGATAAAAACGTGACCGAGTGATTTGCAACGTATATATAATAATATTATATATAGGTATTTGCGCAATAATAATATTGTGGGCACCGTGTCATACGGACGGCAGTCCTATAATCGTCGTCGTAGTTGTCGTCATATTGCCCCTTTAAAAAATAAATAAAAAAAAAAAAACGTATAAATTAAACGTGTATTATTGTACAGGACTTACTTTCATCGGACTCGGGTAAAATGCTTTTGAATGCTTTATTCAGAATAAATATTCCGATACGTGTAAAGAATATTGTAGGTATTCCGAATACGCGTACCTCCTATTCCAATATTAAAAAAATAAAAAAAAACAATAGTTTTTTAAAAATATTCTGCATACTCGAGGTTATAAGAATTTTGAATATTATAGGAATACAATCTAAAGAAAATTATTTAAAAAAAATGTAAGGTCAAGTTCGAGTGAACCATAATAAACTATATGTTTATATATTATATTTTGCACGATTTATATTCGATCAATTGAAAGTCCATTTGTTGTCCGTTTTTTATTTTTTATTTTATAAAAAAAAAAAAAACCATTTGAAATCTAGAAAAATGTTTCTAAATTCATCACGGAAAGGTAAAATATCCGAATTTTGAAAGTACTATCCGTGTAAAAATCAGAGCATATTTACTATTTTTATGGAAATAAAAACGCATTTTTTAAAAGCATTCGGAATACTATATTAAATACTTTGAAAATAATAAGTATGTTAAAAATATTCAGGAATACCATACCCGGTGTTTGCTCTGTGCTAATACTACTGATTGCAATGTGTACTTAAAAAAAAAAAAAAAGAAAAAAAAATATATTAATAAATAAATACAAATTATGTCCAGTGGCTGTTTTTTGTCCGGATGGTACATTGCCAAGTGTGATTATAATATCGTATGCATAGGTATATACGCGTAAAATAATACGCATATCATTATAATAATATGTGTTTCCTCATATTTAATTATATACGATTACAAATTTAAATTTAAAAAAAAAACAAAAACCAACAAACAGAATAGTATTATAAGAGGACGTGCTGTCTGCACTGGCTTTCTCAGTCAGACTACCGGACGATAATAAAACGTGTTTACGCAGACTGCACAAAACTCGCTTAATTTTGATTTTACAGTAAAAACGCACAATTATTAAACTAAAAGTGGGAGGACAATATTCCGGACGACTCGTTTCCCCCCTCTCCCGCCCATTATTCCAAATATAGGTTAACATTTTCAAGCTATTGTAGTTAAAAAAAAAAAAAAAAAAAAAAAAAAAATACCCTTTGTCAATTTTATAATTTGGCGCTTTTACTCTAAAACAAAAAGCGAGTTCTACAATGGCGTCCTCTTGGTGATATTCGTACGCCCGTATAACGTTTCGGGGACGTTTTGTGTCTGGGGTGGTTAAGTTACACATCCGTACACTTTGGCCGGGATCTATTAAAACATTTTTTTTTCTAAAAAAATTTTTATGGGGATGAGAGGTTGAACTTTCGTCTCGTATTGTTTGATTACGCGCCCGTTTTCGGTATTCGCGCACGTTTCGCGTACACAACGTCAAACGTGTTGTCCGCAGTGAAAATACTGTTTGCCCGCACGCGTTATTGTTCGAAATATAAAAAATACAATTTTTTCTTTTTTTTTTTTAATACGTCGCGCCGTGTACAGAATGTAATGAGCGTTTACGATGTAAATCGTCGCGTCTCTCCTCTTTCGGCGTTTGCAGTAAAACTTTACTATACCGTACGTATATTATTATCATATATACGTCGTCGTGGAAAAAAAAAAAACAAACGACGGACATTTCGGTTTTAGGCCGTACGGCATATACGTGTCGTGAATATCTATAAAAAAAAAATAAATAAATAAAAATAAAATAATCGCTACGACATAAATCGGATTTCGGTCAGTCGCCGCCAGCCATTCCGACGTGCTTTCAATAAAAACTGTCAAACACATAATAATAATAATATACAATATTATAATAATAATTTTCGTGTATATCGATACCATAAATCGATTACCATCATTCAAATGTAATATCACGCGTGTCCGTGTGTTATATTATAATATAATAGTAGTAAATCCGACGGAAGGATACGTATCAACGTGTACAGGGTGTATACCATCGGTATAAAATACATAACTTGTTCTCCGTAATATATACGAACGAAAATATATATAATGTGTTTATAAATAAACACACGACGATAAATAATTATATATATATATAAATAAATACGATGAACAAAAACCCTAACCCTACGAGTACATATAATAGAATCGGTTGTGTGTAAATTTTTTCGGTTTATAGTATTGATTGACCCGTTTAAAACCCATTTTTTTTTTTTTTAATTTTTTATCGATTTTTAACATATACCGAAGGTTTTTGTAAATATTTTCAAAATTATTCTACTAACATCGATGGTCGTCAATTGAATTTGATTATTTATTCACAGATAACAGTAATAATAATAATAATAATAATTTTTATTCAAATTCGAAAAACCCGCAACAACACGAATATAAAATATAATAAATCAGACTTGCAATTCGGCTTTACTAAATTGTAATTGTTTTTATTTTGAGTATTTTTTTTTTTTTTTTAATATAACTTACAGGAGACTTTAACACTAAAGTTATTTCCACGGCCATTTATCTAGTCGTACACCGCGAGACACCCTGTACTTTATAATGATTCTTTATACACTCGGAAACCCGTTATTGTACGAGTGTACAACCATAACGATTTAAACATAAATTAATAAATCACATACAGAGGTAACTTACAAGTTTATTCCGGTCTCGTTCCATTCAATATGGGTAGGCAGTACATATATGCAAGTCGAATTATTTATTGTTATACATCAACATGTCTCTAAGTAGGTAGGTATTGAGTAAATATTAATGTGCCGAAACGTGTTATTTTGTTAAAAAATGTTTTAAATTTAAAAAAAAAAAAAAAGATAAAATTTATATCGAGTTGATGCTGTACGGGGTTCCCCCCTCGAAAATATCATTATTTGCGTTGGTAAGGGGACGGTTAGAAAAAAAACTAATAGATGAGACCCCCTGCCACCCAATTCGAGCAACGTGTAGAGTAGCTATGACAGTTTTACATCTATAGAGTCACGGTGGTGTACCGGTATATGCAACAGTAAGTCTAACGATTATTTCTGGTAAATTGATATCGTCTGTGATGTATACGAATGTGTAAAACAATCCAATAATCAAATATCTAATTACTCAAAGGATAAAAAAAAAAAAAAAAAACAACGCCAACGATACTTTACTATTATATCCGTGTATAATCGAGTTAGTTTAACGATCACACCTAACCTACAGCGAAAATTTTACGATTATTCGAGTTTAACAAAATGGTAGACGACTTAATAAAACGATTGAACAAATCGATTATAAACTCGCCGATTGAACACTGCGGCGGAGAGTACAAACCGGGTAATAGTTTACTGAAAAATCATAACGCATGGGGTCCATTGTCGGACGATAAGAATCCATAAATAAGAAAACACAATAATACGGTGGTCGCCTATTATTTATACTCATCACAGGTTATAAAAAATTTGTGGTGATCAAAAATGCCAGGAACGGAACAAACACAGCCGTCGTCAGTACATTTTTCGCCGGTCACCGTGTGTTCAGGTTTTCGGTTATAGTGATCAGAAATTATAGAATAATACACAAAAAGAATGAAAACCCCGACGATTGTTCACGAAACCTAATCTAATGTGTTGTAACCCCACCAAAACATCGATGATTATGTTTGAAATCACTCGTAAACGCCGATACGTTACATATATTATTACAGCTAGCAAAAGAAACGCGCTTTTGACATGTAACACAGTTACTATCTATTGTCGTGTATAAAAATAAAATGTTTTTTTTTTTTTTTTTTTTAACAATTATTTGTACGTAATTTTTTACCTGCTTTTTCGTGTCGCAGTGATCGAAATACTCTCGGACGAACGCCGTTCACTGTAAACGGCGACCACCGCAATACTATTGTCTTTTCGCCGAAATACTACTTAAAGTGTATTCTAATAGTCTAGTCTGTCGGCGTATAACACCGGGAGTAAACCGTTTTTTGTTGTTGTTTTTTCTTTCGGTTTAATTCGTCGTCGTTAACGATATATAAATATTATTTTGAAAACACAATAAGTTTTGAGTAATGCGTTTTGGGTTTTATTATCGTACGAAATAATACGAGTCCCGGTATATTATTACGGACTGTGTTACATATTAGTGTGTGTTTTTTATGTGGTACATAATTTAATATATCTCTCTCTCTCTCTCTCTCTCTCTGACGATTTGTCAAAAATAATAATAATATCATCGGGAGCGTCTAATTATAAGCCACCCCGTCACCGCTGCGGGTAATGTTATATAATATGACGTCACGAACGATGACGGCAATAATCCGTACGCGGTTTAATTGTGAATTATATTCATGATAAATGTTCTACGGACAAGAGTCGGGGATTAATATATAATTATATTTATATTTCTCGTCGTCCTTGAACGGGGTTATACGATCTGCATTGTAACTTACAAGTTACAATCCGCCGCGACACGGGCAAATAATATTCTCCTCCGGTTTCTCTGCCGAGCCTTTAAAATACACGAGCGCGAAAAATATTTCGCACGCCCCGCGGCGGCGTTTCGTCGCGTTTGTTTTATTGTTTTTGTACCGGGATGAGATGCGATACCGGAAACAATATCGCACGATAAGAAAAAAAAACTAAAACTATATATATATATATATATATGTATAATATAACGTGCAATATTATTATTATTGTTGTTGTTGTTGTTGTTGTCGTCGGTCAAAGTGTGAAAAGTTACACCGAAAAGTAATGTAAGTAATGCCCCGGCTCTAGGTTATTCTGACTCGCCGCTAGCCGAACATATAAAAAATGTGCGATGGATAGCGACGATTGATTAGCGTCGGTCTGTGGGGGGGTGGTACGGGAAATGGTATAATTTTTGTCGTACTTATATAATAATAATAATAATACAGTAGTTGTCGTACTATTATTATTATTACGATTATTATTATTATGATTATTACACACGACTATGGGAACCGAAAATGGTATAATTATAAATAATTAACAAAGAATGCCCGGAGCGGAGTGGACCAAGAAGTTCATTGACCATTGAGACAATATTCATCACGTATATATATATAATATTATACAGGACTATCTGTTGTGGCTGTGGTGATGACACCGTATAGTCTCATGCATTAATATATTGTTGTTGTTGTGTTGTTTTACGACTTCTCTATAATATATATTATATTATACGATATATATTTTTTTATGTAAAGTATACACTCGCTCTATAATACGGACGATACGATTATGTTGTAGAGCGCGTATTATTTTTTACAACACAGTATCGCACGTCGTACCGAGATACTTATATATATATATATATATACAGTAAAACTTCCGTATAACGAAGTCTCATGGGGAACAAAAAAAAAAAAAAAAATCGTTAAATAAAATTACATGGTTTTTTTTTTTTCTTCATATGTATCAATTTTTAATTTCATATTACAAATAAACATATCATATCACCTACATATATATATATATATTATGTATTTTGTAATCTTAATTTAAAAGAAATAACCAGTGAGTTACGTTTGTTTATTATTTTTATAAATTCTACTGTTTTCGATTTCATTGAGTTTAAAAAAAAATTCATCCGAAACATTTGGCTTGTTTTCTCACCACAGAAAAGGCGTTTAGTATCTCTTTTTTTTGGTGAGTTTAGGTAATTCTTCTGCACGATCACCTTCGATTTCATCACATTTTGTACCATTACGTTTACGTCAGTATTGTGGAACTGCAGTGCACGCGGTACTGCGGTCAAATTAACCGGCTTGCCTATCATTAATGTCTTATCTTTATTGGATATAAATAAAATCATAGGAGGTATTTTAGAACAATATTTAATATTCGATAGTGACAAAGTTTACGAAAATAGATTTGTTATCGAATGGTATATTCATTTTATAGAAACATCAAATTCGTTATACAGAGATAAATTTACGCATGATTAAACAATGAAGGACATGGTTCTCAAAAATAATTTGTTAAATAGAAAATTTCGTTAAATAGAAGTTCGTTATATAGAAGTTTTCTGTATATATATATACAGGGTGGTTTTTAGATTGTGAACGTATAGCGATAAAGCTATTACTACTGTATAGTCTTACTAAGACGTGCGGTTTTGTTTTCTTCTCTCGGACAACGCCTTTTCCGTTATGAAAAATGACAAAATGCTCGGCGAGAATCGTTCGCAGTATCAGGCATACCTTAAAATATGCGGATTTTTCGCCCGGCGGTTTATAACCACTCGACTCAAAACAAACATCAAAACTTCAAAAAAAAAAAAAACCGACAACAAAATGTCAATAAATTGTGATTTTATTTCTGCTGATTTTTTGATTTCGAGGGGAGTAAAAACACAACTGTTTTTACTCTTATTCCGTATACACCGTAAACGCATAGACTTACGAATTGATGAAACTACATTCGAAAAAACAGAATATACGTATATTTTAGATTCTGAGCGTATTTTTGAATTCGATATGCACAACGCTGTTCCTCCGGGCTGTTATAGCTCTGCTATTAGTGTTGTGCGTATCAAAATTTGTACAACGAAATCTATTCTTTATTCGAACCTGCTGTTGCCATTTGAACATCAAAAGTTTATGGTATAAAGAACGGGGTAAAAAATTCGAAACTGGCGTACAAATAATGGTTAAACAATTCCATAAATATAGAGGGAGTACATGAATCAAATTTACTTATAATCGCCGAGAAAATCTCCGAATCGTGTAAAAAATAAAAAAAATAATCATCCTGTATGAACACAATAAACAAGAAAACAATATTTTGCGCGTTACGCACAATATTTTGACGTTTGTCCGTGTGATATGTTAATTTCTCTGTGGTTTTTTTTTCTAAAATTTAAATAATCGTGTGAAGTCTTAAAAAAAAATGTTCAGAAATTGAGCAATATAAAAAATATCATCAGCCAAGTCGTAACTCCGTGAGAATAATCGCGTATAGTCTATGTACGATAAGTATAAAATATATTGCGTATTTTTTTTCTTCTATGAATTCATCCCGCACACCGTTATAATATTATTTATTTTAATGCTACAATTGTTTGATAATATCGTTTGAGCACTGCGAATAAAACATTCGAAAACGTTAATCAACAATTCGATATTATTACCCACTGTACAACTTATGTACACGTAAACGCGTTTTGAAATAATCAAATATTTTATAGTTTTACAATAAATCGGTTATTATTTTTGTATAAATAAAACAGTGCGCGCTGTATCACCGAATAATTCAAAATCAACGGTATTGCATAATACGCTAGTGTGCCGGTAAATAAATAATCTATATTAATTATTATTATTGTCCACGGATGCAAGATAATTATACACTGATATCACTTGTTATAACGTATGCATATATATATATATATATATTTTTTTTTTGCTATTTACCTACTTGCATACCGAATTTATCATTTTTTTTCGTTTTATCTTCGACAAATAACTTAATTATAACGCTATCGGTCACCGCCCAGAACATTAAAATTTCAGAGATCGTAAATTACATAATAAGCCTCTTGCGAATAGCTGATCCCGTGAATGTTATAAAAAAAAAAAAAAAAAAAACGAGTACTCGACTAAATTTGTTGTATCATTCGCCAATAATATATATATATATATATATATATATATAATACAAAAAATATGTATACTAAATATAAAAAGACAAAATGCGTATTATTCAAAAAAAAAAAAAATATATACAAAAATGACTAATCAAGCGCGGGGAATTTCTTTAACGCATACGAGATACGTAAAATTACATATTCATTAAAAACGGATGTATATTATTTGTCGGGACATGTTCTGAATATTAATAACTCGTACACGGACTGTTTTTAATAAAAAAAAAAAAATAATAATAATAATAATAAATAATACAATATATTTCGAGATCAATAAAAACGCGTGCGTCGGCCAGATATACGTATACAGTGAGAAATAAATTAAGTACCGGGTATCTATATATTTTCATCTATACGGAATTAATTAAATTTTATGATATTTAATATATTCCGATCGGATTATACGTAAATGTATCGATATAATATTATATATATATATATATACGAGTCCATAGTGTTATTCTCGAAAAGCACTACTATTTCAGGACAGTAAAATTCTCACAAATATTTATCCGGAAATATTTCGTATACAATGTAATTTGGCCGATACAAATATGGCCAATTGTAGGATACTGGCGGTACTGCCAAATACACTCTGGAAGAGTAATTATTATCATTTGAATTTCTCACCGCAGTGTGTGTATTTAATATATGTTTCGAATAACCGAAATATGGTTTTCGACGGTTTGTTCGAAAATACGTCCACCGGTCGATATTGCCAACGCCGGATGACGTATAAAGTCATCTATTTAATTTAATTGTTTCGGTACACGTCCCATTGCAAAAACACTCCAAACGGAGTACATAATATTGTTATACGTGTTTATTTTGGTGTACTCGTACGTATGGAATTAGCAGCAATGTTCCGATAATCGCAATAATGTAGTTATGTAATTATCAAATTATTTTTTCAACGATTTTCCACAAATAATAAGTGATTTATCGTCCGTGTGAAAGTATGTATCTCTTCACCCGCCGCCACGCGGGTAAGTGTGGTAAATTTTAAGCGGTTATTTGCCGCCCTTCCCCGGAGTAGTCTTACCGGCGTCGTGGTCGCGGAAAAAAAAAATACTAACCGACACCCGATACACTCGAATATAAATTTAATATTGGCCCGATATTGGATACCGTGGTTCGCGTACAGATACGCGTTTAGACGTACACACATATACCGCCGATATTTAAGTCGGCAACATCATAGTCACCCGTGGCAGGGCAATCGGCTATAATAATATAATCTCTTCTCTTGAAAAATTATAAAAAAAAAAAAAAACCGTATTCGCCTTCACTTTCAAAGTCACTTTTGAAGTTTCCGCTCGGTTTTTCACGTCCTCGACCGTCCCATCACTTATAACGATTCTAGTAAGAACTATCAGCTACGGTGTATTATAACATTAGCCTGTATATTATACTTAGCTACGTGCTCATTGCAAAATATGTTAAGCCTTCTTTCTTGTTTTTTTTTTTTCAACATTATTAACTATATAATTATACTGTTATTGTCCTTGTAGATTCTATAGGTACCTATCAACTTTAATTTGGCACTCGTGATTTTAAACAAATAGAAGGGCTCTGCGTAACAATCGGACAGCTCTATTTTTCAAATCCATCAGGAAATAAAAAATAAAAAAAATGTTTTAAATTATTATTTATTGAGTTTGTAACAAATCTGAATTATTTTCCTACATCTGATGAAATTCTACTCGATTTAATTTGTACCGTTTTTTTTTCTTCAAAACGTGGTAGCTATAAACGACGATTTTTACAATTACGCTGTTTTTTGTCCTTCATTTTATTACAATCACAGTGGAGTCGTCTTGTTGTTCGACCGTAATTTTACACAATTTCGTCATAATTTTTATACGAATAATCAAAGATACGTCTTGTCGTTACGCGAGAAAATTCGAGAATAACTTACTCCATAAAAAATCACCAAAACACGAATTTGGCCCAAAATTGAAACTGTTTGGTTATTACACAGAACCCTATAGTTTTATTACAAATTAATGTAAATTCATCGAAACACTATAAAGTATTATAGGTTAACGTAGGCTATATAATGTGGGATATTATTGTCCGTTTTTTGTCCAATTTCACACTCGTACACGGTTTTTTTTTGTTTATAATCCGTAGTACGAATACTAAAATTAAAGTTATCCTAAAATATAGCCACTGCCTTATTAAGCATAAATATATATACTATCAATAATTTATTATTATGTATGATAAATCGATAAACTGAAAAACAAAGATCCGCGTACTGTATAATACTTATAATAAAAATGATCGAGAATATTTTAGAAAATATTTTTTTTTTTTACTCTTTTAATCATTTGCCGCTTTATTATTATGTTGTATACGACAACGTTAACGTTGGACAATGAATCATATCTGTGTGTTAATATCCTCGTGTACAATAAACAGTCGTATTGTGTTTGAAATTCAATGTAGATAACATCGAATTTATCTCAAAATATCCAAAATATAGAGAACAATGCGTTTTATCTTTTAGGAAAATATTATGGTACCTAGTTTGGAACTTATCATTTTTTTAAATCGAGGGCATTTTATTAATATAATTTTGATATTTTGCAATTATCACGAACATTGTGACTTTCTTGACGCGGATACACTTTATTATTCGTGTAAAACCATTCAACGGTATTTTTTTTAAAAAATTGTTATTTTGGCAGTCGTAAAATATTTCCTAATCCAAACCAAACGAAATTCTCGTACGTTTATAATGTTTGTAATAATATATTATAGCTAAGAAGAAAAAAAAAACCGATAATTTAGGTAATTATTATAGCTAATTACCTATAAGTTAGATAAATCATTTTTTTTTTTTATATTAAAAATTTAAATTTCGGTATTTCGCTCGCCGTTTGCGAATAATTAGCGTTTGAAAATTGAAGTCATTACAATATACATTTACAACGACGAAAATTCAATTAAAAAAAAATAGTAGCAATGCGCGAATAATAAATAAACCAATTTGATATTCATAGAAGTCACGAATCGCCTTTCCTACACCCGCGAAGTGAGAAAATGCAAAAAATCGTAATAAATATTACGATTATTACTTCTAAAAAAAAAAAAAAAAAAAAATGCGCTTTGCTTATACGTACATGTATATAGATGTATAATATTGAACTTGAAGAATTTACATTTTGCTGTTTTTTTCACTAGAATTCTTCGTTCTGCGTTGCTGTGTATCTGTGTAATCAAGGTTTTATTATTATTTATCTGTCCGCCTATAATTCCCGTATCCCATACGAAATTCAGTTATTTTTATGTATTTATTCGACACACTCGTATATACGATACGGATAAAAAACAAATAAAGTATATACATTCGATTTTCATTATTTACGAGCATCTTTCTCATAGATACATTTTTATACTTACTCGTTTATGAAAAATAAAAAAAAAAACGTTTTACTGCGACATTATGCAAGTAGGTAACTTATTACCTTCGAAGTCTATACTTAATCGAATCCACAACTGGACAATTTAAATACGAAAATATGTCGTTTTACAACTTTTTATTAAACTATTCAATTTGCATAATAATATTACATTGGCGTGTATTTCGATAGTGAATAATGTCGCGCGGTTTTATTAAAACAATCAAACCACAACTTTCTGTTGCAAAGATAAAACGCATTAGAAATATTTTACCGTAATAGTAAAATATATAACAGAAAAGTACCGTCATAATCTATATAAATCATCGCGGTCGTTACATTAGTCGTAAAAAAATATTACATAGGATAATATACGACCCTTTGTCGTCACTTCAAACTAACGAGTTAGATGTAAAATGAATAAATAAATAATAAAAAAAAAAAAAAATTATCATTTACGTGGCTCAACTGTTCAAAATTATATTTTATGAATTGTATTATTAAATTTACGTAGTAGACAATATAAAAATTTATTCTTAAAACTAATCCTGATTAAACGTTTCGCGAGTTTTGATTATAATACTATTACAAGAATACGATAAACATCGAATTTATCTAGTTCGAATCGCAGTGGCGCACCCAAGAGGGGGTGAAACCCCATATTCCTCCCCCCCTATTTAACCCCAAATTTAATGTTAATATTTTTAACATTAAATTATACATTATTGTATAGTATATTGTTACAATGAAGAACGATGATGTTTTTTTTTTCCAAATTATATTATTATGTTAGATACACATTAATAGTTCAATAGTACGCAATAAGGTTTGTGGCAATCGCCGAGTACTAGTGATTACGTTGGATCGGCAGCCGTCGACTTTCATTGATAACTGCGATAACAATAATAATTATGACTGCCGACTGTCTGGTGTTCGCACCTGTGGTGTATTAATACGAATCTCATAATAAAATTGATGTAATCGTCAAACGTTTGAGGCATGATTATTTTTGTACATAACGAGCTTGAAAAAAAATTATTAATTTTCCGTAAATACTGTTCGGGGGGGGGGGGGGGGTGGGTCCAGACGCCCAATACACCCCCCTTGGTTACGCCACTGATAACAGCACTGCGTCTCTCTTGCAAAATATTCCACACACACAATTATCGTTATCACCTCCCTTATCGTGTTAAGTTGGTAAAAAAAATGTACTTACACGCGTATTATAAGAAAGCCGCGTCAATAATACGTATGCATTTAAACATACTTTCAGTTCCAAATCAATTTTCTACGTTCATTCCGATTTATTTCTATACTTAATTTTTTTTTTTCAAAGTTGATTCCCTTCGTGTACCATCGGTTGAATTACACTGCAGTAGAAGACAGTAGTAGTAGTCTATTAATATTATTTGATAAATAGTATTATATCTCGCCATTTTCGTATCGACGCCAAAATCAATTACAGTATTCGTTTTTCAATACAAGTATACTGTAATAGTGGAATGGCACGAAGGATTGTTTTAATATTTTATAAAGTAAATGGGGCAAAGAAACATCGCAATTTTATCTCTTAAATTACAGCCGAGTATCTCTGAATCGAATTATTTCGGAAAGGGATTCCGTGCAATCGACGTAATCGTAATTTATGAGTTTCTGTGTAATACACGAGAGCAGACCACGTACACATCAATATATTTCATCCTTCTGCAGCAGTTTTAAAGGGATCGGTTTTTGCGAACAACTCGTTTTTTTTCTGCGGTCTCGTTTAAATCAATCATCCCCGTCCCGTCTCGCAAGCAGAGCTAAAAACAAACGAAGATGAAACGTCTTTATTGTAATGTATAATAATGTTTAATTTTAAAAATTTAAAAATGATCGATGTAAACGCGTTTCGTTTTGCAGTAAACCGTTAACGTAAACGAAAAACTTTTGACTTTTACTATGTCTCTGTTCTAACGAACTTCTATACGAGTTTGGCTGCGAATTAGTTTTTTTTATGCAATTTGCTAGACACAAACTTCTCACGTATACATCTAGGTTTGAATTATTAATTATGCGACATTTAATTTGTTTTTTAAAAAAAAAAAAAAAACTAAAATATACGTTTAATAAAAAAAATAAAAAAATCTAAATGGATTTTTTTCGGTATTTAACTTGTATATTAAGCTGTTTTTTTTTTGTTATCGCGGAGAAGTGGGGATTTTAAGTAATTTTTTCGTTTTTAAAAAATAATTTTCTTGAATATTTCAAGTACATCGAATTCACAGCCGTATAACGGAGCGTTGCAATAACTCGTCCGAAACGAAACTAAAAGTCTATCGCCACGTCGCGACGGTTACGATTATATCGGAGCAAAGGGCACTATTTGCGGGAAAAAAAAATATAATTATTATTCGTTATTATCCATTCACGACTCCGAAATACGATTCACTCTCCTATACTCGCGCAACAATTCGATAGACTCCTCTACCTATATATCGTAGATAATATTAAAACGTAAGTACTATGCGTAGGCCACGTGCACGCTGACAGCCGCCTCGGTGTTCATTCGCGTCTAATAGGTCCCCATGCCTACTACTATATTATATGGCCGCATACAGAAGAGTACAATAATATTTATGTAGGTTAAACAAATTATATGATTTATTAGATCGTAATCCGGTTGAATTACACTCAATGATTATATACCTTGTTGCACCTTTGTACCCGATTATATGCGTGTGTGCGTGTGTGTGTGTGTGTGTGTGTGTGTGTACATACACAGAGTAACAATATTTTTGATTTAAGGTGCATTTATTGGGTTGACATGAATAAAAAAAAATATATATATATATATATATACATATGTATTTAGTTATTCCTTTATGCATTTTCATTTCACCGCGTTCATCCATCACAACTCCCCTTCACCACCGCCGCCGCAGCTGTCCGATTTCCATTATAATTTTACATAAATTAAAATTAAAAAACGTCCTCGTATAATAGTACATATATATAAGTGCAGCGCGCGTGGTGTTCTTATAATATTGATTTTTTTTTTTTTTTTTTTTTTTTTCCCCGAGATTTATTGCAGAGGCATATTATCATCCTGGAAGGTTGTTTTTTTTTTTTATTTTTTTTATTTTTTTTATAAGAACACGTCATTTCCGCGCCCCCTCGTGTTTATTTAACGTATATATTTAAGTGGGGATAATTTTTTTTTCAACCGTTTCGCCGTGTACAGCGTGGACCACGGCTCAACCGTTAAAATACTATTTCAAACTATGAACTGGTTGTTACAAATATATTGAAATATTGAACGCTCGGAGGCTCTCCGCGTTAGAATATATTTTGTTGTATATAAAACAGTAGCAGTTGAACGCTTGATGTTCGAGGGAGGAAAGGGTGGAAATAGTGAAATACCCACACCCCTTATACTTGAACTAATAATAAAACCGTCTTTAGAAATGCGTTTTAAACGTTTATAAAACAAATAATCGGACTCGGTCAGTATTTTCGCGTTTAATAGGGCGAATGGATTGCAAAAAACTGAAAGTTTCGCCGTTCCTCTGCGATCTGGCACAAACATTTTAATCGTATCATTATACGAAAATAAAGAGATGATTATCTATAATCTGTAGGGACACAAAGAAAATATATAAACCCAATTTATAAAACTACAGCCCATTGGTGGGGGGAGGGACTCACCTGTCGCCCTTCCTTATACACAAATGTATAGTTTTAGTTTTATTCCATTCAATAGTTTAGTTATTTTAAATTTGCATCGTTCACACGGCTGACGTATATCGCGAGACCGACGAATTATTGCAATTCTCAACTAGATTAAAATGTGTCGAACTGCACTCGGGCCAAAAAGGTGATGTTTGAAAAAAGAGTTTTTTTAAACACATTCGCTATTTCCCTTCTTACTTACAGGCTTAGGACTGGCAATGATTTTCGATTCATTGACGTGATTAAAAATTAGTTTTATATATACATATATACAGTAGAACCTCGATTATCCGGGGGTAATGGTGGAACGGAGTATCACACGAATAAATGAAAACTAGGTTAATCGAGATTTTTTATTTAACGAATTACAATAATGTACAATGTTATATCTTAAACGCATACGTGTGTACAATGTTATATGTGCGCTTTGTCGTGTTATAAAATTATCAGGGTTTTATATATGAAGTAATCACCAGTCTTTGGATTTTGCGGTTTGAAATGATTTTTCTTACTTCACTTGGAATTTTTTATAAATCCATGACGTCATGGATGTCAACATTTTCGCGTTCGCAGCCGAACAATATACTGCTCACGCGCCTACGCCTTTACTTTCGGTACATACAAATGTTTGGAAGAGTGAGCATGCTGGTTAATCGAGGTTTCACTGGATATAGTTAAAATGTATTTTTTAGACTTGTCATTTGAAAAACGTTTGTTGAATCCGTCAAATTATTACTATTATTATTTGGAATTTATTGTTTGTAGTAACTATATGAATCTGAATTTAAAAACTGAAGTTAAATATAAGCTGAAAGTCTCGCATCTGTATTCCACATCGAAATGTAAGTGTCTATTTGTAATTTAGTGAATACCTCTCAACAAATACATTTAATGTCATTACGAAAATGATTTGTGAAACTTTGCGCGGAACAGGAATCGCGTGCATTTGCAGCTCGTCGACTAAAATTATGTCCGAAGCCTGGAAGCCTAGTTAGAAATATAATTATCTACTAAAAAATAGTCACTGAATTCTATGAACAGAGTGGTAATTAGCGTTTTACAAAACTTGTAAAATAAAGTTTATTCTTTCGACAATTTTTTGTCTTTAACGAACGGGTCATTTTCAATTGAACCAAGTGCAGTTTTTTCCACCCGGTATTTTTTTTTAAACCCAAGTGCAATTCGACGTTATCCGCCTGTCGCTACTGTCGTGCGTTTAACTATTTCCATATTAATTAGTATTGTGGATGATATACGTGTGGGAATCTGTACGAGTATAAATAATATTAATAATTATTACATTTTTTTTTTGTTTTTTAATTTTGTACACTCGTAGTTGTGTGTTTAATCTGGTAAAATACACGTGTTTAGTTTCGGTTTTTTTTTCCCCCTATTGTTTTTTCTGTAACATGCTGCGTATTAAATATACGTTTCGCCGCCGCATCTGCTGTTTCGTGTACCGCCATAATAATAATTATTATCGTGTGTGACCGTTAATTTTTACGATAACTGGATTCGGTTTTAAACTATATTTAATATATTTATGTTTAATAATTTAAACATAAATAATAAATATTGTTAAACGGATTTCTTTTCAATATTACATTAATATTTTATTTTACTATATACAGTGTGTTTCGCGTCGCTTATCGGGCAACACGAACGTATTTCAGCCGGGCGGACGTGCTCGATTGAAATGGTTCCAAAATACGAGTATTGAGATTATTCACACGATTAGCCCAGAAAATTTATCTAAAAATATGATTTTATTCGTCGTTCGTTTAGCGTTTTTATTTTTTTGAAAAATCATATTATAATATTTATTTATTTTTTTTTTTTAATAAACTTTAAACGGCCGTTTTTCGGGGCAATCGTTGAGATAGAAATACTTTTCTAGTCTGGCGTTAAAAATAGGTGTTTCCGTTTGAGAATTGAATAGGTTTTATTGCGAATGCTCGTACCATGAGAGCCATCAGCATTTCCATGGTTGCTACGGCTTTTGGAAACCAGGACAACCTGGAATTTGAATCTTGAATTGATACTCCAATCTGTATTTTCGTAAATATTAATTATTCAAAATTCGAAAATTATCATAGATAATATTATTATTATCTATGAGAAAATAATTGTAAAATTGATATATTGTTATTAATTATTTGATATAATAAATAATTTGGTGACACTGTTGAAATTATCTAAACAATATTTAACGCCAATTTGATCGTACTGTATTTGGTGTTCTATTGTTTTATGAGGTGTTAAATTCAAAAATAACGAAAGTTACACATATATTATTTATTTATTCTGGTAAAAATCGAAGGAAATTTAAAATGGTAATTCCCGTGACAATTCTGAATTTAGTACTTCTCAACGAAATAATAAAAAAAAAACAACCCCAATTTCGAATGTGGTGAATCCGCCCGACACTGACGTGTTTCGTGTTACAATTCGAATACAAAACACACTGTACAACGGTTCTTGATTTTTAATAACTATATTATAATGGTTATTTGTTCGTGTAATATACTAAATAACCTGTTGGCGATTTTTTTTTTTTTTTTTTAAATCGGCATCTGTTTTATATACCCACTGAAATCGATATAGGAACACAACTATGATGACGACTGATATAGTGATTAATATTAATATTATTAACATTATATCATGTGTTGTAATTAATTTTATCAATCGACTCTACTTTATAGTACGGATAATATAAAAAAAAATCAACAAAAAAATTTAAAAAAAACCGGTTCAGTATACGAATTGTGATGATTCGTAGAAGACCTTTTTAAAAGGTTAACGCGTAGACGTAAAAAAATAACAATTTTTAAAAAATAATAATGTTTCACACGTGTTATCCGACTCGCGCAGGCTGTAATCTATGTAATAATATCGTATTCTCACACTCGAAAAACTATACCGCACAAGTCTTTAATTTTTTTTTTTTTTTTATAATTATTATTATTTATTATTCTATATATTAATATTATTATTATTAAATCATCGACTGGATATAAATCGAGTGTCCGGCGTTACTCGCGTTTAATATTATGTTTTAATGTTATTTGTACAACGAGAGTATATAAATTATAGTGTACTCTTACGATCGAGATTCGACGACGGCCGTAATTTACGATTGTTTTAATAATGTTTTAATACTGCGGGCCTAATAAAGACGAGACGAGATTATATTCAAATAAATCGTCGAACGTTTATTTTTATTATTGACTTTGGTTTAAATTTAATATTATTATAATCGCGGCGTGTTTTACGAATATATATTATTTTCACGCGCGCTCGACATTTTTCTCGAGTATAGAAAAAAAAAAAAAATCCAAATTACAAGTGCCCTCCTATTAAACGTACATTTTGTATTTGATGTTTCGTGTATGCTCAAACATAGGATATAATATAAGGTTATTGTTATAGTCGTTTTTCAGGATGAAAAGTACAAAAAGAAAGAGATACAGTTGCGGGGCTGGGGGGAGAAGTTGGGAAAGTGTATTTATACCCGTATGCGACGAAAAATCATTGCTGACGAAAAAAAAAACGATTCTGAGCAAAGTTCGGTTAATTTTTTTTACGAACTCCGTCAAAATGTCCATTCTAAACGCTTATAAAAAAAAAAAAAAAAAATGCGCCTATTGATTGTTATACGGCCTATTTGTATATCGAATTTTCGATGATATTTTGAGCATACCAAAAATATTTTATAATATGATATAAACCTAAAATCTTAATAATTTTAATCGGCTAAAAATGGCTCAACAATTGTCAGAACGTTTTGAACATTGCACGTCTAGAAACGGACGATATAAGTGTTTGACGGGTCTCTTCGAGATCTAAAGTAACATAAAACCCGAGTATTCCAGTTTCCCTCCTGCCGGGACCATTATTGATGACACTACGACCAGCTCGACGCGCCGGCAACTAGATCCAAAACGCGACAAAAAAAAAAAAAAATGCCCCTCTTGTCGTTTTACGACTGGCGAAAATGCCGTCCGCTGGCAAAATATACAAAAAACATAACAACAACAACAACAACAAAAACACGTCACGGTAATAAGACCGCCAATATGCGTTCCCTCGCACAGAATGTAAAAACGTTTTCGTTACCGTGACGTATGCCGCCGACACGGATATTGTAATAATAATTATAATGTATAACAAAAACGGATAAATATAGGAGGTGGCCACCTCCTCGCAAGGCCGACCGCCGTACAAATTATAAATTACCTATTTAGAAACGATTGCGACATATTCCGTCGAGAATTAAGTATTATTATAATACTACTTGTAAGACACGCGCGCGCGGGAAACCATCTCACTGGAACGTTTCGAATTCAAGCGGGGCGGCGCGCCGCGGCAAAGGAAATATTATAACAATATACGGGCATTCCGTGTTCCCGTAGCAACAAAAAAAAAAAATACAAATAAATTATCTACAAACAAATTTGTCGCTCGCTAATTGTACAATACGCTGGAAATTATTTAAATTTTCAAATTTAAATATAAACTTAGGCGAGGTTTACTTGTTTTAAATATTCTTTTATTGTATACTGATCTTGTATTATTGTACTATATTATTTAAAAAAAAAAAAAAAAACTGTTACCAATTAAACCTTATTTGTAATTTGGCCATTTATTTCAAGTTCGGTTTTTTTTTATCTTTATTATTCTAATATTTAAAGCAGGGACTGGTTAGCCTTAATGAACCTTAATGATTTTTTCGGTTCTGGTTCCGGTTCGGTTCTTAAAGTTATAAAATAAGGGATTCGGTTAATATTACTTTTTTTTTTTTTTTTTTAAATAATAAAACTACAAAATAACGTAGTAAAAATACGACGACTTACAAATTAAGTAATATGGTTACTCGTACGTGCGACTGTGTGTCTGTGTGTTGTTCAGTTATTTTTTAAAACCGATAAGATCCTAAAAGAACCGAAACTATTTGTTTTTTCTTTAAAAGGTTCCGATTCTCAAATTTTCTTCAGGAACCGGTTTCAGTCCCTGATATAAAAAAGTATTTTTTTATCTAGAAAATACATTTTTGTGTTGTATCGTTAATTCGTTATTTCGTATACATCAAAGATCAAAAATCGTTTTCACTGCGACGATTTTTACTTCATACCTACTGCAAAATTACCGCTTACAACAGTAGTGCAATCAGTGACCAAATCTTGGGGCTGCTAAAATCACATAGCCGTGGAGGGCTCGATATTTACTTTATACTATTATTATATTCACAATACTATTATTAGAAAACATTTTTAACACATTTCGTTTTTAATTATTGTATTTTATTATATAATATTCGATTAGTTTAATATTATCATGGTCCACATGCTATTTGTTTACGTATATTGCCCAAACGATTGATTATACGAAAATACACCCACGACCAATAACCCACCACGCACCCCATATGCCTAGGGAGCTTAGTGCACCTCTTGTAAGTACATTCAAGCCACCTCTGATCTGAACATGACGATATTCTGTTACTCGCATACACTACTACTATAATATAATATAATCGGAATGCAAGATAAGAAAAAAAAAATGAACTGATAATAAATTATTAAAAAAAAAAATTACGTTTTTAAAATTATAGGTATTTGAAATTACAACGATATGGAACTTGTGGATGCTTAAGCACTAGCAGCCATAAATACGAATTATTTTCGTTTAAGACTTGAATTATTATTACATATCGAACGTAATTATTGATACGTTTTCAAAATGCGAGTATTGTTTTAACGTACCGTTTTGCTACACCGAAAAAATGCACCTTGGTGACGCCCGCGTTATACGGTTTTACACGCGGTCTTAGAAGATGAGGTCGTGACGCCGGCCAGTCATGGCCAGGACCTCATAATATTCCCTCCCGAGGTGTTCCTCCTTATTATTTCGATTCGTTTAATATTCGCGTATAATAATATTGTAACGTGTCCCTGTTGCCGAGCACGACGCCGGTACAAATTGATAATACCATCAAATACAACATCTATACCTCAGCTCGTGGACTAAAGCGTTTTGCAGAATTTCAATATGTTTCATAGAAAACTAAATAATCAGATAATAATGAATCGTTTTCTATAACCGTACTCTAAGCATTAAGAATGTCTGATCAAGTTTGTTTGGCGAAGTGTAACACCACAGTCTGTACTAAATTGCTTTATAAAAACCGGTGATATAATTCCAACAGATAACTAAAATTATTCCCAATGATGAATGGAATTTTGTTGCCGATCATCTTGATTTAGACGGCAGAATTTTATCAGAAACCATCGAAAATCCCAGTGAGTGTGAAGACGAACCACATAACCAGGAGGTAAATCAACAAGATGCACACGCTTTAAAAATATTGCGAAATTTTGTCGAGACCATTGCAAGTATGAAAGATGGCGTTTTTCCTGCGTTATCCAATTCAGAAGACATCGGTTGAAGATGGGTGTAATAAAAGACAAGCTTTAATGACAGACTTAAAAAAAAAAAAAAAAAAAAATATATTAATTAAACATTTTAATAAAACACGATATCTCGAATTTTTTCCTGTTCCCCCCTGAGATTCGACATAACGCGAGAGTTCACTGTATTATATTTTTACGTGCGTATGACTCGCTGTGACTTTTTGACGTCTGCGGCCACCCGGATGACGTATTATATATATATACATAATATTTTTAAAACGGGGTAAAGTTATTTAAATTTTTCCCGTCTCGCGTACCCTACCGTAGTGTTATTAATAGCCTCGTCGGACGATCTGACGATTCGTATACGTACGTACGTACGTATTATTGTATTAATAATAATATAACTAAAACGTACTACGGTGAATCCGACAGTATATAACAATACGCGCGCCGGGCACCTCGGTAAAAAAGATTAAAGGAACGATGATGCATCGGGGGGTCGTTAATCGGGTACGTTTTTCGGCTCATCTACCCGAGGTCCATTGTTACGAGTTATCATCGGTATTATTAACATAACACAGAGGCGTCCAACAAAAAAAAAAAAAAAAAAAAAACACATAAATATACGTACACACGATACGAATATAACAATATATAATAATAACGTATACGCGTCCTATACGAGCAACGACGATTATCCAAATGTCCTGCGCGCACCATTGTCGAGTAATACCGAAAGGGATACATAATATGTACGTATACGCTTACGATTATTAATCGGGGTGGGTATACGTTTGATTATATAAGAATAAGTGGTACGTATTTTATTTTTTTTTGTCGGCGGTATTTTATGGATTTCGCGCCAAGTTATCGTTACGGCTTAACGATGATTTATATACGTGTACACGGGAATACCCAAATTTACGACGCGATAAAAAAAAAAAAAAAAAATAAAGAAAAGATTATGGACGGATGGGCGAATAGCAATAACTCGGGAAAGAGTAAAATAGTGAAAACTCCCTCATTTCAACGAATCGGTCAAAGGTTCTATTAGCGGTGTGTATCGGCTATGGAATTGGCTGACAAAATGAACGTCACAGATTTCAAGGCTTCAAACGGTTGGTTGGAACAATTTAAAAAAAAATACATGATATTGTTTGGAAACAAGTCAGTGGTGAGGCAAATAACGTTAATCGGGAAATGATGGAGTAGTAGTGGAAGCAAAATATCTCGAGATTCATTACTGGATATGAAGCAAAAGACGTGGATAATCCAGACAAAACAGAGCTTTAGTCACGAAAAGCAGACAAATATTATAAACTCATTTACTTAAAAATTCTTTTCCAATCTTTAGTTTTAGCTTTTTAGTATTACACATAAAACACATTTAAATATAAATTCTTACGTTATAATAATATATTGTATAAATTTACGTTGTACGAATTATTTACATACCTAAAGTATATATATATATATATATTTTTTTTTTTAATACGCATATAGATTCTTGAAACTTCAATTTTTTTTTTTTTCATTCTTTCTACAACGGAAAAACTTGTTGGTCTCAAGTGTTTCCGTTATGGAGAGGTTTTACTGTAAATATATATATATATATATATTTTTTTTTTCCAAACAAAAGTATATTGTAGAAAAAAAAACCTATAACCGTACCTATATTTATAACGTACAAATGGTACAATCGGATCGCCGATTGGTACGAAACCGTACGTGTTTAGAGGTCTCTTTTAACAAATTAAAGATTTTCATCCAAAGTTTGACCGCTAAACCGAATGAACAGTTACAAAAACCTATTCTAACCGTCGAATCGACCGTATTCGGATATTTGGGGGCCTCTTGAAAATCTATTTCGTCCGACTACGTTTCTAGGACAATTGTGGCGCCGCCGAATTGGATTGATACTAATGTAAATTAGTACCATAGGGGGTAAAAATAATGAATTTAAAACTTTTAAACTTGACGTCCGCGCATCATAACCGATAATATCGTTATTAACGACAGCTCGACTTGGCTGCGATCCGTTAGGTTCGTGAATATTAATACTTATATATTTACGTTATATACGAAATTTCCTTCGTTCTGTACATGTCAAACAATACAATTTTACTAAACCTATAAAAATATATTATCTGGAAATCCAAACGCGGCGGACAACGATTGGTGGTGTACTTGTATTTATACGACGGGACGCTCTTCTTAGTCGTTGAACTTGATCCGTTTCCCCCTTTTATTTCTGGAGGTTTTCGGTATCTGAATAAACACACTCGGGGAACCGTAACAATTATACCTGTACGTGTACAGTTTACCCGGAGGCCGGGTTCAGACGTCGTAGTCGTCGGCGGGGGTAGGAGGGGGCGATAGATGAAAAAAAAATGAAAATAAAAAAATAAAAAAAATGAAAAAAAAAATATATTTCGGGTCAGCCGCGTCACTGTTATACTACCTATACGTACCTATGTAATTACCCGTGTAAACACGTAATGGAATAATTACCGACAGGTGAACAATTCTGAAGGCATGTCGTCGTACCGCGTGAAGGTGTAAAGGAGGGGCTTACGTAGGTTTTTTGGGGTTTACTTTTTTTTATTTTATTTTAAACGACTCGCACACCGCAATGCACGTAAAAGAAAATAATAATAATATTCGAAATTATCGTAGGCGTGTACGCGTATATAACTCAATGATATCGTCGATCCGATCGTACATTATTATCGATTAAAATTCAAAATTTTGTATTTTTCAAATTAAATTTATTCCAAGTAGATATACATATACGTTTTTTTTGTTCTCTCTCTCTCTCTCTCTCGATATTGTGTTTCGAATATATGGAATACAATAATTCATTTTAGTTTTCAAGTGTAAACGACTATACGTAAATAGAGAGACGTATATAATATTCTTATAGCCGTTTCTATTGAGTTCCTGTACGCTCGATTTCTTTTTTTTTTTTTTTTTCTACTCGTTCCGGCATTGAAGTCTTGGAAGTTTTTCTTAATTTAGCTATATACATTTTGTATACAGCGATTGAAATGTAATTGGTGGGGGGGGACAAATTGTTTATATTTGTTAAGTAAAAAAAAATAAAAAATGTATATATTTATATATATATATATATATTTGTATGAAATATTTTCCAACGTCTAGTATAATACGTTTCAATTATACAAAATACAATTATTATTTCGTAAAACGTTTATTTTTTTCTCTTCAGACTTGATCATTTTTGTGTCGGTATTTTTTATTACATCTAAATATATATATATATAAACGTATATAGTAAACTTTTAGTATAATATTTTTGTTTCTAATTAAGAAAAACGCAATAAAATCGGCGTTTTTTTCTAATTGCACTGCGATATTATTAAGACACTGTTTCTAAATCCGAAACGGGTTATAATCGTCGCCTATTTCAAATAGGCGTATGTATTCCGAACGGTGGCGTGTTTAGAGATTGCCCCCCCCAAGTTTAAACGTTTTTAATATCTTTTTTTTTTGTTTTTTGTTATAGTCATTGCAAAAATATTTTTAGATTCAAAAATAATACCGATTGATAAAAGTAAATATTAAACGTATAACATACTCGACGTGTTTCCCTATCTGTTTTTGCCCCCTTGAAATTCGCTGCCCGGAGCAATTTCCCCCTCTCGTCGTCACCCTCTAAATACGCCGCCGATTCCGAACGAAACTCCGTCGACTGATTATATTAAATACTGCGCTGTCGGCTGTATTTGAACGTATGACTACGAATCGAAATATTTTAATTATTCTCGTTACTCGTGTTTGTTTTATCAGTTCGGCCGATTGTTTACCGATTCGATGTGTAGAAGATTGTGAGAGAATTGTGCTCAATCGAGTATTATTTTTCATTTCTACAAAAATGCGTATTGTAAGCAGACGAACATACTGTTGTAATATATTATTATAATCGGCTCGATAGAATTTTTTCGGAAAGTGTACAATGCGACACATTGTTATCATCACACGGTATTGTACGTTGTCGGACACAAAATCCATCGATTCGTGTACACTGTCTATAGATAATTTATTATTATTATTTTTTTTATATATATAATCAACCCACACTAGATATTTTCGACTATAATACATTATTGTGTATTGCGACTTTTTCGGGATCTCCGAATATCGAGACGAAAAATATCGGAATTCCGGCGTATAAAAAACCAACAGGTTCGGGAAATTGCCGGATTTTTTTAATTCTATTTCAATATTTCCCGCTATGTGTACAAAAACAAACGAATATTCGCACGAATAATAATATTATTCCGTGTGCAGTGCGTACCGGACGCCCAAGGTCCCGTAGGTTATAACAATTTGAAATCGAGTGTTGTAAAAACGAAATTCGCGGCTATACACATACCTATTACCACTCAAAATTATAATGTCGGAGGGGTGAGGAAAAAAAAAAAAAAAATGTATTTTTATATTACTATTGTACGTAATAATTATTATTCAATTTAACGCGTTCGCGTGAATCTATTATCGCGCGGTCTTGCCATACACACCGGCCCGTAATCCGACAACCGAATAAACGGGACGACAATGGATCCCGGGTCTTTCCGCCACGTCTCCCGGTGAAGATTTTTCCGCGGGGCATTCGTTATTTATAATACGATAATAACAAAAATGAAATAAAATATTTCTCCCGCCCTCTTACCACGGGCGCATTGTAATGTAAATAATAAAAAAAAATAAAAACCGTTTCATATATTGTTACCGTCTGTAATAATATTTTCGGGTTTAAATCCCGCCGCCCGTCCCGTCTAGACAATGTACGTAATGCGTACGCACCTATATTCTTGCGACGGCCCGGCGAATCGTAACGGTTCAATTACGAACGGTTTTTTTTTTTTTAAATTTAATTTAATAAAACACCCGTCAACGGTTTCTTACAGGCCAACATAAGTAATAACAGAAACAATCTCGAGAAATAAACCAACGGGTTGTTTTTTATTATTATTATTTTTTTTTTTTTTGTAAATTTCACGCGTTCTATATACGTGTTAAATCTTTTTTTTTTTGCAGCAGCAGCAGCGCTTTAAAATATCTCGTACATACCCTAATACGTACCATTTCAATATAGGAACAATTTTTATTATTAACGTATCGACGATCATCACGTTATCACATTGTCTGAATTCCGAGCTCGGCGAATACGTAACTACACCACATACCTCATATACGTGCAAGTATAGTTTATATATAAATATAAAAAAAAAAATATATTAATTTTTGCCTACGACTGTTACGCAATGTATTGCATTTTTTTTTTTTTTTTTTAATCAATTATCGCAACGCGACACAAAAATATTTTTTATTATTATTATTTTTTTTTTTTTCCGAACACGTAAATCGTATATTATAATGAAGCCCCCTCCGCCTCGCCCTAACCGTTCGGCCACTTTGCGCGACAACGTGAAAACGCTTATAACGTACACTGAGAGTAGGTGTTATATATATATTTTTTTTTTTTTTCATCACACCGCTATTTAGAAAAAAAAAAAGGTTTCGTTCGAAAATATTGCACTCTTGTTAGTCGTTACCCAATAGGCAACAACCCGCGTCGTTTTGAATCTCAAAAAAAAAAAAAAAAAATATAAACATATATATTATATATTAATTTTCTTGTTGAAAACTTCGGTAGTATGGTGTATACGATGTGCGTCATTAGGCTGAAATATCGTACGAATAATAATAATATTTCGTCGGTTATAGTGTTTAGACCGCACAGGAGAATAAACATTTCGCAATATTATTATATTTTTAGATATAACCTATCGCTAAGCGTATTCTAATTGGTCCGCCAATATAAACTTATATATTTTTAATAAATATATATATAATAATTTATCATTTATTAATATTTATATACCATTGGCGTCCGATTTATTTTTATTCAAATTACTATACGGGATAAAGAACACAAAAAAAAAACCAAACAATTACACGGATCGTTCTATTTGGGAATTATTTGTTTAATTTAATTAATCTAAAATATAAATACGTAATTATTATTACAATGGAAATAATATCTGAAATTAAAACAAATAATGTGACATTAATATAATAATAAACATTTAAACAGTTTCAAAATTATACAGCTATAAATGATTTTTAATCCTTGAATCTTGGACATTTTTATATTTGAGACTGTTACTCTTAAATCTTCTCCGGCATTTAATCTGGACCGATATTTGATTTTTATTATCGCTAGAGTTGAAAGTGCTGTTGAAGGAAATAAGAATTAACACCGGTACGGTTTATTTCGATACTCCATGATCTTCAGATTTTATGGGAATCCAAAATACATCACATGTATTTTTTAGAAATCTTACATTTTGTAAGATTACATCATGTACATTTTCGTCTAAAGTCAATAAGTTATTTGCTTGTTTTTAAATTACCAAAATTTATATCATCGATATTAAAATAAAATTGATTTCTTACGATATTTTTACGAGATCACTTTTTCATTTGGTGTTAAATAGTTGGCGACCCCCAGGTTGCGCACCATTAATATACGAGGTGCGACAATAAAATAACGAGACTTTTTGAATAAAAGTTGTTTATTTTAAAAATGTTATAATTTAATGATTATCACCTTCAAAGTACCTTCCCTCAGCATCAATACACTGTTGCACACGTCGCTGCCATTCTTGAAAACAGTGTTGCCAATTGCTTTCATTCAGCCCTTTTAGAAGTTCTGCCGTTTTCATTTTAACGTCATCAACTGTTTGAAAATGGGAATAGAAATAAGAAGGAAATAAGAAGAAGTCACAAGGAGCAAGGTCTGGCGAGTACGGTGGATGTTGAAGTACAGAAATTTTTTTTTCAGTTAAAAAACGTTGAATTGAAAATGCACTGTGAGCTGGAGCATTGTCTTGGTGAAGAACCCAGCCATTTTTCCATAGATCTGGTCGCTTCTTTCTGACACGTTCTCTTAATTTAATTAATACCTCTTTTTTAATAATATTGATTAATTAATTTTGTCGATTTTTTCAACGTTTTCGTTTGTTGAAGACGTGGTAGGACGTCCAGAACGATCATCGTCTTCGACGTCCTCCCTTCCACTACAAAACCGTTTGTGCCATTCAAAAACACGAGCTCTTGATAAACATTCTTCACCATAAACTTCACATAACATACGAAACGATTCCGCGGCAGTTTTTTTTAATTTAACAAGAATTTTAATGTTAACACATGTTGTTCGATTTTTATATCTAACATTTTTCGGCAGTATAGTCGAACTCGCACTAATAACAAGGCTACTAACGTATAAGAAAATGAATCGATGCCATCAGTGTTCATAGTACTTTTAGATAAGTGTTTTCTAATCATATTTCAATAATCGTTTTATAGATAACGTTAATAGTTTAGGTTTTATTCAAAAAGTCTCGTTATTTTATTGTCGCACCTCGTATATATATATATATTTATATATTTATAGTGAGAGAGTACACCCCGAACGGAGTATATAGGGGTACAATGTTGAAAATAATGTAAAAAAAAAAAAAAAAATAAGCAGCGGTTTTATATTATTATTATTATTCGTTCGGCATCTGGGTATTATACAAGAAAAAGTAATGTATAAGAAACAGAGAGAGAGTAATAGGAAACGTACCCGACAGTTTAAATATTCATTGAAAGTGCAGTAATGTTCTGACAGAGGATAAGATAATACCGTCAAAGAAAATATACAAACGTGTTTAAAATATCTTGTCCGGCTATCGTGACTTCGAAACACCGTGTTGGTATATATATATACGTATGGTATGCACACTTTTAATAGGCACACTGCTCAGTATTAACGTATTTTTACCATTACCAATATAACGGGCTTCGGTTAAAAAATTAATTTTTCAAAATTAGCCGAAATCTGAGATTAAAAAATTACATAAACTACACGGATTTCAGCGTAATATTAAACGACATTACTATAATTTTTTTTACAGGTACACGGTTTGTTATCGAGATATTATATTATTATTATTATCAATCGATTATGATGCAATTTTTTTATTATTATTATTTTTTTTTTTGGCTCATCGCCTGCCCCTCGAAGGTCTTGTTTGTTGGCCGCTGTTCGGACCGAAGCTAACAATTTTAATATTTGCCCATTATATTGTCGTAAGTTCTGAAATAATAAAAGTTTACAAAAATCGATCCTTATTGTTTTGAAAAATAAACCCCCCCACACATACTTACATTATAAACCGAATATATCCAAAAGTGGTAATACTTGCGTTTATATCTACGTGTTATTATATTATAAAAAAAAAAAAAAAAAATATATATATATATATATATAAAATAAATTGTTGTAAGGTAAGATTTCTTTTTTTACACGTGTATAGACTAATGAATAAAAAGTTTATCTACTCGTAAGACTCAATTATGTTAATTAAATACTAATTAATAGGTAAAAATTATATGTTCGTATTGTAAAATAACTGTTGCTGCTCAATAGTTGTAGATAGCTTAAAACGACGACCTAATCAATATTTATATTGGTCATAAGTAAAAACAATATAAAGCGGTTGGAAAAATATTATATCATATACTCCATGCTTTTTTTTTTTTTTTTAAATAAAAATCCCGAAATTCGAATATTTTGCCGGAGAGATATATTTGGTATTTGTGTTCAATCTATTAACGCGTTAAACTTCTAACGCAAATACCCATTTTTAAAAATACAATTAAAAAACAAATAGTAGAAATGATCAGTAATGCTAATTTATGATATCGAAATAGTGATATTTTGAAAAACTTTTTGGTTGGTTATTTCATTAACGATATTCGTTTTTTTTTTCTCTTTTTATTTCTTATTATATAGTTCAAGACTAAACTAGAACCGTGTAAACGAAGACGGTTGTGCTCGTAGACCTATTAACCGGCGAACAGTGCCTTGTACGTCCTTCTTATTTATTAACATTTGACAAGCAAAAATCGTACCTGTAACGAAAAAAAGAAGAAATATTGATTGTTTTTATTTTTTTGTGTTCCACAGAAATAATTATTGGTTTATCATAAATATCGTCAATTTAGTTAATAACATGTACTATGGTTTCAATAGTATTTTGAGCTAGGTAGCTGTTGTAGTACCACTCTATATAGCCTATTAGTTGTTCGTAAAATAGCATCGTGAAAACTACTACTACCCTTTAAACCGGCGGCGGATAAAACTTTGATGTTATCGATTTTGAGCATTTTTTTTTTTTTGTTTTTAAGATTTATACCGAATCTTAATCGAAATTTTGATATACTTCGGTACTCTCACTAGCCAAGGGGTGCCAGTGGGGAGGGCCCGGACCTGAAGTCCACCCCCTTTGGGCACGCCACTGACCTACCCAATATTCCGTACGGTCCGATCGCCACAATCGATTTTACGATATTATGTTTACGAACCGCTGTTATATTTTACGATCGGAAAAATAAAAATATTGTATAGGTACGTTTACGACGACATTTTGGGCGCGTTTACGACGGTATTATGTGCTTTTTTTGTTACTCGGTGGCATCCGAAAACCGCGGCCATTAATCGTATTTTTTTTTTTTACTATCGGATGTCACGACGGCGAGCTCGCGGTACGAACTCGTATTGTATAATAGCCGTGTACAATTACAACAGTACGAGCATAAAAAAAATAAAAAAATAAAAAAAATGTTATTATAACTCATCCGTCCGTAACCCAAATAATTATTGCAATGAGCTGAATAAAAAAAAAAAAACTATAGGCTTGTGATTTGTATTATTGCGGTTTGTCGACAGCAATATTGCGTGTTCATTAATCGTACGCATACAATATCGGTTTACAAAATTTAATCGCAAAATATATTTTCAACGTATCGGACTGTTTTTATTTTTTTATTTTTTAAGCGCATTGTTACTAGTGCAGGGGGAAATCCGGATTTGCCGAATTCGGATTTTTGGATTCCGAAATTTTGTAATCTGTCATTTATTGTCATTTCGGATTTAAAAATTGTGATTTTATATTCTTCAATTGATTTCTTACAAAACTATTATTATTATCCTATTGTCGATAGCATTAAATGTGTAAAATTAAAAACGTTAAATACGTGTTTAAAGTTCAAAAAATATCACAACTAGGAATTTTTTTTTCTTTTTAAAAACAAACATACATATTACACTCTAATCAATATAAATATATTACTAGCTGACTCGGAAAACGTTGTTTTATACTCATAAACATACAATAATTCGGATTTCGGAAATCGCAACGTAAATGTTCATAATCCGAAAATCCGGATTTATGTTCCTAACCATCACTAAATGTTATAGGGTAGTAATTCACCGCGAGGTTTTCTGTAGGAAAGTTAGGTTACGACGCCTGGTCAGATATGTAGACCCGGGGAATGATAATGAAAAAATCCACCAAGTCCAATGATAGGTGGAACTGCAGTGCACTTTTGGTTTTACCAAACCCAATTCTAAATATACCGTACAACAATCTAATGTGGTATTATTACGGTTGTCGGATCGGTGGTAAACCAGTGATATCACGTCTCGCGAACGTGATAAATCTACTCGGTCGTTGATAAATCGACTCGTTGCTTTTTACGGCCGAGTCTATGATTTCCAGTATTTTTACATAATTATCATGAAAAAAAAAAAAAAATAAAAACCATTTACATATTTTATCTGCCGTAAAGAAAAAAAAAAAAAACCCGGGCCTCTTGTCCGTCTCTCTTGCACGTGTTCGCTTCGAAACGGCTGTCGTCATTCCCGCTCAATTTGTCTCGCGTTGTCTTCTGCGGGCTATACAAACTCGAAATTCCTAGTCGCAAACTGATTACGAATTATAATAATTTACCGGACAACAGGTCGCCGCGATACACCAGCCGTTATTACTAATTTCGCGTTTAAACCGAGGGGCCAGACAGTAATAAATAATTATATTGTCCGTGCAAAAAAAAAATAAAAAAAAAAAATATCGACTCACAATGATTCGCAGTGGCGTATTTAGGGAGGGAAAGTGGGGGAAATTGCCCCGAGCAGCAAATTTCAAAGGACATAAACATCTCGGGAAAAACGTCAAGTGTGTTGTTATTTTTTTTTTAAATTTAGCTTACAAAGATAAATAATACAGCTCGACAATTAAGTTATAATAAACACATATTTAAAACGTTAGATATAATAAGTGCACGTGTATACAACAATATATTATAAAAAAAGAACAATAATGAAAAAAAAAAAAGAAAAAAAAAACAAAACAAAACGTTAATTTGTATACCCAGCATCATAAATAAACGAGATTATAATTTCATTGAGACAGATTCGGATATTGTATTGAGAATGGAGTGGACATTGAATGAAACACGAAGCATTCTGAGGTTTATTAAAATTAGGCGCTTGGCATGCAAAATGCGAAATGTCACAGATACTGTCATTAAAGAGGAATATACAAAGTTGTGAAACGTTTTCGACCAAGGTTGTTACAGTGCATGTCCTGTACGTAACCGGTTAAACTAAACAATTAGCCTAAATTAGCTATCTATGTGAGTTTAGATTGTGGAACCGAGATTTTTTTTTTTTTGTCTAGAATCCTAGGGGTAACCGTTCTGTATCTAGATGCTAAATCGACAGGAAGATTTTCCCAGCGAGTAGACCAATGATTAGACATTTAAAATTATAACAAAGGGCTGAAGTCAGACCGGGGCAGTAATGTGAGGGGGGTGCAAATTAGGTTCGATTTGGCCAAGTTATCGGTGACCTCGTTACCATGGATCCCCCACTGTCAATTATGTTACACTGAAATATTTACTTTAATTTATTTGTATTATTTTTGAATCTCAAAATATTTTTGTAATGGCCATAACAAAAAAAAAAAAAAAAAAAAAGGGTATTAAAATTGTTTAAACTTAGGGGCAACAGATTATATATGTATCCAGGGAATTACATCTCCAAATACGCCACTGATGACGCATCGTCGAAATGGATTTACCCCCTTGAGGGGGCTAAGGGGGCTATAACCTCCCCCATTGATTGTGTTCATTTTGGCCAATACAGCCGTTACTACTCGATATATGTATTATATTATAATATTACCTACTTGATATATTTAAATAACTATTTTAAACATTTTTGAAATATTGTCTAGTCAACATTTGCCAGTAAAATCATTATCAAAACTTTGATTATGAATGACTTTTTGTACCATCAACGGTCATATGATTAGTGGATAACTACAACACGACTGTGGTTTTTCGGTTACCACAGGGGGGGCCTACCATATGCCCGGGTCTTTATTTACGCAACGGTATTGTGGGCATTTGTCCGGGGCCCGCCTACTGGATTGTAATTATTCTTTTGATTTTAATTAATCCTTGTACAAACAAAATTTTGTCAAAATTTACAATCCGTATTAATGAATGGGCTATTTGTTTTCTTTTGTCCCGGGCCTGGAAAATCGTAATCAGGCTCTGCTTATGCGCACGTGCTTACTGTCAAGTAAGTATTGATGATACAAACGATAAACTGTTATTATATTCGCAATGAGCATATAATTGATATGTACAATTTGTTAGTTTGGTACCCACTCAACCGGATTTCTAACTCTAGTGAGTAGTGAGTAATAAGTGCGTGTACTCGTTAATTTTTTTTTTCAAGTCAGACTCAGCCCCTGGCCCATCCCCCCCCCAATAAAAAATTCCAGATTACGCCACTGGCCTAACCCAAATGTACCCGTATATGATATTTACGATGGTTTTTTTTTTTTTTTTTTTTTTTTTTTTTTAATAACCGATTGACACAATTCCATAGTACGGGGCTAGCTAGCGTTACAATATTATATGTAAATTATTATTATTCGCGAATAACAACAACGAAAAATCGCCAATAATCATTACTCATTATGACTCATTCGGTGTAATACTATTATCATACATATAGGTACCTACTATAATAATATTGTATTTTATGTATACGATGAAGTTCTGTGACATCATCGTACATTTTTTTTTTAAATTATCGCATTTATTAAGCGAATAATTCAAACAATAATTATATATTATACATAAATGTACAAGAGGATTACGTATGCGTGATAAAATATTGGTCACAAGTCCACAATTGCCTTGAAAAAAAAAAACCACTACAATAGACAAAGCTCTGGGCGAGTTACACGATTTTTAAATTATTAAATAAATTAAATTAATTACTATTTAACCGAAAACCTACTTTGTCAAGGTAGAAATCACTATGCGAAAATAATAACCGATTAGGTTTAATCTTATTAATAAAAATCTTTTTTTTTTTTCTTCTAATTTTCTGGTCATGTGTATAATAGTGGTCCGGATTAAATTCCGGATTTGCCGAAGTTCGGGAATCCGGATTTATGTCTGAATTCAAATTTGTGTTTTTAAAATTGTGATTTTATATTCTTTAACTCATTTCTCATAAAACTATTAATATTATTATTATCTTATTGTTAATAGCATTAAATGTGTAAAACATTTATTACGTTTTTACAATTAAAAAAATATCACAAATAGAAATTTATTTTAAAAAACAAGTACAACAACAAAAAAAAAAAATCATACATATTACACTATAATTTAAATAATATACTAGCTGAACCGGCAAATGTTGTTTTACTCATTAAAATTGTCTTTATGGTAGCACGCCTTGAAATGAATAAATTATTTAACTCATTTTATAATTTCAAAAAAAAAAAAAAATTCTAATAATTTGATTTTAAGATACAGAAATCTGTACGGTCAAACCCAAATTTTAGATTTTAAAATTGGAAATACGAATTTTCTGATTTCTGAATTCGAAACATAAATTTTCGGATTTCAAAATCAAGATTTATGTCACATCATTAACTATTGTTAATGGGTTTATTATTTTTTGCAATGTTTTTAAAATTATTTTTCTTCACATTATTTCTCTTCTTCTTTATCTTCATTGCATTTATCTCTTTTCCTATTTATTTCGCGTTTTTTAGTGAATATATTACAAGGTAATAATAATAATATTATTATTTTTTTTTTTTATGACTCGATAAATAAAATGTATTAAAAATTTAAATTCACTTTACTCGTATGTAAAACATCGGTGACGAGTACATTGAATTAATAAATAACACACCTCGATGGATTATTTATAGAACGTGTCGTTTGTTCGTATAACCTCAATGCGGTTTTACCGATGTGTCGGTAATTTATTGCGTACCAGTTGCTGTAAGATGATAAATTATTTAATATAAGCTTTTTTTTTTAAACGGATTATAAGTATTACAAGAAAGTTAAAAAAAAAAAAAACCTACCTAAATAATACGGTAAAATATTAATTTTTTTTAGAAATAAGACGTCCTAATTATAATTTATTATTAAATTAACATTTTTAAACCGTTGAAATTGTATGTCGTCCATAAATTACACTGATACTTTATGTCTTGTATATTTTTCGCTTACAGCGGGACAACCGAAGAGATTCCAAATGATGATGGATTCCGACGAGACGTCCGCGGAACAATTTGTCGATCCGTATCAGGAAATGGAAAATTATCTAGAAAAAGTGGCCGTAAGTGTTATTACGTATATTTTTTATTCGATGTGTACCTACCGATTTTACTTTATATACCGACTTTTTTGGCGTAATAAACGCGTATTTTTTTAATTTTTTTTTTAAAAATATTAAAATACTATACATAGCCTCTATTCTCCGCAGTACTTTGGGCAAAACTTCACACCTCAACCTAAAATCAAAAATAAACTTGTACAAACTATTAATAAAACCCGTTTGGACCTACGGAATTCAGCTATGGGGAGCTGCTAAAAAAACATACATAAACAAAATTCAAGTAGCCCAATCAAAAACTCTTCGTCTCATAACTAACGCCCCTCCGTACGTCTCTAATGAAACTCTACACTCAGACCTGAACATACCGTATGTCAATGAAATCGCAAAAAAATCACTACTTTAAATTCCATAAAAGACTACAAAATCACTCCAATCCCCTCATTAAAGATCTTTCATCACACTCCCTTCCGGGTAATACGGTAAGGAGACTCCAGCGCAAGAGACTGGTTAGCATAATACACCACAGGTCTATACGTTAATCAACAAAACAAATTCTCGCCGAAGTGCTGTTGCTGGACAGTTTCTTCAATTCGAGATTTCATGTAAAATTATAATAGGGTTACATATAAATATTCGTTTGTATTAATTCTATTATTATTATAATTCTCAAATATCTCTAAATAAGCTTATTGTACCATGAGTACAGATTGTTTAATATTTCTTAATTCAAAATAAAATAAAAAAAAAAAAACTATACATAGCGATCAATATGAACGTAAGACGTTCACCAATTACTCGGAAAGTAATGACCCCCCTATTTTTTTTTTTTTTTTTTTGATAATTTAAGGAAACGAAAAAACAATACTAAAAACGTTACATTACCGATATTTTTAAATAAGAAACTACCGGCCGGTTTCGATTTTCAAAATAACGACTCGTATTCCAAAATTCCACAAATAGACAAATCGATGTTCTCGTGTCTTGTACGTTTAGCCGATCACTCTGTATATAATGCGCTTAGGTTAGCAAAATAACAACAACAAAAAAAAAAAACCCCAAGAAACAAAAGCAAAAAAAAAAAAAAAAAAAAAACGCACAGAAAAACACGTGTACGTATTGCGACGATTTAAAATAATATAACGTTATTTATATATATAAACGGAACAAAAAAAAAAAAGGTTTTAAAAAAAAGATATACATTTGAAATAAATGGTATTTTTTTTCTTTTCTTTAACATTTTTTTTTTTTAACTGTTTCATATGCGTCCGTCTGCGTTCCCGTCTATTCGAACATTTGTGTACATATGTGTATTACTTACAATATAATTATTGTTTAAGCTTGACAATATACATTCTTGTTCCATATAATATTTATGACATACACCACCGTGTGTAAGCTCACGACTTTTTTGTATTTGGTGTTCTTTTTTACAATTTTTTTTATTATTATTCTGCGGTTAAGGTTAACGGGAGCTTCCGTCGCCTCGGTTTTGTACCTACGGTGAAAACAACGCGCGTGGACCGTTTTTTTTTTTTATAATTTATATATGGATTTATTTTGTCTTTATAGTGTATCGGTATGACGATACACTCGAATAGAATTATTATTTTTTTTTTTTACGTCTTGCCGAGCTTATCGGTACGAAAAAAAAAAAACACCCCCCCCCCCCGGACACAAAAGGCATTTTAAAAGCGGTTTTTTACAGCTGAAAATTAACTGTGAAATCGATAGAAATTAATTGAAAAAAAAAAAAAAACATAATTTCTCTTTCCGTAGATACGAAAAAACATTAAACGTTTTTATTTCTCTTTCGGTACTTTCTTAATAGTACCTACCGAAAACGTGTATCGAATATTTTTTCAAAAAATACCGTCTCTAAAATGTCATCAGCCACAAACTATGGTCAATTCGAAGCTCGAAACCAGTTGAAACCGCTAACCTTACCGCGGTTTTATCATTTCCTAAAAAAAAAAAAAAATTAATATAAATTGATAATGGGGTTTCGAGTTCTAATTTTACAATTCGTTTCTAAAAAAATCATTTTGAACAAATTGCACGATTCCCGTATACATTTATTTGATAATAAAACGTGATGTTTTTTTTTTTTTTTTTTTTGTTGACTCGATACGTTTTCATTTTTCAATATTCTCATTAAGATTGCCTATACACAGCCCCTTAAATATTGTACGCGCGGCGTACTTCCGGTGAATATAAATTTTTCATAAATTATTTGGTTCGATGTCATAATTGTAATATGATTTTTTTTTTTTTGGAATAATTTGGTTTTTTTTTTTATCATAATTAGCCTTGAGAAATAATATATGTAAACTTGTAATGATTTACGGATTTAAAACGAACGAACACGAATCACGTATATGACTAGAGTACGATTTTTAAATTTATATCAGTAAAACATTTTTATTACGATGTTTGTTTGTTTGTTTTTTTTTTTTTAATTAATTTATTTTTGCGTGTTTGACAACTTTTCTGTAATCTCGCTGAAATCAGAAAACACGAGAGCAATTTCTGTTGCATTTTGAATCTAGTCGTTGCACCGAGGTCATTTATTTTTATTTTCATTATAGTTTTTTTTTTTTTTTTAATAATGTGGAAATATAAACGGGAATATTTACGCAATAACGTATTTTTTGTTATTGCCGATATGGTTTTTTCATTGCGGTTCAGCTATGCGCTATTTGTAGCCATTTGAAATGTTCGAGTATTTCCAAGTTTTTATGCGGATTAAATTTCGTTGTCTTTGAAAAATTCGACCATAAGTTATTGTTCGTAACCGTATTTTTAAATTTTTATAAGCGTTTGATGTTAAAATTTCGTCGGAAATCATAAAAGCCGTTCGTTTACTCTTTTCCGGTAATCGAATTTTTTGGGGCCCGACAGTAAAGGCACGCAAATTTGATACAACGTTCATCATAAGTTTTTTTTTTTTTTTAAATATAATTTTATTATCCTATTAATATATGATTCTTGTTAATGAATTCATTTATTTTATTTTTTTTAAGCTTAGTACGGGTTTTATGGTTTTTTTATTATTATTATTATTATTATGTGTAATTTTTTTATTTTTCTTTTGCATTTCATTAGTTGTCCTCCGCACAGTTTGTAACCCCGTAACGTCATAATTTTACAACAATATCTACCATAAATTGTATACGCGATTATAACAATATTAACTTATTGTGCGTGCGTCTGTTTTCCACGTCGTCCTCGTCATAACTGAAATGTTGTTTATGAAACGGTTAAAAAAAAAAAAAAAAAATATTTTTTTCTTTGAATTCGAAAGATTAAACAAAAGAAAGAAAAGGGGGGGGGAAAAAAAAGTACGTCATATGTAAGTCGATTCGTTATAAATTATAAACGAGTTTAACAGTTGACGGTTTATTATTATTATTTTTTTTTTTTTTTTTTACAATTATTATATTCAGTACATAAATATTTCGGTATCGGTTCAATTTTTATTTTAAAATCGCGTTCGTTCTTCGTAAAAATAATAATTGTATCAAATGTATTCTCGACACGTATCGACGGATATATTTTTTTATTTAGATACATTATATAATATGAAACAATTTAATCGTAAACTTGATATTATTATTTGATAATAATATTAGATTTAAAAATATATCCTTATAAATAAAAACGTAGACAACACTACTGTCATCGAACGTTCAAACACAATATCGCGTGTGCGTGTAGTTGCCAGCCGTACACAATATAGGGCGCAATCAATAGCAATATCAAATGAGTTTTTATCGATAATATTTTGTTTTTTTGATATTAGTATTTTTGTTTAGTACTAATAATTTTATGACGAGCAACTTAATCCGCTGAATAGTACTCGAATATGCGGTAAAAAATGTAGAAAACGCGCAAAAATACGAACAAAAACTTATAAATCGACATTAAAAAAAAAGAAAAGTTATATTGTACATTAGAATAAAAAGTTACATTCTATTTCGATTGTTAATAATTTAAATTTTGGATAGAAATAACTACGTGCATGTCGACGGTTATACGTTTCAAAAAAAAAAAAAAAAATTATGCTTCTTCAAGTTCTTAAAGTTAAAATATACGAATTCGTAGAAAAAAAAAACAAAAACGAAATATATAAAAATTATGCAATACAAATTTTTATATTTTAAAAATAAGTACTGTGGCTTGAATTTGTTATGTATTTTTTAATCAAATATGTGAATGCCTATAGTTCCGAGCCTCGACGATGAGTATACTCAATATTAATCTGTAATAATATCATTAAACAGGACATACTTTTTAGATAATACTTTATCGGTTAGTAAAAATGCTCCGATCTGTTCATGCCGTGTCTCAAACGATGCGGATTTTCCGCTGGTTAGTACTTTGTCTAGACATTGTTTCTAGATTTCTTACGGTTTTTCTAAAATTATTTAAAAAACAAACAACAAATGACGTTTACGTTGGTTTTGTCGATATCTGGGTTACCTCGACTACAACGGAAAAACACGACCAATACTAATATTAACCTTAATATTTTACCGAGCTCTGCTCAGAATCGTTTTTTTTTTTTTTTTTTTTTATTGTAAAAATTTGACGTATCGTTGATTTCCGTTTATAAACTAAATAAACCCATTACTTTTTTTACTTCTAACCTACAACAGTGGCCTGCTCGTGGCGTAAAAAAATGTCCGACTTTTTCTTTTGACACTTACGGGAAGCGCGCACTACTCTAAGTGATTTTCTATAGGCAATTTACACGAAGTCTCTGAAAAAATGACAATTTACCTATCGACTTATAGAATGTTCGAACATTGAATTTTATGTAAATTTAAAAAAAAAAAAAAATAATGTTTCTGGGTCCTCGGCACAAGTGTTTATTGTGTAATCGTGTTAGTGTGTTCGAAAACACAATCACGTAAAACAGAAACAAATAAGTACTCTTCAATGTGAAAATTTAGAATTTTTTTTCAAGTGGTAATTTTTTTTACAATTAATATTAAATAAAACGGATATGTTTATCGTTCATTTAATAAAATTGTCGTTAATTTTCACCATTAGGCCGTTTTACGGTAAATGCTTACGAGATAAAACGATTTATTCTTCTTGATATTATATTAGATAAAAAAAAAAAAATATATCAAACAATTTTGAACATGTGGTTTTGGAACTGCAACGTCAGTGAAAATAGTTAAAAAAAAAAAAAAAAAAATGTTGATACGGTTTTACATCTGTTGTTCTATCAGTATAATAAACAACGTATACTCATAATTGTATAGTCTCGAATTGTTCTATTTTCTCACAGCTGCTGTCGGGTCGTAGAATAATATTTAAAAAAAAAAAAAATAAAAATTAAATTATAACCGTCGCGTAATATCAATTTCAAATTATAACTATATAACACATTCGTCATATTATAATATCATTTTCAGAGCGAAAACACGAAAACAATTTGTTTCGGGATATTAATAAAAAATAGAAAAAAAGTGATTTTATATTTGAACATTTTGACGAAAAACATTTTAAGGTGGCGATGGGGGGGGGCGGGTGAAAGGGGTGTGTAATATTTCTTCACCGGTGTGTCGTAAAACTGCGAAACAATTTGCGTACCTTGCGTATAAATTTCGTGCTAAACGTTCCTTTTATTATTATTATTATTATTATTATTCTGAGCTTCAAAGGTTTTTTATTATATTTTTTTTGTTGTCGGTCCTCTGACGACTTTTCTACCAGACGTTGAGTTTTGCAAGTGATGTGGCACGTTCCCCGAGAGCATTTCGGGTCTAGTTGGTGCGTTGAAAATGGTATTTTTTTTTTCGATTTTCGTTGTTGGTTTCCGAATAGTCGGGGATAAAACTCCGGGGAAAACGGGAAAATTTACGACAACGAGACGTTTTTATATACGATAAAAAAAAAAATAAATAAATAAATAAATAAAAAATAATAAAATTTGTTTACGCGAATCGAACCATCCCCCCCTCCCCGTCACCGCTGTAGTTTGTCATCCCTTTCTCGTGTACGCGCGTCCGTTAAGTTTATGTAATATCGAATAAATTATAATTTATTATTTATTATTTATTTACGCCATTTGTTCGGTATATACTTATAGCATTGTTTAATTGTTAATACGATACGATTGATTTTCATGAACGTCCTCTTGGGCGTAGTTATAAATTATATTATTATAATATTTATAGGTATTCGTCGTACTTAACGTGACCTTGTAACAACAATATTGTAATATCTATGTGGTTTTTTTTTTTTTTGTATTTTTTTAATGGTGTAATTAAACGCAAAACGGTTAAGAAACTACAATAAAATAATAATAAAAAAAAATTAATATACGAATTTCTAATATCCAAGACGACGGCGTTGTAATACGATTAGAATGCACGGCCGAGATTATGTATACGGCCCGCCGCAATAGGTTAAGTCGATTGGTTTTCCTCGGTTTCGTTTAGTATTAATTTGTATAACTTATGGCTAGGGAAACGGCGCACTAAAATGAAACATACAGAAAAAGCAACGACGCTACAAAGAAAAAAAAATAATAAAATTGCTTTTTAAACGTGAAAATGCTATTATACGATGACCTAAAAAAAAAAAAAGAGAGCCGTTTGGGTTGCGCGAATGGTCCGTTAAACATATAATGGTTTTTTTTTTGTTTTTTTTACTTGGTTACCCTTGGTTAGTGGTTGATTTACCGAACATATTATCGAGAACAGCGATAACACATTGAACGTGTAAAAAATCGACCGCCAGATTAAAGACAAGAAATTGTGTTTTCGAAGAGAGATTTTTTTTTTTTTTCCCCGAGTACACAAATATAGTGCCCGGCAACTAAGTCCGCCGATATTTTTTTTTGAAATCATAGTGAATGTTGTCGCCTTTAATTTGGCGACATGATTTTTATTTGAAGTCCAGTCGGAACTCCGAAAACTTATTTTCCCTACATCGTCTGCCGGAAAGACAAGTGACACGGCAAATGTCGCTGTCGCGTACTCTTAACCACGTCATACGAATCCAAGTATTTTTCGGAAATCGAATTCAATATAAATTACAGAAAACCGTGAATTTAATTTGATTATTTTCCGGGCTTTCGTTTGTCACCGGGCAACGCCTCGCGGGGACAGCTCGTACACAATATAATTATTATTATTCGATTGTACCAATAGAATATTAAGAAAACATTATGATATTGAAATAATTCCACAAGGTGGCATTTTATCTCCATTACTTTATAATATTTTTGTCTGTGACCAACCCACGTTACCAAATACCTCAGTCACGGACTACGCGGATGATAAAGTGATTATCTCGATTAACGATGACCCTTCTTCGGCCTCCACATATTTGCAAACCCATCTGGGCGTGATGGAAAGATGGTATACCAAATGGAAATTTAAAGTAAATCAGAACAAATCAGTACACACCACTTTTACACTAAGACAAGCACCTTGCCCAACTGTTCTACTTTATGGCATCCCTATTCCTTCATCACCTTCAGTAAAATACCGTGGTCTGACTCTCGATCAACCCTTAACCTGGGCTCAACACATACGTGAAAAAAGACTATCACTAAACAATCGGCTACGTATGCTTAAGTATTTAATTGGTAACAAAGCCACGCCTATTAATATCAAGTTCCTCTTGTACAAAACCTTATTAAAACCCATCTGGACGTACGGATTGCAGCTATGGGGAAATGCTAAAAAGTCGAATCTGAATAAGATTCAAGCTTTCCAAAATTTGACCTTAAGGAAATTATTTAATGCCCCTCCATACATATCAAATCATACCCTACATTTAGACTGCAACTTAAAAACTATTCATGACGAAGCTAAACGTTTCTATAAAAAATTTCATAACTCTATTTCTTCTCATTCAAATCCTCTCATCATAAAATTATCATCCCTCACAATCCCAGGCAACCCCCCAAGGCGACTTAAACGTAAATGGTGTAGAGATTTATTACTTTAAATACTAACATTTAACTAAATATATAACATATTATATAAATACTGAACTGGCTTCTTTCCTCAAAAGTATGTATATCATGTCTATTTGCTTGTTTCTCCTATCGCACATATACTTATTATGTCTTAGATATAGATTATATATTTTCTTCTTAAAAAAAAAAAAAAAAATATTGAAATAAAATAAATAAAATACGAGAAATATACCCGAAAAATGAATGGGTTTTTCGCGATTTCGGCACGGGAACCGAATTATTTTTGTCGATTTATGGGTTTCATTCGGCGATTCGGTCGCGGTACACTACCACTATACTTAATTGAGTCGTAACGGCGAAGACAAATCCCGAGGTTTTTAAAGAGATTAAAGCGATGACAAAAAAAAATAATAATAATAATACAAATAAAAGTGTTGACAATTCACTACAATTTATCGACGGGTTTGCGAAAACGCGGTCTCGGGCTTCTTCGTCGGATTCATTCGAGTGCAATTGTTATTTTTTTGGATAGCCAAACTTTCGACCCGGGCAAAGCCGGACGATGGCGGGCCAGTTAAAAACGGGTAGTACTCGAGAATTTTTTTTTTTTTTTTTTTTGTAGTTTTTCTAATAGTGTGGAAAATCCGAGGGCTTGGGGGGGGGGGTTGGGGGTCGAATATAAATATACACGATAAAAAAATTGCGTATTATCCCCGGCGAATAACTGAGCCGCCGGTATATTACGGGGCCGGGTAATGCCGGTAAAAAAGTATACAAGTAACTGTATAGGGGAGCTGTTTATTTCGAACGGGTAGTGAAAACGAAACGCGATTTTTACGCGGCGAATGACTATAAATACGGTTCGCGAGGGGAGAATTCTCCTATTGCGACAAAAACGAGAGTACAGAGGCCGGTTTTTTTTTTTTATTTATTTCTATTTTTTTTTTTTTATATAGTATATAGAATTCACGATTCCCTCCCCCTCCCCCCGTTTCATTTGTTCGAGATAGTTACCGATTTTAAACGAGTATACGGAAAACATCCGTTTTATCAGAACCGTAACTTCCGTTAACGGTATTTTTTTTTGTTAATATATATACACTGCAAAAATTGCAATATTTGCAGTATATTATTATTATTATTATTATTATTATTTTTTTATTTTTTTTTTGTAGTTTGCGTTTCACAAAAATTATATTTTTTATATTTATTATAATTATAAAATGTTTCAGCACACCTAGTGCTATTACAACTTTTTAATTTTTACAATTTTATTTGTTACAAATTTAAATGATTGTAAATTTATTAATGACATAATTATTAATAGTGAGAGTGATATAATAATGCGTTACATGTATGAATATAATAATAACGATGAGGTCTAGTATATTAATAATGATCTTCATTTTCTGATGATGAGTCTGTTAAAAGAATGTCCTGGGGAAGTCGAGGCCGCAGACGTCTATTGAGTGTTTTTTTTTTCCTATATTGTAATGACGAGCACTGTCCAAGTTTTTTTAGTTTGGCGTGGTAATTTTTAAATTGGGTTTTAAGCAAAAATTATAAAAGGATACGTTAAATAATTAATAATACGTTCGTCCGCGGTCAAAATTACGAGTAGTATACGAGGTGCGACAATAAAATAACGAGACTTTTTGAATAAAAGTTGTTTATTTTAAAAATGTTATAATTTAATGATTATCACCTTCAAAGTACCTTCCCTCAGCATCAATACACTGTTGCACACGTCGCTGCCATTCTTGAAAACAGTGTTGCCAATTGCTTTCATTCAGCCCTTTTAGAAGTTCTGCCGTTTTCATTTTTACGTCATCAACTGTTTGAAAATGGGAAAAGAAATAAGAAGAAGTCACAAGGAGCAAGGTCTGGCGAGTACGGGAGATGTTGAAGTACAGAAATTTTTTTTTCAGTTAAAAAACGTTGAATTGAAAATGCACTGTGAGCTGGAGCATTGTCTTGGTGAAGAACCCAGCCATTTTTCCATAGATCTGGTCGCTTCTTTCTGACACGTTCTCTTAATTTAATTAATACCTCTTTTTTAATAATATTGATTAATTAATTTTGTCGATTTTTTCAACGTTTTCGTTTGTTGAAGACGTGGTAGGACGTCCAGAACGATCATCGTCTTCGACGTCCTCCCTTCCACTACAAAACCGTTTGTGCCATTCAAAAACACGAGCTCTTGATAAACATTCTTTACCATAAACTTCACATAACATACGAAACGATTCCGCGGCAGTTTTTTTTTTAATTTAACAAGAAATTTAATGTTAACACATGTTGTTCGATTTTTATATCTAACATTTTTCGGCAGTATAGTCGAACTCGTACTAATAACAAGGTTACTAACGTATAAGAAAATGGTACGATGCCATCAGTGTTCATAGTACTTTTAGATAAGTGTTTTCTAATCATATTTCAATAATCGTTTTATAGATAACGTTAATAGTTTAGGTTTTATTTAGAAGGTCTCGTTATTTTATTGTCACACCTCGTATTTTACTGGAAACACTCGAAACGTTTTCTATACGTTAACAGAATCGATTCCGTTAACGGTAGGTATATTTCTATATATTGTACATTATGACGTAAAAGAAAGAAGACAAAAAGAAAAAACGCGGTGTTCCAGTGTACGGTGTCGGTGAAACGTGACGGTTTTGTAGTGAAAAAAAAAAAATAATAATAATAATCGCGAGGTAGTTGTTTGTTTTTTTTTCTCTTTCTACGGTTTCGTATAAACTGTTTGATAAAAAAAATAATCCGGCTGCGGTATTATAATGCGAAATCAAAAGTCCGTCGTCTTCGAGAACTTAAAAGGACGACTCACATTTGCCGTCTCTGTAATGGACGACATAGCCGTAGCTCCGATTTCGGAGTGCAAGACGGTGCGGTATTTTTTTTTTTTTTTTTTTTTTAATTATTCCGAATATATCGTTCAATAACGAAATAACGACCGTTTCAACATTTTTTTTTTTTTTTAAATGACTCTTCGAAAAATTAATATTTTTTTTTTCGCCGTCTCGCACTCTGAAATATTGTCGTATTTTAATTTTATAACAGACGATTTTGCTCTATACCCACACCGCTTTTTCGCTTTGCCGCCCGTTAGACGGACAGTAAACGCGGCAAATACTGCGGGTTTGGCGTAATCGTTGGCGATTTCGCGGGGTAGCTTAAAACAAAAAAAAAAATGTTTTTAAAATAAAAAATACGAAAAAAAAAAAAAAAAGAAAAGATACTGCTCGTCCACACGCGCGAGCGCGACTAGAGCCAAAAAATATCGGGGGGTGTCGAAATTATGTAAAACGCTTATGTACAGATAGCGTTTTATTATAAAAAATAAAAATATGTTTGTAGTTATCTAGACAGTATCCGCCACAAATATCTATAACACACTATATATATATATATATATTCATTTATCTATCTAAATATATTACGGATATCTGTGGTATCTACATGTTTTTTTTTTTTTTTTTTTTTATTAGAAAAACTTACAATCTGTATTTACAAAAAAAAAAAAAAAAAAAAAAAAAAAACACAATAAGCAAATAGAATAACTTTGTACACAGAGCAAAAAAAATAAAATGACAATAACGTGGTTGCTTGATGATGGAGGGTAATTTAAATTAGTTTAATAGATCTCGGACACCGGCGTCTTTTGAGACGGCATGGGGGGGGGGGGTTTTCAGGGAGTGCAATTGAAGATAAATGCTGGACGATTGTTCCAGCAGCTTCGCTAAACAACCGTTCACGTGGAACACTAGTGGCCGCTATATACTCAACGGATTTTTGGCTAGGTAAACGATACAGCTGAGTATTATTTAGTGTCGTTTCCATTCCACCAATTCAAAGGATCTCGGTCGTAGGGAATTTTGATTTTCGAATTTCTGCACTCTTCGAGTTGTACGATCGCCGCAGGGCTTTTAGTTACGGAATAAATCTTCTTCGTCGTTATCTATCATCAATAATCGTTAATTTCTTACGTGTGTTTCGAATGTTTCAATATCTTCTTCGTTTTCTTATATCGAATCAGAGATTAATTCTATTTCATTTACTATTTTTGAACAGGAAACTAATTCTTTCAGCTCGTTATCAAGTCGTTTGATATTAATTTAATATACTAATGTATTATTTTTGTTACGAATATATACGTATGTATTAGATTTTTTTTCATTTGGTTTTGGTCGTTCAAATAGTGTTCGATAATGATGGGTTGTATGTCTGTCAGAGGATCTGGATGGTACTGTAGTTTTGTATGAAATTTGGTGTAGTATATTTTGGCTAGCTGGTCAACAGTATCAAATCGTAGGTCTTTGTGTAGCGCGCTTTGTTTGTTACGTACCAAGGGGGCTGTAGCTACGAGACGTAAAACTATCGATTGGAATGCTCGGATGGTGCGAGTTTGAGAAGGTTTTGCACAGCCCCAGATTCGAACGCCATAAGCCCATATAGGCCTCAGTAAGGGTTTGTGTAAAGTAGATTTTGTGCGGATTGATAATTTTGATTTAAATATGGGACGAAGCATGTGCAGACGGGTATTTAATGTTTTGCGTATTGCCCTTGAGCGTGGGCCCCGAGTTAATCGATTGTGATTCCCTGCGGTAAATCTACAAGTTACGACCGTTTTTTTTTTTTAATTATTTTTTTTAGGACAGAGATAGCAATTAGATATACTGTCTTAAGCCGCGCGCAGGGCCGAAACGGTGTAACCTAACCTAACCTAACCTTAAGTGTGGGCCTCAAGTTAGTCCTTTGTCAAGTATAATTCCTAAGTATTTTACCCGTGTGGTTTTGGGGATATCTACTCCTTGGAGTTTCAGTGATGGGGAGTCTTTTTTACTACGGGTTGTGAACACTGCACGAGATGATTTTTCAGGGTTAATTTTGGTTCGCCACTGGGTAGCCCATGTGCTTATTAGGACGATACGTGTTTGGAGAGCTAGAGAGGCTTGTACGGGGTCTATATCAGAAGCCAGTACAGCTGTATCGTCGGCATATGTTGCCAGGGTTTTGTTTTTTATTTCGGGAACATCCGATATGTATATGTTGAATAAGTCGGGGGCGAGATCACTCTCCTGCGGGAAATCTACAAGTTACGACCGTTTTTTTTAATTATTTTTTTTTTTTTTTTTTTAGGACAGAGATAACAAATAGATATACTGTCTTAAGCCGCGCGCAGGGCCGAAACGGTGTAACCATGAAACATTAATCTTTTTTTAGAAAAACGTCATTGGAAAAAATTAAAAAAAAAAAAATCAAACGGTAAATAAGGAAACCGCTTCAGACTGACTGGTTTTTGGTTTATTAAGACCGAAGGCGTCGCGAATTATGACCGGGGGGGTTTGAGCTCACCGATTTCACCCATCACGCCCACCCCGATAATGCAATGTCCGATCGTTAGGGATAATGCGATTTTTTTTTTTTTTTTTTTTACGAATAGTGTTCGGTAAATATAACAACTAATCGTAATATATTGTAAGTTTTTTGTCGGGTTATTTTCAGAGCGCATCCGTATACGAGCGCCCCCCCCCCCCACCGTGTTGTATTCATGACGAGAGGAGACGCGACGCACATAATACGATATCTCTCCCCCGTTCCCTTGTCGACTTTTCCCCTTCGATTCGTTCGTAATAACAGTAATAAAAAAACGATAATGTTTCTCTGAATTCCTCTGTACAGATAATATAAATGGGTCACTCGCAGCGCTAATGGAATACACCGAAGAGTGGTAATTTTTTTTAATTGTCCATTTTTTTTTTTATTTTTTTCTTCAAATAAATGTTGAAAAACCTAAAAATAATCTACGAACTCTTATTGTCTTTATATAATAATAAAATATGGAACTTACGGCGTGCATTATATATATATATATTGTTATCGATAAACTCTATATAAACTCGTATATTACAAGTCACGTAAAAAAAAAAAAAAAACACTATAATGTCAGGTCGGATACGAGTAGAATCATTCGTGTAGTGATAATATTTAAAAAGTATAGGTACAGAAAAAACAATAATAGTAATGTAATTTATTATTCTGAACCCAAACAAAGTAATTCGGGCATAATAAGGTATGCGATAACACACACACACACAAAAAAAAAAAATACTATTATTGTTTTTCCGACTTTTTTTTTTTTTTTTTTTTACTACCACTAGGTGGTAGTATTTATTAATTTTTTCTCTTATTTTATATTTAAACTATTGGTGGACGTGATTATAAAATGTCACGACGCACCGTTTATTACGCCTGCCTGACGCCACTGTTATCATGTACGGCTACACGGAACGATATTATTATTATTTATTATTATCGTAGAACAATTTCAAAAGCTTTAACGATTCACAGTAAAATTAATACGGAAATATTTTGATTAGGTTTTTTATTATTATTATTATTATTACCCGTTATTTGTAGTGTAAAGGGTTAGGTTCTGGCATTTTTACTTTCCGGCTATTTTATTTTCTGGAAAACTATTTTGTGCTAAACTAGCTATTTACTCTGTTTTTTTGGTCTGTGTTTATTTTACTTTCTGGATTTCTAATGTGCTGGGAAATTACGAGGGCCCGTTCTACGTGATCGCTGTCCCTCCCCTGCCAATTGGAGCTGCGCACCCTTATACGAGTATAAACAGTAAAACCTCTATATAATGGAATCTATATGCGTATTAAAAAAAAAAAAAAAAAAAAAAAAAAAAATGATATTTTAGGTATGTAAATAGTTCGTACAACGTAAATGTATACTTTATGATTATAATGTTTTTATTATGAATTTATATTTAAATGTGTTTTGTGTGTAATACTCAGAAATTAAATTTTAAAAACTAAAAGAAAAAAAAACATATAACATATTACCGTTTTAATAATTAAGAAAAATAATTTGGAATATTTGGCTAAAGTTTCTATTGTGATTAAAGGGGGGCAACACGTTCAGCACATTCTCGTGCTTGAATTTGAAAATGTGGCTGAACAATTTTGTAATTCGTCAAAATACGAGCTAATGATAATGTTCAGATTACGTTATTTCCAATACATTACATATAATATTCATATTTCAATAGTTTTGTCAAAATAAATCTTGAGAAATCATTTCGTGTTCCGTTCACACTCGGGAAAAAAAATTCCCCGCCCCTCCAACGGCATGGTGTGGGTATTCCTATTATACCGCACGTAAAATACCTAGGGATCATAATCGACAAAAGATTAACTCCGGGACCCACGCCTAAAGAAATCTAAACGCAAATTGCCAAATAATCGCCTACACATACTTCGCCCAATAATAAAAACCAAACTTTGTACAAATCTCTTTTAAGGCCCATTTGGACATGTAGCACACAAATCTGGCCAAGCGCCCCAATTACAAACCATTCAAGCATTCCAATCCATATCCCTCCGTCTCATAGCCTCTGCTCCGTGGTATGTCACAAATAATGCACTCCACAAGGACTTGAAAATCCAAACTGTTGAGCAACTTACCGAACTTACTATTACATTAAATTTCACAAAAAATTACAGCAACATCGAAATCCTCTTATATCCCACCTATCCTCACTTGCACTACCTGAAAACCCTCCTCGTCGCCTTAAAAGGCGCCGGTCTCGGGATCTTTTGTAATAAAAAAAAAAAAGTCTATAAATTAGATTTAATTTTAAATCTGAAGGGTTCTATCACTGGACGGTCTCCCCCTTACCATGTCGTTCTGTTTGTCTTCGTTATTGTTTTTTTTTTTCACATTTGCTTACATTTGTGTTTTGATAATACAGATTGTAAATTTTCAAAAAAAAAAAAATTACTTTTATTTTCCGTCATAGAGTGGGGTATTTATACAAATCAAACGACGAATGTTTCCGTTTAGTATCTTTTCAGAAACGGCCAATTCATATAAATGTTAAAATCGGCCCGTCCAAAAGCACCCGGCACACCCTCGCGAAAAACTACGGTGAGGGGGAAAAAAAAAACGTGAACGAAATCAATATTATCCAAAACGAAGAAACCGTCGTGTTCCGCGTACCAAAATATAGTATTTTTTTTTTTTTTTTTCGAAGCCGATGGATCTGAATGCGGGTACCAGTTTTAATATTCGAACCAGCGCACTGGCCGGCGAGTAGGGGGGTGGGAGGGGGGCACTACTGGAAATGTTAAAAAAAAAAAAAGAGACCGGTAAATATATGTCAATCGTGTGCGGCCGTATTATTATTATTATTATTATTATTATGACGACGGCGGGAGAACCGCCAGACAAGGCCGGGACTCCGACTATAAGTATAGGTAGGAATACGCGCTAAACTGGCCGCACGTAGGCCTCGTACGTACGTACGTACGTATTTTTTATATACATATATATATATATATAAAAAAATTATTACCGGCGTAATATTATTATGCGCACGCCGGTTTACCGATATGGTCATACGACTTCCCACTGCGAAACGAGACGAGGACCGCCGTAACCGGGCTCCAGTAGTTACCAAACACGTCGGAATATTTATTCCCCGGACTATGTAAAAATAATAATAATAAAAGAAAAAAAAATAAATAAATAAATATTTAACAATACCGCAGTGCGCAGATCGGGTGTACGGATTATTCGTTGTTTCCGAGACATATGCGTTAGAAGGGTCTTTTTGTTTTTCCGTTGTTCTTCTCGCGATACGACCCCGCGCGGCCGGGGTAGTACAAAAATCAAAAAAAAAAATAAACGATTTAAAATATCGGTTTCCCTCATATTTTTAATATTTTTTTTTTTTTTTTGACGAAAATCGCCCTCCGAATTACGTCGACAGTTCGATTTTACGTTTTCTAATTCATTTTTTTGCTCGCCGCGATCTCTAGAAATCGTCGCTATAGATCCGAGTTTTTACCCGGTCCGGCGTACGCCAAATAACAAATAACCTAACGGCCCGGGATTTTCAAAACTACGGTCGAAATTTCAACACATTTAATTATCTATAAGGTAAAAACGAGTGGTTTTTTTTTTTTTTTTTTTTTTTAAGAGTATTTAATCTGCGCAAAAGCAATTAAAAAATAATTAAAAAACGGGTAATTTCTTTACGTGTTGACAAATTTTACGGTCGCCGCCCTCTACGGAAATCCGTTTTTAACATTTCGACGCTCTACGAGGGAAATGTTTTTTTTTTTTTTTTTTTTTTCTATCGCGTAGCCCACCCCCTAAACAGTAATATATTTATACCTACGGCGACGTGATATATATTTTGGAAACTCCTGAACGCCCGCCGTCGTATATAATATTATTTATATATATATATATATATATATATATACACATTTGATTAGAATAATAATAATAATAATATGTCGTATACGGCGTGTAGACACCGGCGGGGGGAGACGAGGAGCGATTATATTTTAGACTCGGCTTATACGCCGCGCGCACTCGCGATTCGACCGGCGTACTCGACGGGTTGGGTTATTTATTAAAAAAAAAAATAATAAACCTAATAAAAAAAAAGTGCGTAGAGAGAAAGACAGACGGAGAGAGAGACAGAGAGAGAGCATCGCGCGAAACGTTGAATTTGAACGAATATTTTTTTTTTTTTTTTTTTTATCATTTTTTTCACGCGTTTCTTTTAATTATATTTATACAGGAAGAGCTCGACGACGTTTTCAACCAGTTGTCCAAGAAATCGGAACAGCCCGGACTGCAGCTGGCCGCGGACTGGCCGCCGCCGCCGCAGCCGCCGTCGCCGTCGCCGTCGCCGTCCGACCGCGACGCGAATAACGCCGTTCGACCCGGCCGGAGGAACGGTCACGTTGTTTACGACAGTTTGGTAGTCGACGATTTCGGCCGCCCGTACTGCGACGACGTTATATTCGAACTGAAACTGCCCGAACGGATCATATGCCAAGCGTGTTCCGAAATAACGAGTCAGTATCCGTTATTATTACCCGTATCCGTTATTTTTTTTTTTTTTTCTATTTTTTATTACCGGTACACCTGCCGTAGTACCGTACGGGTTTGTATAAGGGAATTTTTTTATCGCCCATTTAATACGACTTTTTATTGGCCCCGTAAATACACGAAATACACAACGATCCGGGACGATAAATAACACATTTATTCCAACGAGACATTCGTCACTCTATTAGCTTATTTGCTAACATTTTCACGTTTCTCACTAGACAATTCTATCTGTAACGCAACTATTTCGACTTTTCTGGGGGTTTTTTTCTTTTAATTTTTAGATCTATGTTCGTATGTTTAGATTCTATAACGAGGAAGGCATTGGTTTTACAAATATAACACTTTTTTTTTCCCCATACAGTACCTCAAAAGATGCGACATTTCTAGCGCGGCGGTGCTTCACTTGAAACGATTTTCAAAATTCTCAACAGTTTGCCCCCTCCCCCATCCAGGTCTTTTTATTTAAACTGTTTTTTTTTTCTATTAGTACACATAGCCCAAATTATTCGTATCTCGAAAGATGATGATTTTTTTGACCGATTTGTAAATTATTCAAAAAAATGTCTATAGATTCCCCTTCCCCCCGCCACCCCCTAACAGTTTCTCTATAAAACTAAAAACAATTATTATAAATTATGTTTTATTTGTGTTGATTTCTCGATTACCTTAAGAATCACCTAAATACAGTACCAAAAATTTTGAGCGTTATCGATTATAAATATAAATGCGGTATAATTTATCCGGTTAACATATCGTACCTCTGAAAGAATAGTGAAAAAAAATTACAAAAAAAAAAATGTTAATTTTTGAGTTATTCACACTATTAAATTGCATCCTCTACAGTTTAGTAAACGATTATTTTATTATTATTTAATTTATTTAATAATATAGACTGTACGATTGTGAAATGTCTTTATTTCCGATCATAATAAAATATAGTACACTTCTGAGACGTGACTTTATTCTGATCTGACGACTAAATGTTGTCTACGTTATTATCCTAACCTAACTTAACCTTAAGAACAAGGGATAAAACTACTCGCTCAGAATCACTTAAACACAGTACCAATAATTTTGAGCGTTATCGATTATAAATATAAATGCGGTATAATTTATCCTGTTAACATATCGTACCTCTGAAAGAATAGTGAAAAAAAAATGTTAATTTTTGAGTTATTCACACTATTAAATTGCATCCTCTACAGTTTAGTAAACGATTATTTTATTATTATTTAATTTATTTAATAATATAGACTGTACGATTGTGAGATGTGTTTATTTCTTTAGTTCATAATAAAATATAGTACACTTCTGAGACGTGACTTTATTCTGATCTGACGGCCAAATGTTGTCTACGTTATTATTCGTGGATAACGTCGTATATCAAGAGTAACCGATCGAAAATCCGATCGTTTTATAGTGAGACACGACAAAACGTTAAAAGTAATTTTCTCAACGTGTCATATTCCGAGTTGTGTCACTGTTATTATTTCGGGTGTGCGACGTCCCGTTGCAATTTATCGATTGTTTTTACGCGAAACCGTAACACGTCACAGTATATTGTAATATAATTTTACAGATCGCGATTTTTTATACGCGGACCCGGCTTATACTATTAAAAAAAAAAAAAAAAAAAAAAAATTATACGCTTAATAATTTTTTTCTTTTCCCGCCCCGCCCCGTTACATTTATTTACGTGTTGCGTTTTCGTTTAGCCTATCCCGCCGCGGACATCAATTCCGACCGTATTTTGGACAACATGCGCTACCGTCTGTCGTCCGCCAAACGCAGACGGTCCAGGGCTTTGAACACCGCGGCGTGCAACCCACCCGTGCTGCCCGGTTGCTACGACGACAGCTCGGCGGCCGTGTTGCTCAAAGTCAAAGTGCTCAACACGCCCCCGGCCCCCGTCCGGAATTCGTCACTGAACCGTTTTCAGACGATCATCGCTCAACAACAGAAACACGTGAGTACCAATAATATTCTAGTGGCCGGTACTACCCGGTCTATGCCCGGGGTTTTTTTTTCTTTATCAAAACCGATATTTTTGGCGAAAAAACGTTAATGTTAATAACGTCTCTGGAATATGAAAAAAGTGTTACGAAAAACCGACATATCGGATTGGGTATCGGTATAGCAAATATATCGGAATGTCGGAGGAAAAAAAAAAATCATAACTCACCGCTACCAATACTAATAATACAAATGATATATAAAGGTAGTGGATCGATAACAAACAAAAAAAAAAAAAAAAAACATTTTATATTAATAAATATAACGAGAGGATTTTTAATTTTGGTTTTAATGTAAAACCGCCTATTATAAAAATTAAAAGAGGACATTATTCCGGTGGGGGCAAGACGATTCGTTTTTACCCATTTTTTTCCTTCCACATATAACCTTCAGTTTACCGTTTGGAACTATTACGACTATTTCAAACATTTTTAAATCACGAAAATAACGAATCGTCTAGCCCACCGGAATTATCGACCTCTTTTACTTTAATACAAACAAATTAAGGATTGCGTCATTGGAAATCGACGGGTACCTCTTTCTACAGTGGTTCCCAACACATTTTTATTTTACGGCCCCTTTATAGATTTTCAAAACTCGTCCCCGCGTAAATTAAAAATCGATGACCTTTTGTAAATAATAAAACTAAATCGTTTTTCCTTTTATCTCCCGTTCATGTAAAGTAAAAATGATTACGACTAAATTGTAATTGTACCCCGCGGTGACTGCTTTGCGCGTCCCCGGTAATGCGTTCGCGCCCCTCTCCGCCCCATGTTGGGAAACACTGTCTTAATATAAAACGCACGCGCCGCCGACTGCTGTACAATAGAGTCGGGAATATATTCTGTTCTCGTGTTGACGTCGAAATGTCGTATTTATTATTCAAATATTCGTAAACTATTTCGTTGTGCAGTTTGAACGACAAGCAGAGACCGGTGTCTGCGGCGGAGGTCCCCTGGAAGCGACCACACAGACGTCGCCGACTTGTAGCCGATCGTCGAGTTTCACCTGGTTGTCCGACCGTTCGGACACGGGCAATTGTTCGTCGGCCGAAGGAGAGGAAGAAGAAGAAGAAGAAGAAGCCGTGACACCGTGCAGTTCTACCGACGATTCGGTGACCGACCACCACGCGTGCAGTTGCGGATCTTCCACCGAATCGTCGGCTACGCCTCCCGGACGGTCCGACGAACCAGAGTCCGGCATAGGGACCGCGTCGCCACCTCATCACCGGTACTCAAAATGTAAGTTCCGTTTATTTTTATTTACAAAATTATGGTATGTCCCCCGCGGGATCCCATATAGTCTAGCGCCGAGTTGCGGACAAGTAATATTCGTCTAGATATACAAATGACAAAGAATATTTAAATTATCTCAGATAAGATGTCGGATAAATAGAATTAACCTAGATAAAAAAAAAAAAGAGAAAACTTTTTAGTTGAAATTATTTTTCAGATCATTATGGCTAGCTACTATAGCAAGTAATACAGATTTTATTTTTATTAACTAAAAGTAAAACGTACGAGTACAATTTAAAATATTTCTCTAAAGTTTATTTTTCGCTACTGTATATTAAATCGTAAATCCCGTGATTTCAATTAAGTGTTTGTATAACATGTATCGTCTAAATCAGGGGTGGCGGCATGAAAAAGTTATACATTGAACACGTTACCGTGGAAAATGACTAAAAGAGCAAGCAAGACAAGGAAAGAGTAGAATTATATGGAAAAAATGCCAAACATTTATGATCACAAGAAAAAGTATAGTTAGTGTATTGATTTCGGGTATTATAGGAGGAACTTTGAGAGAAATTGAGTAGAGTATATCCGGACATTTTCGGTCAAGATGGGCTAAAGTCAGTTTTCGGTGAAAATGTGATGATATACAAGTATAAAATGTGATGTTTATTTTTGTGTACTAGACGGGGTCGTATCCCGACCACTAAAGTTACAAACAAATAGACATTATACCAATGTCGAAAACACAAATATTTATACTGTATTTCAAAAGACCAATCCTAAACTGAGGCTTTAAAGTTAAATTCGACTTTTCAAATTCTTGAAATCCGCTTCAAAGTTGTCTCTCCGGTAGACATTTCTTACCCACGAACGTTTAAAACGGTCATGGATCGAACTGGGAAGCTTGAGAATGTATACGATATTAGGGTGTCCGTTGTTTATACGAGAAGAATTTTTTTTTTTTTTTAATTTTAAAGAGTGCTGGCCGTACATTCGTTCCAATACATCTAAATATAGAGTCTACGAAATTTGAACTCGATTCGACCGGGGCGCAATTTAAGCTCAACATTTTATGAAAAAGCGAACATTTTTGTATTTTTGCGTAAACTTCATTAAATCCAAATGTTACGAAAAACCGTATAGTCATTTGATTTAAACGCCACTGTTAGTAGAATTTAATTTTTAAAAAGATCATTGTTTATTTCGACGTTGAAACGCGAGCGTGTAAAAAAAGAAAAAAAAACCGCCAAAGTCGAACATTTTTAATTTTAATCTTTTACTATTATAATTCCAGCGACGAAAGGAGTTTTTTTTTCTCGATTAAACGTTTGAAATTCGACTTTATTTTTCGAGTTGGCGTTTTTTTTTTTATTATAACTATTCCCACAAATCCTACACGCGTATTATTATGTATTATAATGACATTAATTTTACGATGAGACCTACTTTTTACATTCATATATTACCAGCTCATTTGTTTTTACTGCTTGTAGAACATATTTTGTGTCATTTGTATATATATCTCCGTATATTATTTTTCATTAAATCGTTTTTTTTTTTTTTTTATATATTATTTTTGGATATATACACTATAAATATAAAACACGAATCCTGTGCGCAGTGCACGGTCTGGTCATCTGTGTATATTTATTCGTCTGTGCGCTAGCAGTGTTTACGTTTTCTCGTGGAGTCTCGGTCGATCCAGCGAAAATTCTTAATATTATATCCGACTCGTAACTGCGGGGCACTTGAATTAGTGTATACAACTTTTATTTTTTTTCCATTTGTATATTATTGTATTCGAATTAAATATCGCATCGGACTTGAACTGAACGTCGAAACGCGAGATTTTTCTTATACTATAAGTGTTATGATTATTGTATTGAACATTACTAGCTGCCATTTTCCCGGCCTTGCTCGGGTCAAGTTCCGGTGGTCCGGAATCGTTGCTAAAAACGGCCAACACTTTTTTTTATGGTTAATCTTTTCAATTTATTTTAAAAACTGGACTCTTTTCCCCGCGACAACCGAATCAAATGAGTAATAACAACTGGGTAATTTTTCCATCAGAGTCGCCGAGGAAACCCATAAATCAACATAAATAATTTGATTTTCGTACCAATAATACCGACAAAAAAAAATAAATAAATAAAACCCCCGTGCCAGCACCCCTTAATTTATATTTATCAAAATAAAAAATAGCCCATGTTTATCGGGGATAGTGTTTAGCTTTCTGTCGGTGAAATAAATTTTAAAATCGGTTCGGTTGTTTCAGAGATTACCCCCTACATTCAAACAAACGAATTTTACCTCGTTAAAATGTCATATAAGTATAAATTTTATACGTATATTATGGGAGACGAGAAATCGTGAATGTAATGGATACATTACGAAAATTATAGGGTAACGCGGTGGGATAAACGAGAAGATGACGTACAATACTATACATAGATAAATATGAAATTGTGAGTAGGCACACTGCACTTTTATCACGTTAAATATCACTGTAGACGATAAATATCACAACATTTTACTTCGTTAAATTAATTTACATTTTTGTTGTAATAAATATAAAATTATTTAAATTATAGGTAACTCGAGATTTTTCGGATATCGTTTTGACGTAAGACGCCTAATATAGAAAAATATGTAATAAAAATAATTTTATGTTTTTTTTTTTTCTATTGCGAGTTTTGTTATTTTGTGGGAGGGGCACTGCTCCAGTGGCCCCCACTTGTATCTGCACTTGTGTCATAAAATGTACAGTAGTTTCTCTGTAGATAAAAACGGTTATGCGTGCGAATTTTATGCGAGAAGTACGTATATTATTGGAGATATTTTGTCGGTGTAGGACGAGCGATATATATATATATAAAAAAAAAAAAAAAATTCGCCTATAGAATCTCATAATGTTATTGTTGCGTGCGTGTTGTCGTGCAGCGGGAAACCAGAAATGCCGGAGGAAAGAAACGTGGGAGAGACTGCAGAGACGGCACGCCGACCGACGTATGACGGCGAAACACGCGGAACCGGCGGCGGTGTCGGTGGCGGCGATGTGGGCGCCGGAAGAGCATAACGGTGGCAGCGACGGGACAGCGGCGGCGTCCACTGCCGGCCGGCCGTCCCGACCCGACCGACTCCCTTTGACCAGCGACCGTCATCTGGAGAAGATCGTCTACGAGTTGCCCAGCCCCACGACGGTCTCGTTAAACGGCAGCGGCCGCGGCGGCGGCGACGACGACGACTCCGGAGACGTACCGCCCGAGTTGGCCAGCTACAAGAGCTCGTCGGCTCCGCACCTCGTTCAGAAGCACTGCGCTCAGACGTTGCCCAGGACCAAATATTACGACGGCCCGGAGGTAGGTGATGGCTACGACCTGTGTCGTATAATATATTTTCGGGTGACGGGTCGAAATATCTGCTTGGGAACGTTTTCGCCTCGTCCTCTATCCGTTTGGCTTCGGCCCTTACTACAAAACAAAAAATTATACCCCTAAACGGGGTGGCGTGCCCGGGAATTTTCGACAGGAGGAGATGTAGACCTAAATAATAATTGTCGAGTCTTCTTCTATCCTAACTGGACAATGTGTATTTTAAAACCGGATCCAAAACTGACAATTTTTATCTAACAAATCGAGCTTTTCCTTTTCTTTTACCTTTGGCTGAAACGTCTACATTTCACGGTTAAATCACTAAATTAATACTCATAAATGTTAGATTTTTTTTTTTGTTAACCAGTGGGGGGGGGATTATAACCCCTATCCTCTCCCCCGTGCCACTGCCCCTAAACACACCTACCCCGCCACCTATCCCTGTTCTCTGCGGCTATTCCTTTGGGTTTCTTACCACGATCTTCCCACCTTGACCTTATATGGTCTTCCTAATGATCATAATATGATTTTTTTTTTTTAAACCGATAATTATTTAAAATTGAAAATAATTTTTAAAACACTGTACAAGTTTTATAAATTTTGAAATATCGGTTTAAAATACGAGCAATCAGTCTAAAATATTTTAACATGTCTGTTTAGACTGTTTACGTGTGTCCATAGGTTTAAATGAGATCGATATAGTTTTAAAGTATCTAGAAAAATGGTTTAAAGGGGTGATTGGAGCAAGTTTTCCAAATTTTCTCCAATTTTGGGCAATGTGAAATTATTTTTTGTTTTATTTTATTGAACCGTACAGATAAGACTTTTCCTTCAATCTACTGCCCGATACCAATTTAAGGGGAATGGATACGGTTATTTTTTACAAATGAATATAACGTCTGAAACCGATAATCCGTACAACATTTTGAACACAGATTCGTATTGTGTACTCTAATTTTCTATGTTTCGATCGAGACGATTTGTGATATTCGATTGTATCGATAAAATATTGAATTTAAAGTTTAAAAAAAATATATATATATATATCAATTTTCATTATTCGTATACCAAATTACACGTTAGATTTTACGAATATCGAAACTCAGACCGTACAAAATCGTATTTGTTTTCGGAATTCAAATCCGTCAATCCCAATGCAATCACGCGCTTTTGTCGTCTGGATTTCGGGTCGCTGTACGTGTGGTTTTTTTCCAACCACCCCCACTGCACCCCCTTAAAAAAACACATATTACATTATAGAAGTTCTGTAATATTTACCAAAAAAAAAAAAACAAAAACGAAATAATATCAATACCTACACCAAACAGAGATATTTCGACCGGTCATTTATAATATTGACGGAGTGTGTTATTGACCGAAACGTTATATTATTTATTATTTTTCGGACGTGAAATTGACCGACGCGACGTTGTGTTTTGTTTGTTTAGGACGGCTACAGGAAACAGCTCAAATGCCACTCGGAACGATACTTGGCAGGTAATAATAAAGCAATATAGCAATAATAGTAACAATAAACATTTTCTCTTGGGTATACGCAAATAATATACCCGAGTCGTGCAGTCGCTCAAATGTGCAGAGGGGAAAAACTCACGTTTATAGCTTTAGAAAAATGCGCAACAACTGACTCGCGGGGCCCGATTAATCAACGGGGCTGATTATCCCTAGAGCAGCCTAGGGCACCGCCGATCGGCCGACGTTAAATTTTCCAGGGCGCCCGTAAAACTATTGTTATTGTTTTCCAATTGGATATTGTTTCAAAAAACAATTATTATTTTTATTTTTATTATTATTGCTCGATAATATTTTATTACGTATATAAGATATCTCGGAATACAAGAATACAGGAACAAACGGAATACAGAGGAAAATGTATTTTTAGTACATTATTTTGTTTGTAGTTTTATTATTAAAAAAAAAAAAAAAAACAGTATCCAATGAGCAAAAGTTAATGCTATTTGAAACCATGATTTGATTTTTTTTTTTTTTTTTCCGTTGAACCGGTACCGGCGTCTTTATTTTATAACGTTTAGAAACCGGAGTGGAATTTTAACGACCAACCCGGGAACCAGAACCGAACAAATCATTAAGTTTCCTTCCAGTCCCCGAACCCGACCCCACTCGGTTGGCGGGGCCGATCCCTCGATCGCTCAAAGGACCCGGCCTGTCCGTAACACCACTCGATTTCGACCTTTCACGCGCGTTACAAAATAATAATTCGCCGACGACGTCCCGGCGGCAAACGGAATATATTATTATAAAATACACAATTATTCGGTACAACCGTAGGTAGTATTTAAATATTGTAACGGTGCGAGAACCGTTTTTTTTTTTTTTTTTTTTTTTATAATATACGAGTACCTATACGTACGGCGGTGCCCGATAGCCATTGCGAGAAAGCGCTAATTTTTTTTATTATTATTATTTTCAATAATAAAAAACGCGCGCCCGGGGCAACGTTTCGCATTCTTCCTGGCCTACCGGAGTGCGTTTTTATCAGTTCTCTTATCGGGTTTTCAACCGACAATACTTTTGATTTCAGTATATCGACGCGTACCAATATTATTAATATATATATATATATAAGTAAGTATTATTATTATGGTATTTATCGTTGCTCTTGTGCGGCACAGCGTGTGGGTCTCTCTCTCACTCTCTCTCTCTCTCTCTCTCTCGGCACACCATTATGTTTTTAATTTTTTTTATATACTGTATTGTTTTACAAGGCCGCAATAGTACGTATAGGTATAGGCGGTATACCCGTACCGTGTCTATAGGTGACATTTAATATAACAATGAACAAATGATATAAAATGAAAGGGAAAAAAAATAACACGTCCGATGATATAGCGCTACGAGATACGTATAATGGTACACGGTGTTTGTCTATAATTGGTCTACCCTCGGTGCTTACTTGATATAATATTCAAATTCGTATGTATAGTTGTTGGTTTTTTTTTTTTTTGTGCTTAGCCAGGCTGGTATTGTAATAGATCGCCGGCAGAGCTCGTGGCAACAGTTTAAAATAAATCGCCCCGAGATGATCGAAAACTTATTATACGTACTAATGGGGGAGAGTTGGGGCCGTATACTCTCGCAACTATTGAAAATATAATATTATTGATCGTAAACGCTAAACAATTCTGCTGCTCAGCTCAATATAATAGCCTTTGGTGTTATCTGAGCGCAGGCGGTTTTGATTAAACGAGGTTTTTTATTATTATTTTTTTTTTTTTTAAATACATGTATACAAGTTGGAGAGCTTATTAGTAGATAACCGAGGACTAATATTCATAGATAACAAATAAATAAAAATTTATTGTCTACGCTAGTACTAATAGTCCGCGCCGATGCCGTCGTTGATAAAAAAAAAAAAGGTCCGGTGGCCAATCTCTTGTATTACACGATCTCTAGGTATATGTCTAGTGATTTCATATTATCGGTTAATATTTGAATTTTTCTACGTTAAGATATTTGCCGTAAACTGCGTCCATAGCATGGGTTGGGGGGGAGGGATTTGACTTTAATTTTCCTTTTTTAAAAGTTTTATTCAACGATGTTCTTACTGAACGTCTTCATTTAAATAGTGACGATGAGTCGGAGTTGGCCTAGTTATCAGTTATTACCGATAACCGCGGATCCGAATTCGGGCCACGCTGATCGAACAATGTTTTGAACGAAAAATTACACCATCGTTGATAAAAAAAAAAATAAAAATAATAAAAAAAAAAAAGGTCCGGTGACCACTCTCTTGTATTACAGGCACTCCGGCTGGGTATGCGCCGAACGAAACAAATCCGGCCGAATCTGTTTCAACGTTACGACGATTGTTGATTCACTATGGGCCGAGAATATTCAATTTATACGTTCTATTCGAATATAACGTAATAAAATATATATATATATCCGATTTGGATATCCGACGAGAAACGTTCGCGATTTAAACCGTACTTAGTGTACATCGATCTTGTTTCGCGTATTTTTCAGTTTCACCTTTTTTTTTTTTCGGCCCGTGGGGGTACACACATTCGGCAAACAATTACGTTATTGAATTGAAATCACCATCTCGACAGTAAAGACAGTGACAATAATATATTCCCTCCGTATCATAATCCGACGGACACATATGAATTGACTATTTATTTGCACCGTTTTAAAATTGCGATTATTACCCATATAAAATAATAATAAAAACCAATGGGGGGGGAGTTGTTTTTCTTTTTTTTTTTTAGTGTATTTCGGTTTATTTGAAAAAAGACGACGATATTGCTTTAAAGAGTAAATTACGTATCTCTTTGCAGTTTATTTTCTCAAAACATTTCAACGAAATGTTCTACGAAAAACTACATGAAATAATTAAAGAAAAAAAAAAAAAAAAACAATAAACGACTTCTTTAAAATACGTATAACGATTATTATTTTAGTATCTGGTTCTCGTAATCGTACTGTAGTTACATAAAAACTTAAAAACATAAATTATTTACTCTAAAAAAAAAAAAAAAAAAAACATTAATGAAAAGAGAAAAAAAAACAATTCCTCTCCGGAATCTTAAATGAATAACTCATAATTTATATGCTAGGTACTTTTCTTAGAGAAAAAAAAAAACACAAAAACATCATATTCTAGATTAAATTTTGTTGGTTTTGTTTTATTTTTTTGGGGTGGGGGGGGTGGGGCGAGTGATTTATTTTTTAAGTAGATTCACTGTTTTAGGTTTTTGAATTTTAAGCAGATATGTATACCAACAATAATTTATGATAATTTATTAAAAAAAAAAAAAAAAAACTTAGTTTATGTATTTTATGAATAAATACTATTATAACTATTTATTACGTAAATGGCTTATGCATATATTAACGAGAAATAATAATATTGTTTAGGTGTAAAAAACAATAACCATACATCTATAACGATAATATAATACGAAAACAATACGTATTCCATAAAAAAACCGCACAGAGTTAATATAATTATAATAATTAATATTAAAAAAAAAAAAGGGCGTGTATTTTAAAAACGAAAATCGTTTCGGCTTGGGCGTACGTATATTTGTTTAGTGACTGTCGGAAACAATTATTTCGACGCGTTATTATTTATTTTTAAATACAAGTAAAAAACATAACGATTAATTATATCAACGATTGCGGTTTTTTTTTTTTTTTTTTTGTTATTGTTGGCAACTGCTTATAGACAATAATTGTCGATTGTACCATCAAAACATAAGTACCTGGAGGCGTGTAGGCATAGTCGTGTAAAAAAATAATAATTTTTTGAAATGATACAGTCGTTTTAAAAACGTTGAACGTTATATTGAGAATGATTGAAAAACGATGCGTCTTGCACTCCGGAACATTGTCCTCTTTTCGTTTTATAATAGGCGTTTTACTCTAATACTAAAATCTAGCGAGTTCTACTCAGTCTACGTAAGCATTCGAGTAAACAAACGCCTACTCTTAATATCCGAAAACGGTTTATTTTTATTATTATTCGTTATAATGGCTTTTACAACCAGTGTCGAGTCTTATCTAGATAATATTTTTGTATAAAGATACAAGATAAAAGTATCTTTGTATAGATGACAATTTTGTTATTTATCTAAAGTAATTTATCTAAGATCAAAAATAATTATCTAGATAAAATATACCTAAAAAATAAATAAAATAAAACGTAGAAAATATTAAATATTAACTTGTTTAATTTTAGTTTAAAAAATCGTTGTTATAGTGATTTTTTGGAGTTACTATATAAAAACAAAACGGTTTTTTTATCTAGATAAATTCCACTTGTCTATTATTTTATTTGTTATCTTTATCTATATCTAGGTGCAATTATTATCATTTATATCTATCTCGATACATTTTACTTGGACGCGTTTCAACGCTGTTTACAACTCGAAGAATTTTCGCCACCAAAACAACATCACATCATATCTATCCCTGTCTCGGATCACGTCTCTCCAGTCTTTCGCTCCCAGATTCACTTAGGTCTATGGCAACGATCTGGAAGATCATTTCGCCGTTAAAAAAAAAAAAAAGATGTTACAACACATTTGGTTGAATTTCCCGCGTGTATTTTTATGCATTTTTAATTTAAATATTGCATGGTTATAAATAAATAAAAATATAATTCATCAATTTATATACAAAATACATATTAAATATACACACATAGAATAAATATATACTAGCTGTCCAGCAAGACGTTGCCCGTAGATAATAAAACAAATTAAATTTTTTACATCCGTGCTCCCAATAAGATACAATCTAGAATCTAACACTAACCAAAAAGAAAAAAAAATATATTATTTAAGTATTTTAACGATCAGATTCGTGTGCGAACCCCTATTAGGAGTGAAATTTCCAAAAATCCCTACTTGTTGCACGTCTACGTTATATAATAAAGAACCCATGTGTCCAATTTCGAGTTTCTAGACCCAGTCGTTTTTGAGATACTTGACATAACGAAAAATATATAGGTTTTACTACGAAATGTACTTTTTTTCTTTTTTTTTAAATTAATTTTATTCCGCCTTGTTTCAGCTCCGATTTACAAGTGAAGCGCCTTTTTTGAATACATTTTTTTATCGGTTGGTGCGTTGGTTTTTTGTAGTTTTCTTTAATAAAGTGGCGAGAAAACCTCCGGGCGAACGGGAATATTTACGAAAAAATGTTTTCTGATTTTCTAACGTTAATATCGATTTTGTCTATTCGTTGTAATTCAGTTAGAAATAATCGTATGGAGTCGTGGTATTTCCGTCGAACATTTACCAGACAATTTTCAAAACATCCTGGCGTATTTTCGAGTTATTTTAAACGGGGGCGGGGGGATAGAATTATGCCGGCAACTCTGAAATGCTCTGAATAGAATTTCCGGCGCCGCTCTACTGGCACATTAGTAATCAATTACAATCATCATACTCGCCACCAATACGATAAACACAAAAACCTTATCAACCCCCTAGGCCCGCGACCTAGGTATAATTTGTTTTATTCAAACGAGAGATTTCGGTATATAGTAACATTGTAATAAATATTTATAAGACGCGGGAGTCGGCGGCATTTGTAGTGAAAAAAAATAATAATAATAATAATAATAATCGTTATTATATGTCGGTTATATTGTACCTGCGCGTATATTTAATACAGTGTTTAAATAAGAGTGATTTCACAAACGTCTGTATTTATACAAGTGATTAGCGACGAACGGAAAACGCGTTAATGTGCAGCTATAAACCGATCGAATAATATCGTATATATTAATAATATATTATTTAGCGTTTGACGTCGCGCGGTCGCGGTTTTCGGCGGTCGGCCGATATTGTAGGTTATTCCCGTGGTATACAGAGCGATTGTTTTATCGCCCGGCGTACAGCCGGTACGCGTACGGTTGACGTGCGTATGGTGCCGCACGGGGCCAATTATTGCATTGTGAACTCTCGTCGTGCCCGATCGCACGGCGAACGGGGAAAAATAGTCCCGTTTTATTCGATTAAATTATTAATTATTAATATTATTTTATACGACGTCGAGTTTTATTTAAAAGAAATCTGCCCGTTTCGTCGACGTTCGAAATATCGTTTAGGAGATTATGGGCGATTTGCATACGAATAATTTGAACAACAGGTGCGCGTCTACCGGTGCAGCGCGGTCCCCGCGGACTTTTCGAAAAACTATATCGTGTCTATTCTTCCGACTTGTAAGCCAACCCCACTTAGTAGCGGTTTAAAATGGTTTAAAATTGATCGTTGTCCGTATTATTCGTTTGCTTTTTCAAGTAAAATCGTTCCACTTACTTACTGGTATGTTTTTTTTATCTCGGCGCACTGAGTATTTTAATAAGCATTTATCGATATCCAATTATGGAGTCATCCTCATTTTTTGTTCATATTTCCGTTTCATAATTCACGATAACGTATTTGTTGTTGCAATGTTGAAGTTCTTTAGCGATTTCGCGTTTTTTACTGTCGTCTTTTTTTTAACTAAAGATATCAAACCGTCTGAAACCGTATAGGAATTTACGCTTATTATTTTCCATTTCACGACTATGTTGTACCGAATGTACAGCACGATTTTCTGTTCTTACCTTAATACAAATGTTACATTTGTGTAGTTCGATATAACGAAAAATTCGAGACAAGCGACGGTTTGACATAATAAGTATTTACTGTATTACAAAATACGGTTTGAGTGTTGTACGATCAAATAAAACAAAAAAATCGGTTTGCGGGAGGCACGAGCGCTTAAAATGGGAGGCGCGAAGTAAACGTTTGTATTCATCCGTTTCGGGATTTTAAGATTTTGAAACCGCATTAAAATGAGAAATATCCCGGAATCAGAAAAGAGGTTTGGGAACCGTTGCCGTGTATAGAATCAATAACTTTGATCGATTTATCGATACAGTAACGAGATAAAAGAATTAACGGATAAAACGGAGAGTGGCAACATCAATAAAGCGCAGATAAGTCGTTGTAAAAGTTTTGATTTTAGAGTTACAAGTTCGATTGCTTTAGGGAACGCTGTGTATTATTATGTAATTTCACGATCCTTGGGAATTTCTCAAGGGACATTTCAATACAGACGATATATTTGAGATTTGAGGGGGTGTTCAGGACGTCATCCGACCCACAATTAATTTTTGGCCGGTGAAATTGGCCACTGGACGAGTTTATGTACATTAGGGACCAATTGTATATACGTTTTATAAAGAAGAAAGTATTTACTACACCATGGCCCAGTGATTTTTTTTTTTCATATTTGTTTTTATCGTAAAAATAAAATGCGTGTATATTAATTTAACTAGATTTCTCTTGACTTTTTACCGTCAATAACTTATTAAGAAAAAAAAAAAAAAAATCATTCGGCTAAGGCATAGTAACTAATAGTTATTTATAAAATGCACAATACGTCCCTTTGCCCTTAACTCAACCGGAGAGTCGCAATCGTCGAAGTGTGGAATGCCTTTGTTGCTGTATAATATTACGCGCGAGACAGAGAAAACGAATTATTATTGCTTAGAGGCTCGTTTTAATGGCATCGTCTTATATATTTTCAAAATTACGTCACCCTTATTTCCGTATGCCAACCATAAAAAAAATATTACGTTTTCAAACACAGCACCCGTCACAATGTCACATTCTATATAATGATGAACGAAAAAAAAAAAACGAAATCGAAATCGAATTTATTTAAATGTATCTTCTTGGAGACACGATACGATAATCGCCGTGTATAAATATTAAACATTAAATATGTTTTTTATTATTTATTTATTTTTTGAATATAATCATCGTTCCGTGGTGCTCTGTTGTCGTATGCCCGATATCCTGTGGATTTTTATATTTAAAATTTAAAAAAATAAAAACCTGTTACGGTAATAGAAATCTGTTAAGTATAACAAACTCGTAGAGGAATGTTATTCTTCTTCTTTTTTTTTTTTTTTTTTATATATATAATCGTATAATCGTTTATTATTAAATTACATTGAAAATTTAAAAAATATAGAAATGTATATATATATATATATATAAAGTTTCAATGTATAATATTTATTCGATTTTTGATAGCTAATGTAGTGTTGGGTAAATTACATTTAAAATGTGATTGAATTATCACGTTTATACTCGTAGAAGTAACATTTTATTACGTAACGTTGATACGTCCAATCGTCCTAGAAATCCTCTTGGAGGAATGTGGAGGAATTAAGAACAAGTGTATTTGAAAGGAAAATGTTGACAAGGTCCCTTTAGATGTATCGACTATGAGATCGGAAGAATAGGAAAATAGGCATAATAAAAAGGTTAAGCTAAGGTTAAGTTTTTCAAAGACCGGACATTCTAAAATAAATTTCAAAAATGAGAATTGTTTTGGGCTGGACACGCGTAGAGAAAACAAGGATCAATTAGCAAGGACGACCGTTAAGGATATACCTAGTGGTGTGCGACCGTTGGAAAGACTACAGGACTGTGTCGAACATTGCGTGTAAAAAAGCGAAATCCGATTCGCACAGCAAAGGATAGCAGCAATTTATAAGGTGAAACGGTGGGTCGAATTTTTTTGTTTTGCGGTATGGTCTCAATGACCGGAATAACCAAATGAAGAAAAATAATAACAAGACGCGATGGAAAATATGTAATTTGTTTAACCTAACTGCGAGGGCTTTATAAAATCGCGATAACTCGAAAAATTCAACAACCCGATGTTAGTTTTATTCCCCTTGAAATGCTCGTAACATCCAGTGTAATATTATTTGTCTCGTTAACTCGAATACAAATATTCTCCTTTTATTCGCTTAAAGAATAGCAAAATATGCAAAAATAATCAACGGACATCAATATATCAATACGTTAATATGCAATTTATTTGTAATATTTATTTATTTACAATATTTCTTTAATAATTATTTACAGTGAGGTATACACTTGCATAACGGAACAATTGCACTATAGTAACAGTAGGGATATAAAACAACAATGTAAATGATTTAAAAATTACTGTTTTTTTTTTTGCAGATGCCTTATTGGTATTAAAACAAAATTTTATAATTTATATAATTATACATTTTATAATCTAGTTTATTTTAATTTTTTTTCTTTTCTGTACACATTTTTTTTACCAGAAGACTTTATCCAAATATACACTCATGTACTGTTTCCGGTAGCAAATATTGTCTAGCTGGTACTTTAAACAGGTTATTATTCGATATACCTATTAGTTTTTTAACGTGGCAGAAAAATCTACTAAAAAATGACAAAAAAAAAAAAAAACGGCAAAAATACAATTTCGTCAAACTCGAGTTTTATTATTTCTTTTTTAATCCGAAAATATTTGTTGTAGAGACTGGAAATTTTCACATAAATGTAACTTTGTAATATAATAACTTGTAACAAAATTTCAATATATATATATATATTTCAATTCTCGGCTATTTATGGACATTTTGATTTTTGTCAACATTTTAAGTTTTAAAGTAGGAAATTTTGGATTTTGTTTTAGGTTTAATTTACTTAATTCTAAATATGTTCAAAAAATTCTTGTAGCCAAAATATTTTTTTTTATAGTTGTTTAAATTTGTTCGGCACATACTATTCCGATACGTGATGTATTCTAACACAAATACGTAATAAAATAATTTGTTTGCTTTTTATCACATTGTTCATAATTTCACCGTATGGTACACAGTGTAAAACATACTCTGTACGTAATTGACGTAATAATACTCGTATATATTATACCGAAGCTCTGCTAAAAATCGTTTTATTGAAATAAGTGATTTATCATTTCATTCAAATTCAATACCCACCACCAAGAGTGGCCTGGTATCCTCCGACGACCGACCGAAGTGCCTCCGCCAATACCTGAGGCCGTACGCCGTGCGCCTTTTTCTCCGACAATTTCCAGCGTTTCCATAACCCTGGGAATATTCCGAATTGTGCTGGAAAAAAAAAAAAAAACTTTTTCCCGTGTACACTGCGGGTGTCGAATGGAACCGTCGAATCGTCCGCGGTTTTTGTTTTTTTTTTTTTTTTTACATTCGCAAAGACGAATGTAATTATTGTAACCGTCGATTGCCGTGCACGCGCGAGCGCGCGTATTTTATTATATTTCTCATATTGTGTTTGGTAGTTGGCCTGATTTTTATGCCGTTTTTCGGCCGCGAACGACCGACGCTTTTGCGAACCGCGTCGCGTCGGGTGGGCGTAACGGCGGCGCGCGTGCGGCGGAAACGCACACACCGGCGCGGCGCGCGAGCGACGAGATAATATAATTTCGTAATGCAGAAACGTTCGAGCGTCAACCGTCCGCGGACCACCACCGGCGACACGACGTCGGCGACGCGCCCCGGACCAGCCAGCGACACTACCACCGACGGTCTTGTGAAATATTAAAAAAAATTGCAAACGGAATACGATTACAAACAATAGTAACGATAAAATACCGGACGCGGACGCGTGTGTCGGCGGTTAACTGTTGAATAGTATTTTATCGCGCCCACGATGGCCGGCGATAAAATACCGGGTTACCAGTTTTTCCGGAGTTTTAGCGTAAAGTTCGAGAAACAATGGAAGGCCGGCCGTTCGGAAACCGCCTGGCGCAAAATGAGGGAGAAAAAAATCGCAGGTCAGTGTCCCGCCACGTGTTATTAATAATCCGATCGAATCCGATCGTTTAGGATAAAAAATAAAAAAAAAAAACCACATAATAATAATCGTTTTTTAATTTTTATGACTTTCGTCTAATTAAGCGTCGTTTTGTATGATCTATAGTGAGTTCGACATATTTACTTTTTTTTTTATTTTTTTATTATTATTATTATTATAATTACAGTCTACTTTTGACCGTATATATTTGCACAATACGTTATAACGAGCGGCGGATTTTGACAAAACCAAAGCGATTTTGAAACGACCGATTCGATATTGTTATATATCTCAAATAATTTTTTCTTTTTTTTTTCTCTCTCGCCAATATCCGTTTATTGTTTTTCGAGATATTTTTGTTATTTTGTTGTACGAGAAACACTCAATTATATATATATATATATATATATATATGTTTAAGTAGGGTGTAGCGTTTGTCGACAATATTTTCGTTTAATATGTTTAAGACGCGTTGTGTATAACGCAATTATTATTACTGCCGTGATTCTATACAAACGGATGGACGATAGTAAAACAATATTAATTATAATTAAAAACGACAAAAAAAAAAAAAAAATCGCGTTTTTATTCCATTTCGAGCCGATGGATCGTGATATAAGTTCCGTGAAGTATTCGATAAAATTCCGATCGAATAAATAAATTCGCCGTTTTGATGACTTATTACGCGCTTTATCACCCTTATTTGTACGATTTCGTTTGTCGTTTCGAGTTCGAAATTTCCGTGCCCTCGGATGAATTTGTAAAACGCGATGACGTAATTATAGAATCGTTTTGCGCGGGGTGGGCGGCGAGGTGGAATATTAATTAATGTCTGTCTCGTGTTCACGAAATAAAAAATATCCATCTCTTACGTCATCGTGTAGCTGTTTTTTTGTTTTTTTTTTTTAATTATGACGTCGTAATTACGTTCGGTTTTCTCGGGTTTTTTCTCCCCCCCCACCGGTTTCCGCCTGCTACTATACGCGTGCACTTTTAATGATTTATCCATTGCGAATTATATTATATCGTTCTAACAAGTGCCGGAGGGCCGAAGGGATGATTTATGCCAAAATTAACATAAACCCGATAAAACGTCAATATACTCGAACAACGCAATGAATTTTGTCCAACAATATTTGTGCAGAGGTATTGCAATCTCCGCACTCCGCAGTGTGTTGTCGAAACTGTGTTCATTTATTCCGGTGTTTCCCAAAGTTTTATGGACACCGCGTTCGGAAAACGTTCGATAGTTCGCTGACCGTTACGATTTTAATATTAATCGAAGGAGCAAGCATTCGCAATTTTCTCCGATTTTGCGAATATGACGGGGAGGTTTTTTTTTTTTTTTTTTACATTTTAATGAACCTTAAAGGTGAGACCTTTTTCATCGGCCATTTCGTACGGGCGATAATATGACGTTTTATACCAATAATAACAGACAGACGACATATTTCGGGACTCGGGTCAGACGGATTCGTATTTTGAAAACACATTTGTTTATTGTGTTCTAATTGTCTGGGTTTCTGTCGATGCGATGTTCAATATTTGACTTCACCGTTAAAATCTCGAACGATAAAAATGACATAAATTTCTATACCAAATGACACACGTTCGATTTGTCGAATATCAATAATCACCTGGATCCAAATATTGATTATAAAACTAAATCTGTTTTAAAAATTCAAATCCGTCAATCTCAACAAGCCTCACACGCTTGTCCGGCTTTCAGGTAATTTAACGCGGTTTTTTTTTTGTCGACTTAAGAGCTGCAACCCCTGTTTAAGGCGGATTTTATGTGATTTTGCGCGTAAAAGAAACCGGGACATTTTGTTTGCTGCCCGCAATCAAAATTTTTTTATTGTTTTATCAGTCAGTGACGTGGTGAACGACGAAAATCTCACCCCACCACCAATAAATTGAAAAATGTATGATTTTTTTTTTCTTTTTTTTGTCGATATACATTGCAAATAAACTATACAATAATATATGCGGCTAAGGTAAGTTGTTATTAGTTTTACGTTTTTTCCCCCCGTTTACGTAAAATAAAAAAAATTGTAATAAATACAAATGTTCCTACGCGACGATTGTTTCGCGCCTTGCCACCTCGAGTTTTGGGAAACACCGGCCTAACGGAATCGCTTAGCGTTAAAAAAAAAAAAAAAAAAAACTACGCGAATGGAAATGCGACGGGATGGTAATTTCGTGTAGGTTTTTTAATACTACACCCGTACGGTTTAGGGCGTGTAATGCGTTCAGGACGTCCACTGGTCATGGCCGTGGAGCCGACAGAGTGTGGGGTTCGGGAAACGCCGATAATTACTATAATATTATATTTATTAAATACGGCGGTGTGTTTGGCGACCGTGTGTGGGGGCGACAATTCCGCCGGGAAATTCGCCACCGTCTCCGGTGTAAAATCAATATTAATTCATTAAAATCCGACATACACACACACGTTCGTATAATACTTTCGGCGACCGCTAGTCGCCGCGGGCCGTGTCCGGCGTTTGCTTACAATTTTCAATTCCACCGACCCGCAACTTTTCGCGAGCATCACACGTCATAATATTATTCTAAAAAAAAAAAAAAAAAAACCGCCGCACTCGTATTGTCGTAACGTTTTAATTAAACGCGGAATCGGTTCGACGCCACACCCGTTCGTTTTACACTATTGTACATAACTCCGCCATCGACCGATACGATACGTCACTGGTATATATACAGTCGATTCCGCTTTATTGGGACACATCGGTTGCCACATTATTTTTGTCCCGATAAAGCGGATTATTGGGACCCGTAATACCCAAATGAAGAAAAAAAAACCATATAAATTTATTGAAAAACTGATTTTTTTTATTTATGTTTTTATTATTACAAATACATATTATACAATAACACAATTATAGAAATTATTTAATTATACAAATGGAAAAACATAGTATTATAACCTAAATATTTATATTAAGTACATATGTATATATTTTATTTTTTTATTATTTTATCTTATTTAAAAAAAAAATATATATATATATGAATATTACTTTGTTTTTTTTTTTTTACATATTATTGTTTGTTGACGAATGTAGTCCGAAACTAGTATCCAAAGCTATTCACATCGGGCTTCCCTCATTTCCTTGTTGAAGAAAAAATAATCTCAATGTTTCCAAAGATTTCTTTGGCTCCTGTAGTCGGATTGGTGGATCCGGTTCCTCGTCCGTGTCTTCATCTGAATTATGTTGATCTTGTATGGATTGAATAATTACATCATTAACGTATTCATTTTGGTAGCATAGCATTGCACATTTGAATCCAATTGTTGAAATTCTACGTCGTTTAGTACTCTTAGGATATTCTTCGGAATTAGGTTCCAACTGTTTGATCGATGCTATGGAATTTCCTCCAAAAAATCACACTTGCGAAAACAATTCTTTATTGTCTGGCTACTTACATCACGCCAGCTGTCTGAAATGAATTGAATTAGTGCACTAAATAACATTTAACACATATTTCACATCACATTTGAACATACGTTAAGGTAAAATGTATATAATTTAAATCTAATAATCGATTACGCGAGTCAGTCGCGATTGTCGATTGACTATTGATCCATTAATATTTAATATTATACTCGATAAAAAGTGTCTCAATCATCCGGATTCGCGGCGTTCGTTTATATTACAAGTATGCATTTGTTTTCGTAATTATAGAATTGTCCCTATTAAGCGGTTGTCCTTATTAACCGGTGTCTCTCTATTAAACGGAATCGACTGTTATATATAACATATAAGATATAACGATATTAGTTATTCAAATGGTTTTCGTCCAATGCTTACACGTAACGCTGTGTTTTCTATCGGAATACGTACTCGTATATCTCGTGTTAATCAACAAAACACAGTTAATTTCAAAAAGTCGTTTTCGAGTAAACTTCAACGTGACGGGCATTCGACTGTGTTTTCAGAAGTTTTAACTAAAAAAAAAAACCCGGATAACCCGTAACAATCGGCGAAAGATTTCTACATTTAGACGTCAAATGTTAAAAAAAAAAAAAATAATATCGGATAGTAAAATATATTTATTATTATGACCGATTTTACAATATGTCCAATCAAAACCAATTCGTTACATACGGATTTATATATATATATTGTTCGTAATTATATTAAAACGACTTAGATTTTCACTACTGGATTATAGTTTATGAACAACAAATCTAAAAGTTTTCAGTTCGCAAACAATATGATAAATATTAAATTTAGCTGGTTATCAGCTGCAGTGTGTACACACGAGCAATCCTTAATTTAATTTTAGATTCTGAGAGTGGCGAGGAAGAGCTGCTACAGTTATACTACTAAGATGTTCCCTTTCCCCTCCCCACAGAACACACACTTTATCGGTAATATTGCTCCGAATTTTTACACGTCGTGTATTTCTTTTGAAATTCTCAACAATTTTCCCTTCACCCCCCCCCCCCTCCGCACAGAAAACACTTTTTCGGTTAGTAAAAATTCTCCAAACAGTTCATCGTCCCTGGAGCCGCGACGACCTTTTTCCGTGTAGGACGCAGGATGACCAAAAAAAAAAAAAAAGTACAACTTTAATTACACCACTATTGGCTCTAATCTACGATTTTATGGTTTTTCACAAATATCGATTTCTCCATATAGGCCAGGAAAAACCGTTTGAAAAATATATATTTTGTACTTCTGATTTCTTGGTTTCCTTTTGACTATACAAGGGCGGGACAAAAAAAAAACAATCGTTTTGTCGATTACCATGGGGCAATATCGTTGTTTTGACTAAATTGCCCTATAATAATATCCTTAATCTTCTCGACTGCCCACCTACAGCCATGGCCTACCCGTGCCGCGAAGTATGCCGGCTATTTTTCTTTTCTTTTTTTTTTTTGATAATATTTTCGAATACAATATTATTAAAACTATGTTTATGATTTTATTATTATTACACCTACCTGTATTATAATATATACTGTTATAAAATAATAAAATATTTTTATTGTTTCTGGACGTACGAGTATACAAATAATAGCGGCTATATTATTATACGCATAAATTATTATATTATATATTTTGTATACGGTAATTTAATAACAATGACCATATTATTATAATCGTGCCGTTAAAAATTTACATAAAATATATTTATTTTTTTTCATTTTTAAAAGAAAAAAAAAATAATACATTTTCGAAGTGTTATACATTTATAGGTACGGGTACCCCCCATCATGTTTTAAATTAATCTATTTGATTATATATAAAATATTATCAAAAAAAATATGTTGAGAAATAAAATAAATGATTTGTGTTTAACAATATGGTTTTATTTTTACATAGAAATTCGATATATAAAAATAATAACAAATTTACGTATAGGTATGTAGTAAGGTATCTAATCATAAAATAGTGTAAAGGTGGTCACATCGCTTTTTACATTTTCCCCCCCCCCACTCACTCATTTTCTAAATTATGTGTTTTACGAACATTTTTTTTTCTTTCTCATATTATAGTTTACTGTAGGATTTCGTTCTATATAATAAACAAAACGACTGGCTACACACACATGTATGGCACTAAATTAATATTCAAAACCAAAATGAGTATAATGTTTAAAAAAAAAATCATTTTATTTTTTGTTCTTGCTCGAAATATTGGTTTTGTTCCAATATCGGTGACTATCGGATCGTTAAAAATTTCGCGAAAGAAACGGCCCAGATGTTATAATTACTTTAATCTTTAGCCCTATGCGCTATACAAGTATACAGAGCACCTTCCCGAATGGAAAAAAAAAAAAAAATTATTTTTTTTTTTGTATTTTCATATTAGCGACAGACGTGTAAATTTAAAATGGTCTAGACGGGTTAAACCGTTGACTATTCTCACTCCGGCCGTCAGCAATTTTCCACTTCTCGTGCGTCTCCGCTATCGTTTTTATAGTTCACAATACGGATCCGCAGCAGCGTGTCTCTTCGTGTTCGCCTAATGCAGTTCGGCGGCGGTCGTCCTCTGCCATTTCCCCCCTCAACGGTACATTCAATTATTATTCGTCCGAGTACGATGTAAGACTGCTACACGGCGCCGTTTGTTTGCCGCATTAACATTATTCTTGGTTTTTATAAACAATATCAGAAACCGTCTTTATTTCTCATGCTCTCGTCAATGTCAACGGCCAATAACCACTGGTAAAACTTGATATTACTTTTAAAAAAAAATCCTCCTACCCCCAGTAGTTACGACCTTGGCCCATGTATAGGGCGAGTCAATTTTCTTCTGTTTTACAGCGCCACGCTCCAAACACGAGCGTTTAATAATTTCCCTTCTCACTTTTTAATGGCCGATGTTTCCGGATAGGCGTTAACATAGTTTTGGGCCACATTGCTCTGAAATGCGTATTTAACCTGACGGTTTATATTTTGCTTATTATTTCCTCGGTACTCATTCACTGGCTCTATGTGTGCGTGTGTCACCCGCCGTCCATACGAGGACTTGAGTTTTCGTATTATATTCATTGTTCATTGTTATAAGTCGTTAACCAGAAGGAGCTGATGGTTTTACAACGATACGCCCTTATACTTTTTGTATGTACACTTTCATTACGTATATTTTCAAGTCGTTTGGAGCTTTTAAACTCTCCGAAAGTTTGGTATACCAAAAAAAAAAAAAATAAAATAAAATAAAAATTGTGAATTTGACCGGAAAATCCGTTTTAAACACAATTGTTGTTTTTAACACGCCTAATAATAATATATTATATGTATTTAACGTTTTTCAACGACATGCCGCATATTTTGTTTTACTACCGAATTCTTGTTCGTTGTTTTTTTTTTTTTTTTTAATCAAATATTTATAACATTCGCTAGTCCATTGTTTAGAAGACGCACAATTTTTGGACAAATGTTCATCAAATTGTTAACAATATTATTGTCTGCAACTCGAGAGCGTGCCCAGATTTGTATACGATTGTTTAGGGCACAAATATTATTATAATTAATCGCACGACCGGCGTCATTGTAATTATTTATTTATTTTTTTTTTAATGCGCGTTTAATTATTATTTATTTATTGTGACGATGGAGAATGTTTCGATTAAAATTAGTATACTTGTTTAAGAATAACAAATGATATTCTTTTATATATTATAAACTGTAAAAATAGTCAAAAATGTATTACTTATAGTATGTATATTATTCAATGAAAATATTTTTAAATATCAAAGGAACATTGGAAATGGTTTTTTTCTTTTTTATTATTTTTATTATTATTATTATTTAACAAATATTATCAGTTTTGTATCTCTCGGGACGGATCTCTGCTCTATATTGTTGGTAATATTTACTATAATGTTTGAAATTTGTTTGGAATATTTTTAAAATTTAGTCGACAAAAACGAGTAATACCCGGAATAATTTTCTAAATATCTATCGGCGGCGGTAGCCGCTTGCTTACGGATGATATTTAATTGAAATTTACTCGAAGATACGTAGCTTTTAATAATTAATACCGTCCTTTGGGGAAATACTGTAACGGGAATTTTGCCGAGCTCGGGGCAGGGAAATTTCTTTGATCCTGAAATGGGCGCACGGTGTTTTATCGTCCCACGCGTATGGGGTTTTAAAATGTTAACCGACGAATTTAGCCTTTGGTTGTTGTTGTTGTTTTTTTTTTTTTTCATTTCTTTTTAAATACATTTTAAAAACGTTTTTGATATAGACGCTGCACTACCGGTTTATTAATTTATACAAGTTCAAAGGAGTGCAGTAAAGAGATAAGAACGATGATCGAAAACAAACAGTATTACACGGTATTACTCCAGACTAAACGTTAAATAATCATATTTAATTATTAAAGCGTGTTTGGTATAGAATACGTTATTAGGTTATAATGTATATGAATATTGAACGTATCTAAATAATATACATATAACCAGGGCCGTACTCAGACGGCCCATTCTCGAGTTTTCTCGAAATCGTTGGCCCCATCCTAAGACTATTTTTAAGGGGCCCGTCATGTATTGATGTGTTTTTAGTTTTGTCTCAAAAAAAGTTTCAAAAACGCATTACGAAATTTAAAACGTATGCAATTGCGAAAACGAGATGAAACAAATTAAAACGGTACGCGGTTGCGATAATATTTTATATAAACTATTAGTTTTCGTGTACAATTAAATACATTTTTCCATTGAAAATCAATCCTAACCCTAGGGGCCCGTCAAAGCCGAGTACGGCCCTGTATATAACACGTTACCGTTTAAAAATTGAACGTTTAACGTCATTTTAGCGCACATCGGAGGTGGGCAGGGGTTAAAAAAAAAATATAATATCGTCTATATATTAGTTATTAATCAATCGTAGAGTAAGCGTTAAGAATTATAAACGGTTGTTTTTTTCTAAAGGAAACGAACGAAGTGTTTATCGGTAGGCAATTTTTTGAAAACGAGTTCCCTACCCGACGTCGATTATTTTATATTAGATATACAACTATAGGTTGGCACCTAAAACGCGATGGGTTTTTTCGTATATTTTTTATTATTTTTTTTTCTTCTAAAATATTACGTTTTGACTTTTTGTAAAATATTACTTTTTGACTTGTCGAATATTAACCAACTATCAATTCGAAAAGTTTCTCCTCGTTGAAACTAATTTATTATATACGTATATATATATATATATATATATATATATATATAAATTATAATATGTTTGTTACTCTAGAGTTTAGACGGATCAATAATGTCGAATAGGTCATGTTCCAATATTTAATCATTTTCAAAAAATAAAAACCTTTAACGGGACGGGGAGGGAGAAACGACATGTTTTATATTAAAAAAAAAAAAAAAAAAAAAACGATTAATTTGTTGGTATTTGGTTTATTTGTTTGTTTGAAATGCACAATATAGTTACAATTAAAATTAATAATATTATAATTCCATTATACGATTCGAATTTGACTTGCTTTTGACATTTTTTTTTAACATTTTCTCGTCCCGTTTTATAATTCGATAGAGACGTTTGTAATTTTAATCATTGTAGAATTATATTTTAAAACGTATACGATTCGCCATAAACAAAACGAAATAATCGAAAAACTAAACCGCTGTTCGTCACTATAATATTATACACAACGGAATCTATGTTTAATATTTTATTTTAGTTTTTAATTTATTATATACACACGATTTTATAGCACAACTAATTTTTCAACCGGAATAAAAATAATACGACGGTACGGCCAATTATATATTGTCTGCAACGGTCGTCCCACTCACAATCGCGCATATTATAACCTATTTTTTTGGTCGTAAAATTAGTAAGTATAGTAACCGTGATAGTCATCCCGCACAGCCTAACAGGCGTAATAGACCTTAATAATAGACTTATAATTTACCAAAAAAAAAACCTCGAATGTCCATATATTGTAGTTCCGCGTGCGCGGTAACGTAGCGAATTTTTAGTAGTCATTTTTTTTTCAACAATTACTAACTAACTGTAGCATATTTGGCGGTACCTCTATAACTGGTAAATGAAAGTAAAATATTCCTCAATAATTCGCTCTGTACGATATTTTACTAAAAAAAAAAAAATTTTTAAAAAAAACGTATCTCTAATATATTCGTTTTAAGTATATGCGTATATATTATACTTAACGCGGGTTGTTCGAAAAGTATTAATATTATCTCTGATGACGTAAACCAGTGTTTCCCAAACTTTTCTTTTACTCTCCTTAAAGATTTACAAAAATCTGAAATTTTTATAATCAAGCGCCCCATTAAGTAGAACGTCACCTTAAAAATTAAAAAAATTCCACACGATGGGACGTCCACGTTGGTAATCACTATGGAGCCCGCCACGATATAAGTGGGTCATTATTTTTTTTTTTCTTACTCCAAAACCCTCCATTTTATTTTGTTCTTACTCGATTAAATTCGAAATATTCGAACATTTGTACTCGAGCAAAAAAATAAAATGTATATATAACCGTAAAACCATAAAACTACCCATTTCGTCTGTTTTTTTTTTTCTTCTATTTCCAACCCTCGCGAGGCATGCGAAGGAGACGAGTTATCGAGACCGAATTCTAGCTAATTTTTTCTTCCTCTCGTATATAGTAAAAAAAAAAAACATTTTTTTGTTTTTTTCTTCGCCCATAAAAACGAATGAAATAATACAATATTACCATGTTTTCGCTGCACAAGAAATCGTATACTAAATTAATATTATTCTAAACCGACGGCGGCGGCGGCGACCATTCATCGTTATTTTATACGCAGGATGTCGTCGGCATTTTAATATTTATTTATTCGATTTCCACAATACAATACTATTGCGACTACAGGTGTTTTAAATAATAATAATAATTAATAATGCCGTACGTCTACGGCCATTCTGAAACGTCAATCGGTATTTTTCATCTCGTCTCGCTAAGGCCGTCAATATATTAAAATATTTTATTATCATCGTGCCCGTACAAGATTTTGTATTATTATTATAATGACGAAAAAAATTATACTATACGTATATTTGATCACAATCGGGCGGAATAAATGTCGCGTTATACCTACTAATTAATTTGTTCAAAGTACAAAAAATTATCGCGCGTTATCGAATCATCGCGTGGAGTAATTCAATTGCGATTCGACGGTGTATACACGGTGATTGTGTTTTTATTTTATTTAATACGGTCCAGCGATTAGGTCTCTATACGATTATTATACGATTACATTTTGGTATATTTTGTTCAGTCGTTCGTGTATCATAAACAGGATTCGTTTGTTCTTATTTACAACATTTTCATAATTGTACCCTGATTTTCGTCCTTACGCCACACAACACAACGCATTGACATTTCCATTTCCGATATTTCAAGAGAATATTTTTCTAAAAAAAAATGTTGATACACATACACTAATATTTGGGATGTCTTGTTTAAAAATGGACAATATGAAATCGTTTACCCTTTTCCCTGCTCCTCCGGTCTAAATTTTAAACTGGTATTACTTGTAAACGGTATTAGGGTATAGGCCGTTTGAAAATTAATCAAGTTAAAATCAAAGCTGGGCAGTAATAACTGTAATAGTTAATAAATTAAGCTACAGGTTACTTTTTGTGTTAAAACTTTTGACATAACTTAATTATTTTTTTGTTAAAAATGTTGATTATTTCCAATAAGTCATTCGCTAATTTGTTGTAGATGTTTTTTTTTTTTTTTTTTTGCATTTATTTATGCACGCACACGAGTCTATAAAAATCTAAATGTTACAGTACGCAATACATTTACGTGGGTAATTTTTTTTTTTTTTTCAAAGTAACTTTTAACTTAAGTTATTATAATACTAAAAAAAAAAAAAAATCACTCTGTATATTATTGTCGGCACACTGGTTGTTGATATTCGCATATGATATAACGTTTAAAAATATCGTATTGTAAAACAGTTTTTAAATATCGTATTGTAAGACACAAAGTTTTCCACATGTTGAATATTAAATATTAAAACGTTAACAACACGAATGCCCGTGGGCATCATTCGCCGCGCGTCTACGAAGATGAGTGTGGGGGGGGGCACCGTTTTCGAATTTGATGACGTAGTTGATATATAAATATATATACAGAGTGTATCGAACGTAGTAATAAAATCGGCAACGTGAACAATCATTTTCGAACCTATACGTGATGACCAGATACGTCGTGACGTTATTTTTTTTTTTTTTGTGAAATATTTCATTAATATAACACGTGTGCCCATAAAATAAACGTTAAAACCGAATTAACAACAAAATAGGTTTTAATATTATTATAATGGTAAAAACACGACGCGATTCTCGTACAAACACTATAAATACCATTATAACCTAAACAATACAATATTGTTCACTTGATATAATAATAATAATATCGTTGTTGTACGTATTATCATCGGGGAATGAGTATTGAAATAATATTTATAGTTTATTTAATTTCGAAAACACAAACTGTGTATACAGTTCAAAATTACATATAAAAAGCTCATCCGGACTGCAGATGACGTCGGTGGCGTGGTTTACGGATAGTTTTGTTTGGAAAGAGCGGCAAAGTAGAAGGAAATTATTATATATATATATAAATAAAACAAAAATATAACCACTCGCGGATATTTTAAGGCGTATTACGATTTTTAAACCGAACCGTTGGTTTAGCTTCAGATACGCCACTGGACGACCTAAATATATAATATATATAAGCGCGCAGGTTTTATTTCAACAATAATTTCGTAAAATAGGTTTGTTCGTAAATTCGTTTGTCGGGTTGCCTAGTAAATCGATTCGGTAAAAATCGGTAACATTTATCGTTTTGTGTGCGAGAGTCGATTTCGCACATTTTCGTATCACTTTTGGTTTCTGTGATCTCTTTTCTTTACTCGTTGTAGAGTACGTAAATAATTCACCTCTAAAAAAAACCAATAAAAACGATTATTTCATATAATTACAAGGCGTTTAAAATGTCACACTAATTATAGTTAATTGTTCTCTTTATTTTGCAGACATTTTCACTGTAATTTCACGGAACCTAAAATAACCGAAAACATTATTATTTTAACGGTCCCAGTTCTTAAAATTTTCTTAGAGAACCGGTTCTTTTGGTTCCGGTTCCAGTCTCCTGTCCGGACCTATATAATACGCGCATAATTATTAATTCGATATCAAAAAATATACTAGTGTTTTTTTTGTTTGGCAAGTTTTTATTAATACTATACAGCGGATGCCTATAAAAAATTAACCATCGATTTTATATTAACAAATTTAAAATCATTTAATATATATATATAAAAATCTAATACAATTAGTCGAACCACAGAAGAATATATCTATATTAATAAAACTTCACCGATACCACTTAACATTATGTATTATGCTAATCTCATTATTTTTTGATAATTAGATTTGTATCGCGATTGCTATCTATATATATATAAATACGAACGTTTTACATAATGTAGTCAATATTATAAAGAAGCCGACGAGCCCAATTAAAATATAAGGATCACAGACGTTTTTTTCGTTTCGTTATTCGTGAAATCTAAAGAAATCTAATAGGTGTAGAGGAGGGTACCTATGACAAACACTCGATTGTTAATGCTGTGGAATTTAATATGACAAATACAGTTTATAGGCGGTTTGTAGGCTCGTACAATTAAATAATTATTTTTTGCTGATTTGAATGTCGTGAGATTCTCATTTAGGTTATATAAAAAAAAGATTTTAAAACATAGAGGTACCTATAATCCGATAAGCGTTTCGAGTTTTGACAGTGGCCCGCGGTATACTTAATCTGTTGATTCGTCCTTATAATATAGAAAGTTTAGTCGAGCACGTTTTTTTTTTTTTTTTTTTACAGATTTCTGGTATTTTTGGTCATATTCGGCATATAATAGATTTCTTGGCGTTATTAGCGCATATTTCGTAAAAATTGAAAAAACATATTTTATTTCTTATTTACTTTCCCGAACAATTATTATTTACACTATTTATTTGTTTTGGTTTATCTTTTATTCTTGTATGACTGTAGGGGTTTTATACGTTTTACAGTTTACAAAAAAAAAAAAAATCAAGATTTAGTAGAAGAATGAAAAATCATAAGAAATAAAATATAATTTTTCAATAAACTGAAATTGTTTTAAGATAAAAATGATTATTATAATTTTTTTGCGCGTATTTTTTTTTTTTTCGATTTTTCGGAACTTAATAGCCCCCCCGATTATTGTACGTATAAAATAATATTGGATTACAGTATTGGAATGCATCTCGTACACAATGATATTCATAGTAACATGCGGTTTCTGTATTATGTCGAATAATATTGTCGTACAATATAATAATGGGCCGAACGCGTCTTTTAAAAATATACGACCGTGGCGTTTTTCGGATAAAGGACATCAAACGGACACTCGGACAACGCCGCCGCCGCCACCGCCGCCTCCCCCGGACGGTAATATTCCCGTTGTTGTTTTTTACGATTATATTGTCGGAGAAAAATCCGAAAGAACTAGAGAATATAATACGAAATATCACTATATAGACTATTCCTACGGGTATAGTTGTAAAAATTAAGGACCACTGCTGTCAACCCTCCCCCGAACACTATTGGGTGTAAATATTAACCGCGTACAGTATTTTTTTTTTCCTTTCTTTCTTCTTTGACACTGTGTATTATCCATTACTGGCGCCACGTCCGGTCTTTGTGTTCTGCTCCGCAGTTTATAGATACCGATCGTATAAGGCCGCAGAATGATATAATGGTAATAATAAAACACGGATCCGCCACAGGCGTAAATACTATACGGTACGCCACTGTGCGTATACAGGGCGATTGTTTAAAAACGCCGGGGATATTTGAAAATTGGACCGCGCCGATAAAGCGTGTCTCAAATAAAGCGCAATTCGGGTATCGGGTGACAATTGCGGGGGCTCGACGAATACTTTACACACGAGTAACAATAAAAAAAAATACAATTGAAATCAACACGAACCGTCGAAAATTCGTCCGCTTTTCTGTCGCGTTCATTTCTTGGTTTTCACTAATTTTTGAGAAAACCACAAGGAAAATCAAAGAAGAACAAAAATATCATACGCGACTTAAATATTCGCGATGCATTTCTCTCTCTCTCTCTCTCTCTCTCTACACACGAGCAGGGCCGGTCCAATATTATAATATTTCGACCGGCAATCGAAATAAACTCTAATATTATCCAGTTGCGGTTTTACTGGACGTTCAATGACGGATCAAAGGAACCAACAAAAATATAGTAAAATATACCCACACTCAAACATTCAATGTTAAAACAATCAAAACTAGTAAATTCTATGGACATTTTTTTTTTTTTTTTTTTTTTAATGTATTTTAAGAAAATCCCGGCACGAAAAATTTCAATTACGAATGGATTGCGAAAGACTGACAGTTTCAATGTTGCTCTTGTTGACCCGGAAAGTGTGATTACGGGCGTACAGATTGAAAAGTGATTTTTTTTTTTTTTTTTTTTTTTTCGAAAATTATATTAAAAATGTGATTATTTATAATTTAAATTATTTGATGAAAAGTCACATTATGAAAATATATAATCCCAATTTATATTTTTTTCCGGTCCAGGGGGGCGGATGATCCACCTGTTACCCCCTCCCTTTATAACCGCTACTGTTATAATCGTCCGCACTCCGTTAAATCAACTCCACTTAATTTGTTGGTTTTTTTTTTTTTTTTTTTCAAAATATTATTGAGCCTGATTTACAATGTTTTCATAAGGTCACCCTTATCCAAAATCAAAAAGGTTCATATCATAAAAATTAAATCTACTACGAATCTTCTAATAACGAAAAAATAATCACTCTGTATATTATATCGAAATGTCACTTTTTTTTTTTTTTTTCTGAGCTAAACGACGACAATTACAGATAGAGAGAGAAAAACATATTTTATCCATCCGTTTTATATAGTAATAATAATAATAATAATAATAATAATTTTCCGTAAAACACTCGTCGTTATCACGGAAAGTATTAGGTCGGCGGTACCTACGTGTATTCTTATTTTTTTATTTTTTTTTTTTGGAAAATGTATCGAGTGGCACGCACGTTTCAAAAAATTTTCCATTGATTTTAATTTTTTTCCCATTGTATTGAATTGAAACCCCGTGTAGTCGGACGTTTAATTTACACACCTATATAAATCAAATCTCACGATTCGGTCGAGTATATTAATTTCCATCGTCATTTTATGATTCAGTACATATTATATTACGTTTATATGTTTGCCGGCGGACATAATGAGAAATCGATGCTTTTTTTTTTTTACGTATACGCGTAAATTGCCCCGTTCGAAAATCCAAATCGATCGCCCTGCGTGTCGTTATTGTAACTGGCCGTATCACTTTCGAGATTTACTCGGGCCCGACTCTATGTCGATAACCGAAAATGGCGAGAGAAAAAAAAAAAAATATCCGCAAATTGTATACAGAGAGGATTTATGACAAATGGGTTTTTTTTGTTGTTTTTCCCAGACAGAAATTCTTCAAACTCGGACAGTGGTACGGCCATATACGAGTGTAACGAAAATTAAAAAAAAAAAAAAAAAATAGTATACAAATAAGTTATAACGTACCGGCGAATTGCGCAGCGTGCGGTAGGTTAAATAAATATTTTTTTTTTTTTTTTTTAGTATATATTATATGTATAAATATTATTATAAATTATTCAGACTATTCAGATTATTTATGGTCGTTGGCGGTGGTCACCATCATCGGTCATATTCGCGATCGTGATAATAACTTTTCCACCAATGTGTTTTTTTTTTTTTTTTTTTTTCTCTACAAAACGATTTCGCATCGTTTTTTCTTGGCATAAAATATTCGTCTACCAGTGGCGGATCTAGGGAAAGAGGGATGTGGGGGAATTCAGGAGGTCGCCCGATGACCCGCAGTCAATATTATCGCCGGTAAAATCGGGGGCCTCTTTACTACAAGCCCCGGCGGAATTCGAATGTATTTGTTAGGTTACTCGGTGTTCGGTTACTCGATGTTTTAAATATTATACTACTACAAATAAACGATGAATACATTTTTTTTTTTTTTTTTTATATATATAATAATCCAATATATCTTGGGATTGATTTCGGTGCCGCCAAAGTATTCCTATCCGATTTATTTACATATTTCTTAGACAAAAAAAAAAAATAATAAAAAAAAAATGGCATATCGAATAATATTCGATACACGAATTCGTTTCAAAACACACATGTGTCGATAACAAAGTTTTAATCGCATATATTATAAAAATTACTTGGCTTTGACGGTGACTGAGATTATTATAAAGCGAAAAAACCTAATATAAAACCATTATTATAATATATTTTATTATTATTATTATTATTATTATTATTACTACTACTATTACTGGATTAAAAAAAAAAAAAAAAAAATTTCGTTTTGTTACAAGGGAAATATTCAAATAGATCAACAAGTACTGTTTAAATAATATTTGTCTGTTATTTTTTTATATTTTTTTTTATTGCACACCTTCGTATATAAAATATATTTCGTCGTTTTCTGGCATATTATAAATTTTGAGCTTTTGGTGAACACACAAGACCATCTGCGTACGCTAATCGGATTCGGAAAGAAATCGGTATATAGACAGATTTACTCTCGTCCATTAATTTGGGGGGGGGGAGGAGAAATAACACAGTAACATAAATATTATAACAATATAATATGTAAGAAACAAAAAAAAAAAAAATAATAAAATACATTTTGAGGTCATTGTTATAATATTGTTGTACTGGTTCTGTAACTTTTTCGTACCTACCTAACCGAAACGTTTTTTTTTTTTTATTATTATTATTTTTTATTTCGTACTTTGTCCATACCAGTCGTTACAAGCGTTGAATTTTCAAAATACAGGTTTACAGGTCACGGGAAAAAAAAAAAAAAAAAAAAAAAATTAAAAATTAAAAACCAAGGTATAACAGCGTGCGATCCTGTACGGTAATATTATTGTCTATATTAGTCGGTCATTCTTTTTTTTTAAATAATAGAAATCACCTGAAACAAAGCCCAGGTGTGATAATTGCAAATAATATTGTACATCATCTACGTAGTATAAAAAATAAAAAATTGTATAAAACAAAAAACGGACGTCTTGTTGATGGCCGGTGTACGGGTACGTATACCTATATAATTATATCCGGTGCAACCGAATTTGCATGCATGCAAAATAAATGACCCAATTGCACGGGTTTGATGCATCTGATGCATTACGTTTTACGTTTTTGCACACGTAATGTCCATCTTTATCACGGTTGTGGTTTGCAATTTACTAAATATAATTCCATGTTCACCGTTTAATAAATTTTAATCAAATACGATTTCGACGACGCGTTTGCTGCGTGCCCCCCCCCCCCGCCTCTTAAACGCTATGACGTAGAGACAAATTTTGATAATAAAATATGTAGAAACATTAAATAAGAGGTTTTATTATTATTTTTCACACTTGACATATTTACGCGCTTAAAAATCGTAAATCGTCACAATCGTCGTTTATCATATCACACGTTAGTATTATGATAATAATAGCATCAATTAAATGTAATAGTAAAAGTATGCGGTTGAGTTGGACAGAGCGCCGTACCAACGAGAGCATACTCAGTGAAATAGATGAACGCAGAGAGATATTCAAAACCATCAGAGCGAGACGACGGAATACGATTGGTCACATCAATACGAGACACGAAATCGAACTGATTTATAGACCGGTAGAAGGGAAAATTGAAGGTAAGAGGGCCCGAGGACGTCCAAGAATTTTTTTTTATTCAAACAAATGATTTCCGGCGCTAGACTATCAAGCTACACTGAACTGAAGAGGTCAGCTGGGAACAGGAAAGAGTGGAGATCGCATGTCCAACTGCAAAACCAACCATAAGGTTGACAACAAGACGGTGGGTACCGTGCTACAATCGTGCGCAGTATAATATCATTATCATGGTAGACAGTAGAGGTCCCTATTTCACGTGTATTTAAAAAAAAAAACACGGATATACGTGTTCTTAACAAAACGGTGTTAAAGTCCGTGTAATTAAAATACACGGGTAAATGGACATGGAAAATCCGTGTACCCGTGTACTTGCTTCAGTCCTTGTACCCGTGCAATTTCGTTAATATTTGTATATAACACTTAAAAATGTCTCTTTGGTTTTTTTTTAAATCTCGAAATATCCAACTAACTCTTCCGTCCATTCTAAATTCTAATTCTGAAAAACTCATTCTCTGTGTATTCTCCTTTATTCTCGAGACTGTTCTTCCTATTTAAATCAAACTGTTAGGATATTCAACTAACTATAAATATGTATATTGTTTTATTATATAATTGTAGAAATAAATTGCCATGCAAAATTTCAATCACAAATTTTGTTTTTAATTACTGGTCTATATGATTAGTTAAAACGAAATTTAAATACACGTGTATTTCAGATCCACGGATTCCCGAGAAATTACACGTGTACCAGGATTTTAATTACACGGGTATTAATACGTTTGAGATACGTGTAGACGGGATCCGTGTACACGTGTTGGTTAACACTCGGTGAAAATCGCGAGCTATGGTCGACAGTGATCAATGGCGTTTATCAAACAACCCGTGGTCACCGACGGCCGTTTTCGTCGGCGGCGTATTTTTTAAATACTCCGTCCGACACACCCAAACTCAGTGACGTCGTTCGGGATGATCGCACGACGGGGATGGGGGGAAGTCATAAGGGCGCAGTCGCACCCGCCGTGACGAATTTCCTGAGGCAGCAACGGTATCACATTTTACACCCGCATACAAAAGACGAACATGTTTAAACGAATAAACTATAGTATACGCAATCAGGGACGGACAATGTAATCAGTTACGTGTAACGAAACATAATACCCAGACATTTAATCTATTATAAATTCTTTCCCCCTTTTTTTTTTTTTTTTTTTTTTTCTTAAGGCGAACATGTTAGTATATTATTATAAACTTTTTTTTTTTTTTTTACATATTGATAAGTACCTAAATATAAATAAAAATTGATATTGTATTGAATATTAAAGTACGTATGAGTGAATTTTTATCTACCTAAACAACTGATATGGTTATATTTAATTCAAATTCTAAAAATCACGTTATAGTTTCATCTTAAAATGACTCGTCCAAAAAAAAAAAAAAAAAAAAACGCTAAACACGGAAATGATCTCCTCTATACTTAGGCCGAAGCGAATTTTCGAGCTAAACGGCGCCGGGCGATTACGACGAGTCTCTCGTCCGCTGGTAGCCGGAAAAAAAAAAACGCTTGTCCGGAGTCCCGGAATTTACGGTTTCGTAATATTAGAACAATAACGTAAACCTACGCAATATTATTCATACAATAATATGAATAGGTATAATAATATAAATATCCGACGCCATTGTTTAATAATACATATCTATGTTTTTTATAATAATTTTATTATTATTCCCCTTGTAAAATAATAATTTATACTATTATTGCGATTATTATTGTGTCGGAGAAAAACGCGTTGTCTTCTCGTCTCCCCGGAATTTCTCTATTGGTTTTACTATAATTATTTGTAGTTTTTCTCTCTCTCTCTCTCTCTCTCTCTCTCGATAAATTCCGAAAAAAAAAAAAAAAACCTTTGATATTCGTGACATTTGTCTAGAGGACAAACGTTTGTATAGTACGTAATAACGACATCAAAAATATGTTTTGATATATTGCCGTTTAGTTTCACGTAACATAAATCGGTAAAATCGTAAATAACCAAGCGGATTTAGCGAATAACGAAATAATAATTTAAATACATTTCGTGACCGTTTGAAAGTATTACCCTTTACGCACTACGTATGTATTCTTTATTGAAAATCGACAATATTACTATTAATAAATGTAATATTAAAAAAATGAAAATGATATCGTTTCGTCTCCCTTGTTCAATATACGAGCTGTGACGCCGAAATGTGTACATTATTTAACAAACACATACATTTAACGAAACGATTTAAAAATGTGTCTCCCCCTCCCCACCCCCAAACAGATATTTTTATTTTTATTTTTATTTTCCTTCAAGTTTATGTTAATTTACTCGTGGCAATTTTAGTCGTTTTAACCGATAATAAGCGGAGCACTTTTTTTTTCTACGTTATTATAATGGTAAAAGTGACGGGTGGAGAATGAAAAAACTCTAAGAAAAAAAAAAAAACTATATATAAAAATAAACTCATCACGTAACCAACAAGCTTATTTATTTCGCTCACAATCTAAATTAACAGTCATTAATTATACGATAATGAAATATAATTTTTTTTTTTTTTTTTCGACATTGTATTTAAAAAAAAATATATTAAATTACGTTATTGTTATAATGTTAATCGTATTACTGTTTTATATTGAGTAGGGATGATTAAAAACTAATAAGATACCCGCATAGAGGACGTATAAAAATTAATTACCCACCTATAGGTATAGCGAGTTATCTATTACAGTTGATCTTATTTATTGCGATAAAAAAATGATTAATTTCCTAATTGATTAAACAATAAGACGGAAATTAAATATTTTTAAATTGAATACGCGCTAAAAAAAAAAAAAATAAAAAATAAAAATAATACGTATTTTATATTGAATTTGATTGTTATCGTGTTGTCCGGTTAAACACTGGCGATTTCTAACTGGATTAACAATATTAATTTCTATAACCGTAGGTTTATTTAACCGGCCGGTTAATATTTCCTATCGGGTATCGCCCCCTTCGAATACGGTTTTTAAGTCGTGAATTTCCCGGCTTCGAATTGAATTGTTACCACCCGTTTGATAAACAATAATAAATTATATACGGTTTTACGATATAAACAAAACAACGGTAATCGCCCGTGTCATAAATTATTACTACGTTTGTCTGCTTTAAAACTAAAACTGTCGTTGGATCGCCGACTCGTGATTGTTGCAAATGGCGATTGGCGGCTATAGGCGGTCTTTCGTTGGGTTTTCTTCGGCCGGGAGGGATGGGACGGCGTAAACAATATATCGAAATGAAAGAAAAAAAAAAACGAAAGAAAAAAATAAAACGAAAAAGGGTTAAGGGATATATAATCGTCCTTTGGAGCGGTAGCACAACAACGATATTATTATATAATGGGGGTGTATAAAAACACCGCGTTTCGAACACGTTATTGCGTGTTTTATTATTATATATTATTTTTTTTTTTTTTTTTGTTCTCATCTAACCTGCCGTATACTGTTCGGCGAGCATTGTGATTTCGGCACAACGGCGGGGTCGTACCGGACGGCCTTGCCAAGGATATCGAACGGGGCCCTCGGCGATGCCGGCAACACAAAAGGGGGTCGGTCGCCGCACACGGCCGAGACGCATTCCACGGCCGGATCGCCCCCGTACGTTCTTATTGTTCCCTTACACCAACATACTCACCCGTGTATAAATGCACAGGAATTTGTCTTTTATTACCACCCAGGAATCGAATACCGCGCGCGGAACGAACACCCCCCCGTACGCGCGATCCTATTGTATTGTATAGCGTACGCGTAATTATTATTATTCGTATTTCGGCGTCTGCGCGGCGGGGCCGCTGCCCGCGTATAATACACTCGGTTCCGCTTTATTGGGGACACGTCGGTTGGCCACATTATTTCGTCCCCGATAATAGCGGATTATCGGGACCGATAATACCCGAATGAAGAACAAAAAAAAAAAACCCATATAAATTTATTGAAAAACTGATTATTTTTAATTTATGTTTTTATTATTACAAATACATATTATACAATAACACAATTATAGAAATTATTTAATTACACAAAAATAAAAACATAACCTAAATATTTATATCAAATACATTTACATATATTTTATTTATTTTTTATTATTTTATCTTATTTCAAAAAAAAAAAAAAAATATGAATATTACTTTGTTTTTTTTTACATATTAGTGTTTTGTTGACGAATGTAGTCCGAAACAAGTATCCAAAGCACTTCACATCGGGCTTCCCGCATTTCTTTGTTGAAGAAAAAATAATCTCAATGTTTCCAAAGATTTCTTTGGCTCCTGTAGTCGGATTGGTGGATCCGGTTCCTCGTCCGTGTCTTCATCTGAATTATGTTGATGGATTGAATAATTACATCATCGACGAATTCATTTCGGTAGCATTGCATTGCGCATTTGAATCCAGTTGTTCAAATTCATATTCTTCGGAATTGGGTTCCAATTGGGTTGATCGATGCTACTATGGAATTTCCTTCAAAAAAAAAAAAAAATCACACTCGCGAAAACAATTCTTTATTGTCTGGCTACTTACACATCACGCCAGCCGTCTGAAATGAATTGAATCGGTGCACTAAAAAACATTCAACACACGATAAGATAAAATGTTTGTAATTTAAATGTAATAATCGATTCAGTCGCGTTATTATTATTTGGAGCCGCGTCGTAGACCCCGATGAAACGTTTTCGGCAGTCCGCGATACAAATATTGTATCGTGAAATGGTAAAGAAAGAAAAAAATGAAAAAAAAAAAATAAATAAATAAATATGTATTACAAACATATGTTACGGGCGTATTACAGAACCGCGCGTGACATTTCTTTAAACCGCATCGAAAACCGTCGTCTGCCGGCAGTGCGGTGGGGTTTTTTTTTTTTTTTTTTAACCTAATACGACGATCTTTTACCGGCCAATAATTGTTTTATAAATTAATATTTCGATCAAATATCGAATATTTAAATTTAGAAAATAAATAAATAGAAATACACGGCGAAATATGTTGTTTTTTTTTTTTTCGTTTACGCTGTTGTCCGATTTTCGTAATCGACACCGGTCGTACTTAACACGCGACTTGTACAATACTCCGGGCTTTGTTTTGTTATTTTACCGCGATTTTTTAATTTTTTTTTTTTATAATTTTTCAAATAATATTGATAAATATATAAAAATAATGTGTTTTTTTTTTTTTTTTGTTTAATATCGTTCGTCGCCGCTGTGAATCATATCCATCGATAACGTTTAGTTTCTTATCAAATAAGGTAAAATGTTCACGATCGGTTATATTGTTAGACGGATAATAATATATACCGACTGATGCGTGACGGTACGTGAATAAATAAATAACGAGCAATTGTTTTGTAGATTCCCTTATAATATACAATATAATTCCGATGTATAAACAACCGATTGTTTACAAAACCGTATATATTTATATATAAATATATACGGTTTTATTTATTATTATTATTATAATTTTTTTTATTATTTTTTTTTTTTTTTCTGTTCAATCAAATAATTTAGCTAAATATATAATATAATAAATAAATAATCCCCCGTGGTCGGTGCGTAATTCAATGCGCGTGCATATTTTTATTCGTTGATCAAAATAATGCTTGGTTATACGGAAATTTCACATTTTTTTTTGCAATTTTAAAATATATTTTAGGGATTTCGAAACAAAAAAAAAAATGTTAAGACGTTTTCTTCGAACTCGACGAATAGAAAAAATGAATCACAAAATAATTGTTCAAAATTTATATGTATCGGGGCGGGAGAGCCGATAATATACTAAATACCCGCGGTGTTTGAAATAAAATATTAATTTATTAATTTGTTTCACTCGAAAAAAACCGTCATGGTTTGTTAAAATTGTTAATAAATTAATAAGTTTAATTCGGTGGAAAATTAACGAAAACAAAAAAAATTGAACTAGTCAAGTTAAAAATTAAATGGCAAAAAAGTATTCAGACTCGATTCAGTTGGAAAAAACAATCTTTTAAGTACTTATAAATATATTAACCTTTTTTTTAATATATGTTGTTATACAATATTATACTAATCTTGTTTATAAATAAAATATATTAGAAATTATGTTACGTATAACACAGTCCACATAAATCGCAGCCAATTGAAATCGAATTTCGAAAATAAAAATCTACCAGTCTTCGACCCGTCGTCGTTAACTGGATGTTTTATATAAATTTATTATAAAATATTAAGTTTATACGTTGAAAACTTAGTCGAGTTAATGAATTTTTAAACAAAATATAAAATTGTTTAACTAGTTTATGCCCACCTTTGCGAAAACACATCCGTTGTATAGATCTCTCATCGACTTATCCAGACTCTTTTTTTTTTTTTTTTTATGTATTTCACAGCAGCGTATACGAATAATTATTATATCCCGTCAAATTCAGTTTGGTAAACTCGCCTCTTTTATATTCGTGTAGATCGATTTTCGTCGAAAACTAAAACAAACATATAAATATTGTTATCGAGTTAGATTTTTTTTTTTTTTTTTTTTGTCAATCACAAAAACCACAATCCGTATATTATTTATACAACCGGTTATTTTTGTTTTGTTTTTTTTTTTTTTTTAAAGGAGTGTACAGAAACTCCCGAGGGGTAGGGCGTTTCGACCCGATAATCCTCCCTTATCTTCGGGTATGATCGTGTGACAAACCACTGGCGGGTTTACATCCGTTAAAATATACTCAAAAAAAAATAAAAAATAAAAATTTCATCCCATACGGATAATTATCATTATTTTTCTCGGCGTTAATTATTATTATTTGTTAGTTTCGGGGCGCTGGATTAATTATGCTGCCAATAATTAGGATTTAGAAAACGGTATACTGAAAACCTACAAAAAAGAACATGAAAACGTTACCAATTATGTTACAGAAAAATAAAAAATAAATGTTTTTTTAAACGTAAAAATACTATTAAAAAATGTAGTTGACAATTATTTTTAATATCGACAAATGACTTTCCGACGAACATTTTTTCATATGTTCCGAAAAATTATTTCTTAAAACACCTAAACACAATTTATTACCTATATGAAACAATAAATGAAAAACTATTATTTTTTTTTTTTTTTTTTTTTTTTTTTTTTTTATTTTTTTTTTTTAATTGATAATATTCCACTTTATATAACCGTGTCCTATAATAACGTCACTTATGTAGATAATAATTTTACTTAAATTTGATATATATGTAGGTACCTGTTAACAAAAATCATATGGGGTACGTTGTAATTCGTTAAAAAAAAAAAAATGCGAATTCAAATATTTGTTTATACAATTTTCAAATGCATACAATTAACGAAAAAAAGAAATAATGAAAAAAAAAAAAATGCACCATTATTAATTCGTGAAAACCGTAAGTAAATGCGAATACAATTCGAACTCTGCGGTGGTTTTTTTGCTCGGTAAGCTACGATGCGCTGAAGTACTAAGACGAAAGACGCAAACGGTACGATCACCTAGCCGTAAATAATAATAATAGTATTACAATAACGGATCGGGATAAAAAAAAAAAAAAAAATCCGTTTTGTCGGTACGTATATTAATATTTTCTACCGTAAGGTTTTTACGTTTTAAGGGCGGTGCTAACATATATACCTAACCCGGTATATATTTATAAATTGATATGTCCGTGTTACCATTAATAATACCTATACGACTACCGCGGGCCACGGCAGTAGAACAATAATCGTCATCTGTATAATAATAATAATTTACTAATATAGTATAATAATAACTTAATATTCTACAATAAATTTATATAAAACATCCAGTTAACGACGGGTCGAAGACTGGTAGATTTTTTTATTTTCGAAATTCGATTCCAACATTTTATTTATAAGGCCGATTAGTATAATATTGCGGAACAACATATATTAAAAAAAGGTTAATATATTTATAAGTACTTACAAAGATTGTTTTTTCCAACTGAATCGAGTCTGAATACTTTTGCCGTTTAATTTTTAACTTGACTAGTTCAATTTTTTTTGTTTTCGTTAATTTTCCACCGAATTAAACTTATTAATTTATTAACAATTTTAACAAACCATGACGGTTTTTTTCGAGTGTAACAAATTAATAAATTAATATTTTATTTCAAACACCGCGGGTATTTAGTATATTATTGGCTCTCCCGCCCCAATACTTATAAATTTTGAACAATTATTTTGTGGTTCACTTTTTCTATTCGTCGAGTTCGAAGAAAACGTCTTAACATTTTTTTGTTTCGAAATCCCTAAAATATATTCTAAAATTGCAAAAAAATGTGAAATTTCGGTATAAACCAGCTAAACGGTAAACGGTCAACGAACGATCTCCTAGCCTACTAATAATAATAATAGTATTACAATTAACGGATCGGGATAAAAAAAAAAAAAATCCGCTTTGTCGGTACGTATATTAATATTTTTCTACCGTAAGGTTTTTTTCGTTTTAAGGGCGATGCTAACCTAACCTAACCCGGTATATATTTATAAATAGATATGCCCGTGTTACCATTAATACCATTAATACCTACAACAACTACCGTGGGGGGAGGGGGGGTTACGGCAGTAAAACAATAACCGTCATCGGTATAATAATATTATCTCGTCGTCGTCGGACAAACAAGAGACGATAAGCTTGGCCGGACAGATAAGCCGGGCGTAAGACTAAACAGATATTATTATTATTATTTTTTTAAATATATTATTATTATTATTATTATTATCGTATAGACCGCATCGTTTTATTTGTATATAATAATACGCGGATTATAATAATAATACGTACGTCGACGACAAAACGCAGACGAGCGGATTTTTAACTCCTGCGTACTACGCCTATATGAATATTATCATTATCATTTTTATTTTTGTTATTATTATTATTATTATTATTATTATTATTATCTCCTCCCTTCCACGTTGTACTCGTCTATGTGTCAGACCTCCCACCGGTTGTTGGCCGCGTGCGGATAGAGCGAAGAAACGGAGGACCCGGCCCGGCCGGCCGGCCGACTCGATACGATTCGATGAACTTGTGCGCCAGTCCGTCGCCGATCGGTGGCCCGAACGTCGTCGTGATTCGCGCGCGCGCCACGTGCACCGCAATTATAATTATATATAAATACTATTACCATGTACCCATACTAGTGGTTTTTTTTTTTTATTACTATTATTATTACCTGTCTCTCGGTTTTAACGTGTTTTTTAAACGTGCGTTTCGAAAACGGCGATATTGTTATCGTTAATAATATTTCGAAATTATTCGGCCCGCCGATACCGCGCAACAACAAACACACACCGTCGGCCGCGGTATACATTGTGATAATATTAGGTAAGTCCGTTTTACCCGCGGGATTCCGACCGCGTTTCGGGTCCGTAATAAAAATATATATATAAAAAATAATAATAATAATCCACTTGACGCGTACGATATCGTCCCGGCTTGTAATTTTTAATCGAATTTCGCCTGTTTCGCGGGGATTCCTACGTCGTGGGGACCCGGGGACCCGCTAAATCCCAGCACTGGCCGCGGATAACACGACCAAACCATCCCGACCGATGCCGGGCCAATAACGAACAATGAGATTTTGTGTGCGGTTTACGGCACGCAAATAAAATATTATACGAAAATAATTAAAATTAGGTATTTAAAAAAAAAAAAAAAAAAATCATGTACGGTATCCAATGGTGTACAAATTTATAATTACGTCCATTGCATGTGTACAGTTTTAAAAATTAAACGTTACAGTGCTGAGATTAGCTAGGGCGGTGCCGTGTCCTTATGGACAGAAAATATTCGCAAGCGTCCCATTTTTTTTTTTAATCCTTTCATAAAGGGGCGGGATTACGTGGGTAGTACGACGTATCGTACGGTTTTAGGACACTCGTATTTCGTATAGGCACGATTATATCTATATAAGTATACTTTAATCGCCGAATCGTTTTTGCATTATTAACACGCAGCACGTAGATTACCATTAGAAAAAAAAAAAAAAAAAACCCCCCCCCCAATAATCGTAGTGCTTAATTGTACTTGTCGAAGCGACACGGACATTGAATTTTTTAACTGGTGCGCCAAAAAATGTAGGTACCGGCGCAGCCGCACGTCCTGACCGTACGACGGTTGAACAGCCGCTGCAATTTAAATCGGTAGTGGGCCTTTAGGATCATTTTAGCGCCCCGGGGAAAAATCGCCTGTTGCCCTCCCCCTTAACGAGACTTCATATTATTATTAATCGAGTTAAAATATAAACTAGAAAAAGGCGTACATATCTCGCACCGTGGGCGGTGGTCACTGTTGTTGGCGGGAAGTTGAGAGGGTAGAATATAGGTAGGAAACGATAAATTGCGAATGATAAAAAAAAAAAAAAAAAAAAAAAAAACACTGGGAGAAGAAATAGTAGTAGTCGTGTTTTTTTCATCGTCGCCATAGTAACCCAGTAATCAACATAAATTACAAATAAATAATGAAACTAGAGTTTGACGAAATCGCGTTTTTGCCGTTTTTTTCGTGATTTGTTGGTAGTTTATTCTACCGCGTTGAAAAAAAAAAAAAAAAAAAACTAATTGGTATATCAAGTAATGGATACCTCTCTATAAAGCGCCAACTAGACAACATTTTCTACCGGAAACAGTGTAGGAGTGTTATATATCCGATGAAGTCTTCTGGTAGAAAAAAAGTGTTTACAGAAGAAAAAAAAAAATAATAAACATCATTGTAAAACCCGTCGATCCGCCTAGAATCTAAAATAGTTCATTAATTCGGAACTTGGACGTGATGTCCGTCGTCGTACTATAATACTATTATAATATATTGCGTAAATACTCGGTCGTTTTAATTTCTAAATGTGCGAAAATTCGTTTTTTATTAAAAAAAAAAAAAAAAATGTGTATATATATATATACATATACAAATGTATTGTCTCAGACGCGCGTTGTCAGACGAAACAAAATAATAATTATAAAACGGCGAAATAAAAACAAAACAAAAAACGAATATAATTCGTATAATATGTATTGTACGGTACAACCGGAAATGTTTTCATGGACCGCAGCTCGCACTTTCGTGAATTTTATTATTATTATTATTATTTTTTTTTTATTCTTTCCGCCTTAGACATCGTAATTTACACGGATGTTGCATTTCCGCTTCGCAGAGTACCTATACAGGATATTAAACTTACGACACCCGCAGCAATAGGTGTACGACCGACTGCAGAAGACAGATAAGAAAGTAGTTCAACGCGATAATGTATACAAGTTAGGGGTTTTTTTTTTTTTGTTTTCTTCCTATATTTTTATCGTCGTACCAATTAAAAAAATATCCTCCGGAAGATATACGCACGTAGACGTAAATAAAGAGCTCCCCGAACCGTCTCGAGAGCCCTACTACCTCAGGAAAAATATTCGAATTCGTTTTGGTCTTTAATAATTATATTGTACGTTACTACATTAAACGGGGTCGCATTTCTTATTTTATCAGTTTTATCCGGAAACTAAAAATTCGTGTCGCCAGTGATTAACGCTGTGTGTGCGCTGGTAACGATAGACATCAGGCATTTTTTTTTTTCTTGTTATTCTACATTGATATTCGGGTGAAGCGGCCACACACCCGAGCTACGGTTGTTTTTTTAATATTTGAAAAATGATGAAAATTATTCGTACAAAGAGTCACAATTGGGGGGGGGGGGGTGCTAGCCCCCGTTATAACTTTTATATATATTTTTTTTTTTTTACTCTTAAACCTATCGGGCTCGAGCCCCCGTGTATTTGCAGACTCTATTTACGTCTATTCAATACGACACAATTCACGAGACAATATGGTTAAGTCAGGTTAGGTTAGCCTAGCCTGGTTGTTTTATTTATCTATTGTGTTTTTTTTTTGGTTTTGATTTTTCCCCATCGAGCGATGGGGCAATAGCGATTTTAAAATAAATAATTAACACATTATTATTACGACGCGTACGGCGGACGCTACAAAAATGTCGCGGTGTGGTTTTTTATATATATTTTTTTTATTTTTTTTTAATGAAATTCGTTTACAAAATACATTATACATAATCGTATCTATACGGCCGAAGGGAGAAAACAAATCGATTTGTACGGTATTTTTTACTGTTTGGAAACAATAATAATACGTGGGGGCTACTACGTATTCTCGAACCGGTATAGTTCACCGCGAGAGCCGGACGTTGCGGTTTCGCGTATAGCGGCAGCTGTAGTCGTATTATACTCGCATATATATATTTTTTATATCGTATCGGTATATATATATATTGTTTTTTAAATAAAATAATTCGTTTTTATTTATTTTTTTTTTTACCGTTAATGCGTATATTATTATAATAATAATGACAGCGGCGCGGTATTCCAAAACAATAGCGGATTTTGCGGGCGAATTGTAGAGCGAAAAAACTGCAAAAAAAAAAAAAAAAAAAACCGAAAAAAGACAAAAAAAAAAAAAAAATACCGTGAACTATACACACGTGTACATAATATAATATAATATTTTATAGTTTTCGACTAGAGTCAGCCGGGATTTCGCCGACGCTGACGCGTTATACGCACAAATGTGCCAGATACCGCGCGAGTCTGGCGTGTTGTTGTACTATATTATCATATTGTGTATACAGGGTGTACCAGAAACAATAAACGTCGTTCGGTCTGCGTGAATATAACAAATTGTTTGGTCTACGTCAAAAAACCGAGTTTTATTTCTCAACGATTAGGTACCTACGGTTTAGTTTGTTTATTGTTCTGTTATTAGCGACGGCGTACCGTTTCTCGTACACACGAGTGTTTATACGGTTTTTTTTTTTTTTTTTTTTTTTATGAATATATTTTTACAAATAAACCCCGTGGTAACCCTGTAATATCGGTATTGTTGAAAAATCTATACCGAGGCGGAGTCCGACGTTTGTCTCTCTGGTACACCCTGTGAACACGCTAGCGCATAAACGGTTTATTATTTTTTTTTTTTTATATATATTTTTTTATTATTCAATTGGAAACGTTCATTGCGCGTCGTCTATCCGTCATCGTCGTCGGACCGCGCAGCATTTTATATTCGAATCCCCCCACACGCGCACACACCCGGAACTATACCGCAACAGTGCAGTGTTGTTGCACTGTTGTCGTAATGCCGTGCCGAGATTCGTGTATATATTATTATATTTTTATACGTTGGCGTGCGTATTGGACGGGAAAAAAAAGAAAAAAAAAAAAAAAAACATCACACATCATCGCAAAATTATAATACCGTACATTATATAACACGCGAGTCCGGAAATCGCGGTGCGCAGAGCGATGGGCGGCTAACGAGTAGGGTTTGGACGAGACTCGATCCCCCCGAACGCGTGTAGTAGGAGGTTACGTACGAATTGAAAGAAATATCGAATATCAACGGGCAACCGATAAATAGATAAGCGTATTTGGTGAGCTTGCAATAAATTGCATGTGGACCTATTTTATCAACGGAATACGGACGCGTCTAGAACACTAGTGCCGCGGGTTTATCTGATAAAACGTCTAAAACATAGCAAACATTGTCATCGACAGTGACATGTACAAATTTAAAATATTAATTTCTAATCGCGGTGTCCGGACGAACTCGTACCAGGTGACGTAATTTTATAGTCACAAACTGATACGGTTTATAATTTATCAAAACGCGTTGTTTTTTGCCGGACCTATAACGGTTTAGTTGGTTGGTCGGTTGCCGGTGCTCGCGGGATATCGATTAAATTCCCGTTTATATATCTCGTTGACTTCCCACCTACGACGGTGGCCCACCCGTGAGCAATGCCGATCACACTTATTGTTTCGTCGCCGTTATCTTAGACGCACACCGCCATCGTAAAACTTTGTTATGGACGCGCGTTATCACACGTGTGCCGATATCGTTAGGAAAATTATATATTTCTGTCGTAAATTTCAAGATAACAACAACAATATGTATATAAATATAGTAATATAATAGTAGGGATCTTTTATTGTACGCGTGCTTATTATTTTTCGTAACGTCACAAACCGACGGGGGCCTGTACTACACAATACGCAAATACAATAATACAATATAATATTCTATAGGTAAAATACTCGTTCTACTATTATACCGTGTGATTTTCTTTTTTTTTTTAAGTATATTTATATAAACCGTTGAAAACCGGAGACGGGCGTATTATAATTTAATTCCAAAACGTTATTAATATAATACGAAATATCCACAACACGCGGAAAGTAACATATCGTGTCGCTCCGACGATCGAGTCGTATTTGTGCGTATTGTATTACGGATAATGTACTTTGAATTTCGAACAGCCTAAGAAAAACTATTAGTTTTTTGGTTTTACACCGACGAACAATCTCGTTTTTATTTGTTCATATTTCCATCGGTTTTCGATCCTAATCCCGTACCCGATCTGCGATGAGGAGTTAACTTTTCTACCGGAAATTTCGCTCCGACCGACAAGAGAGCGGGGTTTTTTTTTTTTTTTTTGTTAAATTCCGGATCTGGTCGTTGCGGTTAATGATTGTGGTGTAATTTATCGATTCTCCTCGTAGTTTCCTATTAATAGCGGAGAAAAAACGACAATTATTATTACGCGACAACGGTTTTCCGCTATTTCGATTTTTTTATTTTTTTTTTCCTTTCTGTCACTATTCGGGCTAAAAACAAGTCGTAGAGATCAGATACTTTCGCCGAATATACCTCGTATTAACGTCTTAAAAATGCTCGAAAATCCGACACTAATGTCCATCACAAGTCCTTTTGGCCGTATAAATATCGAAAATCTGTCGTTGTTTTCGGCTGGAAGTTTGAAGTTTTGATTTTTACGTAAGACTCCCGGGCATTTCAAAACACAATTGACCAAACTTCGCTCAGTAATGTTCTTTCGTTAACATTGATTTATCGTTGCGCACAGTTATAAATAATCAAATTCCTCTCTATATCCTACCTTCCCGACTTCCTAACCTTCCCCAACCACGAGCAGTATCATTTTTTACTGATTTATCGAACGAGCCGGTTAAAAAGTTCACAGGCTCGCCGTCCGTTGACAAACTATTCCGTTCAACACAAAAAGTTTATTAGATGGTGGTGTATAATTTAGAAGAAAAAAAAAATTATACCAACGACTAGATAATAATTACATGCTATAATATAGCAAAACAGATGAGAAATCGGATAAAACGGAAAGTTTTAGAATTCTAATGAAATATATCGAAGACGAAACACATAAAATAATAATTTTTTTATGTGCGGCCCTATTGTACAATATTACGTTTGTACTTATTAACAGTTCGACACTATACTATTTGAACAACACGCGAACGGTGTATAATATTGGTATTTTTTTTATTATTTTTTTTTAAGGCACGTGCCAACACATATTGTGCTTTCACTCGTTTTGGCTCGCGCGATATACATTTTATTAATAATTATTATTATTATACGATTTATTATTTTGTCACAAAACGAAAACGTTTGGCCCCGAGGCGATTGCTTTCCGTATACGCTTTATAACGTGACCGTAATTTGTTTTCCTCGGAGCGGGACGCCTGTACATTTTAATAGGGAAAACACGACGATTTTTTTTCTTTCGTCGCTTAAAATGACAACAGTAAAAAATTAAAACACAGTAGAGTATAGTAAAACGAATTATTCACAATAAACGAAACAGTGTATTTTATTTTATTAATGATAATAGTAAATGAAAATCTTAAGCGGTTTGACGGGCCGGTATTTTATATTTTTTTTATTTTATTTTTTTGTCGGATGAGCAAATCTGCTGTAATAAATCGGATTTGGTTTTTAAATAGGAATGTGGGACAGTTGACATGGCATGCCATGCTTTCAATACGGATACCGGGAGTCTCTCCTCGACTGAGTTTTTCCATTAGTCCGTATTTTATTTTATTCCTACGAGAAAACAACGTTTCGACGGGAGCGTTACTGTTCGACGGACATAACAAAATGTTCAAAGCGGGACGGTTTTTTAATAGTTCTTTGACGACAGCGGGACGTTTGGTCGTTGGTCGCCTTGCGTAGGACCGTATACCAATACATTTCAACGGGTCTTAGGTAACAATTTTTTTTTTGTAACTAATTTTAATTTTATTTATATGTCTTTTCGTTTTTTGTTATACCTTACTGCTGTTGTGTGCTACTTATTGCGCCGTACCGTATGACATAATACACGAAAATGTATATAGTTGTACTCGTCGAGTTGATTCTACAAACAGACAAAACGAATAAGTGATTTGGAAAAAACGAAATTGGTGATTTATTATAATTACGGGACGAGGTCAAAAAAAAAAAAAAAAAAAAAAAAGAAGCATTGTTGACTATAGAACTAAAGTTAAGACATAAACTACATAGACTAAAACCAAGACTAAATTTAAAGCCAACTAAAGGTACTGGCCGACGAGCGTTGAGAGAGAGAAGCGAAACTAGTGGCCGATAATAAAGAATGGTCTAACTCAGCACCCCCAGTCCTAATTCGGGACCCTCGGTCCTAAAAAAAAAAAAAAAAAACGATTTGAAAAATTAGCCGTTTCTTTATTTCCTGGTGGGTTTTTTTTTTCTTTTCAAAAATAATAATATTCACGGTTGCACCGATGCAGCGCGCATGCGGTTCGAGATAGCGACCAGTTTCAGATGCCGTCTGTCCAAAAAAAACGGTTGTAGATACCGCAGATAGGAAATGTAACTGTTTTTATACCGAAATTTCGGTGTGTATAATTTTAATTACTAATCAAATCGAGGGAGTATTTTTGGGGAAGTTGTGGGGGGGAGGCGTAAGCCACTACGAGTCGGCGAACACGGCATAATTTCAACAGTCCAGTAGTATTTTATTACATTATCGGTTTAATTTCGCGTTATTCTGTCCGCACAATAATCGTAGTAATAAAACGATATTGTAATACGCCCGATCGAGATATAATAATCGTAATAATAATAATACGTGGTGGCATGCCGCCGCGACGATTATAGGTCGAACCGAACGATATGGCAACGGCTCTCCCAAGGATCTCGCCACAGCGACACCGGTCGGATGACCATTTTTTTTTTTAAATTATTGTACTTTATTTATTTGTATTATTCCAATCCTATAAAGGTCACAATTGTCGACCCGGTAAAATTTAATAGTAAAAGTAGTTTAACGCGTTAACGCTATGTTAAAACGACTATATTATAATATTATATTATTACTTATACGAAGGTACATACACGCATTTAAGTATATTTATTTATTTCGCTTTCCTTCCGTAACCGCCCCACTTGGATATATTTTACAGAAGGATTACCAATTAATATCGACGATCTATAATATTATAATAATATATTCTATACGTATTGGTATAAATACCAATAGATTATTGAAAAACCTCGATTGCCTTAATGGATTTTTTTTGTAAACGGGCCGGGGATAAAAACCTATAAGGTTATATAGGCGCATAAATTACAACTAAATATCGGATGGATCGCGCGATTCCGTTTGAATAATTTATTACCGACAAGAAATTGATATTACTTTTAAATTTAAATTTTAACGTCTTTACCCACCCACCCCGCACTCCTTTTTATTTTCTAAAAGTCAATTTATACTTTCCGTAAAATGTGTACACCCGCGCGGCCGTAAAATAATTTTAGGAAAATTACCATTGTTCCGGCGGAGTTATTCATGTTAAATTGTGTGCCAGTAACCATGCGTACGTCTAATATTATAATATTTACTGTTAATTGTTTTGTGCACACGTGTGAAAAAAAGTTAAAAAATATTAGCGATTATTGTGGCGGGGGACGCGGTCGGTTTTTTTGGCTCGGGCCGTCGCCTTTTTTTTTTTTTTTTTTTTTTTTTATTTATATACGTATTTCCTTTACTATCCATTATACTGTAATAATTTATCGACGTATGAAAATAGAAAAACGAAATTTAATTTTGTATTTTCTTATATATGAGACTCGGGTATAACACTAAAAAAAAACGTGGTACGCTATTACGCATTTTTTTTTTTTTTTACTGTTTAAACGCTGCCCCGTTTGCGTTTTGTTAGCACGTTAACTTATACTTTTTTAATATTTTTTTTTTTTTACTTTTAAGCGATTCAAAATACGAATTAGTGATCGGCGCAATGCGCGTAAACGAAACAAAACACAACGACATTAATATTCGCATTTACGTAATGTTTTATTCTTTAAAAGGGGAAAAAAAAATAATATAGCCCCCGGTATAATACGCGACGTTTAAGATGATTTTTTTTTTTTTTTTTTTTTTCCCCTAGACACGCCAACAAATTGTATATTATTATTTATTCGTTTCGACACGCTGATATTTTTCGGGTACCTATATAAATTATAATATATAATAAACGTTTCGACGGGTGTTTTATGTCGTCATAGCCGGGGACCAACCTTAAAAAAAAAAAAAAAACACTAATAAAATAATATAATAAAAAAGCCGCATTCGCGGTGTCGATCGTGCTGCGGCAACGGTGCGCAGTGTACACAATAATAATATTATAATATTTATATACTTGAAAAAAAAAAAAAATACTCTGCACCGTGTTTGTCGTCGGCCCACGGGTTTTTTATTATTATTATTATTATTATTTTTTAGCGGGAAACGATAAAAAAAAAAAAAAAATCACGAGTACGCTATACGGCCAGCAGGTCTATCGGACGAGAGAAAAACATTGGTTTTAAACCGATCGCCTATAATAAACGCCGGCGTTGGCGGTACCGCCAGACGTATTATTATTGTCGTTATCATTTTTTTTTTTTTTTTTTTTTACGTTTTTCTATCGAATGCCAAAACGGAATTACGATAACGGTCCGAAAGCGTAATTCCCGTAGTAACCCCGCGTTTGAATTCGTAATTATTCAACATTAGTAATATTACCCATAGTTTTTTTTTTTTTTTATTTTGAATTAAGAAATATTAAACAATCTGTACTCATGGTACAATAAGCTTATTTAGAGATATTTGAGAATTATAATAATAATAGAATTAATACAAACGAATATTTATATGTAACCCTATTATAATTTTACATGAAATCTCGAATTGAAGAAACTGTCCAGCAACAGCACTTCGGCGAGAATTTGTTTTGTTGATTAACGTATAGACCTGTGGTGTATTATGCTAACCAGTCTCTTGCGCTGGAGTCTCCTTACCGTATTACCCGGAAGGGAGTGTGATGAAAGATCTTTAATGAGGGGATTGGAGTGATTTTGTAGTCTTTTATGGAATTTAAAGTAGTGATTTTTTTGCGATTTCATTGACATACGGTATGTTCAGGTCTGAGTGTAGAGTTTCATTAGAGACGTACGGAGGGGCGTTAGTTATGAGACGAAGAGTTTTTGATTGGGCTACTTGAATTTTGTTTATGTTTGTTTTTTTAGCAGCTCCCCATAGCCGAATTCCGTAGGTCCAAACGGGTTTTATTAATAGTTTGTACAAGTTAATTTTTGATTTTAGGTTGAGGTTTGAGGTTTTGCCCAAAGTACTGCGGAGAGTCTTCGATTTAGTTAATACCCATAGTTAATTGTGAAAATCGCTTCTTCGTCTAGAGGCGCCCTTGGCTACCTACCTCGTCCCATTCGTCGTCGCATGGTTCGCTAGCTCATTTTCGCACTTAAAATCGAAAAACAGACCCCCGCGATTTGTTACGGAAAACCGTTTTCATTGTTTCCCAACGATGATAATAAACCGTACCGCGGCCGTGCCAAAACGCGCGCTACCGTTTCTCGCCTGGTTATTATTTTCAATAATTAAAAAAAAAAAAAAAGTAAAAAACATATCGCGTTGGCGAACATAATATTTTTAGAAGTGTACCGATTATTATAATAATAGTTCGCACGCCATGTTCGGCGTGTAATTATTATTATTATTATTATTATTGCGGTGTTGGGGAAAAAATCCGAGAGAATAACGTTTTATTATCGTTGTAATATTATTAACGTGGGCGGGCCGGCGACGATGGTTTTTCGCTCCCTATTAAGCCGGCAAAGTATCCCGAAAATAATCGTCGGCGGTGTGTTGTTTTTTTTTTTCTTTCCTTTTTCTCTCTCACTCTGTCTCTCTTGACGAGATTATTTTTGGATTTTTAATATATTACTATTATTATAGTCTCTCTTTAGCGAGCGTACCGAAAATAGATATTCGCTGTGCGTAGCCGCCGCACCCGCCCACCGGCGCAGCACGCGCGAGAACCGGCCGACGGGACGATTTTATTCGAACCGCCGCCGCGGCCTCCGTCCGATTCGCACGCGAGTTGTTCGAAAATCTATGGATTCGGCGGTCTCCGCCGGCCCCCAGTGGATTGTGGCGGTTATAAGCGGCCGACAAGTCGTTAGTCTGCCCCCTCGTCCCTAATCTTGGATAATAGCTTTGTTAATATTGTGATTATCGTATTGTTTTCCTTATAGTTTCGGCCATGTAACCTATTTTTAGAGTATTTTTTTTTTTTTTTTTTTTGAGTTTTAAGAACAATCGGCACTTTTCAATTAACGTGTCCCGTAATCACTTTTTCCGGGTCGATGACCAACGTTGAAACTTCTCTATAATGGAATCGCTCGGGACCAACAAATGTGTCCGTTTTAAAGTGGTTCCCGTTACGTAGAGGAGTTGAATAAAAATTGAAGTTTCAAGAATCTACATACGTATATGTCGTATATCCATGTCCTTAAAACACCGTGGTTTTTAAGATTTGCCAATGACCAAGGACTTCGTGATTTCCACAGCCATACTACCACACATGAGCACTGTTAAGCGATCCTTTGCCTTTTTTCCTCCAGCACATGAATCACTCTTTAGTACTAACGACTTCGTAGGGCCTTTAAAAAAAGACCCTTTTTATCTGCAATGTACACGTCTTTTACTTCATGCTCAACAATGAGTCCCGAGATTTTTTTTTGTTTCCACTCCTCCACAGTTTCTTAATTAACGTCATTTGCCTCTGACTTGTTTCCAAACAATATCATGCCTTTTTTTTAAATTTTCTCAATCAACCGTTTGAAGTTTTGAAATCTTTAACGTTAATTTTTTCAGCCAATTTCTTAGCTTTTGTTTGTAAAATCGGACCGGAAAAATCGGCAAATTTTTTGACCGAACGCTGATAAACCACTTATTCAAATAAGGGAGTTTTCACTCTTTTATTCTTTCCCGAGTTCTTGTTATTCACTCGTTCATCCATAATCTTTTCTTTATTATTTTATCACGTCGTAAACTTAAGTTTTTCCACACTTAAATTTAAATAAAAAACGAAATCACGACAAAACAGACGCATGCAATACACGTTTACTGAACAATTTGAAAACGACGACTGAACAGTTCACATGTTCATAATTTAAATAGCGCTATTAATCTTTGCTATATTAGAAGTTTAATAAATCAATATGACAATCGTAAAGCGATAACATTAAACGATACTACAGATGGTGATTATTAACGAACAAAATATACCTACAATGTTGGTCCTACATAAATGTAATTTATCATTAAATAATTTTATTTTCCGTCTTACAAAAAGTATTATTTTTTTATTATTATTATTATTATTTTACTAATTTGATCACAAAAATTGTCCGTTTCCGCCTCAGAATTCCGTCAATTTACTACTACTTTGAACCGGGACTATAGACATTTTCCGTTACAAGGAGGATTCCGTCTTATAGAGGGTCCGTTATAGATATGTTTTACTTACTGTACATACATATATAGTGTTTGGAATAAAAAATGTTAAAATATTTCATCGACGTACATTATTTTTTATATTACTATCTGTCAATATGTAAAATATGGTATACAATTATTATGTTATTATTAGGGCTGGGATTTCGATGCACTTTGCATTGTTTTTCAAAGCTTACTGTGCAATGCTCGTCTTGTCACAAATTTGTTTTATATACATTTGAATGAGAATAAGAAAGTTTATTTTGCATTTTTTGGCATTTTTTAGTTTTTAGGTCATTTTCTTAATTTTTTAGGGCATTTTAGAGTTTTTGGAGCATTTTTTGAGTTTTTGGAAACCAAGTGTATGAATTTGAAATTTTATTTTAAGATTTTAAGATTTTTACACCAACATGGTTTTTAAATAAATATAACAGATTATAAGTAGGTACTCGTAATTCGTATTATATTATCGGACAAGGTTTGAGTAACCTCTACCCGCATTTCTTGTTAAATAATCTTAAATCAGTAAAATCGACGTCCGATGATATTATCGTTCGACGTTCAGTATTATCGGACAAGTTTTGAGTAACCTCTACCCGTATTTCCTGTTAAATAATCTTAAATCGATAAAATCGACGTCCGATGATATTATCGTTAGACGTTCAATACGAGTTTTGTCGTCGTTAACACCGTTTTATTACTCTAGTTAATTTTTTTTTTTAGGGCATTATTTAGAGTTTTTAGGTCATAAAAGCAATTTTTTTAGTACATTTTTCGGGGTTTTTTAGGGCATTAAAATCCCAGCCCTAGTTATTATGTTCATGGTTTTTTTTTGCTCACGATAACGTTTATTTATATAAAAAAAAAAAAAAGTTATTGCACGTTGAAAAATGATACTACTGTTATCAAATGTTCTCCTAAATTGGCGAGAAGCTTTTGCTATTTGTAAGGCAGTAGAACCAAATCTAGTGAAATATTTCAGACTTCAAACACCTATCTATTATATCTCAACAAATGCCAAATAAATACGAGAATCGCGATTATAGTGTTTTGTCGGTTTGGTTTATCGGTTACTCAACATGGCGAATTTCTTCCATAGCCAGCGGGTTAGCATTTTTCAAATGAATACATTTTTTTTAGCCCAAATTGAATAACATTTTGTTCTCAGCAACGGCACACACACACACACACTATGCGCGCGCGCCCATGACCGGAACAAGTCTCCCGCAAGTCGAAACCGTGGAAACAAAACCAACACAAATGAAAAAAATATAAAAAAATCTTTATCCGCGTAGCGTTTTTATTTTTCCTTCTCGTTACCTATACAATACACACGATTATTTTAACCGTCAGTTACAATAACGACGATGTCCCGACTTGTTGTACTGTACAATATTTCGGAAAAAAAAAACCCATTATATAATACAGCAACGCATCTTGTATATATATTTTTACTGTATTTAATACTAAAGTCGTATTTCATTAGCCGGCGATTCATTTGTGGTATAATTTTTTTCTAACACGTTTAAAATACGATTATACAAAGAGACACTGTACCTATATATATTTTTTTTTTTTTCTGTAAATGCGATTTTAACGATTAAAAATGTCGTCTGATGTTACTATAAAATAATAATAATACACGTGCATACGATTCTAAGTCTGTGGCGTATACAAGGTGGGTATTTGGGGGTTATGACCCCTCCACCACAACATCGGGCTGTGCTGTATATTATAATTTATTAAATAAATTATTGAACGGATATTAAATTAATTTTTCACCGTCAAATTATTAGTTATATATATATATTCGCAATAAAGTATAAACCATAAAAAATAAACAATTTTATTATCGGTCAGGTTTGATAAAGAACGAATTTTACGGACTTAAAAACGACAACTGTCTCCTAACTTCAAATGCCATCTGTCCATTACGATTAATAATCAATACAATTCTTTAGATTCTCGGGACACTGCCAGTCTTAGAGAAAATTGTCTACATTAAAAATAATTAAAACATATCATTGGAAATCTATTTGGCCAGTCCTAGGTCTAATAGGTTAACAACGTAAAATATTCACCGCAAAATTTAACAGTCAATATTAATGAATACAATTTTGAATTTATTATGCAAATTGTTTTATTATAATAATAATTTATATTTGTGCCTACAGTTAACATTTATTATTATCACCCCCTCTCAAATTGATTGTAGTTTTTTTATTTTTTTTTTTTACTTATTTATTTAAGAAAAATTCACAATCTATGCGGCTTGCACAATAAGCAAAAGCGATGATAAAGAATTCGTTTATGACAATCATATGAGGGGGAGGCCATTCAGTGATGGAACCCAACGTGAGCTTCATTTTAATGTACTAATTAGAGAAGTCTCTTCACCATTGTCGTTTTAAACGACGCGTTGGATTACCAGGGAGAGATTCGCAGGAATGTGCGGAAATTATAGGGTTAGGGTGAATTGATAATTTTGAATGGAAGCTAGTTGTTTTGATTTTTAAATCGTTATGTAGCGTGTCATTGGATACGTTCCAGGGGGGCAGAAGTGACGACACGAAGGGCTATTGATTGGAACGCCTGTATGGTACGGATTTTAGAGGGTTGGGCACATCCCCAAATCTGAATGGCATAAGCCCACACGGGTCTTAGAAGTGTTTTGTATGCAATTTGTTTGTATGTATTGTCAACTTTGACTTGAGGGTTGGTCGAAGGACATGCAGTCGACTGTTTAGTATTTTCCTTATGGTATGTAAACGAGGGCCCCAGATTAACATCTTGTCCAGAATAATAACCTAGATATTTTGCAACTGAGGAAGTAGGAATATGCGATCCTCGGAAACTCCGTGAAGGACATACGCCTTTTTTTTTTTTTAAAGTGAAATTTACATGGGCCGATTTCTCAGGGTTGATTTTGATTCGCCATTTAGATGACCAGTTTTCAATTAGTGGTTTTGTAATGCTTTGGAGATCTGTACTGGATCGTTACCGGGATAGAGGATTGGCAGTATCATCGGCATATGTAGCCATAATCGTAATTAGTTGTAAAAAGGCATGTCGGCAGTGTAAATAATATTGTAGTTACGCCACTGTTCCGAGTTCTGTACGCTACTGCTACTACTTGTATGAAACTATTAGATTTATATTAATCTGATCAACACTCCGGTTATTATTATTCTAACGACTGTACATAAATACATATGTATGTATATATAAATATAAATATAAAACGAAGAAACCCGCAGCTGATTTGTAAAAATAACTATTTAAAATAAAAAAAAAAAAACTGTCGATAGAAAACGACTTTTTTATTATTATTATTATTATTTTTTTTTTTTTTTACGGCCCACACGTTTATTGCGGACATTACGTGTGTGCGTTTTTTTTTTTTTTTTTTTTTATATAGAACCGATCCTTTCTATTCAATACGATTTAAAAGAAACTAAACCGAAATCGTATTGCGTGTAAACACTTTTACACCACAACTGCGTTCGGTCGGCCAAAACGATTCGCCTAAATAAAATAATATATATATATCTTTAAGGTATAAAATTTCGAGTTTATCGAAACCGAGTTTTTAAAATGGGAATATATTAGCCGACGGTGATGCGTTTGCGGATAAACGATACGAGACGGCGAAATTATACCTACCCAATAATAATAATATACGTAATGTGGCCAATGTATAATACCGTTACGATATAATATACCGGCGCGATTTGCACGGGAATAATTTCATAACGATACAATTTGACCCCCCTCGAAAAAATGATTGTACCCATGTTGCAGGGCCGCGAAGAGAGAAACCCGAGCCCGGGGGTAAATCCTCGAGCTAGTGCCCCGTCACTGTTTCGGACTGCCTTGAACTTTGTCGGGTAACCGTTAGGAGTAGAATTGCGCGGTGGCTATAAAATGCACGCAATAAATTATTTATAAAAAAAACTACTGACAAAAAAAAAAAAAAAAAAAAGAAATCAATTATTTACAGAAATTATATCTAATTTTCTCGATTTAATTTGTATTTATTTTATGTTTAATACACATGTATATTAATATAATATATTATGTAATAAAGTCGTTTCAAATTAGGTTTTCTCGCTTTTTCTTATGCAAACGAGTCAATGCCTATTTCAAAATCAATCCGCCTTGCTAATGCCGCCGGTTCTGAGCAATGAGTCGCTAATCCTGAAATTCGATCAAATTCCAATAGTTTCTTTAGTTACAAAAAAAAAAAAAAAAAAAAAAAAAAAAAAAAAAAAAAAAAAAACAAATCGAATAGTCCCAAATTTTCGGGCCCTCACAAAAATACCTTTTCGTCGAACCTGCCTATATACTCGCAGTGCATTATAACGAAAATGTTTTTTTTTTTTTTTTTATCGGAAGCGTCTCTCGTGTTGTTTGTGCTCACAAACGACCCAAAACGTATAATTATACATCGGCGTTCTCTGTACCGTATATAGAAAATCGAAAGTCAAAGTGTACTATATTATATTGTAATATTTCCGTAGGATACAAAAGTGTACTATCCGCAAAATTCGACCGTAGTCGGCTGGCTGCGAATTTCACAAACCGCTACCCGGGGACGCGCGTGTAAATTACATACTTTTTTCCTGATCGTTTAACGTGCAAATTATACGTTTATTGCTATGCATACACGCGGCCGCGATAAAACGATAATCGTCGTGTCTCCCGTAGACGAAAAAAAAAAAAAAAAACGAAATCCGTATAATGCACCGAGCCATTAAAATAAGAGACCGCGGACGGAAGATCGTTTCGAAAAACGACCGCCGGAGACTAATATAATATTGTATTAAATTATATACAGTCGTAATCGAGGAAAGTCGAAAAAAAAAACTATTATTATACCTACTCCGGATACAGCTCGGTCGGAATAATCGGTCGACTCGTACGAACCACTTGTGGAGTTTTCACTTGTCGGATTTTCTCGCGGGGTTATATCGAGTTCGGCGGTGTTTTTTTTTTTTTTTTTTTATTTCAATCTCGAAAAATATTATCGTCACGTCGTCGTTTCCGTTTTTGCGCTAGTTTGACCGCGAGAATTTTGAAGTTTGCTAATAATAGTACGAAATAACTAAAACAACTAATAGAATTGTTAATCGACACCGATGTCCCCCCACATTTGTATGTTACTTTGATCATCGGTCGGAGCATAATTTTTGTATTTAATTATTTACCATTGGATGTCGGCAAACCTATACGAATTTCACACGTCGTGTTTTCGCGAATAATTCGATAAAATTGAAAAAGCGCCCCGACGAAAGGTGCAAAGTACACTCGTTTACGAATTCAAATATGTTTTCATTTTCAAAATCCAAGTACCATAAGTGCCGACACGATGTTTGTCGGGCGTTCATAAATAACGTAATGTAACGACACTAGATTAGTGGAAAAGTCGTTTTAAAAGGGTAAAAAATCAGTTACAATTTTTTTTACGAAATCCGAGAAAATTCGTAATATTATTTTAAACTCTGCACTTTAAAGCGTCGATAAATAAATAAAAGCTTGCCGGTGGTGGCGGGTGATTTTACCACTAAATAAAAAAATAGAAACACCGTGCTCCCTTTAATCACATTAATCTGTGCATTTTAAAACGACGGGGGGGGGGGTGGAAATCGTTTTGTAAATATATCATCTTATCACGTACGCGCGTATTAAATTAGAAGTTTCGTCGGGTTTATTTTAATAATACATTTTTTACACGTACACACACACACACACACACATGTTAAAATATTAATATATTGACGAAGAAAACTCCTGTAGTATTATCGTAGGGGGTTCGTATAGGCGCGGTAAAAACGTTTACACGGAACGCTGCGCGGTTCGCGACCTCCGGGAGAACACAATAAGACAATAACGAAATTATTGTGCACGGCAAACGACTACGACGGTGACGACGACGACGGCGACGACGACGCGCACAAACAAACAATAGAAGACGCCGCCGGACCGGGAGACGACCGGCGTGGGTGTTGGAATATATGTCGTACGGGACACGTAATATTATCTTCCCGCGATAATAAATATTATTATAATAATAATAATAATAATAATGTTCTCGGTGATTTATCTCGATATATGTACACGTCTCACTGCAATACGATCATAATTTTAATGCGCGCCCCATTGTGTGCTCATCGCTTCCATGTTATACGCATTCGATATTAATGTATACGAGGTCTGTTCAAAAAGTTCCCGAACTATAATTCCTAAAAAAAAAAAAAAAATAGAAAATGTATAGTATCGCAAATGTTATTAGATTAAAATAAAATAGAGATGAGCAGCTATCTTTTCGATTAAATCTCAAATGTTTATTGCTATCTAACCATTAACTGTGCGCGTTCAAAGTAGACGAGTCTCGTGTGCATTGTGCGATTTTCAAGATGAATAACATTCACGAAATTAATATTAAATTTTGTATTAAACTTTGTAAATCTTTTACTGAGGCTCATAAAATGTTGCGAAATGCTTATGGTTTAAACTCAGTGTTTAGGACGTACTCAGTGTTACGACTGGTTTAAACGTTCGGGAATCGGTTGACGACGACCCACGTTCAGGACGTCCGTCGACATCGACAGACGATGCTCGTGTGACAAAAGCCAATGAAATTGTGCGGTAACCTAATAGACGTTTAACTGTTCGAGAAATTCCGGAAGATTGTAGCATATCGGTTGGTTCGTGTCATGAAATCCTGGTAGAAAAACTTGGAATGCACCGCGTTGCAGCAATCCCATTGCGTCCCTCGGTTGATGTCGCAAGATCAGAAAGACAACCGCGTAACCATCTGTATTGCTTGAAAAATCACATGACCGTGATGCTTCCTCATCCACCATATTTTCCCGACTTGGCACCAGCAGACTTTTTTTAGCTACGAGCAATTCCAGAAACTGCTTTTCAGGATTGCTTTCAACAATGGAAACGTCGTTGGCAAAAGTGTATAAACCGAGAGGGAGGAGAATACTTCGAGGGTGATAAGTCTCAATAGCTTGTAGGTAAGCACTATAAATAAAAAATTGAAAAATTCGGGAACTTTTTGAACAGGCCTCGAACATAAGCAAATCATTTTTTTTTTTTTTTTTTTTTTTATCGATTAACCCGTGAAAAAATGTATGAAATTTGAAATTAATCACAAATTGTTTCTGTATTATCCCGTATAGTTCTACAAATATTCCTGACTTTATATATTTTATGGAGGGGGGACTCTGTGTACACCATACGGTCGGCAATCTAATTATTTTATACACTTTTGATAATCTTAGTCAGTGAAAAATGCCCGATAAAAAAAAAACATAGAAAATATTATAACGATTTTCGAATCGGATATGTGACCAGATTTAAAAATGTGTTTGAAATTGTCGCGAACGATGTATTTGATAATATTTGAAAGAATATAGACGTTCTTTCGTCTTCGATCTTTCACATTTTACGAATCGAATATTATAATCTCATCAATTTGTTTTACTACAATATGCCTATATATGTTTACCCGAGAATATAATCGAAATTTAATGATAATAATACTGTGATATATTATATTATATTGAATGTGGCAAATCGGATTTTACTAGGCGTTTACTACTGAAATGCATTTAAAAAAAACTTTTAAATACTGCAATTTCGTATATTATTCAGTGTGTGCGGAACAATTTTATTTTTATAAAACGAATAGCTCTGAAAAAGCAAAATAGTTTGCATAGAAATCCGAATTCCAATAAAGTTATTGTGTTAACGTTAGAGCTGTAAAAGGAGAAAATAAAAATATTCTAATATCATAATTATTACTCGTAACTATATTTAGTTTACACGACGCATAAACGGGGGTTTTTTTTTTTTTTTTGGCGTTCAATTATCCGTGCAATTGTACATGTTAATCGACGGTCTGTCAAACGTTCCGATATTTAGTGTAATATTATTATTCCGGTAGTTTTACTTTGTATACATACGAACATATTTAAAAAAAAAAATAAATAAATTATCGTATTTTTTACCGTATAGAAAAACAATCGATATTGACGCGTTTCGGTGTTATTTTTACGGTAACACAAATGACGCCCAAGGGCCAGGCGGGTGAAGATACGCCGTCCCCGTTAATTCGTCCCGGATTCGGCCAAACCTAATTTTGAACTAAAAAAAAAGGCGTTTGGCTGTCTTCCCCCGTGACAAAAATCGGTTCCTGTGCCGAGGACAATAATATTATTATAATACAGCGTGTTACGCTGACAACGGCGAACAGACTAATTTTCTAACTTATACGTATGTCGACTGTTGTGCCCATTGTAGAGATTGCTGGGTGCGTCGTCGTGCACTCGGAGCGTGAGATTTGAACTGACATAATAACACATACGGAGTGTCTACAATTATTACTGACGCTGTTGAAATTTTAATTAAACAAGTCGAACACCAGTGGAGGAAATGAAATTCGCTCGGTTTTCGCGGGACACCCGGAAAACGAGTCGTCGATCTGAATTTCGCGATACGATTCGTAACGATTGTACAAGGTTAACATTCGGCGGTGTTTACGCTTCCTCTACCACCACAAAATAACGTATAATGTCATATTATTACGCACGCGGTTTTCGACTCGAAAAAAAATTGCATACTGTTTTTACGTAAATAATCGATAGCACGCCGTCAATGCGTTCACAACGTGTCGTGTCGTTTCGGGCAGACGAGTACATTTTTTATATAGCGTTCGTGTTCAGTAATCGAATTGTAGAGAAATGACGCCCTGTGCGTGATTTAGTCAAGTAAAGCCTGTCCCACGAGTGTATTTCGCGTAGCTCGTGTACCCGACGAATATAATCGTAGACCTAAAACACACACCATCAGTAAAAACTGAACGATTTGCCCCGTACAGTCAGAATAAATCTTATTTATCTCTCGTGGAGAGTCGCACTAGTCGACGGACGACGCTCTCGAAATTGTCGGTCAAATGTGTATTGTAAAAAATTAAATAACCTAAAAACCCTAACTTGTGGCGTAAACACTGGTTACTAAAAACAAGTATTTCTATTCCACATAGAAATTTGTTAAACGAATTGAGAATTACTCCAAATGGTTTTAATAATAATTATTTGCGGATGAACGAAGATATCTATTTGCAGCTTCTTTCTCCGATAACACCACTAATCCAAAAACAAAATACTATAATGAGGGCTCCAATATCGTCCCACGAAAGGCTAACCTTTTTTTAGGTTTTTAGCGACCAGAAGAACATATTTATGTGTTAAATATTCTACAATTATATCGCCACGGTCACTCCTCAAATTTATACCACACACGCTTCGTCTTATCTTCACAGTTTTATCAACAGATATTTTCAATTTATTTCCGATCGACCGACTGCACGGTTCTAGAAATCACGTCGTTTTAACCTACACGTTTATCTGCACGATTAAAACTGTCCAATCGAATCGGTCAGTTTTAACAGAGGTGTGTGTGTGTGACCCGCTCTACGTATAAAACTGTAGACGGATTATGACGATGACGCGTGCCCGTAATCGGAGCCGTCCGAGAACCGATTAAACGAGAATAAAGCGCGGAATATTTCATTTGCCGGCTGCAGTCCCCTGGTCTGTGTACCGAAACCGCGGAAGAAAATAAAATAAAAGATTACAGATTGCACGCGCCTAAAACGAAAACCGAACCATTTGGACCGGTCAATGGAAATTACTACTGTCCTATTGAATCTAAAATCTGTTTAATCGATGGAAATCCACGACGCTCGGACTGGTCGTTTTGATAAAGCCGACGGGGAAAACCATCCGCCAATCATCGATCGGGTTATCGTAATCGTCGGATTCGCCGGGAAAACCGTCGTAATATTTATACGACGAGGGGGGAAATTAGTTTGATTTTCAACCGGTGTGGTGTAAATTCGCTAGCGATTAAACACATTTTATACGGTTTTTACGCAAGGACGTGATATTTTATTCATCGTTTTATAATAAACAATCGAAGTTATTGTATTTATATCGATGCATAATACGTATACATGTATACCCAGGTACGTACGAGGTAACCTATTACTCGCAATATAATAATCTTATGAAATTATTTATATTATCATTTTTTTTTTTTTTTTTTTTTTTTTTTTTTTTTTTCATATCTGTTTTCCATTCTCGTGTCTGCTGAATGGTGGCCGCGCGCGTGCGAAGACGTAATCAATTTTACATTTTCAATAATATAATAATGACAATAATTATTATTATTTATTATTATGGCAGACACTTTCACCCGAGGACTTATTATACATTATTGTTACAAGTGTCCGGACTTGTGCAACGATAAGCAACGGTGGGCACTAAACTGTATATACTATTTTTTTTTTCTTTTCTTTTCTTTTTACTTACGGAGATTCAATACCGGCTGTTATTACTATCAAAATAGACCATCTCGCCAATTGTACTGGTCGTGTCTTAGTAACCGGATAAAACTACTGAAAACATGTTTGTAATCGTCATGAAGTTTACTAGAAAACGACGACTAATTCACATTTTTAAAAATTGAACTATTCAATATTTGATTTTTTTTTATATACAATTTTAAAAATCAAATAAATTTCAAAAAAGTCGTTTTTACGAATACTTCATCACCAATACAAGCATGTTTTCAAACGTTTATTCCAATTACTACTGCTGACCGTAGATTAGTGGAAAAGTCTTATCATTATGGCGTTCGTGAAAACGTAAAAAAAAAGTTAGAAAACATTTGGAAACCCGACACCGATCTTCTTAATTATTTACTATTTCTTTCTATTTTCTTCTAGATTTATTTACGCCGTCATACATTAAGACATTTTCGTACATAAATTTAAAACTTTTTACAATTCATTTTTTAAAATAAATATCCTAAATTGACGTGCTAAAGACAAAAAGATACGATAAGTCTAACATTTTTTTAAATTTTTAATTGAAGACTTTTTATTTTGTATTGGACTCAACTTGTTCGAGTTAATAACCATTTTCATTACCTCGGTTATACATTATGCCGATAATAATTATTATGCAACACAGTTGTTTTTTTTTTTTTTTTTAAACCTCTTGAGCGTCGGCACTCCCGTCGTCGCACGAACACGGCAATTCTACTGAAAATACGCACAAGAATACAATAATAATAATAATAATAATAATAACGGATTACAATAAAATAACAATATATAAACTTTCGCCTAACCTAACCGTCTAATAGATTACATTTTGGTCGCCGTTCGAAATGCGCCGATTGTGTACCGGCGGAGAGATTTATCCGCGACTGTCAGCTCGTTTGATTTTCGTAAATAGCCCTACGGGTAACCGCCGATTGTACTTATAATACCTATACCAGCTTGGTATTTTCGCACGTGGGCGTTCTACAATCTTTTTTTTTTTTTTTTTGTATTTTATTTTTTTAAATTAATTTCCCAGGCGGCCCTGGGTGGTTAACTGTTATTATCGAAATAATAAACGACTCTTCCGTTGATTGTATGTTTATTTGTTATCCCGATCGAATTTCCACACTGCCGGGTTGATTCTTTAACGAAATCAACTGTAAATATGTCTAAACAAATTTATTATGAGTTTTATTTAAAAACGAAATGTTCCGTTTCTCGGACGTATTTTTATATTAATTAAAGTTCGACGTTGGAACCGGAACGCAACGTGCGAACGCGGTGATATTTTATTTATCGGTGACCGATAATTGTTGTTTGATTACCGTCGTAACGTGTTCAAAATGAAAACTAATAAATCGCTGAGTTTGTTTCAAAATCAAGTGGACAGCGAATACAATAAACCAGAAAAGAACAACAAAATAACCTCGCCATTTTGAAGACGGTAAAACCAATGCGACCTATTGTTGTCAATATGGGTCTTACAGCAGACCTAAACGTTACAAATACATTGTACACGAAATCGTTATAGTTGAAAAAAAAAAAAATAAAAAAATTAAAAAACGCCAAGTCAAGTATTGAAATATTATCCCGCCAGCCATGTGAGTACATGGTTTTCGGTGGGGGTCTTATAAAAATTCGCTTATTACATTTACGAATATTGCGACCACGGGAAACGCATTAAAATTCAAAATGTCGCCCGTACGTATATAGTAATATAATATAATAGTACGACGATGATGTAACAGAAACTAATAAAATACATTTCGCCGGGAGATAAAGAAAAAAATTAAAAATATATTTAACAATTGTTTTTACCAACGGGACATAATTAATTAGTTGATATTTTGTATTATATTATTATTGTGTTGCGTAACAGTCGGTTCGCGTCGCGTTACATAAATCGGGTAAAACACGAATACAAATTATTATAGGGGTTTTTTTTTTTTTTTTTGTCTTCTCAAAAACGTCTCTTGGGTAACGCGACGTAGAAAGAGAGAGAGAGAGAGAAAGGAGGAGAAGCATTTGAGTCGCCAATTATTATTATTGTTGCCGTGCAACAAACGGTTTCGTTGGATTTTTTTTTTTTTTTTCTTATTTATTTTCATACGCGTTTTATAACCTTGGATGTACCTAATATATACCGTACCGTATAGCCGCACAGGCTTCCCTCGGGTCGCAATGCACATAGAAAGACGGAGAGGAAAGAAAAAAAAAAATGTAATTATATTATTGTAAAACAAAAAATAAAGAAAGAAAAAGCAATTGTATGCACTCGGAATAAACTAGGTCACTCGCGGGACCGAAAATATTATTGTCAGCAGTCGATAGGCCATACAGTTCGTTTATATATATATATTATATTATAAAACCGGGTTATAATATTATTATTGTTGAGTATTATTTTTTTCAGATCGGGCCAAGGATTTTTATGATTTCGCCACATCGCTATATTTGTTCGTGCCCGATAGGTACCTGAATATACGTGTAATATGTCATTTACTGCAACTTTTCCCATCGCAGTATAGACTAATTACTGTTAACACACAGTTATTTATAAACTTTGTTTCGGTCCAGAAAAAAATAATAAATGAAAACCTCCCTTCGATTATCAAAATACAATTTTAAATATCTAATCTTTCCGTAAGAGCCGAATTTCGCACGATTCGGAATTCGAATCGCGTATAATATTGCGCTTTCTTAGTTACTCTGTTGAAACTCATCTAGATATGTTTTTATTATCTTCTACCTACTTTAACTAGATGAAAATGTCGATAACTATCCCAAGTTTGTCTAAGATAAAAAATAACCGTCTTTTTGGTATTTGCCCGGATAAAATATATCTAGCCGCTATTTTTTTTTTTTTTACTTTTAGTTAAAAAATCCCAAGTAACTATATGCATTGGTGATTGCATTTGCAGAATTATTTTAACCGTTTACATTTTTATCTTCCCGCTATAATTTCCTCAACAATATCTTTTATCTTTATCTAGATAAATTGTACTGAGATCTGCGTCTCGGCGCTGATAAGAGACCCGGCAAATCCTCTAGACATACATACCACCTGGCGGCCCTCTTGTATGGACAAAATCACTAATAAATTTGTTAATTAGGATTATTACATCAAACTCGCCGTCCTATATGGTTCTACGATCATACGCCTCCGACCACCCACGACTCCGCGACACACCCACCGATTTCGGTTGAGAAACAGGCGAACAAAATAATAATAATAATAATAATAATAAAACGGACATGCTCGAGATTACGTTTTGATAATAATTATACGTGTACTATGATAATATGTCGATCGATGCCGGAACGTCAGAAAATACTAAAATAAGCCTACGTTATATAATTCCGATTCGCGGGGCTCAATATTTCCGCTTTAGAAGTCTGCAGATATTTTTCGCGTCGTAGTATTTTTTTCGATTTGCCGCAACAACGCATGGCGCAGACACACTACACACGAATAATTCGGATTTAATTATTTTTATTGATTTTTTTTTTTTTCCATCCTCTCTTTACGAATCGTTAAATGTATTGTGTTATTTCTAATTCAAGGTTGTTAATAATAATTTCGTATAGGATAATAATTATTATTACTTACATTATTATTTCATATAGTTTTGTTCCGTCGCGCTTTGAGATTAATTATTATACGAGCCGTGTCGAGTAGGGTCGTCTTTTGGTCGCCGTCCGGTAATGACCCGGGCAAAGACAAAAGGGGACCGATCATTTATTTTGATTTTTTTTTTTTTGTTATTATCAATAACACGACGATAATGATTATGATTACCGGCCTTGAGCGGTTATTGGCAACACCATAAAAATTTAAAAAAAAAATAATATTCCTTACAAACATTACATGTATATTACTTATATTATTATTATTATTATTGTACAGTACCTGTGGAATTGACGATAACACGTGGCGCTCGAACAGTGCGCAGATATACCTAATTAATTACGATGAATATCATCTCATTACTGTTACATAAAAAAAAAAAAAAAAAAAAAAATTATAAAACTTCAAGTATTCTAATTTTGCACAGTTATTATGCACGCTGCTGCTGCATGTCTGATGCTTGTGTTCTTCCGGTTAGAAAAAAAAAAAAAATGTCTACCAAAGATCGTAACGCAATGTATATTCCGCGTGAACTTTTGAAAAGAGTCGACTAAACAACACATTTGTATAAGTACGTCAGTGTTACCCAAATATCAACGGTTTTTTTTCTCTGGGAACACTATTATTGTAGTCGTTTTCATTATACATTCAAAGTGGGTCGAATTCGGAATTTTTTTTTATATGATAACGTGAAATAAATAATAAAGTTAATTTTGGATGTCCATTTGAATTGTCGGATTCGGTAAAAAGTCGGTTTTAAAATATTATAAATTAAGGGTGAAATGTTGTAAAAAAAAAAAAAAATTACAAACAATCTGAAATTCCGATTGAATAAAATATGAAAATAAATTCGGTAGCTTTGTTTTTAAAACACCAATTTTATCGGCGGAAATTGATTGTAAGCAGTTAAAATTGCGATTAAAACTAATATACCGTGAAGTTATAACGGTTAAATTAGTGGGGTGGAATTTTTTTTTCTTCTAAATTACCACCGTACATTTAAGTACCGTATAAAGCACTTTCTCGCCGAGGCTGAAAAAAACATTTACCTTTAGGTATTTACACCCGTGTACCTACACTTAAACATCGGTCTTTTTTTTACGCAGACGTCTCTAGAAAATTAACTCTATTGTACCTACATTATTGTGGCATAAATCTAAAAACAGGTGTGCCGTTATTATTATATTTTTAATCTTCTATATTGAGGTGCTTACTCGTATACTTATTTCGTCCATTATTAATTTTTTTTTTCTCATGTTTTTCGTATAACTTTTCTTTTCTTCTTTTTTTTTTTCTTTTTTTTTTATTAATATTATATTGTAATATATTACCCTTTTCACATTTTATTTTTATTATTTTGGTCGACTCCTACGGCTCTTTTTTTTTTTTCATTTGCTTTGCGTAATTCGTATATATATATATATATATATATACAATAACTTTTACCAGTCCAGCACGTTTTTGTTGTTATTATAAATTATTACAAACTACTAAGATAAATTGTTTTTCCAAAGTTGCAGACCATTGCTATATCTAGTTAACGCGTATACTTGCACAGTTCGTTAAAAAATTGCATTATTTTTTTTTTTAGAAAATCAAAAAAATCAAAAATTCCACAGTCGTTAATCGTAATTAATATCATTAATATTATATTTATTTTTATAACACCGCTTTCATTCCGTATAACTACATTATAATGCGCTACGCCGGGTCATCACCTCTTTTATTAAGGTTTATTTATTTTTTTTTTTTCAACTAATGTAATTTACTCACCTATACGTGGACGCATATACACCTGTTCGAAAAACGGCTGTATACTAACTTCATTGTGTTATAACAATCGTGTCCAAATTGTAAAAAAAAATAAAAAATACGTCGCCGTTGCACAGGTGCAGCAGAATTAAATATTGGATTTACCACGTCTGTGTCTACGATGGCGTTGACGAATTATTGCCCTTTTGAATTTATGACGTATAAATATCTGTTACTGTTTACGAGTACGTTATGACGGTGATCGAAATGTACCGAAAGCTGCACAACTATAACCGAACATCAAATATACGACCAACAAATATATTTTTTTTTATATATATATATTAATCGTAGTAATTGTGTGTTCGGCGTAAAGAAAATAATTGAAAAAAAAAAAAAAAAAAACGAACAGCAGTGTCGAGCTGTACAACTTGATGTCACGATTAATATTACGCGGCAACTCCAGTGATAGACATTCGACAATGAAACACGGTCTACATCAGGTTTTTTTTTTCTCGTTTTTTTTTTTTTTTTAACCGAGCGACGATTCAAAACGACTAAGGTATTTTTCGTCAGCCGTGACGAGAAAACGCCGGCGGTGTACCCTAAAAGGAGGCGTGCGTTGCGGCGAGCACGTGAAAGAGAGGAAAGTCTCTCGCGAAGATTTTGTCGTGATGAATATTATGGATTTACGTCAAATGTACGAAAATATAATAATATACCGATAATTTGGACACTCGGCGTTCCAAAATTGAGGGTGAGACCTACGAAAAACTACCAACTACATAGAACGGCCGAGTGGTTTGAAATGGCAAACCGAAAAAATTTCAAATTAACGATAGTTTTGGTTCGAAAACCTCGGTTCGAAAACCTCGGCACCGACCGAATTTTTGAGAGGACCGAGCGGAAGGCAAATTTTCAATTCCGTAGAATCCGTATATATAAAAAAAAAAAAAAAAAATCACGTTTGGACGATTTCGCGCCCTGCGAGATTTCACTTTGATTTTCTTCTAGTATAGTTTTAGGACTCGGATGTTCCGTTACATTTTTCCCTACCGCGCGAGATTTTTTCTTAAAAAAAAAATGTTTGAACCGGCTTATAGAGAGAAAAATCCTTTTTTTCCATAATATGTGTTCTTATTTGGGGGGGGGTTGCCAATCGTTTTGCACGGGCAAGCCAAACACCGATCGATTTCCGGGTACACTGAGTACTCCAGTCATGGCGGGCGATCACAACGATATTTCGGAATTTAATTTCGACTCCGTTTTTGTCCAGTTTACGGTAAGCGATACTAGTTTTGGTGAATCTGTACGCTACAGAGACATTCCAACATACGTATAATAATATGCTCAAGTATATATATATATATATATATATATACGCGAGTATATAGGTAATATTGTATAGCATTATTATTCGATTACGTTGCAGCAACGATGTTTTGTAACAAATGCCTGCCCGCAGCGTACTACGATATATTTACTTAAAAAAAAAAAAAAAAAAAACCACACGCGGTTTTAAGCGTTCCCATTGTTTTGCCATTAAATCAGTCACGGTTAACTGACCGGCCGGCCGACGCAATCCATTTAATAACCGCATTTCGCTGTTGCCCGGTGATGAACTACGTGACTCGCATTGTACCGGGCGATAATATAATAATAAAAAAAAAAAATAAAAAAATAATAATAATAATAATAATAATAGTAATAGTAATAGTAATAATGTTAAATCATTGATTTAGATTTGTATTCGTTCATTGCGGGCACGCGGCCGCTGCGCCGAAACTCCGCGTTCTCCGTGCACCCGGATCCCGGAGAAATAGAATTCATGCAGAACCACAGTAGAACTCCCTCGCTCGGTTTTTCGTTTATCGAGTAAAAGCGCCAGTTTTAAAAAATTAAATTATGACGGGTTTTATTTCCATTATTCGCCCTACGACTATTTCAACATATCATTTAAACGACTTGTAAATTTTCGAGAAAAAAACTCCCCGTCGTCGTCATTTACGACGATCTTTTAACAGACGCTTTTGCTCTAAAACCAAAACTAAGCGATTTCTAATCGGCCTGCGTATATAAGCATGTTTTTACCGCCTCTGTATTTTTTTTCTAACAGGCGTTTTATAAGCAAAATGTTTAAAAAAAATTAATATAGACTTATAAAACCAATAATTATTTTATCGAATTAAAGACGACAAAATTTGTTGTGTTTTTTCGAAGAGGGATTTTTTTTTTTTTTTATATCTAGTTGCCATCAGGAAAAAATATATAAAATAATTTATAAAAAAAAAACCCCTCTTTGAAAACAAAAAGTAAATGTTGTCGTTTTTAATTTGGTGATCGAAATTTTGTCATACAAGTTGTATTTATTGGAACACGCCGTTGGAACTCCGAAAACACATTTTTCCTATACCGCCCCCGTTAGACAAACGGGACGGCAAATTACCACACTCTGTTGTAGAGCCGGTCACTTAACGGTGAAAAACATTAAAAAAATAAAAAAATAAAAAAAATAAAGTTGTACTCTTATCTCGCACGCGATGAAACAAAAACAAAATATCCCTCGGAATGACGATACGATGTGCGTTTATGTATTATATTTTATAATTACACCGTACATGCATACGTATATATATATATATACATCTAATATACAGGGCGTATACAAAAAACACAATAGGCGACGCACGTTTAAAAAAAATATTTGTGGGTGGTTCCACCAAGTCGGGTTTTTTTTTGGAATTTTTTTTTTTTTTTTTCTACGGTTTGGATCCGTCAATTATTATTATTATTTTTTTTTAACTGTCTGTCCAAAATAAAAAAAAATCGTCGCCGTATATATCGTCTAGTCGGTGTACGGTCGATTATTATTTATGGAAATCCGTCGAGTAACAGACGCGCGTTTAAATACACTGGCATCGTACCTTTATATGATATTATTCTCATTTTCGATAATAGTTCTCAACGAGTGAACTATAAAGTGCGTATATATATATATATATATATATATTCATTCTTTTGTAAAACAATTTTTTTTTTTTTTTTGGGGGGGAGGGGGTCTTTTGTCGTTTATAACGGCGTATAATTTAATTATTTACAAGATTTTAAGGCGAAATGCATCACACCGCACCTAGCCCTAGATACTGTAATAATGTACTCTATACAGTTTTGCGTTTATGACGTGACTCTCGTGCAATTCGATTAGTGGGAAATTTTCAATTATAAATTCAGCTACAAGGGCGCAGCTATAATTTAATTTGTCAAGGATCGCGTTCCGGTTTAAAACCGAAATAATAGATACGCTCTCCTACGTTCGACCCGCCCAAATGTCCAATATATCGTATTCTATCAATACGACAACGTAATTCGCGAGTCTTTAAAATTTCGCTCAGTTTTGAAAAATGTCCAATTATTGTTATCCGCGGATGCCTGTAAATATACTTTGTTAGTCACTTCGTCGCAGTATCGACAATACTTGACGTTCAAGGGGGAAGGTGTCGTTGGTCAACAAATAAGTAAAAAATGCCCACACCTTTGATAAAAAAAAAAAAAAAAAAAAAAAACCTTTCGCTAGTAAAAAGGCGTCTCTATGGAAAATTGTTTTAAAAATGTGTAAAAAAAAAAAAAATTTTAAAAAATCGGACTGCAGAAAAACTGGCTAGTTTCGCTGTTACTCTTTGATCTGGAAAATGCGATTACGGACGAACAGATCGGAAATTGCGAGAATAAGCCGCTCGAATTGCTCGAAAGTTCTCTAAAAATATGTTATACGGTTGAAATAAAAAAAAAAAAAAATTGTACCGGCGTTCAATCGACTAATTAAGATGGATTTACCGAGATGATTATGTATAATCTACGGCGATTCAAATGCATAAAACTACGGTCCAAAGGGGGAAGATGGATCCACCAGTCGCCTAACCTGCTTCGTCCGAAGACTTTGTGTATGCTACTGCGCGTTATGATAATAAGTGCATTATTGGCTATATGGATGTCTGAAAAACGTCAAGCCGCAACCGGGCGTGGATCGGCTCGTACATAATATATTATCGTCGTAAAATTATTTTTAAAAGCAGCCAGTACTTAGAAAAGAAAAAGAAAAGATTTTATTTTTTTTTTTTTTTTTTTTTTTTACCGTGGTGTCGACATTGATATTTAATATATATATATATATATGTCATGCGCAGTACCGACTATACCGAGTATATTGTACGCAACAATCTGGCGGCTGTTTATTATTATACGATAATATACGGTTCTTATTTTGTTGTTTCTTCTTTTCAACAGTATAATTGGATACTATTCTTTCGATAATTGTTGCGTCTCTATAAATATCGTGCAGCGTAATATTGTAATGTATGTAATACACGGCCGTGTCGACGTGGCGCCGAAATCGATTCGGTGAATATTATTGTTACTCGATCGCGTTCACGGACTAGAAAAAATATTCCCGGTTTTTTTTTTTTTTTTTTTCGTTTTCACGTTATTGAGAAAACTACAGGGCATATATATATATATATATATATATATATATATATATATATATATATATATATATATATATATATCGAATGTGTACCCAACTCGGACGTCTAGATTTCGACGCCACTGGCACGCGTGCATATTCTCCCCCATGCCCATGCACCCGTCCTTAAAATAAACGATAAAATAACCTCGAGCAAATTAATTCTACTTGAACAATTCGCCTAATATTTAATATAATTTCGGTCGTGTTTGGAAATTATGATATTGCGTACGGAATAAGGTACAGGGGGAAACACTGCGCGACAACCGTAGGTATTATTATTATACTGGCTGCCAGCAATATAGAAATCCGGAAGTGGGAAATGCGTTAGCGTGTGTGTGTGTTAAACACAGCGTTCCTATAAACTTTTATCGTCCATCTCGTTTTAAAATTCGGACAGTCTGCGATCTGTAATCGCGATAAATAAAAATTAAAAAATATATAATACAAATCTATACATAATAAAAAAAAAAAAAAAAAAATCCATTTTAATATCATAACGAGATATTATTATTATTATTATTATTATTATGCGCACCGCGATAGGTGTTTTCTAAAGTGATTTATAATATTATACATCGCGTTATGTATTATATATTTGTATCTATTGGGTAGACCCGCAGCGGATATTAAATTATCGCGCGGTATAATCGACACGGTTTCGTATAATATTAATACACAATAATCTACGTTATAAGATAGGTTGTTGTTCATTTTTTTTCTTTTATTATTTAAAATTACTTATCGAAATATAGGTTAGGTTAAAAAAAAAAAAAAAAAAAAAAAAAAAAAAAAAAAACAAATTAAATCATCGAAATTCATCAAATATTAAATTATTATTAAAAAGTTGTTTTCGTTCCTGAACAATCGTCGCGTTGTCGCTTATGCCATTTACATGCTGTATACTGAAAGCGACGACGAATTATTTAATAATAGAACAAAACGGTTCTGAGCGGAGCTCGATAGTGACATGACGAGATAATATATAGAATATTGTTGCCGGAGGAATCAACAAAAATCAAATACCAATATCTTTAAAAAGGTGCATATGTTTTGGCGATTTTAATAGGATGACGGGTGAGCTTTTGATTGGGCGGTTGGAGAATATTTTGTCTTCCGTTATGATGGCCAGAAACGTTTTGTTGGCGGCAAACCGCAACGTTTCATTTAGCTCGCCGACAAAAAAAGATCTCCTCTTGGCCAAAACATCCCGATGAGCTTTCGTCGAGTTTTCTTTGTTTTTTCTTTTGAATTCATCGGTAAATGGTCAAACGCGAGAGGAAAAATCGACATATTTTTTTCCAAAACGCCTGCTGCGTTACAAACAATTACGATTATAGGCAATTTATAGACAAATAGAATATGCGATGCTGCTCAGAGGGTCGCACAGAAACCAGCGATGTCAGTGGTACCAGGACTTTTTCAACACATCACCCCAACATATTATCGACACCTATATATATATATATAGGTAGGTAGGTACCCGGTGTATATTTACTGTACTTTTATTCGATAATTCTTCCAACGACGCGTATACGGACAGTGTACAATTATTAAACAGTTTTGAAACTAACGAATCGACCGATATCGCGGCGGAGGCCCGACAAATTGTATAAATGTCGTCGCAGAGTCAACAGTTGCGCACAAGTATAAAATAATATTGTTATATAAGACGAGATTTTTTTTTTTTTTTTAATCGTCGGGCGGGGGGTAGTCGAATGTATTGTACTATTATTAAATTGACTAACAAATAAGATTGACTCGTAAATATACAGTGTTTTTTTCGTTTTTTTAAGTAGGTCGGAGGTATATTCGCGCGAGTATCGAGAAAAAAAATAATACCCACGCCCTGTACACGCGGGCGCAGCAACGAAACAATATAATTTTATATATTAAAACGCACGTCGAATAATAAAAATAAAAAAAAAAATTAAAAACATCGACACCGTTCAAAGGCAAGAGTTGTGTGTACAAGAGGCGAACAAAACGGCATATCGGTTTAATTTATTCATTTTTTTTTTTTTTTTACTCTGTTTTTTATATCGATTTCCACTACAGTATACATTATATTGTATTATACACCGCCGTCGTGTTTTTTTTTTGGATTTTTCGTATGTATACGAATAATTATATATAGTTTGTTTTTAATTATCGTTTCAACGGGAACACGACGAGGTAAATACGATTAGATTACAATTTAATATATCCGAGGCGGCCAACTAGAAGAGACTACTCACGAGCCGTACAATAAAATTGAAAATATGTTAGAACCGAGAGAAAATAACAAAAAAATAGATTCTTAACTAATGTAGTAATACATAAATATAATCCAGACTTACGAAACAACAACTTTGTTGCGTGTAAACAATGGCCTTATATTTAAATAATTACAAGTTACATTTTCAAATACATATTTTTATAGTAATATTTAAAATGAAAAAAAAAAATATTTATGCTAATCAAAAAATATATTTAGTTTCTTACGGGGTATGACACGGGTCGCAGATTGGCCGTCCTATTATTATTATACGACTTATAGGGTTTAATAATTTATAATTTGTAAGAAGATTCGTGTTTTTTTTTTTTTTTTTTAATGAAAACTACAATTGAAACGTTTACGCGACAATTATAATAATATCGTCGTCGCGAAAAAGACGACACGAATGGAAAATCGTTGTCGCGAAACCGTGCCCGTGACGATATTAATTCGTTAAACGTCCTGGTCACGGCACTATAATTTTTTTAGCGAGTTCGGGTATAATAATATAAATATTTTATAGTAATCGTGTCCGAGCGCAAAATGAGAGCGGGAATCGCGTTTGAACTTTTGTGGTTATAATAGTTGAGAGCAGCGGACGATTAGACGACGAGTCGATCGGAATTTGAATGCGGTTTTATTTGCGCGTTTGTAATAATAATAAACGGGTGTCCGATTGTATTGACTAAAAGATTAATATATTACAATTAAATTAAAATATTTAAAAGAAAAATAATAATTTCGGATTCGCATAGGGAAGGTATAAGGGAAAAAAAAAAAGAGGAATTTAATTCCACGATAAATCGTTGGTTACGAAAAACCATTTTGAATGGAGTTCAGTTAATCGTGATGTAATGTTCAACTGATTTATTTTATATGTCAGAATTTGCACTTTAAACGATTTTAAAAAGCAACAAAAAAAAAAAATATATAATCATATTAATAATGCTTGACTTTTTTCTTTTTTTTTACCGTCAAGGTAAAACTGTTTACTTATGACGGACTTTGTGTCAAATTCAAACGCTTTAAAAAAAAAAAAAAAAAAAAAAATGTGATTACGGATTTTCGATATTTTAATTTAAACCTTGTATCACTAACTTATGAGATGCCAAAAAAAAAATGTAATCCGCATATAACCTAAAAAAAAAAAAAAAATCATGAATAAGGTCGTAGAATCTCCATCTATTCCCTTAACCCGACAAGAATTTTAAAACCGGAAAAGAAAATTCCATTCTCTATTGAACTTTATTCATTGTTACTATAGGTATACATTTCGAGATTAAATTAAATTAAATGTTGTATTTTTAAATTAAAAATGAGCGACGATTGATGAACGCCTAAAAAAAAAAAAATAATTACAATATTGGGCTCAGTTTTTATTTGTACGTGGTGATTGACGGTGACTGTATTCACTCGATTTTAATTTATATACACGTAATACAATATTTGATTTCTGTTTACGAACATTTTGATATTTTATCAATCGGCTGTATATCGATAAGACAATGTATATTTATTATTATTTTTTTTACTGTTTAATTATCATCAATTTGTGTATTCAAACAAACAATAAACGGACCGTTTGACGCGTTTAAATGATTAATTAAAACTAATATAGTATGGGACTTTTAACCAGCACCGACCGATAAATATCATTAATATTATAGTGTTTTCGTTACGCATTGGGTTTTTTTTTTTTTTTTTTAAATTATATTGAGCGAACAACAACAAGCTGTACAGTGGATTTTTTGTCGTCGTCGCCCATTGATGGTAGTATTGCAGACCATCGGAGCAACGACCAGATAATATTACTACATTTTTTTTTTTTTTTTTCTGAAATTTTTCGGGAGGGAGCACAATTAAAAACAAAATAAAAAAACTTTTAAATTTTTTCCTCAGATTCTTTTTTATATTGTTTTCCTATCCGATTGTCGTACGATAAATTTGTCCGGCCACGTATTATATCCAATTTTATATGTTATATAACTATACAATAATGAAGAAAAACTATTTTATAAGCGATTTTTGTTTTTTGCTTTAATAATTATGCCGTGTCGAAAAGAAAAGAAAAAATGTAGTTATCTTTGGTTTTTGCGCCCAAGTTCCTCGATATAATGTACAACAACGAACAATATCGTTCACATCGCAAAAAAAAATAACCCACTTCGGGCGTGTTTCTGGTCAATGTGTTATCTGTCAATAAAGCGGGACATCGATAACGAATATTTGTTTTTTTTTTTATCGGAATTTTTTAATCCGTTGTACAATAGGGTTAATTATTATATCCGAGACTATATTTTCGAGAGTTTGCGCATTATTTCGAATTATTTCGGATCTGGAAAAACTGTTTTTTTTTTCTTTTTTAAATTTATCGCCTTCAAAATTAATTTTTAATTTCGCTAAAAAAAAAAAAAAAAAACGTACGTTAATATTTTTGTATACCCACCAGGTACAATATTATACTATACCGCAGTATATATAACACGTGTTTAATTCCGGTCGTGGTTAGGTTACGTCGTCGCGTTATATTTTAATATAATAATATGTACGGTACGAACCGTAATAAAAAAAAAAAAAAAATAAACCGTGAAAATATATAGGAAATTAAAAATTAAATTAACGACACTGTTAAAATAATAACAAAAACATTGACGTCTCGTTTGTCCGCATAATTTTCGATCGTCGTCGTGTAAGTGTGCGTAACAAACGCCGACGGCGACCATAATAATTTATAATAATATTATATAGGCAGCAGCCCAATAGCGATGTACTTGTGAAAAAAAAAAAAAATAAATAATAATAACGTGTTCCAAATTCGTTAATTATTATTATAAAACGTTAATAAACCTGTCGTGCGTGTAAATCAAAACTATTACGGGTGTACAAAAATCCGGCGCAATAATAGTATTCGCTACAATAATTTAATTTTTTAATTGTTGTTGTTTTTTTTTTTTTTTTTTTTTAACAAGAAATATACAAATCTATACAGTAGTTATGCACAATAAGTATACGTGAGATTTGAATAACTAACATTATGAGATTGCGTGAATCCATTTGGAGCCACCCATTAGTAGCGTGGAAGTTACGTCATTTTGGATTAAGTTGAACGATCTCTACACAATTTTCTTTTAAGTCTTCGACGGGGATTTCCTGTAAGGTAATGACGGGACACGTAAGCCCTTTATTAGAGGATTTTCGTGGTTTTCTAATTTTTAATTTTTAATTTCCCCCCCCCCGATTTGTGTTCCGTAAAACCATAGACTTATGACTAGACGGAACATTCGGTATATTATGACAACTACGCGTAAAAACGGTCGGAGCTCTTTAACCTGTCGGTCCTCGAGACCGGAATATAAGTCGTTCCCTCTCACACCGCCCCGGTGGTCACTTATCAGTTTATCTATCTCTCGAATCCGACCCACTCTGTAGTAGAGGAAATCGAAAATCCGGCGGGGCCGTACGCCCACGGGGCAAAATCGATGGGTTTTAACCAGTTTCCATTACAGAATCGCGTCTTGTATGGTGGCTATAGTTCACGGTTGTGAATAACGTATTTTCCATGGGTCGGTCGATACGATTCGCCTTATCAGAAGAGTATAATTTAGCACTATCTCTATGGTTTGTTTTTATTGTCGTTTATTTATTTTTTATTTTTTTTTTTTACGGGAAACGCGCGGTGAACGGGAATATAAACGTTATTGAAATATCACGGTTTCGAAACGACAATAATTTTTCGGGCAGACAAACACGACGATTTATCACCGTCGTGTAGCTCCGAAATTAAACCGTGGGTAAACGATGCGAAACGATAATAATAATATATTCTGTTATCACGGTTCGGCATGACTTCCGATTGTTCGTTTCCTGTCCGTTGATCTCTTAAAATATATGATAATAATTAAGGTACATCCTCGTGTCTGCGCCTATATTATTATTATTTATTTATTTATTTTTTTTTTTTCTGTCGCCAAATTATATTTTGGCCCAGGGTTTGCCGCGATAATTACAAATAAATCGGGTGGGTGGTGGAGGGGGGCTCACGTTTAGACGAATGTCGGCGCTTTTTCGTTTTTCAACACGAAAAAATAGTGCCGAATAATCGTTTTTATTTCGAAATGCCGTTGCGGTTTTACGTAAAACAGCCTACGGTGAAAATTAAATAACCCACGACTCAATCTATAGGGAACGACGCGTATCCGGTAATCGGTTGAATACCGATGCATAAAAAAAGTTACGTTTTAGTTGTAGTAACAAAAACATACCTTTGAAGGGTACTTTTTTTTCTTCCGTTTTACGCGAACGTGTTTTTCGTGAATTAATTTCACGATTTCGCGCAATGAAAACTCGCACTGAGGACCCGGGGGGGGGGTGCCGTTTTCTAAATTTGTACGCAATTAGATTTGAACAATTTTCGATCTCTGTGATATTTTCGTGTTTTCGTCCGTGACGAATTATCGTCGATATTAATTTAATTTTTTTTTTTTTCAAACGCGTATAACACAAACACGCGTCATTTATCGCCGTATAATAGTCAAATTATTTATAACAAATATTTCAAGGCGTGTAAAAAAAAAAAAAAAAAAAAAAAAAACGAATACTTCAAATATAGAACTCGCGTGTCGGGCGTGTATACCTGCGGCATTCCACGGTCATTGCGAAATCTGTACGGCGATGAGTAAATAAAATTTGCGCTTATTTTTACCTGTTCGTTAAGTACGCGGGGGGGGGGTCATTTTGTAATTCTATTTATACTGTTCTAGTTTTAAAGAAGAAAAAAAAAATTCTATTCGTCATTAGAGTTGGGAAAAAAATAAAATAAAAAGCGTATTTTGTCCGTGACTCCGCGACATCGGTCGTCGACTCGTGTACATTAAAATAACTCTACGCCGCCGTCCTCGTGGATCGATATTAAAAAATGCGATTATTTTTCCCAGATATTATAGTTTAAGTATAATAACCGGCTACGGATCTATGATTTTGATATTTTTTATTATATATAGTCGGAGACGAGTCTAGGACTAAAATTATTTAGGGGGTGGGGGGGACAAACTACATTTTCAAGTAAAGGCAGAAACGATATTATAAAAAAAAAAAATTCGTGAGGAGTTCCACCACTCATCATGTCATGATCTATATCGATCCAAACCATATATGAATTAATTTTTTTCTTTTTTTTTTTTAATTAAAATCCTTTAAACGACTTGTTATACAGTATCGGGATTTATTTTTGGACAAAACGCCGTTGTGCCTATCGAAATCGAGAATTTGAGGGGAAGGTATGTCCCTGGTCTCGTACCTGGGGTTGTATAGTGTTTTTATTAACTCGACGGATTATTATTAAATTATTGTCGTTCGGTTGTTCGGGTATCTAAGAAAAATCGTATGTCGAAAATAAACGCTTACGATTTGTTTTATTTTTTTTTCTCTCTCTCAAAGCATATCGTACGATCGTAAAAATAATATCATCAACATGTATTCAAACTTATCGATCGATATTTATGGTCCGCTTGAACATTTTATAATTGCTATTCGCGTCTAGAATACGTATATGATAAATAGTAATATCTAACGAGTCGATTTCGTTTTAGCCTAGGAGTAATCCGGTATAGTCTAATTCAACGGTTCCCAAACTGTGCACCGCGGTGTCCCAGGGGCACCATGAACCCATTACAAGGACACCGCGGTGCATACGAAAAAATAATAATAATATATATTTACAATGACCTAACCTAACCTGAACGAAGAACGTATTGGTTTTATTGTGATGTGTACTTTTTTTTACATATTCTGTCTGTAAATAACTTGTTGACCAGAAATCTTGTCCGCCAATCATCAACACCGTCACATAGACGGTCTCTAGTGAACATTTTGTCTAGTGGTGTATGTTTTATTTTATACTCATTTCTTTAAAATTGGAGAAAAAAAAAATCCGGAAAAAGAACCAACACAAAATGTAACGGTTTGTGTTGGGATTTCGATTCGGTATTTTTTTTTTTTTTTGTTTTTGAATTCAGCACTTTCTGGGTTATTTTTGGGTTTTATGTACCCCCGTAAAAATACACAAAAATGTTGGACGTGGTTCATTATAACGTTTTACCGAATGGTATAAATAAATTAAGGATTATGTTGTTATTTTTATTTATTTTTTTTTATAAGCGTTTTAAGTTTAAATTTCTTCGTGGTTTTAACATGATAGCACCGCCGCTCAATATTTCTAAAAATAAAAAAAAAAGGTACTACCGTCTAAAAAGGTTGGGAACCACTGGTCTAGTTATTTTTGATTGACCAAAACTGGTATAATATTAACGATATGTTAATTAATAATTATTTGAAAGTCATGTAACCGCAAGTATGATTCACGCGAACCGTGATCCGTGATTTAGAGCGAATAACATTCGTTTTTTTGTAAGTAATGAAATATTTACGACCGTAATGGCTTTGCCCTTTCGGCATTGCGATTAAAAATGTACAAAATAATAATAATAAAAACCGTTAGACGAATTGGGAACCGGCCATTTTCCGCGGTGTCACTTATTATTGATAATATTGGGGCAAAAAATCGTTTCGAACGAGTGTCAGAAAATACTGCGTACCCGTCATACAGCGTTAGATTTACCAAAAATCCCCTTTTGGTCAATACGCTTAGGTTTGTTAGTTTTTTTTTTTTTTTTTTTTTTACATATTAACAACCGGTCATATCACTACAATTTTTTGATAACAATAAGATAATACGTTCGTCCAAAAGAAGAATTTTTATTATTATTATTTTTTCTGTATTATTGATATAATTTCAAATTATAAATAAACAATATTGTGCCATCGTCTCACGTATCGTTTAGCAATGTTAAACCTGGGATCGGTGAATTTTTAATGTTCAAAAATCAATGCCAATTAGGTACATATTTCGTCAAACGGTTTGGTTTTAAATATTTATATTTATAATTTCAAACGTTTATATCTCAACTGGAATAAATATTACAACGTTATAAACAATCGATTACACTATAGGTACGAAAAATATTAAAAATTTAATTCGTATTAAATCATCAGGGGTCCGAGCGAGAAGGTAGGGGGGGTGGGGGTTTAAAACATTAAATTCCAGATTAAATACACAATTCTGTTACACGTATTATATAATATATAGCCATAAAAGTGATTCTTTAGATTTAATTTTAAGTATACCCTACCTTTATTAATTATTATTTATTTATTTTTTCTCTCGCATTATCTCAATCGCATAATACATAATATTATAATATAGCCCGTATTTCGTTATTATTAATACGAACTGGTTTTATACGACGACGATCGTATAATAGCCGCGTGTTTGGGTGTTAGATTACAATAACTAGTCGTTTCAATTAGTAGTTGACTGATGAGCTTGACTTAATCCGGATTACAATCGGAATTGACCGAAACGGTAAATCGGATTATTAAAAATCCGTAATTAATTTAATTAGTTATCGCATACAAAATGAACGGGGAAAAAAAACACACGCACACGCACAGTTCTTATATAACCGAAAAAAAACACTGGCAATTCGTAAAAAAATATATATATATATATATATAAAAAAATTGATGTAGGAAAATTGATCACAAAAGTCTTGTGGCGAGTTATGTATAATACTTATGTTTCTTTGTAGTATAGACAACAGAAACCATTATTATTATTATTATTATTAAAGATATTAAAAGTACAGTTTCTATTATTGTTAATATTATTAATTATTTTTTAATGCCGTTTAAAATGTATATTTTCATCGTAATAATTGCGTTTAAGGATTAAGCTTCTGTTCAGCACTATATAATATTAACCCATTTTATATATATATATATAGTCAGGGCCGTATTTAAAATTTTAACAATTTCGGCACCCCTCCTCGAAATTGTCAATATTACACGTATTTCGTCCACGGTCGAAATCCGTTAATACTTTCTTCACGTTTAATGTTTGTAATCTGCAATTATCATTGTTATCATTTTATCTGGTAAAATCGGTTAACCTGCTAATATTGCTAAATTCGCACTTTTCTAAAATACAAATTACAAAAATCTTACGTAAAATAAAACTAATTTCACTTCAGTATTCTGCCGCCCCTAAGACATATCGTACTCAGACCGGTTATCTCGGGGCATTTGTCCGGGCCCCGGCCCCGAGTCTATTTTTAAAAGTCTCGGGCCTACAAAAAAAAAAAAATTCCTAACGGGCCCCGACCGCTTTTTGGGGAATTTTTATCCGTTTATGAACACCGTTTCCGCGTGTTACCGCGGTTTTCATGTATAATTACACGAATTTTTCCTTTGAAAATCAGGCCTAAAAAAACAATGGGGCCCGGAAGATTTAGTCTTCCCGGGGTCCGTCAAAGCTGATTACGTCCCTGTCCGCCCTGTATACAGTATACCAAAAAAAAAAAAACAGCAAAAACCCTATAATATTTATAATTGTCGTTGGAATATATTCGAAATGTTCACCGATTGTATTATATAATCCGATTACCGGTTTATATATTATGCCAACGCTATTGGAAACATATTAAATATTTCGCCGCAGGAATACAAATATAATATTATTAACATGCTGGCTATAATAATATTATTGTTATTATCGTAATTATTATATCGAATGGGAACGAGAAAGACACACATAAATTGATCGAAACCGTTTTCTCCGCGGTCAATAAGTTCAACGATGTCAAGTTTTTCTCTCTCTCTTGTATATCGCATCATAATATAATATTATTCTCGCGGAAGTTTAAATCATTAAATATTATCGTAGCACATGATATTTTATTCTTCCGCGAAAATCTCAAAAGTGATGTTAATTTCTCTATTCCTCTATTATACATGATTACTTTTGACTCGTCTCGTCTTTCTCTCTCTCTCTCTCTTTCTCTCTGTTCGCGCAGTCCATTCATTTTTTTTTTTTTTTTTTTTAATATACTTCTATGAATAATATAAGCTGTCGTATTGATAAAAAAAAAAAAAAAAAAAAAAAAACCCCGACCGTTTCAAAACGTGTTTTTGTTTCCGCCTTATTAATTGTTAGTACAACGATTTTACATGATCTGCTCGCTCTGTGGGTATTTATTATTATTATTGTTATTTTTTTTTTTTTGTTTTTTCCGTCGATTTATACAATCGAAGTAGACCACCGCAAAGCAAATGGTGATCCATTGTGGTGATCTTGGAAGAATTTATAATTATCATATATACCGTGATCCGTTGCCCACTAACTGTCCGCCGTCCGAGAAAGAGGTTTAGATTTTACGTTTTTTTTTTTTTTTTTTTTTTCCTGGACCCAAAACGTATTAATAAATTACAATTAATATATTAAACGCGACGGAATTATACGATCCGGGGTTTTTTTTTTTTTCGGTAAACCGATACGTTGAGAAAAAAAATCCCCCATAATCGTTTTCGGAAAATAAATAATAAATTAACGATGTACACAATCCTCTTATATTATTATTAAAAAAATAATAATAATAACAATCTCGTCCGAAGTTTATCGACTTATTAATAAAATATAATACCAACAGATAACTGACAGAAGAGAAACAAAAAAAAGAACACGAAATCTTAGTCGTCGTTGCCGGGGATAGGTTCCGTTGTGTTTCGTATTATTTCAAACGAAAAACGATTATATTTCTTGTTCGGCCCGACTAAGTATGTTATATACATTTTTTTTTTTTCTCATCGACGCGCGCTCTATAATATAATATAAAATAAAATAAAATAATATGTCGGCGGTTTTTTAATCGATTTAACTTATCCGCACGGAACAGTCCTGATCGAATTATAGAAGAGAAAAAAAATGAAACGAACCGTACGTTTTATTTACCCATGTGTTTATTAATAACACACGTGTGCGTAACAATTTATACACTTACGAGTTCATCACAACGCATCGTCGGACTAGATAGGTTTTTGTCGCGAACATAATGCGCTATTGAAGACCCCCGGTGAAACAATCAAATATAATATGAATTGCATTTTTTTTTTTTTCTTCTCGAAAATGCACTTTTCGACGGCATGGTTAGTAAAAACGCTCTAAATCGTACCACGCCGTACGCCTTACAAACATAAGCGGAAATTTCGCCCGGCGGTATTTGTAAAAAAAAAATGTCTAAATTCCTGACAACAAGTGTCGGTACATTACGGTTGGTTTTTTACCGTCGATTTCCTGGTTGCCTTGGCTACAAGGCGGTAACTTTACCTAACGGTTTACCGAGCTCCGCTCGAAATCGTTTTCTGATCGCAAAGAATAATCGTTGTTATTTCCGTATGGGTAAGGGCGAGCGGAGTGGGAACAAAATTCGGACCGGGAAAATTAAATTTGATCCAGTCCACCTAGACTTTCTTCTAATAAAACAGTTATCCGAAAATCGTTTTTCTCGCCGATGCGCTTCATGGGACGTGATACCCCCTGTGATTCGATTGTAAAAATTGCAAATTTTGTGTATTTACTACAAAGTACACTTACCTACATTTCACAGCACATTAAGAAAAGAACTTTATCTGTGTCGTAGCGTGGCCTTTTTTTTTCTTTTTTTTTGATAGCACTACCCAATCATTTTTTTACAAGTTAATTTAAAACACCAAAATAACCGAACGTTTTCAAACTGATACATTTGTATTTTATTTACGTCATCGAAAACAATAAACACTCTACGACACGGATAAAATGTTCTTTTGGATATACCGCGGCATTTCGGTAGTTTTTCGTATACATTTCATTTTATTTTACAAAGAACTTGAGTTCAATTCGAATTAATAAATAACAATTTTTCTTAAAAATGCCTATACTCAACCCCTTAAATACTGGTTATTTAACGTTCGGTGGTCCTATCTATACTTGACTATTTTCCCTAGCAGATTGTTTTAAAAAATAATTTTAATTGTTACATTCAATGTAATAAAAGTTTATACGCTAAAAAATATATTATATATAGCTATCTTCCCGAATTACCACGTAGCATAGTATGTCCCTCCTTTTTTTATGTATATAATATATAAAGATAAACCGTAACACATATTTATATGCGTATTAAACGTATCGTTCAGGTGTTTTTTTTTTTTTTTTTTTTTCTAACACTTCGTAATAGCTCATTACCATAATCTACAACATATAGTGTAGAATATTTTAAAGCCGTTTTGTATATCAGATTATTGGAGATAAAATAATCGTATATTATTATGTCCGTAGGGTATGGATACGAAAAACAAATTATTGGGATTTCGTGTGGCTCGCACTTTCATTTTTTTTTTTCTCCCGACACTGTTGGTTATTTTTTTTTTTTTTTTTTTTTTTTTTTTTATATAATACAAAATATTCAAATAAATTATTATTTTATGTGCCGGAAGTTTTCGCGCGTATACACGGTATGTGTATTATATATGTATAGGAACGATCAAGTTTTATCATCATAACTCATAAACGGTTTTAATAATAAATCAATTCCCATCGTATATCCTCGGTATACATAATAACAGGGTATACATTTGCGAGATTAACTATTACATCCGTTTTATAAAAAAAAAAAAAAAACCCGATTCGCACGTATTGTTTTATCGCAAACCCCGTTTTTTTCCGCGACGATGTAAAAAATACTGTTCGCTATCCGCGCAGACACGAATTCATATTATAATAATAAAATATTATACGTTTATTTTTACACGCGGTCCTTTTAAAAAATACATATTTGGCATTTCTAAATAAATGCAGTATGATTACTAAACAATTTATAATACGCGTTTTAGACTTGAGTGTCGATATTTTCGGCGGTGCAATTTTCACCCAACAGCCTGGCGTTATTAATAAAAGCTTTAAATACGTACGCATTTATAGGCATACTATTATTATTGATTTTATAAATAATTTTTTTCGACATTGTAGTTATTTATCGAGTTTAAAAAAAAAAAAAAAAAAATACAACACGAGGGCCCTCTCTTGGCCTCACCCTGTTCCTGCGACTCTAAAGCCCGACGGCCATCAGCCGTCGTTTATACACATCTATAACAAAAGAATTTGTGCGCGCAAACAAATTGTAAAAAACAAAAAAAAAAAAAAAAAAAGAAGTAAATTATTATATTCGTATAACAGAAAAACATTTTTTTTTTTTTTTTTTTGCGGCAGACATTACAATTACATAATTTACTAGAATATTTAAGACGTCATCGTCATTGTTATTCTAGAATTGCATTATATAACCGATATTATAACTCTGTAATAGACGAGTCGTGTAATTAATTAAAATTGTAAGTGTAATATACGCACGCCCATGTAACAACAGATTACGCGACGTATTGTGCGGAAAATTTAAAAAAAAAACAAAATTAAAAACCCCCTTAAATGTATACGAAACATCGATTTTCGACAAAGTATATTTAGTTTTTAAAGGGGATCGGTGGCGGTGTATAATTTAGTCGATTTAGACCAGACGAGCCAGACGAAACCGTAGGAATTAAGTTTGATGAATTTCAATTTTGATAACGGATTATGTTTAGGTTATTTACTAGGACGTGTTGGAAATAGAAATTTAATTATTTTACCGGAAAACGTAAAAACATTTGCCCTTTTACTTAAGACAATGGACATTTAAATTAAGAAAATAATTCCAACGTATCCCGGTAAAGAACCTCAACGTTTGTTCATCATACGTTTTTCAACATCGAAATACAGGTTTTTCTGATGGTTTACGGTCTAAACGTAAACACATTTTCTCGGCAAATCGTACAAAATTGAAGAAAATGTCGAAAACCTACCCCCGAATAACATAATATCATATAACATTTTCTATAGACGTGGTGTAATTTTGTCTCTTTTTGAATTTTTTTCTTTTATAGGCGGCTGTACAATGAAATGTTCGATTTGTGCGGATACATTTTATTCTTTCTGTATTTGCGACTGTATACCGTATAGTGAACACTCGTCTTTTTTGTCGAGAAAACGCACGCGCCTCTATTGTGCATTCTTAAATTTTGCACGATTATTTTTTTTTTATTGTAAATTATTATAATAATATATACGCGAACCTTGGCGACGATGAACGGTCCGTGTATAATAATATTATAGTATATTATACATGCGATCGAGTGTACGAGCGATTTTGCTTTAGCAGCCGGCACGCATTGTCGCGAAATTTAGAAATTATTTATTACCTATCGTGTAGGAGGTCGTAATGCGTAGATCGTTCGCGCCAACACAAACGGCGCGTGTACAATATATAACTAGGAAAGTAAAAAAAAAAAAAAAAAAAAAATCGATTTAAAAAGAGTTACGAACCGTTAAAGTCGAGGGTTTCCCCGAGAGGAATCGTGGAAATCCGAAGAAAAAAATAAAAGCCGAATTTCAACGATGTCCGGATGTATATTATACAGGACTCGCTTGATTTTGGTTTTAGAATAAAAGTGCCTATTATATATATATACAATTAATATACACCGGAAAAGGGCAAGACGATTCGGCTTTTTTTTTTTTTTTTTTTAAATTAAATTTTCTCGAAAAGTTACGGACCGTTCAAAAACGTATAATATAATATTTGGAATAGCGGAGGGGGAGGGGACTAGCCCGTCGTCGACTAGCCATCCGGCATATTGTCCTCTCTTTTTAGTTTTACAATAGACGGTTTTTTTTAGTCTAAAATCAAAACGAAGCGAGTTCTACTCGGTCCGCGTAAACATGTTTTCGCTATGCCGACCGAGACAATTTATATAGACACGACGGGTGCGGCGTAAAAATTCAACTATTATGGGTACGTTCGGATACGGCGGTGCACGTGCCTCTGCGCGTGTAAAAATGAATGGTTTCGTTTTTTGTCCGCTATTAAAACTACAAAACTACCGGATCGATTTCGATGCGGTTCCCCATTGATATGATCCGCAACTCTCGGCCAAGGTTTATGACTATTTTTTTTTTTTTTTATTTCGAAATTCAACCTCTAAAGTATGGCCCGCACCGGGTATTTCGATATTTCTAGAACGAAAGTCGAATTATTTTTATTTATTTATTTATGGGTTATCTCGGTAACACACGGTTATAATAAAAAATTACCGGGGAGACACGTCAAATTGAATTTATTTTATTGGTTCTAGAATAAAAAAAAAGAGCAAGGATGGGTCACTGTTGTAGGTGAGAAGTCAAGATGGTAGTATATAGATAGGAATTTAATTTATATCTGTGTGCAACGATAAATTGTTAACGAAAAAAGATTCTGGAGGAACTTTTTTCATTGTCGCCATAGTAACCCAGTAATAAAACTAGAATTTTCACAATATCGTGATTTTGCCGTTTTTTCGTCGTTTTTCGATAGCTTTTTTTTCTATACTTATTTTCAATTATCCTGCCAAAGCGAAAAGCGAAGAGCGACGATAAGGTCGATGTTCACTAAAGAAACAGACGAGTTTTGTTTGCGATAGAATAGCTATAGTCATATAACAATGATAACGTGTAAAAAATATAATTACGACTCAAATGTAGCGATAGCTAAGCATTTGTCGGATCGGGTGGTTTTTTTTAATAACATCCACATTTTGTTATTATTATTTTGATAAGGGTAGTCCATATTTTGAGATTATGACCGTTTTCGAATAGTTACGTTTTTATCCTACGCATGTGCATGTAAAAATTATTTCAAAACTATTTGAAAAAAAAACGTCTAGATTCCCGATAGTATTTCTATAAATTTAAAAAAAAAGAACTAACAACAATATTATCACGCGGATACGTCGGTTTTTTTTTCTTTCGATTTCTGGGTTACCCTAGGAAACAAATGAAAATAACAATACTAATACCAATAGCCCACCGCTCAGAATCGTTTTTTGTTTGCGACGATTTATCGTTGCATATTACAGTGTTGTTTAGGGCAGTATCCTATACGACAGTGACCACCCGTGGTACGAAGTAGTTAGTCGTGCTTCTTTTTTTTTTTTTTTTTTTAAGTTATCATTTACAAAGTGGACACTGGCAATAGGCATACATACCAAAAGGTACCGAACTCGAAATCGGTACGATAACCGGTATAATAATACAGTGTTTCTCGAAAGGGAAACGAGTTGGCTCACTCTACTTTGACGATATAATGAGAAAAATAACGCCAAATACCGCAATGCAGTCGAGTGATTTATAATATTATTATTATCACCGCGCCGCTCTCGTTTCGAGTTTCGCGACTCTTCGTGCGCCCAGTCACGTCACCACACGATATTATTACGATGCCGGTATATTAAAACGTACGGCGGCGGTACAGTAAGTGTTTTTTTTTTTTTTTTTTTTTTTTTTCGTTTTAAATTTTATAATAACGAGTTACGAAAACTAGAGGTACCTACCTGTTTGATTTGAAAGAAACAAAAAAAAAACCCTCAAGACGATGAAAACGACAAGAGAATGTCGGGTGGAACACACGATGGGAATTAGAGTTGATATACGGAGGCCTGTTCATAAAGTTCCCGAATTTTTCAATTTTTTTATTTATAGTGCTCACCTACAAGCTATTGAGACTTATCACCCTCGAAGTATTCTCCTCCCTCTCGGTTTATACACTTTTGCCAACGGCGTTTCTATTGTTGAAAGCAATCCTGGAAAGCAGTTTCTGGAATTGCTCGTAGCTCCGTTAGCGAATTTTCTTTTATTTCGTCTATCATAGAAAATCGCTGTCCTTTTAACGGAGATTTTAGTTTTGGAAATAAAAAAAAGTCTGCCGGTGCCAAGTCGAGAGAACATAGTGGATGAGGAAGCATCACGGTCATTTGATTTTTCACGCAAAAATCTCGAATTAATAGGGAAGCGTGTGCCAGAGCATTGTCGTGATGGAGAAACTATGAGTTTTTCTTCCACACTTCAGGCCTTTTCTTCCGCAATTTTTCACGAAGACGTTTTAATGCTATTATATATTTATACTCCCAGGTTGTCAAAAAAAAAAAACCGTTAGCAGGACTTTGACGTTTGATCTGACCTGACGAGCTTTTTTTGTCATCAACTGATTCCCTACCGTCTTTAAAACGTTTAAATCAGTCGTTACACTGAGTACGTCCTAAACACTGAGCTTAAACCATAAGCATTTCGCAACATTTTATGAGCCTCAGTAAAAGATTTACATAGTTTAACACAAAATGTAATATTAATTTCGTGAATGTTATTCATCTTAAAAATCGCACAATGCACACGAGACTCGTGTACTTTGAACGCGCACAGCTAATGGTTAGATAGCAATAAACATTTGAGATTTAATCGAAAAGATAGCTGCTCATCTCTATTTTATTTTAATGTTAGGTATTATAGTTCGGGAACTTTTTGAACAAACCTCGTATTATTATTGTCATGGGCGCGCGCGCAGTTTCCAATTTCAGGCCGGGCCTGAGATATCCCTCGGAATATATCAACGGTATTACGTAACCTAACTTTTGTTATATTTCGTGTAGCGTTGTAGAAAATAAATCGAAAAGCCCTAAAAAATAAAACATTCAAATCTACAACAGTTTCCGAGACCTAATAATAAGTATTTTTGGATTACCGCGCGGCAGTAAAGTTTTTTTTTCTTTTTTTTTTTAAAGCCCCGCCGCCGTAATATATCTGGAAATTAAATCGGCGTATTATTATTATTGCGGTATTTATAGAGAGGAGGGAATCGTAAAAAAAAAATGGAAATACAAACCGTGCGCGTTTATACGTCGACGTACGTATTGAGTGGAGTTTATTCAATTTTATCGTCCGACGACCGCGTACTACCGCCGTGCGGTCGGTGGTGGTCGGCCGTTTTAACTATTATCGCCGTACACTTTTCGAAAATAATACCTAATAAATAAATATCTATAATAACGACGACGCGTTGCGGATGTACACACGCGACGTACACGTGCACGTTTGTACGGTAAAACATAAAAAAAAAAAAAAAAAATAATACTAATACGTAGGATAGGACTTTCACCGCGCGCAAAGAAATTCTTCCGGTGAGGTGGGAGGGAAGTAAAAAAAGAAGAAGAAGAAGAAGAAAAAGGGGCAGGCACCACAATGCTATCTGCGCAGCATCTCGCGGCGGGCAGGCCGCCGCCAGAATACTCGTAATATAATAGTGTACCCCATTTATTATAACGATCGACATAATATTATAGAAACGGTATTATAGTAACCGGACTCTTATTATACCGGCAACATTGTTCATTATTTTTATAATAATACGAACCGAAAATATCTGTAAAGATTATGTTAAAATTCACGAGTGTAAAACACACGGCGATATACGATTATTGTTTTATTATAATTATTATTATTTTCACTCTCCCCCCACTCTCTCTGCTGACGAATAACGTCATATTATTTTTTTTTTTTTTATTTTTTTTTTACAAATTTTTCACATTGAAACTTATGAAAACATACGATTGCCGAATTCCATTTATACCAACCGACGATATTTTGAAATATATATACATATATTTTTTTATCGTTGGTTTTCGACTAGTCTTTAAAAACAAAAACGATTTTTATCCTAAACTATATTCTGTCTTCTTCTTCTTCTTCTTTATCATTCATCTACAGTACATCCCTTTTTCCCTCCCTCCGAATGTCCAATTGTAGTTGTATTTTCTCGGACCGGGTCTCTGGGATACATCAGTTTTTTTTCCCCCCACAGACTATCCATTATCCCGTGTTCTCTTATCTTTCTAACGAAAATCTGCTATTTACACTTTTTCCGTGTATGCCGAATAAAAAGTCGCAATCGACGGTGCGGCGATTCGTCGCGTTTTCGTTTTACTTTTTTTCTAATTCGTAATGCGAATGCGCGACGACGGGATTTAAGGTAACGGTTCGTTTCGAACGGACGGACGCCCGCGGATATTGAATTATGATGATATTATCGTCGGTGTTTGCTGTTATTACGATAATATAATAATAATATTACGCGTGTGGGCATTATGCGCGTATATCGGCGAACGTCGTGGGGACAAAAGAACGTCGAGATAAAAATCGGTGCGAGATCGGGGCGAGGAGAGAAAAGAAAAAAAAAAATTACAATAACGAATTGAATATTTTAACGTCGCGCAAACGTATGTATATATATATATATATACTGGGTGTCGACAGCTATAGAGGTTAGCCAAAGTTTTCCGATAATTAAAAAATAACTCGCCGAGTCGAATAGATTTTTTATTTTTATTTTTCCTCCCGACGACGACAAACAATATCGTACGCGTAGACGCGAAATTATTTTTAACGCGTTCGCCGCGATTATTCGCCGTCGACGACGGGTAAACCCTACACACTCAGAATGTCTTTTATATTTTCTACGCCTTTTGTGCCCGTGTGTACGGGAGCATTATGTAGCTGCGTACCCGCCTAGAAAAATGACACTTTTTTTTTTTTTTTACAAAACTAATTAATTAAAACAATATTTGAATATTATACTTACACATCATATTGCGGTCGGACTACGGGACATTATTATTTTTGTTGGCGCAGTCGATCTTTTGTCGTCGTCGCGTTCCTATTATAATAAAACGATTATATTTTATATGCGGTAATAATAATATTGTAATATTATTGTGTAAATCTCTGTACAAAATTCCGCACCGACGATCATTTTTTCATTTTTTTTTTTTTTTTCCTCCGTCCGTAAACCATCTTTTTCCATCAGAAATCTTGCTCCGATGTTCAAGTGTTGCGCCATTTCTGAAAGCCGGAGAAATTTACTACAATAACGGTTTCGTTCTTTTTTCGACTATGAAATCGTACAGTCCTGACATTTTCACAGAATATTATTAATAACATTAGCCCTGTATGGGCTTGGACAAATGTTTCAAAACATACTGCCGATTTTTAAGCTAATTATTTAAATATATAGACAAATTAGTCTTTGACGATTCGATTTCTAATACATTTTCTAACAAATGGTTATAATATTTATCGCGATGAACAACACATTTTTGTAATGTGTATAAAATTATTGAAACGTTTAAATTTTTTTTTTTTTGTGAAAAACGAAAACAAAATATTTTTTTATTGTAATTTGTCGGTTTTAAGTATAGTTGTCGACGTTTTATTGTGTTTATTATATTTTAAGGAATTAGAAAAAATAAATATAAAACCGCGATCCAAATCCGATGATTTCCGTTCTACATATTGTTATTATACCTATACACTTTAGATAATATAAATGTGAAGTGGTCCGTGCCACATTGCGGTGTCGTTCGTAAAAGTCGAAACATATCTATAAAAAAAAAATTTTTAAAAAAAAAAAAAAACACTTTTCCATTCATATTCTGTCGATCCGCCAAATATACGTAAACAACAATAACACGTATATAGTATAGTACGTTATTGGTACTCGAACGGTGTAAAACTCTCGACAACGTGTTAAATTTGTCTTAGAATTTTTTTCTAATCGTATAAATCAATATACATATTGCGTAATTTTTTTTCACTTCGGTAAATATGATAAAAATGATATAATATACGTGCGGGTATTATATTATTTGTATAACGAAATAATATCAAATCGGAATAGCAATATTCGGTACAATATATGATCCGGTGTGTATAAATTTCTATGTGTTATTTGTCGAACAATCGAATTCGCATAATATTATAATAATATAATATTTGACAATAATGTCGTAAGTGTAGCGGACAACATTCGTTTAATCTAAAACAAACAAAAGCATAACTCCGGAATCGAATCGTACCGATAATATATAAAATATCGACGAGAAATCTCGTTTGGTTCGACGACGAGAATACGAAACGAACAAATAATATTATTATTGATTTAACGCAAATCTGTAATACGACTCCATCTACAAGAATTTCGGTCTGTGCCTAATATTACACGAAACTCGAAACTCAACACTTAAAACTCTACATGAACACCATAAGTATATAAATACACCGGTACATTTAAGACGATTACATTTTTATATTTCGATAAGTTGCGTATTTATCATTCTCTCCCTCCCTCCCCCCCACATAGCCGATATCTTAATACGTTTTTATAGAATAATAACAATCAAATTTGTTGTTTTGATATCTTAAAAAAAAAAAAAGTATACGAGTACATTATTCAGTGTCCCTCGTCCTGTAAACTTTTAATTTGATAATAAATCACAAACTCGTATTTTCGATATACGTCAAGTCGTCTCATTCGCAGTAGAAACCATAGTGTTTGTCCGAAAAAGAAAAAAATGCAGTAAGTAATTTGAATATTACCCATACGTGAGTTTTGATGTGCAGCAACAGGTAAAACAATCAGTTAGATTGTTCTCGCGGATTTTCGCCCGATTGTTTTTTTTTATTTGTCCCCCAATTCATGGGCGCCCATGGGTGGGGCCATAGGGGCACTTTTCGCCTGAAAAATAATATGAACACATAATTTATAAAAATGCATTGACGTATTTTGTAGTCGTATATATTCGTCTGATCTTTTTTTTTTCTCCTATGTATTTGCTCCACCTCTCTTCGAAATTTCACCTTTGGGCGCCCATGTATAGATCGGAAACATTTTTACCCTCTTATTGATTTCCGGTCACACCCCGTATCCCACCAACCCGCGTTAATCATACCCACCACCACGTGAAGTTATAAGAACATGTTCTAATCGCCTTTCTTCTCGATGTTTTTTTGTTACAGAAATAGAAGCCAATGAAGCGTGCAAATGGTTAAAAGCCGCCGGATTTCCACAATACGCCCAAATGTATGAAGGTAAGGTGTTTAGCGTTGTTTATACTATTACGTTCACGCGTAAATAATGTAATAATATTGTGAGCCCCGACGAAGAATTATTATTTAAAAAATCGTTTAGACTTACAATTTCCCATTGACGTGAACGGCGTGCAAAAGGATCATCCGTTCCTCGATCTTGATTCGTTACAGTCGTTGTTTAGACGGTTACAAGCGTTGAACCGATGCGCCAACATGAAATTGGATTTCGTGCCGAAACACGTGGTGAGTAAAATAATAAATTAGTACTGTACTGCAATTGTTACCAAATTGCATTCGTTAAATACCCGGGGGGCCTGTACGACTGGAAAGTGGTCTACCGTAGTCAATATTATTTTATCTAGAACCAAATAAAGAAAAGAAGATCACATTTAATATGTCCCGGCTTGGTTGTTTCAAAATTTGGCGACCCCGTCACATCACGTATCACGTTCGTATATTTCAGGAATATATAATTGAGAAATGAGGGGTATGAGGATACCCCCTGGACCTCCGTATACCGAATTCCAGCACTGATTAGCACTGACAATGATTTTGTCCGATATTGATTTTACCGGCACTGTCCTAAGATATAAAACGGTGATCCTCGTCCAATAGTGGTGTGATGATAAGCTGAGTAGACTTACGAAAATTATAATTAGAAATGTGGGCTCGGTAAATTTGATCGATTAAAATTCGAGACCCCCTACATTTCAATTGGTTTTTTTTTTTTTTTTTTTACGTGTAATAACGTTTGTTTAATATATATATTTCAACATTTAACTTGGCAACATTGTCAATACGACAGAACGTGATACAGTGATCGAGAATGATTTTAGATTCTGAGTATGTATTGGTTTACTAAGTCTTTTTTTTTTTTTTTTTGACTGTAAACAACTTTTCAGCCAGTAATCTCTTGCTCCGATATAATCAAATGTAGCACATTTTCTGAAAGCATCAACTATTGATTTTCGTTGTAATTTTCTTAAATAATCGAGAAAAACCCGCAAATAGCCGGACATTTTCACAGAATATTAGCCATTTCTAGACGCGGAAAGATTTTCAAAACATTCTGGCGATTTTTGAGGTATTTATAGGCAATTTGAAATTTTTTGAATATTTTTAGTTTTTATTCGGTTTTATGTGGATAAAATTATCATTTTTTTTTTTTTTTTTTTTTTAACCTTTTTTTTATTACTCTCAAACACACAAAAGACCGGGGGCGCCGGGGGAATATATGCCCGTTTTTAAAATAAAAATTATAATTCTTTTCGTTACTTTAAAAAAAAATACTATTACCGATAACGCGCTTGTTCCGAATACAATAACGGATCATGAGCTTAAACAAAAATAAAAAATAAAAAAACCGGAAATTGGTTATAAGAACAAAATTAAAACAGGGGTACTCCCCGTATAAATACGCCACTGAATATACACATTACCTAACTTATAAATTTATAATCAAACGGACTTGACGGCGATCAATATTAATTTCCATACCGCTTAAATATCGTATTACTACACGTACCTACGTTATTATAATATTTTTTTATTTTCTTCTTCTTCTTTTAATCCGATATATCGTGTGTTGTGCGAAGAAAATAATAATCCACGTGCGTTATTATAATACCGGCAATTTATATTCTGTCGGATACCCGCTAGCGAAATACGTTTACAATGTGCGCGTTTTTTTATTATATTATGTAGTGTAAGTACATATATAGGTAACTTTAACTAGGTAATTTATTCGATATTCTTAAATAGACGCGTTCCGTAGTAAAGTGATATTATACGTATCTATTATATTGCGTTAGCCAATCAATATACATGGTGTTAAATTATACGATTATTATTTTTTTTTTTTTTTTTTTTTTTTTTTCAACACGTTTACTCTGTTCATACACCCACCACGGCGATTATTTGTCTCGATTAATTCCATTTGAAACGTTTTTGAAACCTCCGTCGTGATAATTGAACACGGGTGCAATTGGGAAGAGGAGAAGTCGGAATTGGATGTGCTATGCCACCTAATTTTTTTCGCGTTTATTTATTTGAAAGCATAGTTTTCTATACAACAAATAATAATTTATTATAAAGTGGTTTTTTTTTTTTTTTTTTATCTCGAAAAATTTGAAATAGTGTACTTGTCCCCCTTTCTCGTGTCGTTTTCATCGATTTGTATTCTAAACCCAACATTGACCAAATAAACTAGAAAAAAAAAAAAACCACTTTTCCACGCCTATAGATAGGTCTTAAACACTCTGTGAAAATATTAAGGTCTCTACGGTTATTTGTAACTGAGTTACGACAAAAAGTAAAAATCGAAAGTAATGAAAACATTATTATTTTCGTAAATTTTTCCGGTTTTTTCCCCGATTCATAAGAACATAACAACGAAAATCAAAAAATGGCTTCCCCGTTGCACCAACTAGATCCGAAATGCCTTCAGAAAAGATGCTACACTTGAAAATCGGAACAGGACGTCTGGTAGAAAAGTTGTACGCAAACAAAAAAAAAAAAAAAAAATCATATCATAGTAAAACTAATACGAATATAAAAAATAAATTGTATAGAATTCATCGATTAATAAAAATAGAAAAGCCAGTGTAGTAAATAATGTGCTAATTTTACGTCCAAATATTTAAAACAAAAATAAATAACAATACTTACATTATGAATTTGCTGACTTTTTTTTTTTTTCTTAGAGGTTGTCCCGCGCGAGTATACAACTCATTCATATTGATAAAATCCGCGTGATAATAATTTACAATTATTCCCGTTTTCGCAGGTCGACGACTCGGACTCGGAAGGGGAATGCGCCCTGAGCGAAAACTGGATGTTCCAGAGGGAGTCGAGGCGTTGGTCCCGGGTGGACGACATCGTCAACACGGTACCGCTGCAGCTGCCGTCGGCCAACCAGCAGCAGCAGAACCAGCAGCAGCAGAACCCGCAACAGCAGCAGCAGCAACAGCAGCCTCAGCAGCAGCAGCAGCAGCAGCAGCAGCAGCAGCAGCAGCAGCAGCAGCAGCAAGTCATCGGAAGCGCCTTGTTGAGGTTCGGCGACGGGCCCCAGTCGGACTCTACCGGGGCGGCCGACGCGTCCGACCCTGCGATCGCGGCCGGCCGGTTCCGCCGGTCCGGTAGCGAGCGGCTCAGAGACGGGGCCAAAGCCATTCTGCGCCGGGTGGAGAGCCTGAAGACCAGACGCCGGAAGCAACGGAACCGCGACGGCGTCGTCATCGGTTCGCCACAGGTACCTATATACCACCTAACCAGGACTACATACAACATGACGCTCGATTATACGATTAAAAATCACGTCAGGCCACGTCGGGTTCGGTTAGGTTTAGTGATGGTCAAACCGCGACCGAGACTCGGGCAGTCCTCTTGGACTTGGTTTTGTTCCTCTTACAAACTCGATCTTAGTCTTGGCGACAAAGTTCATGGAAAAAACAACAAAAAATATATACCTAATGGATTGTTACGCGCGTCGGTCGCGGGACATACGGAATACATTCGACATAATAACAATAATCATACTTTAATCGTTATAATAATTATTGATTTATCTTTTATCTATGGTAATAATATAATACAGTCGTCGTCGGATAACTTGGCACAACGGCGGTTTTTTTTTTTTTTTATAGAATTCAATATATGCACACAATGTTAACTTCACGGGTAAATATTTTCATATTTATATAATATACCTTGGAGTATTTTAATTGTTTTAAACATTCGCTCGTGTTTTTTTTTTTTTTTAAATATTTTACACTATATATTCTCGGATTTTACACGTAATACGTTGTATTATAAAATATAATTCGACTGGAAAAACAGACGTTTTAATTAACTATTCCGCGCGAAAGCCACTTATAATTCTTTATCTCTCGCGTATACCACGGTTTAATGGCTCTCATTCTATTCGCGGTCTATAGTATTATGTGCCTATGGTTTTTTTTTTTTTTTTTCCAAGATTCGGCTTATCAATAGCCGTTTATTTTGCTACATAAATTACACTACAGTCGCAGTTATCATCATTTCGTTTTCAATATCTCGTCATTTCCCTCAACACCGTCCAAATGTAATAATACTTTCTATCGTATTCGTAGGTACTAAATGTAGTTTTCTGTAGAAAAAAAATATTAAAATAATATTAATAATAATAATCAAAAAATTAACCACGAGACAAGACATAGAGAATAAAAACATCTCTAGTACGTCGAGCGACCATTAAAATTTCGCTCTGGCCAGCGTATTATTCGCTTTTTATCAATACAGTTTTTCCGAATGCAATGAACTATCGTGTCGCATTCGGTTTTAGCATAATATTATAATATAATAAAACGGGCAGGGCACGTGCTCCTGCAGCGGCCCACCCAAGGCGCAAATAATAGTACAGTAACCGCTAGTTTTTTTTTTGTTTTTTTTTTTTTTTGTTACTCGTTCAATTTATTATTTTCAATTAAAAAAATGTATATATACTTATATTGTATTTATATTGCGCGTTAACCGAATTATTCGTGTCTGAACAATATTCTTTGGCCGTTTGATCGGCGTGCACAGAGTCGTCGATTTCGGTCGCGACGCTAACGTCGTAAACACTATAAAAAGCATAACAAAAGTGGAAAACTCATTACGATATTTTAATAAAACGTGTTTTAGCAATAATTTCAGAAAAAGGCACCAACATTGGGAATCACTGAAATAGTATAAATCGCGTTTACTTAGTTTTCCTAATTTCCCCTTATGTGCCAACGTACAAAAAAAAATTCGCTTTTTCAATACACCGAACCAATAATACGAATTTCGACGCGAGGTTTTTTTTTTTTTGTCTATTAAATTAATATTGGTTTTTCGATTCCATTTTTTTTTTTTTTTTTTTATTCGTTAATAACATCAGCTTACTATTTCTCGCGAAATTATTATTAAAATAAATAATAAATTCGTAAAGAACACACATACAAACATTACTATAGTTATTCATTACTAAGCATTGTACTTTTTTTTTTTTTGTAAGTGGCATATTCATAGCTGGAAAAGTGAATCATGAGTAATGACAGTATCTAACGACGTCTCCTTCTCGGCGATTATACTTATGCATTTGTTTTCTCGAGTATTTATTAGAAATGATAATAATAATAATAATAGGTTTTCGTTATTACGTCCCCCCCGCCCTCGCAATTTATTCTCGTACTTTTTTATTGTCGATTTAATAGAAGAAGAAAAAAAAATGTGTATACATATGTATATATATATATATATATATATTATTCGTTTGAATCGTTTTTAGAACAGTTTTTTTTTTCCACCGCAACCGTTTTACATACCTATACATAGAACTTGCGTAATATTCAAATTATACAGTAGAAAAATGAAAAAAAAAAAATAAATATATATATATATATACGTACGTCGTACACCCGCAAACAGAAATGGTAATTGTATTGTTGTTATAATTTATGCTGTTCGCTTTATCCGTGTCTGCATTCAATTATATTACTATTCTGAAAGTACCTATCGTCTAATATATACTTTTTCGATTTATTAAAACTTATTAAAGTTTTACGTGAAACGGGCACTCCGTACTCAGCGTGCATCACGTTTTGACGCATTGTTTTACGCGCCCCTGCAGTTTTGAACACATTTTTTTTTTTTTTTTTTTTAACGTACCCGTTTGCTTGTGGTCTAATTAGATACTTAAAACAATGACGCACGAGTAAAAAAAACCAATTCAACGTCCACGTGTTATTCGTTATTTTCATTCCACGACGATAGGTAATATTCTAAACGAAATCTATACGTAGAGGAGAGGGGAGGGAGCCAGACTCTTACAGTGTAATTCTTAAAATGCAAAAACCTGGGCGTTAAAACGTGTTACAAAATTGAGTTCATTAAACACATCATTTTGATTTTCATTAAGTTAACTCATTTTTTTTTTTTTTTTTTTTTTGTACGTTAATTTATTATAGATAACAAGTTAATTTCGAATTACACAATATCATCAACGTTAAGTTCGTTTTAATACAATACCTTGTTTTGCTCGATAATGCGTATCTGATTTTTTTCGTTTTTTACACTACGACAATAACGATTAATACAACCAAAAATAAAATCACTTAACTCAAGTCAGTTCATTATTCAAATTAACATTTAACCCAACTGATGAGAGTTATAATATTATTCGTCAATCGGTCCAACCGTGTAAAATACGTTATAAACTAATAAAGGATATAATATCTGTTTTAACATAATTATACCGCGACATATTTTTTTTTTTTTTTTTTTTGAGTAACTATTACCTAAATTATTAAAATAAAAAATGGTCTTTCACAACGGGTTTTATTCGAAAACAATATTTATTTCGGTTAGGACGCGTTAACGTGGCCTGTTACATGTGAATCCCCCGAGCCTCTCTCTATAATGTAGAGTTTATTAATAATAGTTTATATAAAAAAAAATTTAAAAAATAACAGAAACCATAGTTTCAGAGCTATTAGTTAGTTAAGGTACTATTGGATTGTAAATAAAAAAAAACAAAAAAAAAACCCACTCTTTTAATTTTATTAATGTTTTTTTTTTTTTTTTTTTATAGATCGTATACGCATAATTATATATTATATTTCCTTATTAAAAACACATACTATAATACCTTTTTTATATCCCAATATGAAGTATTTTTTTTTTTTTTTTTATAATTCCTATACGGGCCATCGATCCGTTATTTTCCAAAAACCAGACGTCCTTGATCGGCACTCGATTTTTATTTACTTTTTTTTTTTTTTTTTAATATAATAAAACACATATATAGGTAGGAATTTATTATTAAAAAAAAAAATCGTTTAACATTTTATTTCGTGTACGATTAATTAACGGATAATAATACGCAGTGGCGTCATTTGAGAGGAAGGGGAAGCGACTGTGGCATTCGTCTCGGTCTAACTCTTAACCGGGTTTATCGAGTGGGTATTTTAGTCGATCGCTGCAGATTAGGTTAGCCTAACCTAACCCGCAGTACGACAAAAGAAAATTTTCAAAAATGTTCTTAAAAGGACGTGACACCGGCATTTGCCGTCTCGTGTCGTAATCCTAATACGGGCAATATAGCAAATTGCGTTACACTAAGAACGTAAATTGTGGCGTTGAACTCGAATATTACAATATAAAGAGGAGAAGAAATATTTCCTAGGGCTATACGTAGATTTTTTTCAAAAAAAAAAAAAAAAATACCAACAATCAACTATAACTGTTATGATTGAAATTATATTTTTTTTTATTTAGAAAAAATCTCCGTACAGCCCTCGGAAATATTTATGTTCTCTTTAAATTCTGTTAATTGCGATCACATCCCGAGTTCAACTCGAACGCCGCAATTTACGTTTTAGCAAATGCCGGTGTGACATCATCTTAAGTCAAACGTTCTTACGGATAATATTATATAAATCAGCGGTAAAATTCTCGATTTTCCAAAAAAAAAAAACACCGTGCCTACCTATTTCTTTGTAAGTATATGAAAATCAAAAAATATCCAACTGAACAGAGGACAATGCGAGACAATTTTGTTTCGGTGTACACAATACATCAACTCCTCGTTGATCGGAAAATTTGATAAGTCTTTGCCCCCCCCGCAATCAACCAAAAAATCTGAACCAAAACACCATCGATAATAGTAATTAATTTGTACTTAATAATAACCTATCGAGTTTTCGTTTTGAAATATCGAAATACTACGTAACTTTTTTTTTTTTTTTTTTTTTTTAAATAATAAGATTACAAACGACACTATAAATTTTACTAAAAAAAAAAAACGAACGAATACCGAGTAACAAATTCGCCACAGATGCGCGTAGTGTGTAATGTGAACACCATAGATCCGGTCTGGTACGTCAGCTGGTACTGTTATAAAGTATTTTAGATTCGAGATTTGTCGTCCCAAGTCCTGACCAAGTACGTCCTCCTGCCAGCGGCGTATCCGGGATTTTTAAAATGGCGTTTATTTAATTTAACCAATAAAAATAACATCCTCCTATTAGGTATGCGAATTTCAAATGTACCCCTCTCCGAAATATTTTCCTGGTTGCGCCACTGCCTCGTGCACCCGTGCGCCACTTAAATACTTCTCTTTCTCTTGGACACTTTCGGATATCCGTAATAAATGTTAAATTAGTTAAAGAAAGAAAAACAATTATTATTATTATTATTATTATTATTATTGTTATCAAAATACGGAAACGTGTGTCGGTACAACGATTCCGTTGTTCGCGTGATATTCCGTGTAGCTATATTATAGATACACATCTATGTCGAAACGTATTCTTTAAACATTGTTTTTTTTTTTTTTTTTTTCGTTTTCATCTTTTCGTTATTTATTTATTTTTTTTTTCCCCCCAACCGTAATATAATATTAAATACTAAATTCTGTCCAGTAATATTCCGATTTCTATCAGCTAAACAGGTAGGTAATATGCATACATGTGTGTATATATATATATATATATATTAAAAAAACGTTTACGATTAACAAAAAAATATACAAATACCGTATTTGCGTACGGGGCTCGGCGCGTATTATATTTCGCCACTAGAATTTACAGTTATTAATAATAAATTATAATACTCAGAGTTTGAGAAACATCGTCGTCCGGGCATTAGTATATAATAGTATTAGTAATATTAATATTATAGTAATAGTACATAATATACACGGTGTACTTCGGAGACGTCTTTTGAGGTTATGTGTGAGGCCCCGGGGCCATAAGCGGATATTTGACGTAACAAAAAAAAAAAAATGATTGAACGATTTGTTGTTTAAAAAGTTTTGATTATTTTCCACAATTGTATGTTATAAGTGTAGCGGACAGATTAAAACCTTCGGTGGGGGAGGGGGAGTAAAGGAGGCTTGATAATATTCTAGGGGACCCCCCAAATATCCGAAACTGTCCGGGGCCCGTTCGAGGGCTTTGAATATTTAAATTTATGATTTATTCATAAATCCGCTTTCGTACGTTTTCGTTGATATCTACAAGATAAGAATTCTTGCAAATGTTCGACTGCAATCTCACTTGTGTAGTATTTCTATTGTCTCTGCACATTTCGAATTGGAAAACAATCCAAACGGTTTATGTAACGCGATTATTTCAACCGAAAGTCACTAATTGTTGGAAGAATGTGTCTATTTTGAATTGTACTCACCCAGAAAACGATATACGTTTCATTAGCCTAAAAATTTTATATCCAATTTTCATTGATCAAAAAATAAGCATTGTTCGTATACAAAGAGGTAATTTTAATATATTTCGTTGGAGATTTTTTTAGAAAAAAAAAAAAAAATATGCAAAATTACGGTAGTAGGTATTTTGTTAATTCCGGGGCTCCGGAGCTCTTCCAGTTACGATGTCTGTTGTATTAAAAATATTTATTTATTTATTTTTTTTTTCTTACTTTTCCGTACAGATCATAGACGTGGTTTCGATGCAACAGCGGATGAAGGAACTCAACTGTGTGGACGTAACACCTCCGGATTCACCGGTAACCGACGACCACGAAAAATCCAAACGGTTCTTGGCCAAACCCGAGTCATTGGATTCGTTGGCGTATTCCGATTCGGAACTGTCCTGGAGAAACGAGTACACGGACGCCAACAGCAACAATACCAAAGTACGCGCAAATCGATATTATTCTCTATTAAAATTCGTCAATACGATCGTAAATATTTTTTTTTTTTTTTTTGTTATTTGTAGCCACTTTTGGAATTCATGGCCTTTGACGGTAATAACGGTTTTTCATCCCCGTACAACAGCAGTCAAGACAGTCATCACGCGTACAAAAATAAAGGTATAAAAAATACCCCCCCCCACACACACACACAAACACACACGTTTTCGGTATCCGGACACCCCTCTCGAACCGCATTTATGGACATTTTATATATATTTTTTTTTTTTACCTTATACGAGGCCTGTTCATAAAGTTCCCGAATTTTTCAATTTTTTTATTTATAGTGCTCACCTTATTTATAGAAAGCTATTGAGACTTATCACCCTCGAAGTATTCTCCTCCCTCTCGGTTTATATACTTTTGCCAACGGCGTTTCCATTGTTGAAAGCAATCCTGGAAAGCAGTTTCTGGAATTGCTCGTAGCTCCGTTAGCGAATTTTCTTTTATTTCGTCTATCGTAGAAAATCGCTGTCCTTAAAAAAAAGTCTGCTGGTGCCAAGTCGAGAGAACATAGTGTATGAGGAAGCATCACGGTCATGTGATTTTTCACGCAAAAATCTCGAATTAACAGGGAAGCGTGTGCCAGAGCATTGTCGTGATGGAGAAACCATGAGTTTTTCTTCCTTTTCTTCCGCAATTTTTCACGAAGACGTTTTAATACTATTAGATAGTACCATCGGTTAACAGTTTGTCCTGCAGGTAGAAATTCGAGATGAATAACTCCCAGGTTGTCAAAAAAAAAAAACCGTTAGCAGGACTTTGACGTTTGATCTGACCTGACGAGCTTTTTTTGTCATCAACTGATTCCCTACCGTCTTTAAAACGTTTAAACCAGTCGTTACACTGAGTACATCCTAAACACTGAGCTTAAACCATTAGCATTTTGCAACATTTTATGATTCTCAGTAAAAGATTTACAAAGTTTAACGCAACATTTAATATTAATACGTTGTTCGTGAATGTTATTCATCTTAAAAATCTCACAACGCACACGAGACTCGTCTACTTTGAACGCGCACAGCTAATGGTTAGATAGCAATAAACATTTGAGATTTAATCGAAAAGAAAGCTGCTCATCTCTATTTTATTTTAATCTAATAACATTTTTACGATACTATAAATTTTCTATTTTTTTTTTTTAGGAATTATTAGTTAGTATTTAGTATTTAGTTATTATTAGTTCGGGAACTTTTTGAACAAACCTCGTATACAAAAATAATTATGCTTCAACATTCGACAATAATTACATAAATTGCTCATATACGCGATTTCTGATTATACAGCGTGCGTTTTTCGATCTATCGAACGACAGTGTTCGGAATTATGTGACGGGGAGGTGCTAAGCAGACACCCCCTCCCCCCTCGAAAAACCTCTTACCTTATCTTCGTCGACCTTATTATTTTTTTTATTATCGCTGCCCTCCACCTATTCATTTAACCAACACTATAATAATTGTTTTTTTTTTTTCCTTTCTTTCTTTATTTATAGACAACGACAGCATGGGTTCTATTTCGAGCGCGATACAAGACAGCGATCAGGAGTTAACCGTTAAATCAAAGTAAAATATTATTATATATAATCGATACATGTTAATATTCGTAGACGTGCGCACCGAAATCTGTTGAATGTGAATCAGTGTACTATTAAGTGTATCAGTGGCTGCTCGTGGTACCGGATAATTTGAAATTTTAACTCTTTCGTTGTGATGTAAGTCGCGGGGCAATCAAGTTTACGCACTGACGTCATTGCATTCGAAAAACCATTCCGAACAGACCTTGGTAAATTGGTCCAGAAATCCAGAAATCAACAAAAATAATACCGACGTATCGTAATTTGTTATCGGGTTTTTTTTTTATTATTTTCGATAAAATTCCACACCATTATTAAAGATATGACATACGTTGCAATGGGACATTTTTGATAAGTTTTGAAGACAAAAAAAAAAACCTGACATTAGAATCTTCGCAAGCACGCCTACGACGGCTTAGGTTTTATCATTGTGAATTAACGTTATCGCTAAGGCATTTTACAATAACTCCGTTCGTTTTTTTTTTCTTTTTGTTTACAGAGGGTCTGTGGTTCGATGGCATAGTTTTCAAAAGACGAAACAACGGCCGAACTCGCTGGTCGGACAAATGGTCGGTTCGCTTACCGTCGGTCAGCTGTTGGTGTTGCGCAAGTTGGCACTGCTCAAGCTGACGGCCATCATGGAACGGTACTGTCCCACCCATCGAACTGGATGGAACTGGGAGCTGCCCAAGTTTATGCGTAAAACTAAGATGCCCGACCCCAAAGGTATGGCTGTATTTATTTAATACCGGGGAGCGAATTTTTGTTTTTTTTTTGTTTCTCGAAAGTTTAAAATATATATGCTCTAAAAAAAAAACAAAAAAAAAACACTGAAATATTCACACGAAAATATTCCATGAAAATCAAACACGAGATTAAATTTAATGAAAAGTCAATTGTTGTCAATCGCTTTTTTTCTGTCGTATTTTGTAGTAATAATATTAAAATATTTACACGTACGTACAATAAGGTACGATCAAATATTGAATCTTGACCGCCCTCCCTAGAAAAAATGTCTGCGGGTTACTCGATTTGACCATTTGGTCGAACAGCGGCTATTGCGGACTAAGAGGAACGTTATAATGACGACCAAACATTATCAATTTTAAAGAATAAAAAAAAACACTAATTGTACGGTTTCCATCATTTTTTTTTTTTTTTGTCATACAATTTTCTTAAGGCGTCGAAATAAAACCAAATTGTGAACAAAGAAAAATTTTATGGTTTGGTGACTTTGTAAACTTCAAATTTTTAATAAATCTATTAGGATTTTTACGTATTTCAATAATTTAAATGTAAATTAGATCCGATTGGAAAATAAGAAACACACAACCATTTAAAATACATTTTAAACTAAATAACTCTCAAAAAAAATACAAAGGAATATTCGAGAGAGTGAGAGATAGGGGAATATTTCCGGGATGTTCCTAGTGGCATATCACTCGCACGGCTCCGTCCCGTCCCGGATAGATGATTACTATATTTATGTATTATCATTATAATCATTATAATATTGTCGTTTTCGTCGTCAGACAAGACTGTTTTCGGCGTCCCGTTGATCACCAACGTGCAAAAAAACGGTTCGGCGTTACCGCCGTTCGTTCAATCCGCGTTCCAGTGGCTCGAAGCCAACGCTCTCGACCACGTGGGCCTGTTCCGGAAGCCCGGGGTCCGGTCCCGGATACAGCGGCTCAAACAGCTGGCCGAGTCGGACCCGGATAACGTGAAATTCGAAAACCATCAAGCGTACGACGTGGCCGACATGGTGAAACAGTATTTCCGCGAGTTGCCGGAAGCATTGCTCACCAACAAACTGTCCGAGAGTTTCATCGCAATCTTTCAACGTGAGTATTATTTTTCTGTATTTCTATTTCCCGACATTAAATTTGTGGTCGACAAAAAAGTCAAACTAAATCGTTTTCTGGCATTTTTGCTTTTCTAACGCTAATTAATTTTCTTCTTATTTTTTTTTTTTTTTTTTGTCTGCTGAGAGGAGGGGCACGCTACAGTCTGTAAATTATATAATTCGAATAGCAATTATTTGTTCTATTAATATTAATTATAGACGTGCCAGTGTACTTGCAAAAAGAAGCGGTCCACTGTACCGTGCTCCTGTTGCCGGACGAACACCGCGAAGCGCTGCTCACGTTACTGGATTTTTTGTCGCGGGTGTCGGCCAAGAGCGCCGTGAACCAAATGTCGGCCAGCAATTTGGCGGTGTGCCTGGCCCCGTCGCTGTTCCACCTGGGCGGCAACGGGTCGTCGTCTCACGGCGGCAGCGCCGTCGCCGCCGCCGGTTCGACACCGCCGAGTCCCGTCACAACGCAACGGTCGTCGTCCGTGTCGCCGCGCCGGAACCAATCGTCCGCCATCATCGGTCTGCCCGACTCCAAGCAGCTCGGTCAAAACAAGGCCGCCCACGACTGCCTGTTGTTCCTCATCAAGCAGTACCACCAACTGTTTGTCGTACGTTTAACGATAATATTATTATGCTTAGAATTATGCACGCGTTCTTCTCCAATTTACGCTCGACGTCATAAAATCAACGCCAAAATTTTGAAATTTTTCTAATAACTATACTATTATTGTGAATCCGTTTCCAGATGTCCGAGGACATTATGAGTCAGTGTCACTTTAGTTACATGGACGAGAGCATACCGATAAGCCTGGAAGAACTCGGCGTGGAAATGGGCCACGACTGGAAAGGTTACCTGGACGTTTGTACGTCGGCGCTGCTCAAAGAAGTCAAAGACAAGTAAGGCGTGTGACCGATAAAATAAAAAACCCAAACCCTTTATTATTATTATTTTTTTTTTTTTATTTGATTACACCGGCGAAAAGCGAAATTCGTACGTTTGCTTATGCCGGTTTTTTTTTTTTTTTTTTTTTTTTTACGGTAATGTAATATTATTGGTTTTCAGGAACAGGGGATGGATCGCGGTGGGCAGTTTCGAAAACGTCGACATATCGTACAAGAAAGTGGGCGACGGACACCCGTTGAGACTGTGGCGGGTGTGCACGGAAGTGGAGGCCCCGCCGACGGTGGTATTGACCCGGGTGCTGTGGGAGAGGCACGTGTGGGACGAGGGTTTGGTGTCGGCAAGGGTGGTGATGAAAATGGACGGGCAGGCAGAGCTGTATCAGTACGGCAACGCGGCGATGGAACCGCACCCGAGCAAAGACTACTGCGTGGTCCGGTCGTGGAGGACGGACCTCAATAAAGGCGGGTGCACGGTGGTCGAGACGTCCGTCGAACACCCGGACGCAAAGCTGCCCAAGGGCTCGGTCCGGGGCATCGTGTTGGCCAGCCGGTACCTGATCGAACCGTGCGGCTCGGGCAAGTCCAGAGTACTGCATTTGTCCAGAGTGGACACCAAGTAGGTTTTTTTTTTCGTCCTACTCCTCGGGTCCTACACGGCCCGGATTAATAACACTCTAAAAACGGCTTATCGACCGCAATAACGCAAAAATGGACACGCGACGGCATATGACAAATTTTATAAAAAATTACTGAATTACGTACTTAACACAACGTTCGATTCACGTAATAAAATCATGTTTAAATTGCGATTGGATTGCACCACTCATCCCCGTTCTTCTCTATCATCAGCTTTCGTTTTCGTTTGTACAAACGAGACGCATCCTTTTGTCGTTCCCCTCAATAATTCGTATCGTATCAACCCATCGCGTGTCGTCGTTCCTATCCACTCGTTTTGTCTTCAAACTTATCCTGTTCCATAATAACCTTTCTCTTCCCGACATTGTTTCCAGTATTCCGTTATTGTCCCACCTCCATGCGTCCGGCCGCTGTGTTATTCCGCTGTTATTGTCTAAATTTCGGGCCCGTACAACAAAACGGCTATAGTCCATAGACATAGACATTTTTTTTTTTTTTTTGTAATTCTAACCACCTAGATACTGAAACTGCAACTCCATCGTCCTCCGTACGATCTTTGTTTTTTTCCTCTGTCGATTCGAAATGTTTATACAGTCTGCAAACCCTAGGATGAATTTTCCGCTCGCCTGTTGGTTGACTACTGTGGGTATCTCTTTTTATTTGCTTTTTCCGGCGTTATACAAAATAAAATTGATCGCCGAACGTCCCTCCACATTCTCAGATGTGTTCTCGCTTTGAAACTAATACAACGAGAATTGAAAATAAATTAAATAATAAACGTCGGAATACAAATATGTATTGCGGAAAAAATATTTTTGAATCGCCCACGTAGTCGTATGCTAAGAACATTTATAATGAACCGAAAATGTAAAACTTAGTAAACCTGCTGCCCGACCAACGTCGTATTGTTACGTCGTGCCACTACTCCTGGGTGGTGTTCTCCGTCACTGTAGTCAACACTTTTGCGCTTTTTCAGAGGCAGAAGGTCCGAGTGGTACAACAAGATATTTGGTCACGTAGCAGCCACGTATCTGTCCAAGATACGCAAATCGTTTCAACATTCCGCCGAAGGTCCCGAGAGCAAAGTATAGATAAATATAGGAGAAATCATCTGCAGAGTATTTTTTTCTTTTTTTCTTTTTTAAACATATTTTTATTATTTTTTGTAAATATTTCGTGTTCGGCGTCGCGCGCAAGTACAACAAACAATATAATATTATTATCGGACTTTGGCGCGTGTAAATACCGTAGTATTATTATTTTACTTAACATTTGCGATTTTTTTTTTTTTTTTTAAAACCTATAGACCAAACATGTTTTTGAAAAAATAGATTTACAAAAACAGTAGACTGATCGGACGTATTAATAACCTACCCTCTCACGAAAATAAAAACCAAACCGTTCTAAGCAATAACAATATTATTATTTTTTTTTTTTTCTTCTCACGTTTTGCATCGATTTATTATTATTGTTTTTTGCCCCCTCCAGCCTTCCGTCCCGACAACAATGGTAAACATCGACTTCTGACCGACCCAACGGTTTCCGTTTTATTCTTTTAAAAACTATTACCGACATTTATATTATACACGTTTACCGATATAAAATATAAAAAAAGTTCCTATGTGATATATTATGATTTATTTATAACAATAATGAATATTCGAATAACTGTCGTTTCTATATAAACCTTCATTTTTTCTTTTTAATTACGTTAAAACAATATAAAACATTATCAAAATGTTAAAAAAAATTTTTTAAAAAACGGGACCACGTTTTATTTATTATTTTTTTTTTTTTTTTTTTTAAGAATAAAAGACACATCACACGTAAATATAACAATATATTACGATACAACTTTTAGTTAGGCAATTATATTAAGTTAGACGATAAAACACTTATGCCAATTTCTGTATAATATACCATTATTTTTTTTATTATTATTATTATTATTATTATTACTATTATTGCCTATATATTTTTATTAATAGTTTTAAAATATTGCATACTTTATATTTGTAAAAAAAAATATATATGTTTTTAATAATTATTATTATACTTATTGTTTGTTGTGTAAGTACATTTATCATTAAAATAAAATAATTGTTCAATGTTAGATGATAGAGTTACCTATTTATTAATATTTAGTGTTGTATTTTGTTTTTTTTTTTGGAAAAATAAAATCATCGTTCTATAATCGTACTATTATGAACTTGCTTGTTGATAAAATAATACAAATATTGAAATGTGTTACGGGTTGGATTGAACATTAACTCAGCCGTTCCCTCAAATAATAATTGCACTAATTTATACTTTATGTGTGCTTTGTAAATCAAACATTTGTCTCTCACTCCAACACAAATAAAAACATATAATGTGAGAAAATATGTCTGTCATAGAATTGGCTGTACACATCAGAGATACACACGCACAGAAACGCTTATGATATACTTTTATTAGATTAAAAAAAATAAAGTAAAAGAAAAAGGATTAAAATAATACATAAAACAATTATTTTTTTTATCTTATTCACAATGGGCTATTATGTGTACATTAAATTAAAAAATATATTTTTAATCCTCCATTAGTTTTAATTCATTATCAGACTCAGGATCAGATGTTGGACTTGTCGTTATACAAATCCCTATGCTCAAAAACTTATACTTGCTGAAACCTGTACGAAAAAAAAAAACCATTACATAAATAAATAATAATATGATAACCATTAACATGAATACTAATAATCGAAAAAATTGTAAAATTATTATACTTTTTATTTTTTTAGATTTAATGTCATCATGTAACAAATGATCTAAATCATATATTAAGTACTTGTGCCATTTAATACACTTGAACAACCGTGGCCATTTTTCATCTACAAAAATTTCAAATATTTAAATTATTTAAAGATTAAAAAATATTAAATTATTGTTTATCTTAAAAGACTTAAAGAATTTTTTACTTTGTCACAAATATGAAACTTACATATTTACACTGTGCATTATCGTGTAATAAAAATATTCTAACGGTTATTATGATCCTGTAAATGTAGACTTTTAAAATGCATTACAATCAGGAAACATTGAATTAAAAAAATAAAATAGCAAATATTGTTTAGTTCGATCATGAAAATAATGTTGATAATATTATTGCAGTCAAAGTAAAATAAGTTTAAATATATTTTAATTTTAATGGAACTTGTAAATTATTACATTAATTGTTTATTGCAATTTATTCATTGTTACATAGCTTGTTAATAACATTAATTTTGAAATTCTAGTAGAACTCAACAATAAATCAAAATAGTTTTAATTTGATTCGACACAGAATTTAGTAAAATTACTTTAAAATTTTGAATTTGTATACATATTAATAATTTGTAATAAACATACTTATTTTGTACTTTTTTTCAGCTTTAATACTAAGCCCTTCGTGAGTTATTTTGAATATAAATGTGTTTTTTTCAATTAAACCAAACAGGTCTACAGTAAAACTGTATAATGCATTGTCACAATTTGCTCTAAAAATAAAATATTCAAGCATATAATAAAACAAAGGTTTTACATGTAATATTATTTGAATACAATATATTTAAGAAACATCTTTACTTGAATGTCAAAAAATCGATCTCATAGTTAACATCGACATTTTTAATTTCAAGGACCTTAAATTTTAGATAAATATTTTCATCATCTTGATACCAAAAGCATATGGGCACAAGTAACTGAAAATTAGCAGGGTTGCATGTCAAACAAATGTCTTTTGGGGTTCTAAATTTATTAAATTTGTGGACTTTTGGTTTAGACATTTTTTCAAGCAACACCGAATCAACCGGTTTAATTTCTTCAATTACATCAACAGTTGTACAGCTATTTATGTTTTTATTTTTAACTTCAACAGGTGTTGTTGAAGTAATTTGTTTAACCATTTCTTCTTTTAAATCATTTTCTTGTACTCTTATAATTGGCATAACTTTTTTGTTTTCCAATTTCAAATTAAACTGAAAAGTAAAAACGATTTTTTCAATTATTTATTTTTTATATATATATATATATATATAAAATAAATAAGACAATAGTTATATGTATTGTTAACTATTGAAATTATCAAATAAGCAAAAAATATTCAAAATATGATTTACAAATTATATGTCCTAAATGTTATAGTTGAAAAATAAAAAAATAGCTGTATGTAAAACAGAAAGAAAATAAGAGACAATAAAACACAAATATGTAATGAATTCAATATCATATTGATATTATGGGAGGTCAAAAATTCAGAAAAAAAAGTTTATTGAATAAATAACTAGTATTGAACTAGAAAGAAGGATGAAAATTAATTGAACCAGATATTATGTACTATTGAACAATATTTTTTTAAATCAATTTGTTTTCAGGGCAAATAATAATGAAATTATAACAAAACCAGTCAATTAGAATTTTTAAATTAACTAGCAATACACAAATATAATTTTTTTAAATTTTTAACAGCAGAACAAAATTGAAATTATTCATTATTACTTTTTAAATTCATATAAGAATTGAACATTTTACTCGATTAGTTACCTTCTCTAAAACACCGATTTGATTAAAAAATTCCATACACGATAACCATGAGGTATTATCATCGCATAAAATATTTTCTACATTTATCGAATATGATTGAACATTATCATTTTGCGTGTGATAACTGTCCGTGTTGTTGATAATATCTAACAATTTAGACATTTGGGTATCATCACAATGTTCACTAAATTTACTTTGCATATCTAAATTGACAACACTATGTTCATCATATAAAACCACTTCATAATGATTACCACCAGTTAAACTCGCTGATCCTTTAGTATTCACAATCTAAATTTGAAAATAATAGTTTAAAAAATTAATCTAAAATGTATACCGGGTGCTCCAAAAGATATAATCATTGCAATATCTCCCGAGATAATAAAAATATTCAAATGTATTTTTTTTTTTATATAACTCATAGAAATAATTAGAAACATTCATATTTTAATAAAATTTTTGTTTTGGAAAATTTATTTTAAAAAAATTACTTTTTTTTTTTATTATTTTCAAAAATTAAAAGATAATAAAGTTTATTTTCTAGAGTTTATTCTTCTGAAAATGCAGTTTTCAAATTGTTCAGTAATAACAAAATTAAGTTTTTTTTTTTTTTAATTTTTTAGCAAAACATAAAAATTTAACTGAAATATAAATATTTGTAGTCCTTATTCCCATGAGTCCCAAACAGAATTTGTTTGTCTTCATTATCTCAGTAGATATCAGTGGGACACCCTGTTTATATATATAATTTACATACTTTTAAACTCTTTTCGTCTTTTGTCAAGCTAAACAAATAATCTACTTGATCGTCAATATTGTCACTGGTCAATGATGTATCATTAATACCGCTTAAACTGCATTCTATCGCCTAGAAAATAATTTATATTAATATATATATATATATATATATATATATATATATATATATATATATATATATATATATAAATATTAGGGTAGTCTCTAATTATATTATCATATGAAAGTAATTTTTGTGTTGAATTTAATAGTTTCCAGAGTCGAATGAGGGTGTTTTATGTTTTTTTTACTTTCAAATTTAAGTCTAAAACTTAAAACTTATCACAAAAATTTATTGTAGCTTTTTAAAGAATATATATGCCTATACAAAATATTCAAACATTTCCTGGAAATTTATTATTTTTCAATAAAAATGGTAAAATACAAAATATTTTATTTCTTTGGCAAAATTAATATTTTACAAATATCAAACAAATTTTTTACCAACGAATAGAGATAGAATAAAATATTTAAAATAGAAATGATGTAATTATAAATTTGCTGTTTAAAAGTTTTTTTAAACAAAAAAACCTATACCTCAGTATAAGACCAATTGTTGTGAATTAGTTAGTCCATGTTTTTAAATGATTTTAATACTGTAATGTGTTCGAAATATCTTGATTTTTTACAATTTAACTTAAAATTCGTATAAAAAACACTACAATATTACGCTCAACAAAAATATAATTCTTAATAAACAATGAACAAAGGTCTCCCTGCACCTTCAGGATTTAGTATTTTGAAAATACCAAAAAAAAAATTTGGCATATCATTTAGAAAGTTTAAAATTAAGGACAACTCTAATATATTATATCAATTTATTCTATTATACAAATTTGTGAATTTTACTTGGAATGGTAACTGTACAACCAAGTTAGGATGTATTGTGAGTAATGTGTTTGCTTCAATTATATAAAATTCACAAACATCTACATACAAAACTTCCACAAGTTTATTCAATGTATCGACAATCTGAACTCTATAGTACCTGCACCACAAAACAATAACAAGTCGTAATATTCGTATTAGTATAATAAATATATACTTACACATCTGAATTAGGATATTTAGCTAAACAAATTGCACCGTCAACAACATGTGATGAGTCTATTTGTTGAACTAGTTTTTGTTCGACATAATTTTTAATCTTTATTTGAAGATCATTAACTCTAAAACAACGATATTAAAATACTAAGTATTAAATTTATTAGAAATTAAAATAATACTTTTTAATAGGAATGCAAATTATATGTTAAACAATTATAAAACAAGAGTTACATTTTTAAATTGGAGTATTAGAGGCATTCTCACCAGTGTAGTGTATATATCAATTTTTAAACGGAGTTTATAAGGTAACCGACGAATCGCGGTGTATATCGGCCATAAACTTAGTTTAAAAATCTTGATAATAAATAGCCAATCACTATATTTTATTATATAACTATAATTTACCTGTCTAAATAATTGACATTTCGCAAAAATAATTGTTTTGGATTACAAATATACTCTACAGAAACCAAATTACAACCATCATCTAAATGAGCCCATTGGGGCTGAGGCAACTTATATAGTGACATATAATCATTTAAACTAAATTTCACTGGAACTTTTTTTTTTTTAAATAAATAAAAGTTATATATATGTCTATATAAGTATATTATACATATATTATTAATTAGGCTTACGATTTTTTATTTCTTCGACATTGTATTGTAATAACGGTTTTTGAATACCAGCTGAATTACTGAGGTTAGTTATGTTTTCTATGTGATGAACATTTCTATTAGCATAACCAATATTGAACAACAGAGCTGGTAATATTTGTTCTGTGGTATATGAACTAAATTTAGAATGCCAAGTTTTTTTGTATAGCGTTTTTGCCCATATGGTATTTCCCAGTGCTAGTTTTACCTAAAATATGTAAAAATAATTTCAACATAAAAGAATTGTGTCAAAAATATCTCACCTTGACAATAATAGTACCACCAGAATCCTCGACAAGATCCAATTGTTTTTTAACAGCGATGTTAGCTTGTTGAGACCATGTTTTATCATTGTCAATTGGTTTCACGGATGCCAAAATTATATCCACAGTATTTGTTTCTATACTCTTCAATAAATCCGACAACACAAATACTCTTAAACTCTAAAAACCATGTTTAAAAATCTTTTTAGAATATTAATAGTTATTGAAAATCCAATATTATTAAATGCTATTTACTGATACAATTTCCATACGCCCTTGATCAATTAGTTTAACAATCACTTTTGGGTCCGCAGTATGTAAATTAATTAATTCATAAACGATTGCCCTTAAGTATACAGTAGTTATTTGACCTTCAATTTTTTTTTCAAACTCTACTGCGACTTTTTCCCCAGGACTAGGATTCTCATAAAGAATTCTACAATACAAAAATCCAATATAACATTGTTTAAATATATTTAACTTGTTTAAAACTTACCTGGAATTATTGTTTGAATAAAATGACTTTAGCTTGAGATCTAAGACATTAGATTTATCCTCCAGGTTGGACCAATTTTCTTCATCCATAAGATTATTTGTGGAATTCACTTTTAAAAGTTTAGCAGACATATGAGATGCGTCATAAACATTTATAATTTTTACAATTGCTAAGCCTGAACTACAAACAATTTAATACTTATACTTATAAATAAAAACAATTTGCAAATTATTTAAGAGAATGTGCTACCTGCTTGCTGTCTCAGTTCAACTAACTGTTTTACCCTAAGAGGAACATAGCAAGAATATGATTACGCAGACTCCATAGAATTCGCTATATTTTGGTTTTAGCATAAAATTATCTATTATAAAATTAAGACTAGAGTTTTTTTTCCATTTCAAATATAACATTTAATATTAATTGTTTAAAAATAAAGACAATTTCAACATTTTTAAATTACTGCAATTTAAAAAAATTTGCCCTCTTTTAATTTAAAACTAAAATTAAGCCAGTTTTATGCTGTCTGAGTAAGCATATGTTTGCTATGTTGCCCATTAGTGGGATTGAGACAGCAAATGTGGATCTTACGTCCTCTTAATTATAAATATAAACAATTAAATAAACATGTTGATATTGGATTAGCAAAGAAAGAAAAAATATTAGTTTGCAGTAGTGTATGCCTTCTATGGTATTTATTATTTTTCAATATAAAAAATCTAAGCTAAAAAGTTTAATATTTGCAAATAAAATTACATGCAAGAATACTAAAACTATGTGAGATACTTAATATCAGAATTCAAAATATACAAAATATCCACTAGCATATACAGGAGAGGTGATAGATGGATTACCCCCCCCCCCCCACAGAGCCTGTTTATATGCATATACAGTCACTTTAATAGGTAGTGTATTATAAGCACTAAAGTAGGATGCATATTAATATGTAAATTAATGCTTGACCCCTTCCTTTGGGCTTGCAAGAAATACCCCTTCTAAAATCTGAATAGATAATTATTTTTAACGCAATAATTGAGCAAATTAAATCTGTATCCCATTTTTTTTATTATCAACTTTATAATATTAAATATTAAATTAATAAATTATTAAAAGACATAATAAAATGTTCACCAACTTGGGAATATTAACAGCAGGTTTATCGAGTTCCTTTGATAAAATATGACGATCCTTGCAATTGCTAGTTTTATAGCAAACACCAAATTGTGCTATGTCACTACAAAGAATACTATTTATTTTTTGTTTTTCTAAATATCCATTAATGATCTAGAATAATATTACAAAATTTAAAATACATACAATCATAATAAGCTAGTGCATTAAAATTATTATTTTTCAATGTAATCAATTTTAGAATACATCTGATACCCATTTAAGAGAAATAGCTACAGTGGTTTTTATGCACAAAAATGACATTTTAGACCGAAAAGCTAGAAAAAAACTGTAGTGGAATTGTGTTTGGCGAATTTCAATTTTTAAAACGTATTATGACTTTTTAGGTTCTTTAATAGGATGTGTATAAATTATAAGTTATCCAGTAAAACAATTAAATTTCTATTACCAACATATCCTAGAAAAGAACCTAAAGAATCATAATCCATCATACTCAATTTCAAAGTTCTGTTTAGGTTTTAGGTCTAAAAATTGATCAACACTTACACTACCTCCAATCCACTTATCTCACCATTGGTGACATTAAATTAACACTATTGTTGATGTGTGAAGGCGACAACAAAAAGTTATGAGCACAACACCAACAAAAAAGTTTAATAAACTTTGGAATTCAAAAAGATTTATTAATAACTATTCATTTGTGTACCTATATATGTTCGTAAACAACTCAACAAAGAATATATATTATGTTACACTTGAAATTTTAACCAGTGGTTCAAAATGTGTGAGCGAAATGCTCATAGTGTCATCAACGACAGGTTAAGTATTTAAAGCTTTTCTAACCTTGGAGTGTTTCAGTAGAACTGTGTCCACTACGCCATTAAATGTCTTCAATAAGTCAACTACTTTCAGCAATTGACTCATGTCTTTATAATTGTCACTTAGAAAAATATAAATATCACGCACTTTTTCCTAACAAATAAAACATAAATTATTTAATTTAAAGGTAATATTAAATAGATAACTTTTAGTTGGACACATTTAGTTCATCTAAGAATTTGTTAAAATAAAAAGTACTAACAGTGTATATATTGTTTGAATCTTGTAAAACGCTAAATCTTAATGAAAATGGACCTTTATTGACAGGAACATCATAATGTATTAAACAATCAGCACTATCAATATAAAAATCAAACATCATTTCATCACTGCAAATAAATAAAAGCTGATTTTTAGCCAGCGACTGATGCCACTTTTGTACAGTATAAACTAAAACAAAACAAAAAAATCTTCTGGTAAATAAATGTTACATTAAGAATTTAAGACTATAAGAAATTAACTTTGATAAATATTATTATTAATATAAAAAATAAATAATAAAGTCTTAAAAACGATTCACTCTCTCTCTCTTCTCTTTTAAAGTCTTAATTAATATTAAGACTTAACAATTTTATCATATTTACCTATAGAACATTTCATTGGACCTGGTAGCAATAGTTCGATGTTAGAACTGTTTTGCTTGATGTAATTGTAAATTGTATTTAACTCATTAGTATCTGATGCTACCAAGACACATCGTCGATACTTAATATTATTTTTTAAAAACGCTAAATGACAACAAAAATTTTACAAGATACAGCATTATTTAGATATAAATAATTTAAAATATATTAATTTTGTATTTTTGTATGTTTATTTACCTAATAATTCTTTAAGTTTATCATTTTTTACATGTACCAGTTGAAGTCCTATTTTCATGTAACGTGCAGCTTCTATATGAGAACCAAAAATATACTGCCATTTAACAAACAATTGTTTTAAAAAATCTTCAATATCTTTAGACCATGTGACTGATGCGGATATGAATTGTATATTTCTATTTTCTTTAAGTTTTAACAAACAATTGACAATATAAGACATCTAAGAATTATTTTTAAATTAACATTTTTTTTTTTTTAAGATAAAATATTAGATATATGATTTTTTAGTTACTTCGTCCTCATAATTTTCCAACAAAAGATCTATGTTGTCAAAAACAAAATGGCTCAGATTATTCCAGTGAAGTAGTTTAGTTTTATTTATTAAAGCAACTAAACTAGATGGTGTGCTAATTAAAATATCACACCCATTAATTAAATTACCCTTTATAATAACAAACGATAAATAACATTGGTAAGTAGAAAGAATATAACAGTATATTTTTTAAATGCACATGTATTTCACTCACTATTATTTTTAATATCGGAATAAAAGAATACGCAACAACCACTTTAATTTGTTTAGTCTTAGATGAAGCTGTATTAAATATATTTGATAAATTATCCAGGACGTTGCACGATCCTAATGAACTGCTCAGTATAACAGCTTTTGGGCCAATAAGTCCTTTTTTCTAATAATATATACGTATATTTTGTTTATTTACCACTAGTATTAAAAATAAATAAAATAACTTATTTTTATTCATAATTTGTTATAACTTACTTTATCATTAAAACTGTTCATAATCAAAGAAAATATACTTGCTAAATAAGCAGTAGACTTTCCTTTTGAAAAACCAATCATTGCTGTATTGTAATGGTTCATCAAATATAATAATGAATGTTGTTGTATAGGTGCGATTTGATTAATACCCACCATACTAAAAACCTAAATAAAAGTAAACTAGATGTTTATTAACTATAAATAATATTAATGTATGTTTAATTAAAATAGAAAAAAATAGGGTACATTATTATGATATAATAATTCAAAATATCATATGAAATTGTAAATCTATTACATTATAACATAAAGTAAAACTTAAAAATAAAAAGTAAAAAAATATTATTCAAAATCTAAATAAATATAATTTAAATTAACATAAATACAAATTCAAAACTAATATAATTAATATGATGTATTACCTTTAGAATATCAGAATTTATTTCTGACTGTCCCCAATCACTTATTTGAAGTCTTTCAAATGGCCCATACACCGGTAAACTGGAGTAATTGTTTTTCGAATCAGCATATTGAAGACTACAAAAAAAAAAATTATAGAAATTGTAATATAATTATTAAATAAATGAAAAAAATCAATTAAATTGAATAAACGTTTAATTATATGGTACTACAATGGAATAATTTGTATACAAAAAACCGTAAATTATTTAAACCAATTCACGTTCAATTAATATTTAGTCCAGATTAAACAGACCAATAAAATTATGGATTCTACAATTATTACTGTGATTTTCCAGTTTAAATAAGATTAATTGATTTGGGTCTGATATCTACTGTTTAAACAATACAATTTATTACAATTTTATTTGTCTCTTTCACAAAACGATATTCCATCTTTAGTAGATATCATGGTGAAAATGTCAACTATTTTCCACTGTAACATACATGGAACAGACATATCTGTACCGAGAAGCTAACAAAATTAAATAATTGACAACGGTTAATCTAATGTAAATTTGAAATCCGACAAAATTCAACCCAGACTCCTTATATTGTTGGCCAATAATGTTAAACCCCAAATTTCACACAGACATTTAAATAATATTTAACGTTATTAACTGTATAGTATTTAAAAAAATTAATAAATATAATCATTATCAATTTACATAAACATTTAATTGTCTACCGGGATATACGTTTAAGAGTATTGTAAAAATTATAAAGAAAAAAAAAAAAAAAGGGTTAGAGAACGTCAATATTTCGGAAATAATTGGTAACACAATTAGGCGGCATTTCCGCAAAAGGAATTTAATATCCGTACTGTATTTTATATAATACCGAAACTAAAATCAATTTACTCACTCTCCGAACTTCTGGAAATCAACCAGATCCATCGTCGTGGTATTTATTTTTATATTGTAGCAGGTACAATATGAATCACAATATTACTCTGTTCAAAAATAAAAACACGACCGGAAATCGCGGTACACCACAATAAAAAAAACAGACTCAACCGCCAACGACTGGTGGAACACTGAAACCCGGTCAAACACAATCACAATATTCATAATATATATTATAAAATAATCTCTCCGCGTGATTACAGTGTAGTAGGAACGAAATCATGGTCGCCATGTGCGCGACGTTAAAAATACCTATTTTTTTTTTTTTTTTTTATGCCCTGGGGCTTTACTATTTAAACGACCTGATGGTCTTTATAAATACGTTTAACAGGATATATCTTACATACTATAGATGTTAATATATACACGTTACACATCGATGAAGTCTCACTTCCAATGAAGTGGCTCCTGTACTTTATTTAAACACTTAAACTGAGTCGTATGGTTTCAGACGCTTAAGCCGTCTAATGTCTTTGGAGTTGTCTAACAGTTGGACGACCATTGGATTGATATGGCGATCTGATCTCATCTCGTGTTTGCCAACAAACTTTTGGATTTCTTCTGTTTTTGTAGGCAGCGTCATATCACGGCGAATGGCATCGTTTCTTTCAAACCGGTGGGTTGGCAGTGATTGGTCCGAAGAGCGATGTTTTGGCAGCGTTGTATATCAATGTTAGACTTACTGGCACAACCCCGCAGTTGAATGCCATAGGTCCAAATTGGTTTTACAATAGCTACATATAGTAGACGTTTGTTTTCTATAGTTAACTCAAAGTGGGATCCAACTAACCAATAGAGCATTTTTCCGCATTTTTCCTTTAGTCTGTATTTTTTTCCTGACGGACATGATGTTTCCAGTTTAAACGCGAGTCAAGATGCATTCCAAGATATTTTGCTGGATATTTTTGTGGGATTAAAGTTCGATTACGGTATTTTAAAGAAATTATAATCTTTATCTGGACGATGATAACAATAATAATAACAATATAATATATCGGCGGGGCTTGGGGCACGGTAATCCGAGTTAATCGCCCGCCGAATATTTCAAATGGATTTCGATTAAGAGGTTCTGTAAATTTGTTGGTAAAAATCATTTCGCGCGGGCGACAACCACTCGGACAGTATAAAACGAATTGTAGTGTTGGTTAATCAACCGGATTTTCACCAAACATCTTCGGTTCTTTTCCTTATCGGTTATTGCGTATGCGGCCACAAAACGTCGTTGCAATTTAATTCTGTTATAATTTTAAAACTGACAGACTATAAGATATAAGATTATTTTAAATAAAATAGTTATTTGCACATTATTTCTATTTATAAAAATAACAGAGAACGCTACACCACACGAATTCCGTTGTTTTACGGGACAAAACTCTTCTCGCATCAAATTGTTAACGGTAAAATGATCAAAATTTGATAACGCAAAACGAAGAACTTTATTCTCCATTTTGACAGACATCAGTCCTATGACTGCTGCCATAAGGGTAGGCGGAAAATTTTGTAGTGCTTAAAATTAAAATTCATCATTCGTAGTATAGAAATAAATATAATTTTTTTAACTTAATATTTACCAAAAATAATTGTATAATAATGTATATATCTATTTTTGAACCGTTATAATTTATAGCCATAATAAATTCGCAAAAATATAATCCACTAGTCGTGTGTGCATTGTATAGATGACAGTTTTTTGATAATACAAAAATTACCACGTTGGACTCCGCTAGTACAGACGGCGCAGACCACCGATACCGGCGAACCGCGCTCTGCAATATACTTCATCCTCTGTTGTATTATGTAACCTATTGAAAATAATAATTAAATAGTTTTTTATTATAATTATATGAATAATTGCTGAGTTGTAAAGGTGAAAATAGAGGGGAAATAATTGAAGAATTTCGATTGGGTGATAAAAATAAGTTTAATAACATTTATTATTCTTATTGGCAAACGATGTCGTCGTAATTTTAACGAAAAAATAAATACCATTGTTACTGTTACTCCATATAATAAATATTATGAAAATTATTTTTATCACCCAATCGGAATTGTTTTCGATTATTTCTCGTCCGTAGATTCCCAAACTGTGCGTCGCTCTTGAACTTTTGGTGGTTCCCGTTTAATTTTGAAATATATTTTTTTTTTTTTTTTACAGAAGAAAACTAGAATCATTTTATACAGTGATTGCCTATCATAGTAAATATTTAACTACAGTTATATAAGATATCAAAAAATGTATTATCGACAAGAATTTCGTAAAGTTGTAAATATTGTTGATAAAAATGCAAGTCATTAGTATGCGGTGGGTCGCCAAAATGAACAAAAATATACGAAAATAGGTCGTATCGTGAATAGTTTGGGAACCTCTGCTCCACTCATTAATTATTTATATAATTATAATAAGAAACTATTTAATTATTATTTTCATTAAGTTACATAATGTTACATATGTAACTAATTCAACAATCCTGGATATAAATTGTACAATTTATCCAATGACGATCCAATTATAATTGTAATTTGTATCTATTTTACAGTGGTACGCCTAAAAAATTATCATAATGAAAATAAATGTATTCCTTTATTTTAACAAATGTAGTTCTCAAAATGTCATATAAAATTAAATACAAAAAATATGAAATCGTTAATGTTGAATATAATATATAACGACGGACGACGGTATATCGTATTAAAATATCAAAAGACTCGATAATATTTTCGATATAACGATATATCATTGCCATCCCTATCTACGACCCATATCAGCAAACTATATATATATATATATATAGTTGTATTCGAATGTTTGCATGATGAACAATGTTCCATTTAAAATTCTAAAAATGTCAAAAAAATATCGAGTGAAAAACCAACCAACTGGAATGAAAGTCGACGTATGAAACAAATAAACACATTGTATATATCATTTTTTTTTATTTATTAACATTTTGTATTCACTAGATTTGTTTTCTAAAAATATCAATGACTATAGTAAGTGCATATTATTATTACATTGTTTTAAACAAAAACATTGGTTTTCTTTTTTTCTATAATTCGTACTGTAAATACTAGAATTGATGAAATAAATTATTTCTAATGTTGAGTTTAGTTCCTCCGACACAAAAGTAAGTTAAATTAAATTATATATTTTGACGCTTTCGTATAGATAGGTGGGTGATTTTGATTATATACAAGTTATAATTTATAAATAATACTAATTTATAATAGTTTATAATATTTTATATTAGTGTACTATATATCATAAGTGGTTCTTGTAGAAATGTCACCATTTTAAATATCCATAGTCACAATTTTGTGTTTCAATAGTTTAGAAATTACTGTATGGATTGCCAGCGAAATGGATTCAATCGATGCTTACGAGATTTCTCAAGAAAAAGTAAATATTAGTGAAGGGTATGATTTAAAATTGATGTAAAATCAATATAGTTTTATTATTGTTTTTTTATTATTATTTTATTATTTATTATTAGGATTATTTTAAAACAATTATCTGATCGACGTATTGTTGATATTATGTTTATATTCAAACAAATTAAAAAAAGGCAACCCAAGGTGGTTTCGGTTGTACTTTTTTAGACATGTTCTTTGTATACGAAAAGCAGTTTGATTTAAGGTCTTCATTCGAGTATTTATGTATAATTTTTGTGTAACATGAAATCCTTCGAGTAGCCAAGGCCCAGCCGGCGGTACCTTCAAAGGACTAGTCCCTTCCTGAACGTGTCACAAGACGCTGGAAAAACCATTTTTATTGACACCGCCGCCTTCTATGCGTAGGATCCACTACCAGAGATTTTTACGTTAAAAACTTATTCGTCCATCCGAATTTGTATATATAGATAATTTAAATTTAAATAACGGTAATTTCTTTAGAAAACCGACCAGCGGCATCTTAAGACTAAACGATGTCCGACTGTTATAAAAAGAATATTGTAATTTATATAGATCTCTCTCGAACTCCATATGTCCGTGATTTATTAATTAAATTCAATACCAAGTATTTGCTCGTTACGAGTCTTTTTAGTTACATTTATGTGTTTTTTTTAAATTTTTATTACTTAGTTTTTATTTCCACAATCTGTTACATAATTTGAACAATAAGTGAAATTGATGAATTTGATATTTATGGCGTGAAGGACGAATGAAACGAATGACGAAAAAAAAAATTTATGTGTATTTATAATTTCTTAAAAAAAAAAAATGTCTTCGCCTCCCAGCTGATGTTAGGCATGTGCATCCTAAATATACAGGATGATAATTAATATGCATGATATTGAATTTTAATTTCTTAATTATTTTTTTATAGAAATATTTCTCTAAAATATTTGAATATTGAAATGTAAAACGGGAATACGAATGCGTAGGAGCAAAACATTTTGTCAGCTCCACTAAATAAACATGACTCATAAATGGCCTGCTGGATGGAAAAATTAGCCCGATTTAAATGTTTGCATCCCTATTCTATAACTGAAATGACGCCTCCGGTATATTTTGATATTTGGTTTATTTTGTTTTAAACATTTAAAAAAATAATAATAATACCAAAACTTCTAAAGCCAAAAAGGACGTATTAAAACTTATATACTTTTTTTTTTTTTAAATCCCGGGAAAGTTTTTATAACTATAAAAGATTATTCAAAATATTTTACATCAAAAATTCAAGTTCAATACAAATGGGACTTGAAAATGTATTTATATAACTGTGTTAGATTTTATCTAATGACGAACACGTCAATATACTATAACGGTTTTTGTTAATTTCGATTTTATTTTTTGTTGTAATTCAATCTAATATTTTTTTTTAAGCGTTTAAAGTTTAAAGTTTTATGATAATCGTAACGATTGCAGTATTTTAAAACACGTTTGACCGAACTTCGCTACGAATCCTTTTTCGTTGGTAATGATTTATCGTTATATAAATTAAATTGCTCTATATTATCGTAATATCTAACTTCCCGCCTACAATAATGGCACACCCACCCATCAGCATTATCAACTCTTTTTTTTAATTTTATTTTGTTTTTGTATACTATACGAACAATGTACGTATTTTATGTCGACATTATAGTAATTGTATAACGGACAATTTTAAGGAAAATAAAAATAGACAATATTTTGCAATATTGTATTATACAATACTGTATAACCCGGGCCAAATATAACCGCGGCCAACATCGCTGTTTGATGACTTTTTTTTTTTTTGCCTAAATTGTTTTATGAATATCTAAAAAATAGTGAGCCCCGTAATATTTTAAAAACCTATCACCTACGAACGTAAATACACATTTATAAGAGTATTAAACATGTTTAACCCTTCCGGTCCGTGTTCCTTAAATCACTTTACACGCGGTTTACATCAATAGCAATATTAAAACATTTTATGAAGTATAGTATATTATTTCTAAATTAATATTTGTATTGATGATGAATTGTAGATGTTTTGTTTAATAACTTAAAAAGTAAAAACGCTATTAGAATGATTCAAGCTATAATAGACAATGTATTTTATTGTCTATTCGTTGGTGCATATGTAAAAACAAACAGGATCTTTAAATAGTAATTAGTTCGTGAGTAATCGCACCCATTACGGCTGTGGTTTGGTTGATTTTGGTTAATTTTACGCCGACAACACGATCGCTCGTTAGATAATAAAACGCGTCCCGGACGAAATCCAAACGCCGCGGCTGCGTTGCGGCGCGCAACGCTATCTCTGGAGCGTTGTATGCGTTCACTTTTGGCGTGGCGTCCACTTGACGCTCGCGACCCTATCGCCCGGGGAAATTATAATCGTAATACATATGAAGGGTATGTCGCGTTGGAATTATAATCGGTGAAAAAATTGTAATTTAATTTGTACATAATAGAACACACCAACCTCTGTACACCCGCCTCTATTGACGTCGGTTTATCCACTTCTATAAAAACATATTTACTATTTTTTTTTTTTTATAGTATTTAATAAACGGTAATGTGTAATTTAGTGGGGCGTTCGTAATAATTATCCGGAACACGTTTATTGGTAATTTCCCGTTGGGTTTCGGCACTGACCGCTCCTCCGCCGTCTTCGTTGATCGGCAATGTGATATTTTCGTCCGTAAAATTGTCAGTACGCTTACCGTCCGGGTGCACGTAGTCGTTCGGCGCCCGTGGTTAACGTCGGAAAATAATATTATTTCAATTACGCCAATACGTCAACTCGACTTACAGTAGTATTAAACGATATAAAATTGGGTATTTGTAGAGGTATAAAAGTAGGATGTGTACCCCGATGGCGGAAACCACGAGCCTCGAACCGTGGGATAGGGAAAAATGTCTCAAGTTAATACGGTACTATCAAAATCATCCGTTTTTATGGGACCCGAAGAACGAGCAGTATTACAACAAGTCCAAAAAAACCGATTCTTGGTTGGCGATTTCTAGAGAAATGAACGAGGACGTGGATACGGTACAAATTAAAATGACAAGTTTCCTGGCGTGGTTCCGCCGAGTAAAGTCCAGAGTGAAAAACCCGCTGGCCGTCATTACGGAAACAGGTATAAAAATTATTATCAATTTTAACGGATTTAACCACTTCGGGGTAAACGCAGTTTTTATAATATTTCGACAAAAATAACTTTATAATCGCCACGGTTGGCCCTGTCCACGTCTCGAAATCTGGAAATAATTTACAATAGGGTACCACCGTACCGTATCAACAATGTAATTTCGACCATCGTCGAAACGCTTTTCGGTTCGAGTTAATTGTCAAGACTCCCCTCCTTTTGCGTTTTTAACCGTTCGCGGCCATCACGTTCGAAATTCGACCAAAACAATAATAATCGACCAAGAAAAACAGCGAGTTTAGTTGAATTTCCTATATCGATACCCGTTTTCCGGGTAAAAACCCTGTTATACAATTGGTTCGGAGTCCGTAAACATACTCACGTGGTGATTACGCGTTTTTATCAGTACTTTAATAAACAATACGGCAGTCGAACGTAAACACTAAACAGCTGACTTCAAGGAAACATAATTTTCCTGGACATACGACAGCCATATAATAATAATATTATTATTTTGTTGTTTTTTTTTTTTTTTTTTTGTTTTTTCCCGTTTTTACTGTACAGTACGACTATATATATTTAATTATTAAGTCGTTAACACTGTACTAATTGTCAATATTATTGGTTGAAGTCAATAACGACTAGAATACCTTGATAAACCCTGTTTTTTTTTTTTGTCTTTTTTGTCTTCACATTACGATTACGTACGTTGGTTTATATGCTAAAATTATAGCAATATAAAAAATTAAACGTTAATATTAAAAAGTGCACGTAAAATAATAAGTGTTTTTTTTTTTTTTTTTTTTTTTTCTCTAAACAATCGGTTCATGATTTTTATTTTTTCTCTATTGTGTCAAGAGCTCAATGTCTATTATAGTAATTAATATAAATTATACTTTAAAACAATTGATTTGATTTCGTATCAGCTGCCTATTGTTGTAACCCGACTATGGGCAACACCAGTGGAAACCAACGACACAAATCAGCGGGTCTGATCGCTCCCTCTTCGCCGACAAAGGAAGTACAAAGTCAAGCATTTGTTTTCGACAAAAATTCAGATACCAATGCATTACTCGAGGCAAATCCCGTGTTTACTAAAAACCAGTCTAAATCAAACGTATGTTATCTATACCTATTTGTTTAATCAACATTTTCTATGGCCTAGTTATCAATTTCTTTACCTGTATAATTGTTCAAATTTATTTTTAATGTTCTCCATCCAGGACGATGATTTCACTGATGGCATTCCTCGCTCCTTGTCCGTTTGTAACACCGAAAACAAAATGTTACCTACTGTATTCAGATGGGAAGGCGGTGGCAAACAAGTGTTTATCAGTGGCACATTTTCGGAATGGAAACCAATACCAATGGTTCAAAGGTATTTTTCAATAATGATATTTCCTTATTCTTTAGCTTATAGATATTTCTATTATTTTATTTACATTTCCAAGAATAAATACAAACATTAATTGTTCAGTATTCCTATTCCAATAAAATATGCTTTTCAACAACAAAGACCTGTAACCTTAAAAAAAATTTGAATCTGTTTTATTTTGTTATTAAATGACATAATATTACAATAATTAATCAAATTAATACAATTTAATACATATTTTACTTAGAACCACAACTTGTATTATATATTTTCAATTATATTAGAGAAAACATTTTTTTCTTTTTTTAAATCAAATGTTTCTAAACTGTTGTTTGCCATAATCTAAATGTTTCAAAATATCAACATTTTTTTTTTTTTTTTGCAGTCACAGTGATTTTGTGACGATTATTGATTTACCAGAAGGCGAACACCAATACAAATTTTGTGTTGATGGAAATTGGCAATGTGATCCAAAAATAGTAAGTTTGTACTTAAAAAATAATCTATCAAATACCATTGAGAAAAATGAATTGATTGTATTAATTGTATTTTCAGTCTATGATTGACGGTGATACTGGTATAACAAATAACACAGTAGTAGTAAAGAAAACAGACTTTGAAGTATTTCAAGCATTAGATGTTGATGCAATTGGTGAAAATGGCATTGAAAAAAGTAATAAATTTATTTATATTAGATTCTGGATAGCATAAGGGGGATTTTGAGTATTCATCTAATATGTGTGGTAATCATATAATAGAATATTTATTTTAAATTTTGAAACTTTTAGAATGCCTAATGTAAGTGTAACAATATTTTTATTTCGTTTTTAAATTATTGTTTTTTTTTTTGTAAAATATTCATTAAACATTTGTAAGTTTGAGCTACTGCAATATAAATATACTGTATATACTAATTGTTTGATCAAAATTATATATTATTTTTTTTTTGAAATGATCATAGACACTTTCAAATAAGAAAAGTGTATTTAATATTTAGCGAGAAACCTTCTAAAGAACTATGCAATTGGTTTTATAATAATTAGTTTTTCATTTATTTATTTAAACATACAAATTAGAATGTCAAAATATAGTTCTAAATCGAGGGTTTTTCTTTTTGTAGTATCCATATAAATTAAACACATCCGAATAATGTAATTCATAACTAAATAATAAAAGTATAGAGAGTTAGTTATCAATTTGAAGTTACCGGAAATGTTATCTCTTAGCTATTTGACATATTTTCCGATTTATATATATAAAAAATACCATTCGCTGCAGTATATTCATCAATGAACATTACTATTCGATTCGTGTTTAATTAAGTTGTTTTCTATTGTAAAAGAAATTTAAACAATGCATGTAGTTCAATTATACCAAATTGTTATATCCACTCGACGGTATAAAGTTCATTTCTGATATTATGTGATCATCGGTCACTAAAATTAAGTCCAGTACATAAAATGATACAATGATAACCAATTGTAACTAAAATTATGAGTTCCTACTTAGGTAGGTATAATATGTTTTTTACATTTGTTGAATGTGCAAAGTACCTATTGAGATTTAACTTTCAGCGTAAATCTAAAACCTGAAGCTAAATTATTTGTGTTAGATTTTCATTTTTGAAGTCATACATAAAAATAAAACACATTCATTGTAAAATCAAAATTTGTCTTAATCTATTAAACTTCTAAAATTGAATGATAATAGTAAAACTATTACATTATTTTACTTTGCTCAGAAACTAAAATAAAAATTGACCAAGAACAAATGAATTCATAAAAACTTATATTTCACTTACTTTAAACTAGAAACCTTAAAATTGTTTTTAGAAAATGTATTAAATATTCTTACTGTACAATAATAATAATAATTTTTTTTTTTTGTAGTGTCATAATTAAAAAATAAGTAATTACTGGCTTTTGCTGAATAAATACTAGTTAAATTGTACATATTTTAACCAGTTATCTCGTCTGATCATTAGGTATGTATTTATTAACATGTCATTTTTTTATTTAGCTGGGTTTTCACAAGAAATTCCTTCATCGGTTCCATGGCAAAAAATTTCTGGACCACCTATTCTACCACCACACCTTCTACAAGTAATCTTAAATAAAGACACTCCAATTTCGGTAATTTGAATTCATACAGTTTGTTTTAAAATAAATTAATTTATATAATACATTTTGTATTTATAGTTAGAACCAACAATTCTTCCAGAACCAAACCACGTGATGCTTAATCATCTTTATGCACTTTCAATTAAAGATGGAGTAATGGTGTTAAGTGCAACACATAGATACCGTAAAAAATTTGTCACCACTCTTCTATATAAGCCAATTTGAACATGGTATATGTTTATATTTTATTATTTATATATTTATAATTAAAAAATAAAACAAAATAAGACTGAATTATAATTATGCATATTATAGTTTCATTAATTGCTCGAGCAACGAGTTATAATTTATTCAGTCTTGTATATTAGGGGCATTTTCCGGTAACTGCTGTTATACCATACAATTTACTATTACTAACAAATGGTACGGATAGACTTTCTTTTTTCACTTTTTCGTATCTTCCAATATATTCAATTTTGTCTCTGAAAATAAAAATGTACATCAGTATAATTGTTTACTTTTAATAAAATTAATGAAAACACTTACGATATCCAATCGGTCCAATAATAATTGTCTTGAGTAATAGCCAATCCAAATGGATAACTACAGTTAGCAACAGCAGTACGTTGTAATCTACTGTCTATTCCAATACATTCTGCAACAATATACATAAATTAATTAAAACATTTTTGTAATTTACTGACAGAGATCAATTAAAATCTATATACTTGTATAACTGTTATTAATGTATTATTATGTTGAATAGTATTAAAAATAAGTTTGCCTGTCTGTATTTCTACCAAGCCTTTTTTTTTTTTTTTTCAAATTATTTTTTTACTAATAATAATATTACCAATGCTTTTTAGGCCTGCATCTGCCCAACAAATTTCATCTGTGTACCAATCTATAGCTAAAGAATTTGGTAATTTGACATTTGGTCCTTCAACAAATATTTCTCTTCGGCCACCATCTAAATCTGACCATTCAATTTTAGGGCTATTTCTATTCCAGTCTGACCAGAATAATTTTCTAAACATAAAATTAATATTAAGTAGTATTTATTAATAAACGTTAAGTTATTTATTTCTCTATTCATTTTTACCTTCTGTTTGGATGAACTGCAATTCCTCGGGGGTTACTTAATGATGAATTTGCTATTGTTGTTATATGGGTTCCATTGAACAAATCAGCTACCATTACCCGTTTTAAACCAGAGTCAGTCCAATAAATCTTCCTGTTAACCCAGTCTAAAGCCAACCCTTCTGTTGATTTTGCATCAGTAACAATAAATTCTTTCACCATTGAACCATCCAGTTTAGCCGATTTAATTGTCTGTCCTGTTATGTCACTCCAATATAGTTGTCCTTCCAAGCAATCAACTGCGATGCCTATAAAATACAATTTACATTACTACCATGTATATAAAATAATTATTAAGTTATCAATACTCACCAATTGCTATTTGATAAAATTGCAGATGAACCGGATGACCCAGTTTTGTTTTGTTTGGAACGGTTGAAATATGCAATGTTGCCATCCCTTGATTTACGAGTAAGTAGATGTCTTCTTTTGTTGTTTTTTTAATTTCTTAAAACAGATAATACTTAAGTATAAGGGTAAAATAAGTCTGAGCAGAAGTGATTTTCTAACACCTTGGCTACAAGAAAATATATATGTATATTTTTTTAATATATACATATAAACATAAATTATATGTAAATATTCCATTTTATGGTAACTATATTGATGTTATAAAAAAATAAAAAAAACTATTGTAATTTAAATAAATATTAAGTTGTTTATAATATATTTAATTTGTATTGCATTACCTTTGCAATTGTAACCGTTTCCTGTAAATCCTTGTCTGCATTGACAAGTATAATGTCCCGACGAATCGCGTATACATTCTGCCGATGTATGACATATGTTGTTGTTTATAATACAAGTATCGGTGCATGACAACTCTGGACCATTCCACTTTTCTGTGTATCCCTTTAGAACAATTTTCAGATTAAAAAAATGTCATATATTATAATGGCTAAAACCTTATACCCTATTAATTTAATTACCCGAGCACATGAACATTTAAAAGCACTCCCAGTGTTTTTACATTCAGCATTTGCTGGACATGAATTCTCAGTACATCCAGGTTCAACAACCCTTTCACATTGTGTGACACCATTACCTTGATATCCGCCAAGACAACGACACACATTGTTATTTCGGTCTAGTTGTATACAACTGGCATATTTGTGACATTGGTATTGACACCCTGGAAAAATTAATAATAAGAAACTTTCAATTAGTTTGGTTTGTTCTGAGTAAATATTAGCATTAGGTAATATTATATATAATTGTCTTACGTGGTGGTCTTTGACACTTATTTTCATACTTTTGGTAACCTTCCAAGCAAGTACAGCTATATATGTAACTGGTTTCATTGTATGCACACTTCTCGTTTGACCCGCAATTAGTGTCTGCTACACATTCTCCGGTTGGTGTACATATGATACCATCTCCTTCATATCCACTGTGGCAAACACACATTGAATGGCCTCCTTCGCCGGACTGACAGCTAGCGTGTATGTCGCAGATGTTTGACTTTTCACATGATAATTCTGAATGTATTTTATAAAGATTAGAATTCAAATATAATTAGTGTTAGTTAAGTTGATTATGAACATATAATAGTCAATGGTATTTAACATTTAAAACTAAAATAGTGATTACAAATTATTTCTACACATTTATTTTAAATAATTTCTATATTCTCTATGTTAAATAAAAAGATATTTGAATTTCAGTAAGAACAACAGTAAGTGCCTACTTACACTGTTATATAAAGGGATAGGAAAAATAAACATTTAAACCATCACGAATATATTATAACTATATAATATATAGATATACTCACCAATTACCGAACACTCGTATCCGTCACCTTCGTATCCTGGATTGCACTGACATCTGTGTCGTTGTTGTGAAGCCACAAAAATGCACTGGGCGTGGGCATGGCACGTATTGATCTCGGCGCAAGAAACTACAATGAACATTCAAAATAAAATATAATCATTTTTACAGCTTTGTGAATTTTCACGAAAAATTTAACTTCTCAAATTAACTTCTTAATTGGCTATAATTTTAAATTATATAGGGATACTTTGAAATCTATATAGACAACCCATATGGGTGTAGAGTAAATAGAACTTATATAATAGGTGCCTGCTTACACATAAAATGTAATATTGGTACCTATCTAGCAACAAATCGATAAATAAATAATTAATAAAAAACACAACTAAAGAAATACCACAATAAATAGTTTACCGTAGGTTACAGCTACTTGTTGCTGTTTACCGTTTGTACTCATTTTCAAAGTTAGTCGAGCTCTGATGATGCAGAAGCGATTGCAAAAAACAAAACTCGATTAAGGCGTATAAGTATACGAAAATTAAATAAATGTATTTCGCTTGTTAAGTTGTTGTAGTTATTTTAGCATTTAAACAATTATTATAAGTAACCGGGAGGGGGAGGGGTTATTTCTGAGTATGTTATTGTATTTTTTAAAGGTATAATAATAATAATAATAATAATTGATGTGTCTTACTCAACGTCTCTTGAGTAGTCGTGTTGTCTGTAGCTGCGGGGGTCGAAACATCGTCTTCAGGCACACAGTAGTTCCCGACGTCTGTATGCATCGAAGGACACGAACAAGTGCCCTGCGGTGAACACTTTTTCGGAACGGGACATCCCTGTCCCACATATATTCCCTGTTCTACCGACCGGCATCTGGGGGCTAAAGCGGAGTATTTACTGAAGTTTATTCGGCCGCAGTTTTTATAATATATATATATATTACATTAAGTTACCGGTAAAGTGTTGAATAAAGGAATTCTATAGAAATCTCTTATACTATTTGACAAGTTGATATTATAAATTATGACCGGGTAATCTATACAATGCCTAGGATTTCTGTAGAACGCCATGAATACCGTGTACGGTAAAGTACGACGTTTTGTACCAAAATGCCTTTTATTATTTTTATTTATTTATTTATTTACAGCATAAGTACATATTTTGCATTCCCCAGTAGTTTTGAATGAGTATTGTACACTTCCTGCTACGGTATACCTAAAGTCGTTATATAAATTTAATACTTTTCCCCGCTTGGTTTTGGCATTCTATAGAATGACTTCTAGGACTTTTTATAGAACACCGCGTTCAACATTTTTACCAGTAACGTATTATGTACTCGTTGTGTGTGCGCTTAGTAGATACTTACGTAACGGTAAACACTTAAGTCCGTCACCGACAAAACCCGAATTACAGGAACACGAGTAGCTTCCGGGATAATTGGTACAGTAACTATTTGTGTGGCACACTTCGGCCGTGTTGCACTCGTTGACGTCTACACACTCAAAAGTTGTGAAGTCGGCCGACAACAATTGTATTTCATATCTTTCGAGAGGGGTGGAAAAAATATATATATTTACATATATTAAATTGGTGATTTTTTTTCCTATAAATTATAATAATCGAGTACCCGTAATATGTGATTAAGTATAACTCACCCTTGAACACAGGAACAAGTACTAATATTGTTGGGCACGTCGCAAACACTGTTCTCGATCGTTCTCGACAATGATGGTTCTGGAATATTATAAATATTCGTATAGTTAGCAACTAAAAATAGTATCACGGTGTACAGTGGCACTCCCCCTTCGAACTGTATTTATGATAATATAATTATTTTTTTTTACGCATCTATGACTCGACATTTGACAATTACATAAATTGATATAAGATATCTAATAATATGATATGCGTTTTCTGTCTATCGAACACCGGACACCACTGGCGTATTAACAAATGAATAATGGGGAAACGGTTGTGATAGGCGGACACACCTCCACGAAAAAATTCTAGTTGCGCCACTGACGGTGTGTTTTTTTTTTTTTTTTTTTTTTCCAATAGCTCACTAAAACCTATAGCTCTGTCGTAATAGGTAAAAATCGATTTCTCCTCTAGAGAACTTTTTTTTAAACAAATCACCTGTAGCCGAGACGACGGCTCCGCAATAATATCCGTTTCCTTCGAAGCCCGGCTTGCACTGACAACTGTACGCTCCTATTTCGTTTACACACATGGCGTTCGGGTCGCATCGGTCGGACCTGTCTTGACACTCGTTAATGTCTATACATCCGGACCCCGAACCGTACAGCTCGCGGAATCTATGTACAAACACAATTATTAGTATTATATGTTATATATTATTATTACGATAAAAACAAATATAAATACATATTAGTAATATAATATTAGTGCTATAAATTTAGTGCTGGGAGACTCAATCCGGACCAATACGAAATCTGGGTTTGGAAAAAAAAAAACCCTAACAATATGTATAATCCGGATTATTAAAACTGTGATTATTTATTATATAAAATTTGGATTATTAAAAAGAAATTTAATTCATTATCGCGGACAAAATGATAAAAAATGAATTAAAAAAAAAACATTAAAATCACAATAATAGTCTTGTAGTGCTTCTATTATTGTAGTAGACAATAAATACCATTAGACACAGTAGCGAATCTAGGAGGGGGGAGGAGTTAGGAGGTTTCCGGTTTCTGGGTCCACACAGTTAATTTTTTACTTGTAAAATTACGCCTTAATTTATTTGTTTGAACGTTATTTTTTGTATAATAAAAGTATACAAGATCATCTTAATGTTTAGCCCTAAAAAGAGGCGCCTCAAAAATAGCCGACCCACAATCCCTCAAATCTTGGATTTTGTTAATATTATTCATTTTTTGTATGATGTGTCTAAAATCGATTGTGTTTAATATTCATCGGATTACCCGATTGAATCCGCCAATCCGGATCAAACGGTTTATTTCTAATCCGTTCAATATGTATATATTCAATCCGGATTGTGGGGATTGATGAATTGGTGTCTCTTGTCTACTCGGCACTATTCACTATAAATGTGATCAACAAACAAATGGATTAAATGCACTGCAATTTATTACCCCAGGTTGCATTCGCATCTGAATGTACTTCCTTCTCGGACGCAAGTACTGTTGGCCACGCATTTTGTTTGGCCGTCGCTGCAAGGGTCCTGTGTGTCTTCTATATAAACATATTATTATTGAAACACAGATTTTTCTTTTATCTTATTGCATATTTTTCTAGATTTTTTGTCAATAATCGTTACGATTGTTACGAATCATATTAATTAGAAGTTATTTACAGAGTATTATTTTGCATATTTTATTGTAATTGCACAGTTTAGTATATTTGCGAATTTATTGAATATTTGAATGAAAATTATTGCGCCACAACGAACACATTTGTCAGCCATTGCCGGGAATGACAACTCTTCCCGACCAGTTTAATTCCAGATAAAATTTCCCAAATAATATATAAAATATTATAAATTCAGAATATGCCTTTATATGATCAGTTTTTCTTTAATATTATAAATACAATTTAAAAAACAACATAAATTAACGTTATTCTCGGACCTAAAGAGGTAAAACATTAGAAACAAAACTGAATAATATTATCTCGATAAAACTCATCAAGTATTATTATGCGAAGAGGCTCAACTTGATGAAATCTACCAAGACCCAATAGTATTAAATTCTTTTAAAAATACGCTCCAACTACTTCAGTCGGTGTTGATCGATCGTTTTCAATTTACAATAATTTATTTAAAGGCAGATTTCACAGTTTCACCGAAGAAAAATTATAATAAATATCGCATGTTACTCAATTTTTTAAATTTTTGTTTGTACCTACCACAATTTATATAATTTTTTTTCTATCGCATATAAATCCGCTCTATAATTATTACTTAATATTATTATTATAACCCGGTGGTGATGTACGTTTGTCGACTTTTAGTACTAGACATTTTTTTTTACTTACCAAATGGCAAAAATATGTTATTGGTGCTGACCAGACGTAATATGTTCACTTTTTCTTCGTAATAAGTAAACGCTTTGGAATTTTGTAGCAAAAACGACGTGAACCCTTTGGTGGCTTTATTGCACGGCTGGGTGAATTCAAACTTTTGCGCCGCGGACACTTGCTGTTCGAAAACCGATCCGTCTTGTTTATATCTGTACGTGTAATACGAATGCATGCGTCCTGTACAATAAAATATATGACATTATATTAATTAATATTTTTGTTTTAGAGTTATAACGAGCGTGCAATTTCACATTGCTCTTGAAATATTTCAATAAAAATATATTTTAAATTGTTTTCTTCTAAATATCTGTTTATTGGTTTTGTAGACACCAATTATTGTAACCTGAAGCGTAACTGAGTCATTTTAACAATATTGGGCTTTAAGAGGACGGTAAAAATGTTTGTAACAATATCTCGTCAAATTGTTGAATGTTGCAGTGTTGAATTTACGAAACTAAAAAATATCACTGGACACAATACGGCGGCGAAGAAAATACAGAATATTTAATAAATCAAACCGAATAACCTTAATTTATGTATATATATGTCTACTTTTATTTTGTGAAATAATAAGCTACAATATAATATACAAAAAACAAAAAAAAAGTACTTTTTTTAAGGCCCCTACAAACAGGTTTCCAAATTTTTAACAATTTTATTAAAATTGATAATTATTTTTTACCTTTTAATGATCACCTTAATTATAAGATTTTTTCAGTGATCTACTGCCCGATACTCATTTAAGGGGAAAGGTACGGCCGTTTTACGTTATTTATGAACGCAAAAGTAACTTGACGCTTGACAACAAAATTGGTACTTACAGTAGTTGGATTTAAAAAAATTAAAATATGTGTGAGTTTATAAACAAGTTTACTTTTCGTCGGCCGGAGCATTTTTTCAATTTTATCAAATTATTAACGAAAATAAAACGTTTGAAATTTGTATAATGTTAATACGAAAAATATGCTCCGACCGATGCAAAGTAAACTTGTTTATAAACATATTCGTTTTTACATTTTAAAAATCGAACCACAGGAAGTACCTTGATTTTTGTCAGGCGTTTAGATCTTATTGACGAACATTTCATGGAGTTTGCGGGGGACGTCACGGTAACATTTGCCGATTTTGTCTATCTAACGGACAATATAGCGACAATTTGTTTTCGTATTTCCAATATAAGTAGTCTCATATCAGACTCTAATAAACTTAAAACAAAAGTTATTTCACCAAATCAATGACGACAACGTTTACTATATGCTTTCGCAGAGGGATATCTATTTCGATATCTATTTATCGGACAAACTTTTCATACCTTATCATTATCAACATAGTATATGTATACCATTTATTTAATTGATAAACATTCTATTCTAAAATATTATATTCTTCATTCGAAAATTGGCCATTTGAACGTACCGTTTGATATCGTATACTGCTGCTGATTGTCGTTCGGTAATGTGAACCTGGTGTGCGGCAAGGGGACTTGGGGCGTTGTCCCTTGTACGGTTGCGTCCATGGTCAATTGGTCGAACGAATTGAGTCCGAAAAACCTCTGATGTATGGTTATCCTGTGTTCGGTTCCCGGGAAAGTCAGTTCTGAAGTATAATTGACCACACCTCCTGAAATGATAATAAAAAATGTAAAAAAAAAAAAAAAAAAAACAAAAAAAAAACGGCTACACTTTTCTCTAAAACTGCGTGTCCAAAACCGTGTAGATTAAAAATACGTAACCGCGTGCGTTTTACTAATTATTATTTCGCGTTAGGTATGTTTGAGATCATACGCAAAACTGTACATTTTTCCGTGTTGTTTTAGATAAGTTCAAATTATTATAGTCTATACATTTTCCATACATTTCTCACAGATTATTTTTTTTGTCCCATTCACTATTATACGTCACTCGTAGATTAGCTATAACCATCAGTGGCGTGCCCGGGGATTTTCAATGATAGGGGATCTAGTATCTGGATACCTGAATAATAATCACGAATAAATCGTATAGAATCTTCTTCGATCATATAACCCGACAACGTGAATTAAAAATCCAGATCCAAAAATGCCAATTTTTATTTAACAAATCAAGCTTTTATCCTTGACATATAACTTATCTGAAATACGTATTTACATTTAAAAATTAATTTACTAAATAAATACACATAAATGTTGTACTTTAAATCCAGGGGCGGGCTGGGATATAAAAGTACGGGATGAAATTAATTATTTATTAAGGGCATAATACATTTATGATTTTATGTGTAATTTTCCTAACTTAACCTAATCCAAGAGCATAAAAATAATAAACATGATACAGCTATAGGTATAACAAGTAATTTGAGCAAAGTATAACAAGGCTGTGGTGCGTTGTAGTGCCACTGCATGCACCCCAGCCGGTTTGCTCTCGCCCTAAATTCCCACCCCTCTACGAACGCCACTGAATATATATATATATATATATATATAGGTAGGTACTTACCCTGGGCCTGATTTACAGATTTTGGGGCCGGGGACTTTGATCTTAAAAGGGCCGCCATCCCCAATAAAAAAAAAAGAAAAATGTTTATTTTATTTCAAAAACTTTATTGTAATTTATGAATTTTTTTCTATGTTCCTTTGCAAATGCATCAATAATGTCGTCATAGGATAATTTTTCAATTATGTCATGTTCAACAGAGGTACCACGGTTTGATTGTCCGCAAACGGATACTACAAATGCGTACCGTGTATTACCGCTTGGCGCTATTTACGAGACGCATAGGCCCCAGCATAGCCCGGCATTGGCGTTGCACTACACGCCTCCCGAATTCGAAGTCTCCGTCTACGTCAGCGTCCGCCATTGTCAGGTCGGTCACCACTTACTGAATATACCTCCAGCGAATACCACAAGCAAGCCCGAAGTAGACTTCCCGCAAGCGCCGCGACGATCGCTGTTCGAAACCGTGAGTGGACGGCTTCGCGGGTCAACGATCGCCCGTGCTACCATTCATTAAGTCATGGGTTGGACATTTCGAGTTCCTAGTTGCCAGACGTGTATTAGTGAAAATAAATTCGTCTGAATCCGAATGACAATAAGGGTTAACACTGCCCGGTTTCTCGGGGGGAGTGGGATTACCGGGAGGCACCCCGATTGCTCGAGCGCACGAAGACTTCCGGTAATCCAGGCGGGGGAGTAAGCTCGTAATCCGCCATTCCCATCCTGACAAGCTCGGTGGGCCAGTCAGGGTACTGGTCGTAACACTAGAATTTGCATTTCCCGGGAAACTCGACTAGCCTATTTAACATTTAGTACCGCGAGGAGGTGAATGCCGTCCCCAACAGCCGGGTCGACGCGACTATAAGGGGAAGTTAACCCTGGACTAAGACCTAGTCGTGACTTCGCTAGGTCATTCGAATATAATAAATATAATGAACGCCAGGTGATTAGTCGCTAAGGTACACGTGTAAATCAGGGTCTGTACTCGCCTGTTAACTGGTATCCGTTGTACGCGTTTTCCGAATGCAGCGAGAACAGCCATGCGACTACCGAAGGGAACACCGACAAGTATTGCATTTCAAAACCGAGACTGTTGGGCACGCCCGAGATCGCCATGTACACCCGGCCGTCCAACGTGGCCACGTACGACTGTAATTCCGCTTCCGGTACGATAATCCCGTTGATGTCTATGCTGACTTTACCGCTCACGCGGACGGGAATACCTGCGGTGAAATAAAATATTATTTAATACTGAATTCAAACCGATTATGTATAGGGGTTGTAGGAATGAGCCATTTTCCTAAAAAGTTACAAAGTTCAACGAGCCGTATTGATGTGAACGACTTTTTTTTTTTTTTTTTTTTTTAATTGTCGTAAATTCAATTAGGAAATGGTAGCTTACTATATTTATAGTAATATACAAATGTTCGATGTTGATGCGTATCTTAAAGAGCCGCAGATTGCATGTTAAAGAGCCACTTGAGGCTCCGGAGCCGTAGGTTGCCGACCCCTGTAATAGAGGATTTATTATTTGTAACGGTGGCGCAACCAAGAAAGGGTGGTTTGGGTGCCTGGACACCCCTCCCCACCGAACCGCATTTATGGGAATTTAACATGTTTTTCTCCTTAAGCTTATTAATAAAAATAAATATGTCTCAACATTTGACATAAACTACATAAATTATATGAGATTTCTAACAATACGATATGCGTTTTTCAGTCTTTCGAACAAAGCTCTGTCTGTTGCGTCACTGATTAGCAGAGCCCGTTAATTCATGTACTAAATAACGCATTTATTTATTTACACTATAAACATGCAAAATATGCATTTGAAAAATTCGCAAGAAAAAAAATCATTTTTATCTTAAAAAAATTCAGTTTATTGAAAAATTAGTTGTTAAAATTTATAGTTTATTACTTTTGATTTTTATTTTTATTATATTTATTTTACTCGTCGTCAAGGCTTTCTCATATTTACCAATCTTGATTTTTTTTTTCGCAAACTGTAACACCCGTAAAACCCATAGTCATACAAGAATATGAATAAACAAAAGTTTATGTAAAAATGGTCGTCAAAGTAAATAAGAAATAAGAAATGTCTTCAATTTATACGAAATGTGCACTAATAACTCCAAAAAAATCTACTTTATGCCAAATATGCCAAAATATGCAAAACCATGTGCTTATTATTAAACTTTGTATTTTTATTAATATTGTTATGAAACAGATACGTACTTCGCTTAGCATATTTTCCCGCGTAACAGAATAAACATGCAAATATGCACGAACTTACGAGCTCCGCTGATTAGTAATACATCAATATATCATATTAGAAAGTTTTCACGCGTGGACATAATGTAGGTCCAAAGGCTTGCTATAATACACCCGAATCGGTGGCGAAACTGGAGATTTATTGATAAGCGCCCCGGGACCACTTAAAATTGTGCGCGCCCTACAGCTATATACTCCGATGCGTATAATTATTTGTAATTCTTCCTAGGGTGCAAATATCGTATAGACGATATTTAAAGTAGCCATGTCGGTCTATTGCTTGACAAAGTTCAAAATACACCGCAAACTGTGTTTTCCCTTAAAAATATAACGCGTGACGGTACGAATTATTGTAAATACTGCCGGGCGAATTATATAGTTAGGATAACGCAAACGCAATCCAACGACTATTTGAGAACGGCCGAAGACATGTTAATATAATAATATAATAATTTTCAATATTGTTAAATCGTAAACGCGCCCTCCTTATTTATTAGCTACGCCTCCGACCTGTACAAATAAACCGATGTATATTTTGTATTTTTGATACTCGTGTATCTAAACTCGTGAAATATTCCATTATTGTTACAAACGCCGGTGCAAAATACTCGCCTTCTTTAATACAAGTAACGCCGTTCCCGAAATATCCCTGTTTGCATATGCAACACATGTCTCCTTGATCGTAATCCACGCACGTGGCCTGGTTGTGGCACAGCGATCCGGTCACCGCGCACGTCAAACCAACGTCTGCAACCGCCGTATACACGGTGAAAATTATTCGATTTATTAGTATTAGATGTTATTCGCGAATATCGAAATGAATATTGCGAATATCTTTTTGCGCACCTGGTCTGGCGCCGCCGGCAAATTCCGGCGGTTCCACGTTCTCGTTCAGTCCAATGTTGCCCACGCGGTACAACCAAACGCCTGGTGCGTCCGTATTGCTCCATCTGTAAAAAATATTTAAAACAAATTCGATAGGAGTAGATATAGGTTAGGTTAAAATATTAATCTGATATATAAAACATAAATAAATACACGTGAAAAATATGTAGAAAGAGAATCGGGTAATATCCTTGAGGGGGAAGGATAATATCCCCCATCCCCAATTGGCATAAAATAACAACATTTATGAGTATTTATTTAGTAATTTAATCTTGAAATTTATATATTTCAGCCAAGTTATAAGGGGAAAAACTTTTTTGATCATGCATTAAAATTCACATAATCGGGTTGGGATAGAAGATAATTCTACGGTTATATAATTCATGATTATTATTCAGGCTTTTTTTTTTTTTTTTTGTCACTAATATTTATATTACAGATAATACCGTTATCATTATTGTCGAATCGGCGTTCTTGTACGCTAATTAGAACTTTTATTCTTTTTTAGTAATTTCGGTAGTAATTGATGCGTTACTCGATAACAAAAAACAATAGTAATAATCGCGTTACGGTAATTTGTAATTTGCCCTCGTATTAAATACTGCAGCTAGTCAGCCAGTAGGTCTAGTAAATATGTTGTCTAATAAACAGGATGTAAAACGATTGATATTTAAATTAATTTTAAATTGGATTTATTATTATTATTTTTTTCTTTTCTTATGTATAGATCTATAGATTTCATTAACAGGAAGAAGTGATCTTTCGTGAACTTTAAGTTATATATACCAATAATTGTTTAATAAAACACTACCATCAATATAGGTAGACATTTATGCGTTAAAATATTCTATAATTTATAGGTATATTATTAATATTCAACGTGATAAAATAGCGATAAGTAACAAATAATACTTTAAATAAATTCCCACTAGCTATACGTTATTTCAATACCTATATATTATTATAATAATGTCTACACGATACAATAGTTGTTGCCTAATTAAAAACGAAATATAACATATAACCTGTAGTAATAGGTTTTTTTTTCTTTTCTTAAATTAATATCTGTATAATATATACATATTTGCCATTCGGTGTACAATAACTAATAAATATGTATACGAGAGTATATGTATTATACACGTATGATAAGACGTGGTATATAATTTAATATTTATTTAATTAATTTTAATTTAATAATACCAATTCACTTTTAATATAAGTGCGTATATATATACAAACATTTGTTTGGCATATGATGATAAATATTATAAAGTCCATATTCCATATTGCACGCATTTTTTCTCGACACGTTTCAATCAACATATCGATATTTTATTAACGACAGTAAAAAAAACATGAGAGATACTTTCTGTTTTAAACACATCGGATTCATCGGTGGTACATACACGATTTTTGAAAAGGGAGAGGGGGATCAAAGAGACGGCACCGAGGGAGTAGTCCCGTCCGAGGATAAATTATCAACACATTTTCTTGCAGATAATTTGGCAGTTCTTATTACTTTTAACTAATGCACGCAGGGGTTAGTGCGATAAATGAGTTTTAGGACAATCATTTTTAATAAATGATAATATTAATTATATAACGTTATTGGAGCGTTTGAAGGCCGAAATTGCAAAAAAAAACGACCGCATATGGCAAAGAAAAACAAATTTTGTTTCATCAAAACAATGCACCGTGTCACAAGTCAAAAAAAACAATGGCAAAACTACACGAATTAACGATCGAATTGCTTCCGCATCCACCGTATTCTCCAGATTTGGCTCCCAGTGACTACTGGCTATTCGCAAATCTCAAAAAAATGGTCGTCTGTAAGAAATTTCGCTCGAATGAAGAGGTGAAACTGAGGCCTATTTTGAAGCAAAAGATAAATCATTCTACAAGAATGGTATTGAAATGTTAGAGCGGCGTTGCGAATGATTGTGTTGCTCTTGATGGAGATTATGTTAATAAATAAAGTCAATTTGTAATGAAAGAACCGTGTTTTCTTTGTTAGGCCCGGGACTTTTCAGCCCATATGTTATAGGTACGTATAATATTCTTCGAGGTAAGCATGGTGAGTACGATAAAACAAACGATTATCGCCCGTTTTGTCGAGGCATTTCTGTATCCCGTGCGTAAAATTTAGTCTCTGAAACGTTTAACGACAAAATTGTCTAAAATAAACCACCATTGAAGTTTACGATTGGGATGATTGGCCGAAAAGTCGTTTACAGATAGAAAAAATATATAAATAAAAACATCGTAAAACTAACACACAGATTCCTCGTTTCGCCCACAATCTAATATATATATATAATATAGATAACAATATATTTCGAACTTTCAATAAAAGAGGTAGGTGTATAATTTAAACACTTTTTCGTTTGTTTTCGTACGGATTTCATATTCGTATTATACGATTATACTGTTATAAATACGTATACTTGTGTACATATAAAACGATACTACCTTCTGGTAAAAATGTATTTTTAAGTGAATTCGAGTATATTTTTTTTCATCTATAATTGAATTATTAAATTAAAAATTATAATCCATATAAAGTCGTGTATACTCAATCACTTCAATGATGGTAAAGATTAAGGCTCGGATTTTATGGCACTAAAAATAACTGAAATAAACCCTATAATATGCCATAAAAACCATGGAAAATATTAAAATAGAAAATTTTTTTTTAAATAATACGGAGATACGGAGTGATGCTGAAATACGTACGACAGAATATTCTAGACAAACATATATAAATACAACCGATACGAAATCATAAATGTAAACTATTTTATGAGCCAATTTAGCCGGGCTACTCAAAAATACGAAACAAAAATGTGAGTATTTTCTTATAGGTTCATTACATAAATGACCCGTTTTTTCTACTATTTTTAAAAAACGAGATTTATGAAAAATACAAAATAAATCGTTATATTACCGTATATTAGAAAAAGAAAATAGCACCAAAAATCTAAACAACTTTAAATATGCAAAAAAAAGCAGTATAAAATTCATATTTGGAGTACCCCGGTGCATAAAACAAACTCTGCTATTTTTATCTGTATCCTGTAATAATTAGTAATCACTATAGAAACCAAGCCCCGGTAATGATACTAACAAAATAACATCGGCGGAAATCAGAAAGAGCTTTTTGAGTCTAAGCCCTCTGAATTGCTAATAAATAACTCCCTAAAAAATAAAAAAAATATGTGTAAAAGTAGTAAGGGCGCGACGGAAAATCTCTGCGTGTAGTGTAGGTAGTCCCGAAAATTGAAGTAAATTTATTATAATTATCATTAGCAAATGCCGATAATACCAAATTGAACATTGGCCTGCCCAACTTTTTAATTTTAATTTTTTTCTTCTTATGTATAAATTGAAAATAATTGTTTTCAAAAGATTTCCAACCGAGTTCGTTTTGAAAAAATACGCGTTACGTGCCGTGTAATAGAGAGAAAATCACTACGACAGAAAATTGTCTGTAATCAATCGGCAATGCCAAAATTAATATTACCACATCGAAGTATAATATTATAATGTGATCATTATTATCGTAATAGATAATTACGATACAATTTCCGGTAATGTTTATAAAATACAAACAAAATGCCCATCGAAAGTGTAAACGCGGTCGGTTCGCAGCAGTAGTGGCGGCACCGAGAAGAACGCGCCGTGCCCCGACGGTCCGGCGAACCGTTCGGCGTACGTGTATTGCGTAACTCGATTCATTTTAGGAGCTACAGTGATATTTTCACAAAATATTTCTCCGTTTAGGCTATGACATATAACGTGATTTACGTGATATATTTTAGTGTGTCATTGTAATCGATTATGTTACACACATTGGAACGATATTCTTAACGAAAGACATACGAACAATAAATAATAACAGTTTGCGCAGTGACGCAACCAGAATTTTTTCAAGGGGTTTTCAAGGAGGGCGGGCCCGTATTTTAAATATAGACAATTCAACCGAAGGAAAAAAATCTGGTACATACGTTCTATAAATTACTACATAAAATTATATAGGCGTATTAGGTATACCTGTCGAGATTCCGTATTTGATCGCTGCCCGAACCGCGGAGCATGTATATGCGTCCGTCGGCCGCGCTGAAACCGGCCTGGGGCTTGGCGTCCGGCTGTCCCGTGTCAGACTGGCCGCTGTACGACTGCACCCACTGGACGGACGACGGGTAGACGAACTGCACGAACGACTCCTGGCCGTCCGTGATGATGGCCATTTGGAACGTGTTCACCCGGTCCGCGTTCTTCTTGTAGTAGCCCACCTGGTACCAGGTGGCCACGAACACGGCGGTCGCGGCGTACCGGCCACGGAACCGCGGATAGGATTGGCCCACCAGCGCGGTGGCCTGCGACAGTATCCGTGGGTCCGCCGACTCCCTGTAGAACACCTGCCCGCTGCCCCGAAGGTCGATGTTGGCGTAGAACGCGGCCATCGCCGGGTAGTCCAACGGGAACGGCAAGTTGGTGGACGTCGGAAACTCGTTGTTGAACGATAGCAGCCCGTTGCTGTTGACCTGTAAACAAACACACACAGCGCGCGTGTCGCGTTTAATGTAGCGCCGAGCGGCAGGCTCGGCTTCGATCGATCCGGTTTTCGGATCTACCGATCCGGATTCGATCCGAATGTCAAAAACACAATGATTCCCGCGAAGCAATTTACTCATTGCGATAACTCCGGAGATGATGAAGATAATCAAAGTCTGTGTTTGGCACATGAATTACTGGGATGAGGACTACAAACATTCATATTTAAATCACGTTTTCATGTTTTGGTAAATATTAAATGTTAAAAAAATAACTTTTATTTCATTATTTTCGGAAAATGTAAAGATGGCCGACTTTATAATAATGGCCTTCTGAATAATGTTGACGTTTCAACCTTTTATTTTTATTAATCTCATGATTTTTTAATGTTTTTTATTAGTTTACTGCGAAATAGTGTATAATTTAACACCGCAGTAGTGTTTTAAAATATTATCTCGTCTCGTTTTCCGATAATTTTTGTCTATCAAAGTACTATTATGCAATATCAGAACACTATTGTGTTTACTACACTATTTTTCTCTGAACTAAAAAAAAATTATATATTATTAATCACGAGGTTAATGGAAATAAAATGTTGAAACATCAAAATATTAGGAAGAATGAACTCTTTATTTAAGTTGATCTTTAAGTTGAATTTTTAGAAAATAATAAAATAAAATGTTTGTTTTTTTTTTTTTTTTTTTACCAAAACATAGGTATTTAAATTAAAATATTAATATTCGTAGTCTTTATACCCGTGTTTCATAGAAAATAAAAACAGAATTTGACGATTATCTTCAATTTATCTTCAGGAGATATCGTAATATCTCCATGAGACAAACTGTACATGATCGAAATAGAAATATGCACGAGCGCCCATTAAGGGGGCAAGTGAGTCCCCTCTCCCAAGGAAAATAATAAACTGTTCTAATAATTGTATATATTTATAAAACAGTATTATAAATGTCCTTTGTTAGCATGCCTTGAAATCACATCTCGGGCCTCGAATCAAAAATTATATTTACGACAATAATTGTGTAGATAAACTGCACCTTTAAATATTAAAGTATTTATTATTTACTACCTATCTATGTATTCTGGTATAAATACATCTAGGCAATTTATGTTTCCAAAACAAATAAAGAGCTCTGAAAGTTGTTCGCACCCCTGGGCCCGTTTTGTCTCAGTCGGTCACTGATAATAGTTTCATTTTGTCCCTGAAAATTACCTTATTCTAAATGAATCAGGAGAGGAAAAAATAAACGAAAATATTAATACAATTGTTTAATATAACTTTGTAATAAACTTAAATCTATTCGTTTGTATTAATAAATTGAAAAATTTGTTTTAATTGAAAATTTAATTTTACAATTATATAAATCCGAAAATCGGGATTTTAGATTAAGTGCCCGGCACTAGTGTTGATAAAAATGCAGTAATTTTTTTTATTTTCCTCGTACGAGTATGTAGGCTGTCAAGTACATTAATTTTCTAATGACATTTCATGTGCTCGGAAGAAAACAGATACCACAGAACTAAAAAAATAATTCGAATTGTCGACTGCCTTACGAGTAGTCGACGATTATCATCACCATCCCCGAAATAGATACCTGGGAATCACTGGTGCCACTGCGATCGGCTTTACTGCAAGCAAATTCTTTAATTTCCTGTCGAATCTCGAAGTTAGGAAAAAAAAAACGGTCGATATTAATATCGAAAAGCGTTTCATACATATTTTTAGTTGTACGCCGTCGTAGGTTAGGTATTTTATGTAATTTATCTGCGGTCAGATTATCGATTTTTCCCGTTTTTCGATCAATATCAACTCATTTCAGTGTTTGGCGGCATTTGGGTCTGGTAAAACATATCAATAACATACTATACTACAATAAAACTTATGTCCGATTTTCACCGGGATCGCCCCGCCGATTGGTCGAAGATTTAAATATCCAAACACCAATTATTATCTTTGGCGGTGTACCCGTGGCCGGGTATTTAGAGGGGAGGAGCCCATGAAAATATTTAAAGCGATATTTATTTTGAACGTTATTCAAATGGTTTTCGTTTATTGAATAATTTCTTGTTCATCATCTGGGGGGCGGCGTGAACACATTTCTGAAGAGGCACAAGACCTTTATTATATTATTTACTACTATTTATATTGTATAATTATGATTAACAATAAAAAAAAAAGGAAAGAAATAACAGTCATTACATATAGTGTATAGTTTATTTTCAAAATATATCAACAAAAAGAAAAGTCATCAACTTTTTAATTTATGGGAGGGAGGGGAGTGTGAGATTTTTAGAAATCTACAAAAAGTGTGTAGATTAAAATTGGTCGGTTAACCACTTGAACTCTAGAATATATTACAAGTATTCGGTGAAAATGTCGCGTTTCAAATGATTATTTTTCAGTAAACCTAACGACTGTAAGCCCGGCTTATAGACAATTTCATACCGGAAACCACCACTGAAGTTGATTTCCGGTAGAAAAGTTATTCGTGTGGAAAAAAGTACATATTTCCACCATGGGTGTGTCACTGTTGTAGGTAGGAAGCTGGGAAGGTAGTATATAGATAGGAATTTAATTTTTCATCTGTATGCAACGATAAATTGCAAATGAAGAACGATTCTGAGCGAAGTAGTATAGCTAGTTGTATTTTTTCATTTTTGCCACGGTAACCCAGAAGTCAACATAAATAATAAATAATTAATAAAACTAGAGTTTGACGAAATCGTGTTTTTGCCATTTTTTCTGCCGCGTTAAAAAACTATTAGGTATACCGAAAAATGACCGTTCCAAAGTGCCAACTAGATAACAGATTTTCTACAGGAAACAGAATAAGTGAGTGTATATATTAGATGAAGTATTCTGGTAGAAAAAGTGTTTACAGAAAAATAAAAATAGTAAACATCATTGTAAAACCACAAGACCCCTTTGCTCCGCTCCGAATCTAAAAGCAGCACACTAATTTATAGTAAAACCATGACGTTTTTCGCTACGATCGGAATCTAATAAAAATATATAACCTAAACATTAACGCCCGATAGTATGCGCGTGTGTAAACCAATATCTATACGAGCCCGAGTATATATATTTTTGTAATTTATTTGTATAAAATATATCAGCACTTTTGCCCACACAGACGTGTAAAACGTAAAAAATTCAAACGTGTCAACTGTACGCAGTGGTGTATTTAGAGATTTGATGCCCAGGGTACATATTAAATATATATATATATATATATATTTGCATATAGTCTGTTGCCCTCTAAGTTTAAATATCATTTTTAATATCTTTTTTTTTTGTTATGATCATTGCAAAAATAATACAAATTAATATAAGTATAATTTACTTCACGTTTTTACCGAGCCGTTTATGTTATTTAAAAAAATAAAAGGATTAATTTGAATATAAAAAAGTATTACACATGTGCGTTTTGATTAGTAACCGAGATAGATAATTATCGATTCGATGTTCCCGGAAAAAGGTTATCTCTCGCGTTCGACTATTTGACCTTTTCTCCTATTAAAAAAAAAAAAAAAAAAAAAACTGTTCGCTGTGGCCATCAATGAACTCTTATATTCGATTTGTCTTTTACAACGTAAAAGAAATTTAAACAAGGCGCACATATTTCAATTGTACCAAATCTGTATTTCCACTCAATGGCAAAATTAAGTTCATTCACGATATGGTTTTTATCGATCACTAAAATCAAGTTCGGTACAGAAACCGAGACGGCCACTACATGTTTTTTTAAAACATTTTCTATAATAATAGTAGAACTACAGTTCATACATTTTTAAATCTATACGTGACAATTACAAAAAAAAAAAAAAGCACATTTCCATATAAAATTAAAAGATGCCTTGATCTATTTATGTTTATTTTTAAATTTGAACGATAAAAGTAATAATAATATTATGTATATAATTGCATTGAATTGAATTGACTTAAAAAAAAAAAAAAAAAAAAAAATCAATAATTTTTTAACTTACAAATATTGTGTCATAAGTTTCATTATAGAATTTCACGGGTACTCTTAATGGAATACCCTCACTGGCAATCGCGTACGCCGTTCGTAACTGAACATCTCCAGCTGTTGGTCCATAAGGGTAAAGGACTTGTGTGGAATGTCTAACCCCGTAGACAATAATTAAAAACAAAACCCGTACCAACTCACTGAATCGATCCATCGTATGATTTAAACTGAACGAGTCGATGGCCGTTACACTGTTTATGAGATTTTCGTAATAGGTTATCTATATATATATATATTTTTTTTAATACTATTTTAGGTTTGAGTTCAATAGATCATACTGATAAATACCTGTTTTCACCATATGGAAAACGAACAAATAGTAGGATTAAAATAGTTTTATTATATATATATACATAATACTAATATGTATGTATTGTATTATTATACATTAAAAAAAATATACAATAATTTCAAAGGTCAATTTAGATAAACAATGTTGATTTATACATTTTTTTTTTCTTATATAGATTACCACTATCCCATTGATTCTTTAATTTTTTGTACTAGAAGTTTAACTTCCGGTGATTCATCAGCAATTAAGTTGTTGGAAAACTCATTATACAAACTCACAAATGATTCCAACTCTTCTACAGCTTTTAGACCTAAAAAATAATAATGATCGATTAAATATTGTACACCACAACTTGAAATGCTTTCTAAATAATAATTAGATTGACTATTAACAATATATACAATACCTAAAATGTGCATTACAGACAAAAGGATTTACCAAACATTAGAATTGTAGAATACAAAAATACCTTACTATCCACCCAGTCTGGTTTATAATATATCATAATTATAACATTTAGTAGATAAGTATATTTTAAAATGTGTTAACTAGCTAAAAAGTAAGCCATGAATTTAAATTTCAGCACTTGTTTAATTGTTTTGCTATTTTCAGTGCTTTATACTGTTGTGTTAAAATAATAACCACTTAAAAATGTGTAGTTATCTTTATATAGAGATTTAAAACATATATTTTAATTTCAAGAAAATAAAAATGTATACATAATTGTAAAACTTATAACCAAGGAATAAATTAAAAAGATAAAACAATAATTATAATTTAAAAACAAATTGTACATAATTAATGAGTAAATCATATTTACTATTTTGTAATGCACATGACACAAATATTAAGATCTAATAAGAATAATCTGACAAATTCCAATTGAATCATAAACAATTATATTTAAAAACTTCAACATAACTAAATAAATGTTTAAATAAAATAAAATAATAATCTTACTTTTTAAATTAGTGATCACCAATATGTAAACTTCAAGTGATAATTTTCTCAAGTTTATGTTTTTAGGTACACCTTAAAGTAAAAGATTCAAAATATTTTATGATTAATTATTCTATGTCATAGCAAATAAACTTTTCCTTCTTGATTCAGTCATTAAAAATAGTCTGGAAATAATGTTTACACTTACCAAAAGAAAAGTGTACTGCTCTTTTTACATGACTAAGTATGTATTTAAGTTGTTGTTTGTGACCAGCATGTAGTTGGACAAAGGCTAATCGTTGTATTACTTTCAGAAGTGAACTCATAATAGCTAATTGCAATAGCCTAGTGTTATTTTTTAAGTGATCGGCACACTGAGCAGCGACTGTTTCACCAAATTCAACTACATAAAAATTTATTTCATAAATTTAATTTATCATAACAGTAATCAAATTTGATTTGAGATTTCACCTTGAGTTGCCAAGGTATAAGGCCATGCCTTTCCAACTAATAAGAATAAAGATTCTTTTAATTTCAAATTTTGTGATTGATCATCTGAATCTGAATCTTCTGTAGTCTATGTAAAAAAACAAAAAGATATATATAGAATATATTATAACCAAATAGATCATTGAATCATTGATCAATGGAAAAACATACAAGTTGTGTAAGCAATGTTAAAAAAAAAAAGTAAGTTTCCTCCTAAATGAAATGATTTTTGGTTCTCTACACATTATAATAACATCATATATATTTTTCTCTGTATTAAATTAATAAATGATTATATTGATAATTTACCTTATTATCTAATAATAAACAATCTCTGATAAATAGTAATGACTAACTAATAAGAAAAAAATCATACCTTTTGTATTACATGCATAACTAATTGGTAAGTTTGAGCAAACTGATCAATTTTCAGCTTTTCTAATAGCTCGCCAAGTGTTTTAATTGCAACCATCCTATAGCTAACTTTTTCTTTTTTACATTCATGGAAAACTAAATCTACAATTTCTTCATTTTTACGAGTTTCTATTGAATCACTATAAAATAAAAATATTTATATTGTTAAATAAAGTTAATTGCAATACGAATAAATATAGTTATATTTATTATAACAAACTAATATAACAATATCAAAATTCAATTTTACCCGGAACTCAAATTTAATTGTAACAAAGCTTCCAGTAAGAATTCTTTTCCATCCCAAGTGCGACCAGCCAAACCAGTTTTAATTGTCTCGATAAACTTATTACGGTGATCTTCATTTAATTGTCGTCCAAGTTTATTAGCAACGTCGCCAATTGATCTTGCCGCCTAAAATATACCATGTTATCAGAGGTAATTTTATATTTTTTTTTTGATATACTAACTTGTGCTTTCATTGCCCAAGATGAAGACTTGATGGCAACACCCAAAAATTCATATACAGATTCAATATGGCGAGATAGTACACCTTCAGTATTGTGAACATTGTCTTCCCAAAGTTCTTTCCATATATCAAGACTTCTATAATTTACTTTTGTTCCATCACCTATTTAAAGACATATTATGTATTAAATAACAGCAGCTTAAATAATTATGTTTTTAATTATATAAATTACTTTCTGTCTGCTTATAGTGCATAGCGAAAAATATTAATGGTATAATAGTTGGCAAGTACAAATCAGGTTTCTCGCATTGACTTATTCCTTTTAACGCGTACCCAACCGTTTGTCTAATACTTTCATCTATAAATATTTGAATAAGAAAATTGTTCATAGATAAATAAATATAATTAATAATTGCCTTCATTTTCTATATATATATCTCTCAATGACAAAATTAACTTGTTCACTGTACTCTCTTTTGCAACTGTAGTGATTATAGCTATAGTGGAAGCATAACTTTTTCTTATAGTAGTGTTACGATCGGTAATGCCTTTCATTAAAGATTTTAAAATTTTATCTGAAAAAAAAATATACAAATATATATATATATAAAATCACCAGAGTATTTTGTAATTATTTACTAGAACATATTTTTGTGTTACCTAAAAATTTTGAGTTAAGCTGTTGCTGTTTCTGTGTGATCAACAAACTGATGAAATGTGATGTGGCTACTTTAGTAGGCAATCCAATATTTGTGATCAAAACATCTTGCAAAAGTGGTATCAAATCTTGTAACACTGTGTCATCAATATAAAGTAAGCTCTGTAATTCAAAGATAATTAATTACAATTGAACCGTGTCAGATCAAATAATAACAGCTGATAATATTTCTGAATAAAATTAATAATTATAAAACTTATTATTTACCTTAGATAAAACATCACTAGAACTTAATGTTCTCGCGGAAGCTGCACGCTGAGAATCTATAAACTCTTGAGTGTTGGGATTAGCTCCAGACATAACACTCAACATACTTAAAGTTGGAGTTTCCACTTTATCAGCTCCTTTTAGAAGTGCTATTATTAATTTTGCTAAATCTCCTCTTAGTTTTTCACCGCAATTAACAATTAACTGAGATATCATATCCATACTAAAATATAATATATAAAATAACAATGATGTAAGAAATGAAAATATGTTTATTGAGATTTTTTTTAAAGGTATTCACCTTACTGCTCTTATACTTGATTCCGTGTGATAAAGACCTTTGTCTAAAATTATTGGTAAAAGCAGATGTAACAATTGAGTGTTGGTGGTGCATTCATTTACACATAACTAAGAATATAAATTATATTTACACAATAGAATAAATATTTAACAATAATATAATTTTACTTTTGATAATGTTTTTGCAGTAGATGTGGCGGCTTTTCTCGTGCCCTCGTGAATATCATCCATAACTCTTATGAGTTGTGTCCAAGCTTCAATTGTCAAATCTAAACATTTCTATAAATTGTGATTTGTTAAAATACAATTTCTGTAAATGTGGATTATTTAAATAATATGTACAGTGAATATTTTTTCTCCGGTGTATTGTAAAAATGATGGAATAGCTTGACAAACAGAAATTCTTACTCTCCAATCAGGGCAAGTTATGTTTTTCACCAAATCAACATAAATTTCTTTGTGATACTTATCCACCTAAAAACAATAATAATTAAAAAAACATATCAATGATTTTAAAATAAGAAATTAGAAACTCAAATAAAGAACATACGGTGAAACGTGTGTCTAATACAAGGTAACTCCATATAGCACTCATTGAACTTTGTACAATAGGTGTTGGATCATACTGATATCGATAGAGCCTTGGTATAATAAATGGTAATTGTTCATTAAGTTGTTCATCAATTTCCAACTTGGATTTAGCATCCTTTAAAAATATAGAAATTACTATTTAGAACAAATTATAATAAAATTTATAACTTAAATTATAAAAGTAATATATAATAACTTTTTTTTTGTCGTAATTTGCTAATTGTATAAATTTGTATAGTAATTCAGGTCTATTTAAATCAATTACTAATGAACACAACTCTTTATATGTTGACAAAATACCACTGAAAAATAAATGTAACATTTACAAATTTAAAGTATAAGAGAGAACATATAAATGTTACGGAATTAACTTACCCAGAACTATCTTTACCACTATTTCCAATTGCCATGTATTCAGATAATTGTTTTATAAGCAGTTTTAAAATTTGATCTTTGCGATTATTAGCTTCATATTCATAAACATTTATTAACGCTTTAGATGCGAGATCTTGTATGTAGTCTAAAATAATAAGTAATAAACTAATAACTAATATGTGTGAAACATGCAGTAAAATACAATTTATTTAATTTTAATAAATTTACAAAAAGCTATTATATTTCAATATAAATAATAACTGTACAGTTAATACTTACTATTTTTTTCTGTTAAAAGTCCTACATAAGCTGTTTGAATACGAGCAAGTTTTTGGTTTACTGAATTTAATGAGTAACATTCATTCAACACATTATACATCCACACACAACATGCCTAAACATAAATATTATACACTTGTTAACTGGCAAAATAATAATTGGATAAAATATGCACTATGTTTTTTTTTTCTTCAAATATACATATATTTCCTGTTTTATTAACCATCATTTTTTTAAAAAAATAATAATAACTATTTTATATCTTATCCCCAAATAGATTTATTAATACCACTAATGCTCAGCTCCAAAAGTTTGTTAGCGCCATCAAAATTGGTTCAATAATTTTTGAGTCTATAGCGTACACACATACAAATATTGGCTGTTAAATATATACAGTAAAACCTCGTTAAGACGCTCTCGAAGGGGAAATCGTAAAACCGCGCAATATGCGGGATAGCGTTATAGGCGATAACAATCGGCGGAGATACAATTACCTGGGACCGGGAAAAATCCGCGTGTTAAGCGGGATGGCGTATTAAACGGGAGCGTCTTAACGAGGTTTTACTGTACATATAGATTATATTTAATAAATCACTTATAAATGAAACCACCTGCCTGAGTATCAAGCATATTATATTTAAATAACTAGAATATAAGTAATTATTTGTATTTGCCTGTTTTGAATTAGGATGGTCTTCAGTTTGAATTTTTTCTAATATATTATTTAAAAAATAATCTGCCAATTTATCACATTCGTCAACTGCAAATTTAGTAACTATTTCTTTTTGATACTCATCTTCAGCACATGTCCAAAAGTTACAAGACATCTTTGAGTTAGGTCCAAGGATAGCACAACATAAACTATCACCAATTGATAAATGAATCTCTATGTCTTTTGTCTAAAATTTAAATAAATTGGTAAAATTACACTTTAGCTAAAACCTAATATTTTCATTTTGTTTTTGATTCCATGAAAAATTATTAGTTTTTCACAATTGTTATCAGAATTTGGAGATAACATACAATAGTATAAAATTAAATATTAAATGGAAAAATACAATTTTTGAAATTCTATAAAACATCTGTACTGATATATATATATATAAATGTACTATTGTACTGGTATATGTATATTGACACATTTGAATATTTTGTCTAGTTGATGTATAGGGAGGAGGTCAATTTTCATTTTTTTTAGCTTTCTTTAAAATTGGGAAAAACCGGGAAAAAAGAGAACACAATAGGTAATGGTTTCTGTTTATTTCGATTCAGTATTTTAGTTTTAATTCAGCACTTTTTAGATGTTGTGCTATTTTCAAAAAAAAATTTTTTTTGGTTTTGTGTACCCGTAAAACAACACATTGATCCAAGGTTCATCAAAAGTTTTACCAAATGGTATAAAAAATTGAGCGTTATGTCATTATTTTTTCTTAAACGAGTTTTAAGTTTAATATTCCTTATGGTTTTCACAAGTGGGAATCGCTGCTCAATTTTGCTTAAAAAAGGGCAGTGTAGTCTAAAATAAGATTAAGAACCTACAACCTGATGGACATTATTTTGACGCTGCTGTAAATAGTTAAATCTTTCATGTGGTCTAAACTGGAAATACCTCCAAGGCAGACCACACACTCACAAATTCAATAACCAAGCTTTAAGATAGCATTAAATTTAAAACTAAACAGAACTAAACTAAACTATCTGGCCTAACAAACACTCAATATTGATTTCCCCAATGTTTTCGGCCAAAGTACATTAGATAAAAAAAAAAAAAAAAAAAACACTAGACTAAATAATACTAATAGGCAATAAGCTAACTTAAAATAAACAAAGAATACATATTTTTTTTAAATTATTTTTTATAAAGATCAATATTTACATGTTTTGTGTTTTTCAAATATTCTTTGATGATATCATTGCTCCTCGGTGAAGATTCACCAACACAAATCAATCCTGTGCATTTAATTGCTTTATTTCTAACCTAAAAAATATGTATACATATATATTAAATATAAAAAATTTGAAGCTTAATTTTGATTTAATTTTACCTTTGAAAGTATTGAGTTATTAAATGAAATGCTTAATAGTTTTTTTATAAGAGATGATTTATTAGAGTCATCAACTGGTACAGGATTAAGCCTTGCTATTGAACCAATCACATCACAAGTAGCACCGACTATCAAAGGGCTTGGTTCATCAAGCAATGCCACTAAAAATATTTATATTATTAATAAGATATATTAATAACATTATGTATATATATATTTATTCACCGATTGAAGTGAATGTATCTTCTCCAATAAATGGAGGGTAGTTTTTATCACAGTAAAATTTATATTCTTGAAGCGATGATAAAGCATAAAGTGAAGCATGCAATTCCAATGATTTGTTTCGATTTTTATCTGTTATCAATGATGTTATATCTCTAATGCGTTTATCAGAAATTATTTCATCCAAAGCTGACAATATTATGCCATACAGTGTTCCACTTAATTGACGCATATCTTCATTACTCGATGCAAACAATTTCTATAATTTTGTTATTAGTTAAATTTAAATATTAATTTTTACATAAGTTAAATTTTGTAACTACAATTTACCTGAATTGTATTTAAATCTTTGACAAATTGGCTTTTTAATTCATTTGGTAAAGCTGCAACACATACTAATAAATTGTTCAGTGGTATTATACTTGGTTTGACTTGTACCAATTGCATCATAAGTTTAAAATAACTATCAATAATTTTAGCATCAGACTGATAGACTTTTGATAAATATTTACAAATTTCTGGAGTATATTTTGTCGGGTGATATAAAGTATTGTATGTTACTGGAAGACCAGCACTATAGGTCAAACAATGACTTAAATATTCCGCTATCTAAATACAAATTAAGAAAATATATAAAATATTATATAATCAACATTAGTATCCATAACTTTACACTAACCTCCAAGAGAACTGAAGAATCGTACAGTTCATTACTATCAACAACTGTCATCACCATATCTGGGAACCGAGGCAATAGCAATGCATTTTCATTTTTACCAATAAGATTACCAGCTTCATCCACATTGTACAATATTTTTTTCAAATCAGAATCACTAAAATATGTTTGTTAAGTTAAATCAATTGTAATAATGAAAAATAAAAAAAACAACAATAAAATAAATATAAAAAATTTTATAGGTGAAAAAAAATATTCCTGGATATAAATCGAACTAAGGAATACATAGAAAATATGATTATATAAGTTTATTTTATGTAATATTATTATATGATTAAAATATATAAGATTTTATTGCTCTTATGAGCTCGTTCAGTGATCCCCATTATATTATGAAAGAACAAAAAATAAATAAAATGTCATAGATAATGTTAGATAATGTTCTGTAATTTGTGTACTATACATTAAATAACTGTACTATTGATTAAAGTCACTAAGAAAATGTAGGTAATTTAATATATTATTTATTTGCGTTTTAAGTGTTAACTGTATTTGTTTATTTATGATGTTATTATTATTTTGCGGCGGCATAACAGGCTGTTTGAATAGTGGTCCACTACCTACCCTCTACCCACAAAATGGCAATCTTAAAAGTAGAATATCTCGTTAACGGGCGAAATTGAAAATTTTACCCAGTACGTTATCTATTTATGGAATTATTAATATAGGTGGCTATTTGAAAATGAAAAGTGGATGGTGGTTTTAACATCAAAAATAAAGGTGACAAAAAATATAAGAAATGTAATATTTTGGAGCTGCCTAATCTTAAATTGTTAAAAAAAAAAATAATAATAATTCTAGAAAATTTAATATTTTCTGAGATAATGAGCGTCAGTTATTTGATGACCACGTATATATTTTTTTTTACCTTTAAACAATCTTTTATTTTTTAAATAATGGCATTAACATACCCAATTGATGTAGTATGATACTGAATCAACAATAATCTTGATCTGGCATCATCAGCAGGAAAAAGAGTTGACAAATAATGTGTTGTCACTTGTTTTAAAAGACTATCAGGCATTTTACAATAATGTGCAATCATGGACAATATGTTTGAAAGTTTGCTGGATTCACAATATGCACTACACATAGAAATTAAACTTGATCTAATAGATCCTTTTAAATCTGGAGAAGTTTCCTAAAAAAAAAAAAAATAAATAAAAATAGTTATTAGTAAAAATCTTAGATTTTAATTAATATACTTTTAGCAAAGCTTCAAAAAATGAATCCAAAAGAACTATGTCTTCTTTCACTGCAGTAGGTACTTTAGATATCAGTAAACCAATTAGAGTATATGTCATTTGTTTAGCATTTAAATCCAGTTCTGGCGATTTTAATAATTTTAATAATCCTGAATTTAATAAAATTGGAGTGGCTTGCAGCAAAGTTTTCGCTGATTTTCTAAAAACAAAATAATAGTTAAAAAATCGAGTTAGATTAATAGCTAATTAGTAATTATTTAGTGTAAACCTTTAATAAGAACCTAATTATAAAATTGTAATGATATTTATTATATCATCATCTATATGACATTTAAAAATCTTTTGTAGGTATAATTTAGCTATATAAAAACTTTAATTTTATACAAACATATACAAAAAAAGAACATGAAATGAATTAAAAATAAAGTATGTATATATATATAAGTGCATAATAAAACTTACTGTTGTATGATAATTTGGGAAAATTGCAATGCCAAGTGTTTTAGTCTTTGATTAGTATTTGCTCCATTCCAACAATCAAAAATTATCTTAAATAGATTAAATAAACATTTATAATATAGAACTACAAATAGTTTTAAAACAATAACTACAAAATTGAAATCCGTCTATAGACGTACAAAACGTATAGTGTGAACAGCATAACAACGCTATGGTTTTTATGGTTACAAAGAATACACTTTGAATGACTGTTATAACATTCATGTATAACGGACATATAAGTAGTATTAAAATTAAACAGATATGCTAAAAATAAAATCAACCTTAACTGATTTTCTCTTCTTACATACCTGCATGCATTGTGGCCAAATGACTGATTCTTCACCTTTGCTCAAACACAAACAAGGTAATATCTTTAAACGTATTCGTACACAAGCCGGTTCTTTTTTAGCTGCTCTGTCTTGTTTGTTTAGGCTAGTACCGATAAATAATGCATACAATGGCATCATAGTAGACGATTTGGACCAATCAATTTCACTAAACATATTACATAGTTATTATACCTACTTTGATTTGTAGTTATAACTATCATTAATTATGTATATACCAAGTAATCTTTCTCAATTCATTTTCACCAGAATTAGCGACCATATAACGTGTATCGGCAGCACCAACAACCGAATGAACTAATACATATCGAGATTCAAAAATATTTGCAGATATTAAGCCTAAAATACCTAATTTAACCTATAATTATATATATATATATATAAAAAAAAATGTATATGTACAGTCAAGACAACATGTAATCAAAATATTACTTGTTCATGATAATCAGCATCTGTGAATATTAAAGGTATGTTGAGTCGCAATCGTTTTAAAGATGGCGTATTAAATCCAGCTAAAGAATCTTCATCTGAGCCATTCCATTTATAAGGCATCAAAAGTAAATCCAACATTAACTGTAGCGTTACACTTTTCAATTGTGGATGTTCTTTAATGACTGCAACATCTTTGCTCGCTACTTGAACATTTGATTTATTAAGAGCTCCCAAAATGAGTAATAAAATACTAGAAAATTACAAATACAAATACAATTTATTACTGATAAACTGCACAAATATTTTAAATTATTAAATTGTATATTGTTATTTTATTGTATTGCAATTGTTTAATTGTATTACCTTTCTTGGTGAGGCACTGACTTTTTAGCGATTGAATTAATAAGAGGAAGAATCAGTTCAACTTTTTTATTGCTATCGATACGTCCAAAACTAATTTTTATAAACACCACTGTAAAATTCTAAAAAACAAAAATAATTAGATCAAAGAAATAAGTTAGTAAATATAAGATTTTTATTAAAGCTCCTTATTTTGAGTTTACACGTTTTCATATATTCACATGAAATTAACATTGGATTCTAAAAACTTTGTCAAACGTGTAATTATTATTGTTTACACATATATTGAGGTATTTTAATATTTACTTTGAGTTCATGAACGTTAAAAATTTTAATTTAACAATAAAATAAATTTAAATTATACAAAATAATAAAAAGACACTGTAGTTTTTTTATTGCCTAAACAAATATCCGTGAAAAAATGTATCATTCTTGTGTTCACATACGTATTAATTCAAGTTTTAAATTGAGACCTCTAATTTATAATATTAAAATACATATTTACCAAAACAAAACTGTTAGTGCACGTTGACAAAAGTGTAACCAACTGATTGACGGGAAGTACAATACTCGGACTCTGTTTTACCACTCTGGTGATGTGTGTTAATAATTCAACAACCTAGGGGTTAAATATTAATAATAATGAGTAATAATGATTTGAATATAATTTATCTAACACATACTTTGTTTCTCACGGATTCGTGAGGTGATGACAATTTTTGTAATACTGGTACTAGGAAGTTGTTAATACAAGATGAAAGCTGAGTGTCTGTATCTGCCGAACCGATACGAAAGAATACTCTTTCCAAAAGTACTAAAATAATTGTGAATTAAACAATCATTTTTTTTACAGCAAATTTAATATAGACAACTATTCAAAATATAAACTTAATAGATACTTACTCAGATCGTCGTTCATGTTTGTTTCGGACATGTTAGTAACTCAATATGCTTACAGTAAGACGCATTAATTTAAATTATACAGGTTAAAGGTATTAATTTATTCCTGAATAAAAACAATTTTTAAAAATCGCAATTGCAATAAAACGTACATTGTTAGAGTATATTGAATAATCAATAAATAATGTAAATTTAAAAAGTTCATTATCATCATTGTCTATAAGTGTGAAGATGGCTACGAACATTCGGCGACGGAAATCAATAAGAGTCGCCACCTCGTGGATATAATCAGAACTATTTTGACGGGGAACATAGCCTTCCAAGATATTATATCTTGAGTATATTACTAAACGTCGATATTGTGTGCAAATAAATATATTGAAAAACGATTGTATCAGAATTAAACGGATCGCGGACATATAATAAAAAAACGATGAACGGATAGCAATAATTATAGAAGGAAAACCCGGAAAAGAGGTAGGTACAAGAACTCTGTTTATGAAACAGATCGAAGAAGACGTAGGAACTGAAAGTACCTGTGACCGATATGAGAAACTACTAAAGGTCCGTCGAAGTCATTCAAGCGATCCAAGGAAAAAAAAAAAATCAAAAAATCAAAATTAATATTTCTGTATTTTTATCTTTTTCGTCATAAAGCGGCTTGGTGAAGCACCCCTCTAATGATCTTCACTTGATTTTCATCAAGACGCGTGCATTATTACATATTGAAAAATCACCTCCCCCCATGTTTTCTTGTTCTGGATCCGTCTCCCAATTGTACTTATTTATGATTGAGTGAAAAAAAAACCGTTGAATTAAACAAGTTGTAAAGCCGTGTTAAACGACATCAAAATTTGCAACAATCGGATGTATCCAGTTGAATTTAAATTTAAATTCATTCATTAAAAATATAAATTTATAACTTAAAACTTGTGTATACACTACATTTTTGTTATTGACTAAACTATTGCCTAATAAAATCCAAACATTTTGCAATCTTGTAATTTTTTTTTAATTTTATATAATTCAATGAAATCCACTTTTTTCCTTAATAGTTTTCCAAGCTATTTAGAGTATTCTTTGCTCAAAATATTCAATATAGTTTACTGAATGTAACAATACAATATGAACTTGTTAATTCTAGTTGTTCACTGAACGATTAGCAGTTTGATATACACAATAAACAGCAGCTGTTGATAGATTTGCTTACATTTTTCTGGTGCCCCAATGGTTGACATATTTTAAAGTTTGGCAGTACCAAAAAACCAACTTTATTTTTGTTTACTGTTCAGTAGTGAACTCATGAACTCTACTCACTAGTTCAATTTAGAAATAATAGTTTACTAATCCAACGTGTTTAAATGTTCATTAAACTAGTTCAATTAAGTGAACGATATTGTCATGATTCAACTCATTTGTCCCTCTTCAATTTTTTAACATTTATTTACAAAACTATTCTTACAGTTTCGGACTCATCTCTTCTAATTACATATGTAAACCAGAAAAATATTTTCTTTCATCTTATCACATACTAAAACGCCAATGCTGCTTCTTATAAACTTATTCCTTATTCTATCCTCCCCCTCTAGTGACTCGAATCGTGTCTAAAGTATTTTCTTGAGTTCACTTATCTTTTACAGTCTTTAATAGAATACTTTAATTTTGTATTTTGTAGAGAAGAAATCTTCAGAATACATGTCAAAAAATATATTTAGAATAAGTTTATTTTTCCTATTAATTTGACACAATAATTTCTATGTTTCAAGATAATTGTTTTATCACAGATGGGTCATTTATAATTTTATTATTAAATAATAAAATATAAATTAAATATAAATGCTACTGTATTCCATAATATAATTTTTAAGTATTTACTTTACAAAGTTAAAATGTAATTCATTCATTCAATAAGATTATTTAATGTATCTAATAGGATTTAGGCAATAAATACAAGTTTAAATTTTTAAAAACAACATAAGTGTATGAAATTAAAAATATAATTTATTTACAATTTTAAATATAAATATGTAAGTAAGCAATTAATTAATAAACAAAAATAGGATATTTAAAAAAAAATAAAAAAATTATGCTACATATAAATTTAAACTAAGTAATTTTATTAAATTACTTCAAAATTCATTTTTTTTTTTTTATCAAATAGTTTGCTGTAAACTAGTTATTAATGTAAATTAGTAAAATCTATTAAAGCCTGTGGTAAATGATCTGAGTAATTTTTATATGGACTGCAGTACTTAAGTGCAATGGCAGCTAAGCATTTCAAATTTCTTGGTGAATTTATTAGGTCGAACATGTCTGAAAATCACCAACAATAAATAAACAGTACAGTAAATTAAATACATATATTGATATAAGGTATCATTACTCTTAAGATATCCGACGCGAGGACATTCACCAGAATAATTTACTATGTCTGTATGGGCGCCGGAAATCAATAATGCAACTATAATTTTTTTGGTTTCAAATTCATCGCTGGTATGTGGCATGTCGGGACTTAAAATAAATAAATATCCATTAAGCATAAATTAATTAAATCATATTTTTCAAAATATTAATACAAACACTCACAAACATCGTATATATCTGCCGATGTAATGGAGTGGTGTACTTCGATAACAGTCCATTACATTTACATCTGCTCCACAATAAATTAACAATTTCATTGAAATATAATGAGGAAAACTGCAAAGAAAAATTATCACATTAAAATAAAATAAATCAAATGTACCCAAAACTGTAATTGAATATTAATGAGTAGATCAAATTCTATTCAATTATTAATGTACAAATAAATATTCATTAATAACTATTATAATTACCTATAAACTCCAACTGTAAAGATTCTGTCCACACATGTGGAAAAATTAAGAGCCATGTGAAGTAATGATCGACCTTTATTTGTTCTGGGATCCATTTTGACTAGTTCCACAATAAGGTCAATCAAATCTTTCCTCAGTGGTTGTTCTAAATTGGATTGTTTTTCTAACGTTTCACTGATTATGATAATCAAACCCAGTGTTGACACCATATTTCCATAAAGTTTTTTCTAATTAAGTAGATAACAATTTATTTTAAATTTGATTTATTTACAATTAAATTATTCATTTATTTTATACCTCTGTATTTGACTGGTTATCTATCTTTTCAGATAATTCGTGTTGATTACTTTTTATTTCATTTATTGCCGCCGACAACACATATTTAAAATATGACATTTCAATATTGATGTTTTTTTTAAACATTTGACTAAATAGCTAAATAAAAAAAAAATTAAATGGAATGTAAGTAAATATAGTAAAATAATCAATAAATTTAAAGAAATATAATGATCAATCATTTTTCCAAAATCATTGCAGACTAAAAACAATTTTGAACAATGTTTGGTTAAATAAGTTTTGATCAAATTAAATTGAGAATTGTATTTGTAACTACAAAATGTTTTGAAAATTGTATGATGTCTAGTAAGTACTAATATAATTAAATAGTGAATTTACATGATTATTTTTTAAATTTTAAATGAATTCACAAAAAAATAAAACAAAAATAACAGAAACCCTAAATATTTTTTCGGTCATTGTTTTTGTCAAAGCCACAAAAATGTGAAATTTGTCTCGTTAATAGCTGAATAATAGCAACTATATTGATCAACCAAAAATTTGTACGAAGGAACCAAATTATATTCAATAACTTCAAAAATATGCATACTATTGCAAATTAAAAAAAAAGGGCTCTATCTTTTAATGAAATAATAAATTCATTACTACATGCTTTATATTGCATTACCTTCATAACATTTTTTAAAACTAATTATCATATTTACCTGAGCAAAACGTAGAATATCTTCAGAAATACTGTAGTTATTATGCTGAGATATTTCTATACTACGAAACCAAAGTTTAAGACATGATGTAAATTGAAGAGCATCTGCATAACACGCACCACGGAATACTATTGATTGCAATAAATCTGGATTGTTTTCTCCTAAAATCCTTTCTCTACAAAAATATATATACAAATTAAATTTCTTAGAAGATAAAATAATACAAATCATTATCATTAGTTCCCATACTATACAATTTTATTTTCATCTTACAAAATATTATTTATTTAACAATAATAATCTTAATATTTTACAAATTGTATATTTTATTACCTCACAATCAATGCTTCATAATGTAAACCATCTGTATTGTCTTTTAAATTAGACAAGGCTTCAATAGTTGTACATTCAATTTGGTTATTATAAGCATCAATTGCTTTAAGTGGTTGTTTTTGTACACTCATTTCCCTATATTTTAAAAATATTTAAAATGTAGATAATAGATAAACCTATCATTGGGTTTAATTGTCTTCTTACCGCATTCTCATTCCCCTCATTAGATATGATAACCCTAAATCAACATTATAAGATCTTTTGTCGCTTAAATATGATGCCCCAATCAATTCATAGGCATCAATAAGTTGTTCCGCTGTGTGAATTAATACATCAATAAGATAATTTACAATTTCTATATAAAGTCTTTCAGCTGCGACCAAAAGAGGAGTGATAGCTTGAATAAATAAATAAATAATAATTAATAAATAAATTTGTATACATAATTATCATAATCCAAAAATTGCTATACATCGGTTGTTTGGTAAATGATTAGCCCCACCAGATATGAGCACCTTAATTATTTGAAGGTCATTTGATTGAGCAGCAAAATGCATTGCTGTAGATCCACAATTGGTTTGTGCATTGGCATCGGCACCTTTTCTTAGCAAATATTTTACAATTTCTTTATAACCTAGTATAACATAATTAAATAAATATTTATATGTAAAAAAAAAGTTATTAACATAAATTGATCATGTATAAAAATATGTTTGCGTAATGAATAATGTATATGGCATTAAATTAGTTTTTGAAATTAAATTGATAATTAGTATACTTAGAATAGAAAAAAAAAATATAATATAACTAATTTTTTAGTTAATTTTTCTTTTTATAAAGAATTGTTATTCTTAATTCATTAAAAAAATTGCTTCTTTAAAGTGCCATTATTAAAAAGCTAAATAGCTTTTTTTTACTTATAGACATCCCTTTATTCAAGGTAATTCATTTCATGATACATTAGTTGTGAAAAAATGTATTTGCCCTTGTCCCTACTCCTTTGGTCTAAATCTTTACCTGTTCCAGCTCAGAAAAGGTAAATCTATTAGTGTTATAAATATAAAATATTTTCTTTTTAAATCTGGTATGAATAAAATAAAGGGGGGTGGGGTACAAATTTTAAAATATTGTTAAATTAATAATTAAACCATGACATAATAATTGAAAAAAAAAACCAACAAATTTGCTTAAAATTCTCTTACAAAATCAATATTATCATGCTGGATCACGATAAATGTATCACAGTAAATACAGTGAAATTTTCACATTAAGAAAAAATGTCAGGAACCTTTATTTTTAATTATGAGTAAATTCTATTTTATGAATTTCTTTATAATATTAATTGTTTTTGTTGCCCATGAGACTAATATGGAAGTTTCATTGTATATATAAATATAAAAGCATTTTATCTAAGCTCAATAATTAAAAATAATATTACCATTATAAGTAGCGATCATAAGACATGTGCTATTATACATATTAGTTAGATTAACGTTAGCTCCATGTTCGACCAAAATGTGAACACAATTTAATCCACCCGCAAAACATGCCGCTCGCAATGGAGATGACTTAGTTTTTGTACATAAATCAACAGATGCTCCATTATCAATGAGAAATTGTAATATATTACTATTGCAATCAGCTACAAACATATAAATGAAAAAAAAATATTAAATATATTATATGAAAGTAATGATTTCCAGAACACTGATTTAAAGAAAACATGTTTAACAGAATAACTGTTTTTGGTTTATCTATATATAATACTGAATGTCTGCCTGCACAGGTTTATAGGCTCAATTGGCGTACAAGTTTGATTCACCTTTAAGCCTACTACTCTTGTCTATCATTTTAACGTGTAGTGTCACAAGTATGGTTAGTTAGAAATACTAACAAAAGCATGAAACGGTGTACACGACATTACAGAAACATGCATGCAGTTTTCAACACAAGTTCCCACACTGCTGCAGTCACCAGGCATGTAGTAGTAACTGCAACTCTGGCCAACGATACTTTATTGTACATTGCATGATATATACGAGTTGTTTTACGGGAAACTTTAATGTGAAAGCACCTTGTTAACCTGTCATCTATGTAGGGGCAGTGGTAACCACATGATTTTGTCATGCCCCCTCATCATGGTAATTTTTTATTTAATCATTAGTATTATTGCATAATCTTTTTTATTACATTAATATATAATAAATATTTAAGAGAAATGAGGTAATAGAAAGATATATCTTCCTCATTGGATTACTCTTGTTTAGAGTTGATGTATCCATAACATTTTCTTTTTTTTATACAATACGCGAAAATAGCATGTTTTTTATATCAACTATACCGTCAAATACGTACTAACGGTATTTGTTTTAGTACATTTATACAGCCACGCGTACATTTAATAAAGAGCGTGTGTAGCTAAAATTTGAAATGTTGAGATATTTATGAGAAAAAAAAAGGAAAATATGGACATAATTATTGATATAAATACATTCAATTGGTATATTATTTAAATACAAAGATAATTATTAAGGATGAGAATTTGTGTCATAATTCATATACTAGAAGTTTAAATTAATGTGACAAAATATAACAGTGAAAATATTTTTTTAAATTTCACATTATTTTAAGGAAAATTCCTAGACATTTCCGTGTTTTCTATACCCAAATTAAATTACCAATTACTTTTCCTGTTGCATAGTATAGTTCAGTTTTTTTTTTTTTTTAACTCGTGAAGGGTAGGAGTAAAAATGACTGTAGGTACTTACCGGCCGCAGCCCAAAGAGCCGTAGCTCCTTCAACTAGCGTAAAAAATGTGTATACTGTTCCCGTGCTGTTAATATCTACATGATAAACATCCAACAGTTCGCGCATAAATTCGATTTCTTTTTTTAAAGACGATTCGATGAAAAGTGTCATTACTTGATCATCTTCAATTAAATATTGCTGAAACAAAAGAAAAATGTTATTATAATGGAAAGCAATGGTAATTTTATCAAAGTAAAATTTACCTGGTTGAGTATGTCCGTTAAGCCTTTAGGTTTCATTGCACGCAACCGCATACAACTATAAAGTATCTTACCGTTCAACATCGCCAATCGTACCGCTTCGAAATCATCTTTTATCTCTTCCAACGCTTCGAAATCGGTAACTCGGAACTTCAATGCCCGCCTCATCGTGATTGATTTATTAGAATCTATAGAAGACACTTGTAAACCAGCGTAACATTCAGAAAAGTGGACACGGCCGGCACCGCCGACAACGGAAAACTCCCCGGACACGCCCGGGGCTGAAAATCAATGCCGACATCTTGGAGTTACAGCGTAACGCATCGACTGCAGCAAACGGTAAAATATACATGTACTCCCCACTTTTTTCTGGGTGACGCAAGAATGGCAGCCGTTGCGGCTACTCGCAGTGTAGGAAAGTGACGGGGAAATTCCCTTGCGTATAATTCGTGTTTTAGACCGGCGGTCGAGAATCGTTTTAAGAATCCACTAAAACAAAAACGTCTGTATAATAAATCGCAGCAAATCTAGATTTATATTTTTGGACGATACAACATGATTGTTAAGCATCTTAAGCACATATAAATATTAAAATAGTCAGTAAATATTTACCAACACTGTTATTTTGGTTCTCCTGTATGACACGTCAACAGCTTTAAACAGCAAATTATATATGTACGGTGGATACCCCCACTTTTTCTGGATGGCGTATGAATGGCCGCTGCCGCGGCCACGCGCAGTGTAGGAATGTGACGGGAAAATTCCCTTGCGTATAATTCGTGCTTTAGACCGGCGGTCGAGAATCGTTTTAAGAATCCACTAAAACAAAAACGTCTGTATAATAAATCGCAGCAAATCTAGGTTTATATTTTTGGACGATACAACATGATTGTTAAGCATCTTAAGCACATATAAATTTTAAAATAGTCAGTAAATATTTACCAACACTGTTATTTTGGTTCTTCTGTATGACACGTCAACAGCTGTAAACAGTGAATTATATATGTACGGTGGATACCTCCACTTTTTCTGGATGGCGTATGAATGGCCGCTGCCGCGGCCACGCGCAGTGTAGGAAAGTGACGGGGAAATTCCCTTGCGTATAATTCGTGTTTTAGACCGGCGGTCGAGAATCGTTTTAAGAATCCACTAAAACAAAAACGTCTGTATAATAAATCGCAGCAAATCTAGGTTTATATTTTTGGACGATACAACATGATTGTTAAGCATCTTAAGCACATATAAATTTTAAAATAGTCAGTAAATATTTACCAACACTGTTATTTTGGTTCTTCTGTATGACACGTCAACAGCTTTAAACAGCAAATTATATATGTACGGTGGATACCCCCACTTTTTCTGGATGGCGTATGAATGGACGCTGCCGCGGCCACGCGCAGTGTAGGAAAATGACGGGGAAATTCCCTTGCGTATAATTCGTGTTTTAGACCGGCGGTCGAGAATCGTTTTAAGAATCCACTAAAACAAAAACGTCTGTATAATGAATCGCAGCAAATCTAGGGATATATTTTTGGACGATACAACATGATTGTTAAACATCTTAAATACATATAAAAATTAAAATAATTATTATACATTTAATTACATTGTTATTTGTTGTACATATGGACAATAGAGTTGTGTAGCTCGCCAAAAAACGATTCTGAATAGATTATCAAAAATAAAAAAAAAATCGTACGTCGTTCACTAAAACGGATCATTTCCAAATAAAATGAAAACACTGTCACAACTAATATGAATATTTCATAGCAGTACTATCTTTTTTTTTTTTTTTTTTTTTTTTTTTTTTATTTTTTTTTTTTATTTAAAATATATATATTTACAATCTATACACAGAGTATAATTAGTAAGTGTGGTAGCTTTTAATTTGACGTTTATATTAAGAATAGGAAGGCTCCCAGCAGTGCCACCTGACATAAGTTGAGAAGTTTTTAGTTAATTAATTATTTTTTTTTAAATTTAGAGTAGGTCTCTAGGCCATTGCCTTTTTAACCTTTTAGGGATAAGTGAAGCGGAGGATAATTTTTTTATTAGTGGGTTGGAATGAACGTGAAGTTTTGAATGCAATTTTTTGTAATGGGATTTGGCCAAGTCGTTGAGGGTTGGTAAGTTCATGTCTTTATGGAGGTTTTTGTTTGTTACATACCAAGGGGCAGAGGTTATTAATCGTAGGCATATGGATTGAAAAGATTGCAAGGTTTTGATGTTTGACGGTTTTGCCGTCCCTCATAGTTGGTTTCCGTAGAGCCAAGCCGGGCGAATTATTGATTTGTATATCGAAAATTTGTTATTTAAGGAAAGTTTCGATCTTAAGAGGGGTCTGAGGAGATGTAGTTTAGAGTTTACTGATTTGCGTTTTTGTTTAAGATGCGAGTACCAGTTAAGGCGTTTATCGAAAGTTAACCCTAGGTACTTGACTTCGTTTGATGAGGGAATTATTTGGTTGTTAAACGTGATAGGTGGGCATGTAGTTTTGCGCATTGTGAAAGTTACATGTGTGGACTTGTTTTCATTAATTTTGATTTTCCACCGATTTGTCCATAAGTTAATCATGTAGAGCAGTACTATCTATGGGGAAATATTCATATTATTATAGATTCTAAAATATTATACGCCCACGGAAATGTCACCGATGTCGCCCGCGCGAATAACACATCCAATGTTTTACCCATCATCCCAGTGATGCGATAATACGATTATAAACTCATTTCTATTATTTATTCTTTCATTATCTTTTATTGTAATCAATTCGAGATCGGCCTAGTCACATGATCGGATTTTAAATTTTATTTCCGTATATTAAATAACAAAACGTTCATTTAAAATTTCACAATTCTTTTGAGTATTTTGAGACCATGCAAGGAAAATATTGAATTGGACAAAAATGACCAAGTGACGAAAGGGTTAAAAGAGGAATTTGAAAATTTCACCCCCCCCCCAATCATATTTTTGATTGCCCATAACTCCTAGTGAATTATACTTAGAGAGACCGTTTTACCATGTATCGAAACATAATCCGACCGTGTTTGTTTTTTAATAAGAAATATTCGTCTAACCACAATAATTTAGGATTTTAAAAATAAACGTGCAAACTACCCTTTGTCAACAAAATCCTATAAATGTGATTGTACTGATCTTTCTGAGTGTTTTGAAACCCAACATGCCAGGAAAATATTTATTGGACACGAGATCCGGATATTTGAAATTATTATTAACTTTAAAACTCCTAGAATTGAACGTCTTTAATATTCCGTAACGTAAAATAAAACGAAAGATATATAGGAAAAAAAAACATTTTTTTATTTGAGAATTAGAAAGACAAAGATGAGAAAGGAATATTTGACAACTCAAATGACTCGAATGATAAGAAATATTTTTCTAACCACTCTGTGGGTCTTCTGTGTTTAAAAGATTTTTAATAAACTAAAATACAGAAAGTAACCGGTATAAAAACAAATTGTATACTACAAGCAAGTCCGTTGACAAGTATTTTCGTGATTATACTTAATTGACTTGCTTATAAACCGCCCCTGTGAATTATGTATGTATATTTACATATATATTTAACGCTTTGTTTTTAATATATAAGACTAACAACTTCTAACTATTAATATAATTTATTTTATAATATGTATTATCAATACTGTAATAAAAATATTTATAGTACACTTAATTTTCATAATATTGATAATTATATGATGTGAGGGTGTCGATTTCGCTGATGGAAGAAATGTGAATGTAAATGTTTTTAAATTATTGTTAAAAAATTTTAACGATTTTTAAAAATTTACTAGTAAGATCGTTTTATAAATGTATTATGTAGTTACTGATATAGTTTTTAGTTTTAAAATAAATTGTTTTCTTTTTTTGTATTTTTCATCAAAACAATATATTTCCAAAAAAATTAAGTTTCATGCTATATTAGAACCCTACACTCTGCGCCTGTTTTATGTTTTATGTTTGAATATATTAGACTCGTTTACGATTAAAATAATTCTTAACTACCTTACAATAAAACAAAAATTTAGTAGCAATAAAATAGATATCATACATTTTGTGTAAATACAATTTGTTAGTACTTAGACTATCGTGTTAGAATGACTTTTTAAAAAAAATGTTTTATTACAGCTGTTATAATATCTGCATATATCAGGTATCTGTTAAAATACGTATGCGAATACCTAACAGCGGTGCTAGGATTTTTTTTTATAGAAAACGCTTGTTCTGTTTGTTTTTGAATAATTTTTTTTTTTTACAAAAAATCCGCCTATTCGTTTAATTTTATTATCGTTAGAACTAAGTATTCAAATTTTTTGTTGAAATTATTATAACTGGGCCCTTAAAAAAAAAATAATAATAATTTTCCTCGACTGATTAAACTGTTAAATAACAGTTTTGACCAGATAACTTAATTAACACCAGTGATAGTTTCTAGTAGCAAATATTGTTTAGTCGGTGCGTTGGGAAGGACATTTTTGATATCCCTTGAACTTTTCTTAATAATGGGGGAATGTTGTCAAGTCACCGACCCTTCTGAGCTTCTGGTACCAATTTTCGATTTAACCATCTATTTATACCATAGAAATGATAAAACAAATAGCAAATATGATGGATTTGGACGATTATGATTTGGATATCAATTACACAATAATATAATGTTGTTTATAAGATCGATAAATATTGTAATTATTGTAAATAATAAGTATTCTTTTTGGAATCATAATTAAATATCTACCTAGATTATCTTTTGTGCAGTCCTTTAGACATTTATTGAAATGTAACCCACTAACATTTATTAAAAACTTAATGCAATTAGTTTAATTTATTGTATAATATTTTTTATTAATATTATTATTTATAATGCACATAATGTTTATAATATAAATAATATGAGTGTGGTCATCGCCTTCGTTTATACATTTGCTGATAAATGCATAATAGGTATATCTGAAAACAGTAATTATTTTATTAGATTCAAATAAAAGGTTTTAATTAAGCTATTAAAAAAAAAAAAAAAAAATTTATGTTGTTTCTCTATACATCAATAAGATTATTCAAAATAGAATTACTATCAAACGACAACCCTCATGAAGTTTAAAACTTAAGGATTTAAATTACGGAATTAAGTGTTTAAAATCCGGCTTAAGTATTAAAAAACTCTATAGGATTTAGTAATTGACAAATATTGTATGATTAATATTTAGGATTTTAAATCAAAGCGTTACCTTTGTTTAGTGAAAAAAAAAAAAAAACAAAAACTTAGCAGGGCCCACGATTTTTTCGGAAATCACAGAGATTGTCCGAAGCAATTGTATCGATTAGGAATTTTTTTTTGTATAATTGAAGTATTTTTAACATGTATATTGTACTCAATTATACAGTTATAAGAAACGTTAGAAGTTGTCATCCTCATTAGGTTAATAGAAATTGTAAAAACCATATGAGTTTTGCCGTTACGGTTTAACGTCAAATATTTTGGCAGAATATTATTGCTGTTATAATAAATCACATGTAAATAATTTCGCTTACTTAATCCTATGTCAACCATGACCAGGCCATCTATATAGAAATGCAATGTTATATTAAACACAATAATTTAGTGCATTCCATGTAACATCGAATATAACAACGATCAAATCGTTATATTATACAATTAGATTATAATTCTATTTTGTCTACATACGAAATCAATGTTTAGATAGGGTCCAAAATAGTTTTTTAAATAAATTTTTTACAAAAAACTAATTATACTCATAAATTTTCTCATATCAATTGGATGATGATGTCATTAGCTAATGAAACAAAACTTGAACTATTTAATTTTAATTCCATTGAACAATTCGAAATCGATGTGAAATGAATATTGTTTTACAGTATATTCCTTTTTATTATTATTATTATTATTTGTTTGTGGTTTAGATTTGCGTTTTTAGCTTTTAAGGATTTTTTTTTATGTATTCAATTATTATTTCGCGTAAATTGTTGTAATATATATATATAAAAAATAAATAAATAAATAATAAAAATATTTTAATTGGATCAGAAGATCCGTTGAAATATATTTATAAATAAATGTACACGTATAATACGTAGGTACTCACCTGTTGCAATTAATATACTAGCAGCACTGGACAAATCCGGAAACAGCAACACTGCCGCACATAGGACCAAAGCCCATAAGATCGTATAGCGGAACATTATTGAAAATATCTGTCACTGTAAAATAAGAACCACGACATTATAATACTTTAAGTGAATACGAGATAATAATTATTCGTATGGACGATTTAAAAATCAGAAATTGATATAAATTTAAATAAATTAATTGTAAATATTTTATGATAAATTTTCACATAGAATGGCGTAAGTATTGATGCCGCATTGAAACCCCCTTCATTTAGTTTTTTACGGACATTTTTTGATCAAAATCACTTGCATACTCAAAAATAATTTTCTAATTTAAATCGGTTCGAAAATGAAAAAATGATTTGTTAATTATAAAAAGATATTTGTTAGTTTTGTATATTTTATAAGAATCCGATTGAAATATTTTACGGATTTATTCCGAATCTATAGTTCTTAAAATATTAATTTAGTACAAGTTAAATGTTTACTGTAAATTACAATGACTACTTATATTTACCAAAATAATTGTTAAATTTTATACAATACTCCGTGCGAGTGAAACTTATAACAATTACTGACGATATATGGTTTGACCGTGGTTATCTATACAAATCTATGCCGCCTGCGCATTCGCCATGTTGAAGTGGCGACTAAGTAAACTATTGTAGCGACAGCGGGGTAGCAATGTTCACACAGATCCTTTTACTGCTGTCGGTTAAAAAAAAAAAAAAAAAAAATGAACTACTAGCGCTAACTGTTACACATCCGGTATTTACGTGGAAGGATATTAGAAAAATTGTAATTCTTTACATTAGGCATGTTTTTTTCTATTAACTACTTGTATAGGAAATTAAATTTCATACAAGTTTTATAAAAACAGTTTTATTTTATTTATACGCGTAGGATTTTTTTTTTTAATAAACTATATGAACGTCAGTATTTTTTAGAACCAGCTATTTTCTATAAAAAATTAATCTAAACAATTTCTCGTAAAATCTTAATAAATATTATTAGGCAAAATTGCTTTTATTTTTTTTTTCGGTTATTATTCTGTATTCTTACCGACGTAGAACTGTAAGTACAATACAAATGTTGAAACGAATGCGATTTAATTTTCTATAAAATGGTTATCAGTAAAAATTACATTGGTTTTGGCCATTCTCGAAACAATGTAAAGAACAGCATGATTTTTCTAATGCTCCAACAGGTAAATACCGGGTGCGCAACCGCCATCAATAGTCCACTTAGTCGCCACTTCGACAAGCAATTTGGTGTCTTTGCCAAACCCGATAACTATTGTACACACTTATTTAATTTGCATTTAGATTCTGAGGGAGCAATGTACTGGTATTACTACAATATTTTTTGTCTCTGAACAACTTTTTTCCGGAAATATTGCTCCGATCATCAACTTCAGACGTGGTTTCTAGTAGGGTTTGAAAAATAAGGGTATGCCAACTATTTAACTCCAAGTTAGTCCCAATATTAATACAATTATTAAAGTTAATAATTTACGAAATTAATTGTTTAATTTCATTCGTGCTGAACCACGAATTTTTCTATTTAATATTCAATATAATTAATATTTAATCTACTTCGCTCAGAAGTAAACTTTTTCCTACTTTTCCCTGGAAAATCGAACATTCCTACTTCGTCCTTAACATATAAAATAAATTATATATATATATATATATTATTGTATATACTCTATTAATATAAGGGGTGTATATAAAGTTGCACGACGACCTATAGTAAGCAATGTTCCGTAGACTCGTAAATGGACACTCAAAAACAGCTGTTGAAATAACATACAGCGCTCCCAGCGAACCACAGATCAATATCATATAATAAATTCAAATATTCTGACCATAAATGTTCTGATATCGTAGATATAGGGTATCAGTTTTTCGTTTGATGGTTCAAACGATTTTCATATTTCTTTATAGTTTTCGAGTATCTATCAAACGAATTTTTGTAAAACCGTAAAATTACGGATTTTTGCGTAATAGTGTAGGTTAGGCAGTATTGTTCGATGAATGTCAATACAATTGTTCAATACAGTTCTTTGATATTACGTAAAAAAAAAATAATTTATTAAAGTAAATATTTGTGTAATACAAATAATGTCGTATAATTTCCAACTGGCACAAATCACACTTAACACTTGTTTTTAAGTCTGGTTTTTCTATGATGTGGCCTTTTTATTCCCGTATATGAAAACTTATTTATTTTGCATCGATTAAAAAACAATACGAGAGCTTTTTGTTGCATTTTGTGGACCTTTGGTGCATTTAAGAGAACATTTATTGATTTTCCTTGTGGTTTCCTTAATAATTGGAAAAATTATGCTGCATATGGTTTACCGCTTTAAATAATATGATATAGGTACCAAACCAAAAACTATATTTTTACAAAAGTATCGCAGTGATATTTGTCGTGTATTTTTTTTATGAAATATCGGCATAACAGATGTCACTATGAAAAATGGAAAATGTACAAAGAGGCTAGCTATTGGTATATAACATTTTAAGATTAATATCGTCAGATTTAAACTTGAAACTAATATTTTATGACGACTACTCTTAACGTTTAGGTCTTTAGTTTAAAATTTAGTAGATTAAATTTACTTAATCACAAAATATTTCCATTACCCATCACCACCCGTTACTCTGCCCCCTCCCACTTTACGAATTGGTATGCCAAAAAATCGTAACTACCTATAAATAAATAGGTGTCCAATATTTAACAACCCGTCAAAGTCCAAATGTATAGTGTTCTGAATCAGTACCAGTGGCGCGTTGACTGTTTTTTGAGGAGCCGCGGCTCCATCTGGAGGGCGGGTAAGACAAGATCTATATATTTATTTAAAGTTTGATACATGCAAATATATTACTATTATAAGTAAAAAGTTTAACGATAAAGGTCATTTTTTTTACGTCATAATACTAAAAATATACGTATATTAGACGGTTATAGTAGGATTAGGTAGGTGTATTGAAATAAAGTAAAATTAATGGGCGGTATAGAAGATATCTTGATTACCAAGGTAACATACCTCAAAAATCCTAATCGTGGACACGCTATTGCGCTATTGCGTGATAGACGGACGTATGACAGTATCCACAACCACCGTCTAAACTGTTATTAATTTTCCGATATTCGTATTGTAGTTCAGGTTTATTCCCTGAAAAGTACCTCTAATCAAAAACTCCATAGGGTGCATTTTTGTGACATATTAAATTTAGATGACATTTTAAATAAGTCATTTGTTTAAATTCCTTTTAGTTTTATTAATTGTAAGGAATAATCGAACATTTCATTTTAGACGCTATTTCGATAAAATTAGCTCGTGTCAATTTCGATTAGTCAGTAATTTTGGTTCGGGATTTGATTGTATGATCATCAGCACAAATTAAATAATGAAATAAGTAGGCATATAAAACGTATTTTATTTAATTTGAATATATTTATTTTCTCAATGAGTACAATAATACATTTTTGAAACAATATAATATTATATAACATCCCTTAAAAATTCATAGTTTTTTTTTTTTTTTTTTAATATTATTTTTAAGCGCATTACAGATAATATTACTTTATGGTATCTGTACAGCTTAATTTTCATCATTATGACGTACACGTCTTGTATTGAAATTAAATAAAGAAAGTTCACTATAATATCATCAATAACATTATGTTAGGTTAGGTTTAATGTTTTTTTTTTTTTTTTTTTTTTTAAATATTTATACTGGTAATGATTCTTCTACTCCGGAACCTGAAATTAATAAACGTACATTTCACTATATTAAAACACACATAAATCTAAAAGTATTGGAACATAGCAATTTTAAAAATAAATTATAATATTAAAATGCTGTTAAAGTTTGCAGTGTTACACTGAAAGACCCACGGGACATTCAACGCTTACAAGTGTGTGTAAGATGTTTCAAATACACGCCGAATACAAATGTTCCTAGCCTAACCTGACCCAGGATCATTAGAACATTTGACCAGTACTTTTTTAACCGTTTTAGGATAATTTTTATACCAATCAGCTGGTATCTAAGCGTTTTCGCCGCAACGCCAGTAATACGTACACGTGGTAGCTGAATCAGATTGATCCAGTCGCGTTTTCGTGTCTCTGACGGAATACATTATTAATAACAAATGGTAAAATCCTACACGCATGTGCAGCACCTCCGGTTTCACGACAAATTATTATTCGGCAAAATATAGTTATTACGTAAACTGCTGCTGTATGTGTGGGATAATTTCACTTACTTAGTCTTTGGGATGGATTTGTATTCAAATCGTTTGATTCTCTATAATTGACATCTATATCGTGTAGGCCATAAAAAAAAAAAAAAATTTGAATTAAAAATAATAATAGCTTTATTATTATTTTAGTGTACGTTATATCTCATATATCGTGGATATTATATTTCACGATACACGGAGTCAAAACAAAGAATGTTAAAGTAGTAATAAAACGTTAAACATTTCCATTGTTTATGATTGTAGATAGGATGTACACATCGTATACATATTCACCTGATAGAAATTGCACAATTGCACCGCTGGACGAAGACGCAAACATCAATACTATAGCAAACAGGAAAAAAACCCATAAGACCTTAAAGGAAACCATTTTTGTATATATCTGCAGCTGTAAAATCACAAATTTGAATTCATAACTTGAATTAAATTAAATTGTCTAATCAATTTATAATAATAATTGATCACATGGAATTGCAGTATACTCAAAAATAAATAAACAAATAGGTTAAATTAATTTATAGGTGTATTCAACGATAAATCATAGCTAACGAAAAACAATTCCGAACGAAGGTCGGTAAAATTGTTTGGTTATATTAATATTCAAAATTGTACTATTTTGCAACTACAAAATAAATTACAATTGTCCGTAATTTTTCGTCTCAAAACGTTGTTTATCTTTATTGGGCAAATAAATTTGTATTCACTTAAATTGAAAAATGGAAAAATGCCGTGGTTTTTACGATTTCTATTTAAATGTTAACTTTTAACGCTTATAAAATAACTGTCGAATTTTTTTATTTTTTTTTTTTACTAATAATTACAATTTATGACGAACTTCGTGTAGAATTGCCAAGCGTTATGCATAACTAAAACAATTTTATCCACAAAAAACCAAATTAGAACTAAATAAATGAATTAGAAAACTTCAAATGTCTATAAATAACAGAAAAATCGCCAGAATGTATCCAAGTCTAGAAACTGCTAATAATAATATTCTGTGCAAATTGCAGGTACTCGCGACTGGTTTTAATCGAGTTATAAATAACAAGAAATAATCAAAAATAAAGAAACCGTCAATGCCGTAAAATTGTACAGTTTTTTCTACGATTTTTTCCCCAATATCAAGAAAACTACAACTAAAATCAAAAAGTCATAATGCACCCGCCTCCCTCAACTAGATCCATAATGCTTCCAGACGCTACACTCCCAAGTGTAATCGGAGCAAAATTTCCGGTAGAAAAGTTTTTCACAGACCGGGGGGGGGGGAAAACACCCCCATCATAGTCAAACCAATATATTCGTCGTTACGCTCAGAATTCAAAATTATGTTTTCATTATTTGAAGATGTTTATTAGCGTTGTACGTGGTTTTTGAAAGTAATTCTGAAAAAATCAATTTAGTATAGTGAACGGTACAATCTAAAGATCAAGTAGTATACTACAATCTAGTATAAGACGAATTACAATAATTACATATATTTACTAAAAATAGTTTTTAAACTGTATAAAGCACTTTGTTCGCTTGAAGTGTATAACAATTACTGACGATATGATTAAACGTTAGGATTAACCGACCATTTCTTTTATAGTTATAGTTACTTGTGTCGCCCGTCCATTGGCTGTGTCGCAGTGGCGACTAAGTGAACTACTAGCGCTGACGGTTAAACACCCAGGTATTTACAATGAAGTCTATTTGCAAAGTTTCATTTTTTTTTTTTTTTTTTTTTTTTAACATTATTTCAGTAACGACAGGTCAAAACGAATGCAATATGTTTGCGAATATATTTTGTAGGAAATTTAATTTCATATAATTTTTATGATACACATATCTTTTTCAGATATATTTAATTAATCGGAAAAAAAAACCGATTTAACATTTACGAAAAATGTTCTAAAATTGTTTTATGATAAATAATAACGTGTACGGAATTAACGTCTCAGCGTTAAATGTTGTACGCAATTAACATATATATATATATATATATATGTTAGGTTAGGTTAGGTTAGTTATATATATATATATGTCACTTGGTAACTGTAGTAGCGTTTGGAAATTGTTCCGCGTGCGAGGCCAAAAGTTTATACATACTAGTGATGTGACATAAATCCGGATTATCCGAAAATTCAATAAATCCGGATCTTCGGATTTATGTTTCAAATTCCAAAATCTGAAATTTTGTATTACAAATTTTTATATCAAAAATTATGGGTTTACCGTACAGATTTCTGTTTTTTTAAATCTTAAAATCAAATCCTTATGTTGTAATCTTTTTCACATTATAAAATGAGTAAAATAATATTCACTTATTAATAAAAAATTATTCTATAGTTGGTTAAACATATACTTGTATGAGTGTTTCTGTTAGTAAATAGTAAAAACAATTTTTATTTAACAGACAAATCATCTAAGTATAAAAATAACATCAATTTTATATAATACGGATTTATATTAAAAAACGTCTGTATGGGAAAAGTTCTGGTTCAAGTTGTTTAAAATAACTAGCGACACTAGTTTTATGAGAAATTAATTAAAGAATATAAAACCATAGTTCTAAAACCCGAAATCCGGATTATCGAACTTTGGCAAAACCGGATTTGTCCCATCACTAATACATACCACTACCCAGGGACTGGAACCGAAACCGTGGCAACCGGTTCCCGAAAACAATTTGAGAACTGGAACCCTATTTTATAACTTTAAGAACCAGATTTGGAACTGGAACCGATTTATTTTTTATTTTTAAGAACCGAACCGGAACCAAAACCGAAAAAATCATGAAGATTCTAATCCCTGTCACTACCATCACCCTTCTTATAAACAAATAAGAAATACATCGTTATTAGTGTTATTACATCAAGTTCACTGTTCTACATGGTTCCACTAGTCCTACACATCCAACCTACACGATTCGCGATCCACCCATAAATTTTGGTCGGGGTTTATATGTATTTTTTTCTTCTTTTTTTCTATACATTTATTATCGGTCTTTTTTTTATTGTTAGAACAAATAACGGCTTATTTACCTACTGGAACGTATATTTTAACGTAACTGATTATAGTTATTGTAGGATCTAAGGGCCTAGTTATAGTTACTGGCTTCTACGGCATTCAATTTTGGTGTTGATGAGACAGAGCAAAGTTTTAAGTTTTAACACGTCTAGCTAGTTACTTACCCTTTAAAATAAATTACTCAAAACAAAGAATAAACGAAAAATGAAATTGTAATAATAATATTCGTTCTCAAATCGTATATTATCATATACGATAAACAGTATCATATAGCCTTAAACATCCGACCCACCAAACGGTTCGCGCACAATCCACCCACAAATTTTAGTCGAGGCACTTTGAACAGAAAAAGACATTTTGTTTTTATATATTTTTTTTTTTAATTTTAATTGTCAGTTGTTCAGTAAATGATTTGAATTAAAAAATTTTTTTTATTTTATCAGGGCTCTAGAAATGTATGCGTTCCAATTGCACAACAACATACAGTATACCTTGTAAGTCAAACTATTATTTTACAGGGAAAAATTAGGTTATTTTCATGGGACACTTTTTCGTATGGTTTTAAATCCATTCAAACCATCTCAGCTTGTCTATGGAAAAAAATAAAATAATAAATAATAATATTTTAAAAGCTAGATATCAAATATGCGGTGTACTGAACTTCGAAAAATAAACAATTGCAACTATAAATATATATCTACTTCAACATTTGTTATTATGACAGATAAATAAATATATCACAATGTAGGTTAGAGCAAGTCATAATATTCGTCATAAGGTTTATTCGAATCGACCGAAAACCAATAACGATTAATCTCACATGGTAAAAATATAACCTATTTATTGTTTGATTTGTAGTGTCAAGATAACAATTAGAACACCAATATTTATAAAAACGATTTATGACCAGAAGCGTTCATTATTGTATACCATCGTTGTATGAACATAATATTGCGTTTAATACAATAATAATTTAATATGAAAAAAATAGAACACGATGGTTTTTGTATAGTTTTTCTTCTGAGTCGATTGTTTACTAAATAAGTTTAGTAGTTTAGCTGAAGTTTTTATTTTTAACGAGTAAAATGCATATAAAAAAAAATAATAAAAATATATATATAACATTTATTTAATAATAATAAAAAACAAAAAAAACGAGTTAAATTACAATGATTTTTTTGACTAGATAAAAATAATAATAATAATAATAATAATAAAAAATATACACACTTATACAACATTTTTATAAACAATATACATACTTATCGAATATAAGTTAATACTATTTACACAAGGTATTCTCGACGTTTTGGCGATCATGACAACGTGAAACAGTCCGACTCATAGACAAATAAATATTTTCAAATGAAACAATTATTCACGATATATATGTGTTGATAATACAGTCTCGAAATTGGTTAACTCAACCTTTCGTACTTTTTCTCCGGTCTTTGGAATTTCATATTTAAACCCATCGCGCGGTACGCGACCACACCCTTGTTCTCATCCGAGCCAAGCGTTTTTGATCATGTCCGCCGCCTTTTCGCCGATCATGAACGTCATCGAGTTGGTATGACCGCCTGGTATGAGCGGCATGATGGAAGCGTCGACCACCCGTAGGCCTTTGATGCCGTAGACCCTGAGGTCGGGGTCGACCACCGCGTCCGGGTCCCAATCCGGTCCCATCTTGCACGTGCCCACCTGGTGGTGCAGGTTGGTGGTCAGCTGTCCCACGGCGCACGCCCAGTAACCGTCCGATCCGAACGGCACGTTTTCGCAGCCCGGAAACGGCACCGACAACAGCGTGGAACCGTATTTTTGGAACGCCCTAGTCTTGCTCACCGCGATCGCCTGAAAAACGACACAATGCTAGTTTGGTTAGGTCAAGTTAGGTTTTCCCGAGTCGAGGACGAAAACCGATACCTCACAGGTATACAGTAAGATACAATAAGTTTAGGCACTGATACTTTGGTATACTTGTAGGCTTTATAATCGAACGAAAAACCATTCCTCTTGTATGATAAGAAAAAAAAATGTTATAAAGTGAACTATTATACATTAAAAAACATTTTAACTTAAATCCTCGGGGAACGATATATGTTCATGTGATAATTTCCTGCAAAAATAACTTTTAAAAGTTATTTAAAAGTTAGGGGTTTTTTTTTTTTATTGTTAAACAGTCTAATATATATAAAAATACTATAACAATTCAAAAAATTAATAAAATAAATATTAGGTGGGTACCTATACGTACCTATACAAAATTATTTTCTATAAACGACCTTCCTACCGTTTTGGCATACAATAGTTGGATAGATTATACATATATTATATATAGATAGATAGATTATATATATATATACATAAAAGCACTTTTCACCTTGCTCTTTTTCCCACTTTTAAACTCATTAGAACCGATTATATTGAACCTATTAATCATTGCGCGTAAAACAGAGCGGTATTCTATAATATTACTATCGGCTTAAATTTAATATTCGAATTTGATGTAAGTACAATGCAAGTATAATAATCGTTTGCGTTTAAAGAGGTCACATTCGGACTTTAGGTACCCATTTTAATTTTCAAGGTAACAAGTTTACTTTAACACTGACCGTACTCGTACATTATAATTATTCCATCGATTACAGCAGCCGCGTGATAATGACACACATTTATTTTCCACACGCCGAGAATACCGTAACCGCCCATTATCGAATAATAATAATAATAAGGTCCTTTACTTTGAAATGTAAAAACAAACAAAAAAAAAAAAATTATCAATTTCACATTTAGTAAAAATGTGATACCTATTCGCCGTTGATAATAATCGATAAAATATAACGGAATAGCGATTCGATTATTCAGTAGGTATATATATAGAATTCTCGGGTCTATGGTAATGGTGACCAGAAATAATCACCTCGTTTAGGTTACGATTAAAAGCCTTTAGTTTCCTTTAGTTTATCTAAAACTATAGAGTCACTGTCAAAACGTGAACAATATTAACTTAACACAGTTGCAAAAAAAAAAAAAACAAATGTACGTTGCAAACGATATTCGACATTTAGTAACAATTACACTATTTTTATATTTTAATGCAATTAAATACCGCCCAACAGTAATACTTATACAGGATGATCAACAAACTGCAACACGCTCATTGTCTCGGAAAGTATAATGACTTTATTCGGATTTTTCATTTTTAAATTTAAGAAACAAGCAGCACCAAAACGTTACGTTACCGGTATCAGAAAAAAGTTAATACTTTCCGAAATAATGAGAGTCTTACAGTTATTTGATCACTCTGTATGAGATTAAATTCGATATTCGAAAGAAAAAAAAAAACCGTCTGAGACAGTTTTACAACCGTTAACGGTTAACTAACGTATTCCAGATGAGTTAATCGAATTTTTGTGGGAATGAACTATAAACAGTTGAGTTCACGTATACAACGATAACAAGGAGGATAATAATGATTTTTTTCGTCGAGAAATATTATGGGTATTTTGCGAGTAGTTGGAAAATGACCGTCTTAAACGCGGAAAATCGAAAAACAAAAAAAACAATAAATAATGAAACTTATTTATGTCTGTGGAGTATTCGATGTTTCCATAGGTCTAAACTAGAGTTTAGGAGCAACTGCTTCTGGTAAAAAACCATTGGCACCTCCCCCCTTAATATTTTGTAAATCAATTTAAAATAAATATATTATCGACAGTACATTATGGTTATGAATAATAATATCCAGGTTAAATTCAACAATATTCGAAAAAATATCGAAAAGTATTAAAATTAACTAGACTAAATAGTAAATATAAAAAAAAAAATAAATAAATTCATATGACACAGGTGTTCATAGTAATCAGTACCAATGACGATTTATATATTATGATCGTGGTGATTTTACACAATATAAAATGTACACGTCTTTTTTATTATTTTAATAAAACAAATTTTCATCAATTATTATTGCGACAACGTGGCAAAATTGAACGTTTTGGCGTTAGTTTTTAATTTCAAGATTTTAGTTGCTGAGCGGAGCGAGTGGTCTTGTGGTTTTACAATGATGTTTATTTTTTTTTAAACACTTTTTGTACCAGAAGAAATTATCCGATCTATATACTCCCGTATTGTTTCCGGTAGCAAATTTTGTCTAGTCGGTACTAGACTAAGCCAGTACTTTAGAGAGGTTATTGTTCGATATACCTATTAGTTATTTTAACGCGGCAGAAAAAACTACCAGTAAACGATGAAAAACCGGCAAAAACACGATTTCGCCAAATTCGAGTTTTATTATTTCTTTGTAATTCCGAAAATCATTGTTCTAGAGACCTCCAATATTCACATAAAATGTAACTTTGTAACACATTATAACGGGGAAATAATTTCTAAAATATATTTTAATTCTGGGCTGTTTATAAGCATTTTGATTTTGTCAACGTTTTAAGTCTTAAAGTGGGAAAGTTTGTATTTTGAGACCTGACATTATTAATTTAAATTTTTCATTTATTTTATTCTAAATATGTTTAAAAAATCTCCAAAATCACAAATTTATTTTTTAGCTGGTTTGAAATGTTTAGTTTAAGAACATTGTCGAAATTCTACGTCGTAATTAATTGAAATAAATAATGTCAGATTTTTCATAATTTCATCGTATACTACACAGTGGAAAACATACTCTATGTGAAATCGACTGTGAATTGTCCTGTATATTACTCCCGAAGCCGAAGCCCCGAATCGTTTTGTCGAAAAATGTGATTTATCAACGTCCGCCGACAGTTTTTTATTTTTGTAATATTTTCTAATACTGTCACGCGAATTATTATTATAGGTGAAATAATTTTCTCATGTCCCCAACTCCCTTCACGTAGAATTTCGGCCGGTCCGTACGTAACCGTGGATTTGGTTCCGTTTTGCAAACATACAAACGGTATATTTGTACACTATTCGTCCGTAAATTATAAAATGCGAACACGTTACAACGGCCGCGTACAAGTGTTTAGTATAGAGACAGACGGATATAGTTTTTTCTTTTTGAAAATACGAATTCTATGGGTCGTGTTTATTACCGCAACACTGCGCGGGACACGCGAGCGCATATTATAGTCCAGTGGTTCCCATTATTTTTAGACGCCGGTGCCTTTTTTTTTTTTTTTAGATTGAATTCAGCTGCGTAGCTCTCCTGTGAAAACCTCGAAGAAGTTTGAACTTGAAACGCTTATTAGAAAAAATACATTTAATAAATATATTTTATAATATATTTTTTTTTTCTTGTTATCATTCGGTAGAATGATAAACCTCGGGTCAAATTGTTGTGCATTTTTATGGGACCAAAATAATTTTTAATCACAAAAAACTAGAAAACGTCAAATAACTACGAATAACCTAAAAACATCCGGAATATATTGAAAATTGCACCACGTCTAGAAATTGCTAATATTAAATATTAAGTGGACATTTCAAGATTACTGAATTAAAACAACAACACCGAATAGAAATGAATAGAAACCTTTAATGCATTCTCTGTTTGTCGCGGGTATTGTTAATTTTAAAGAAAAGTGTAAGAAAAAAAAAAAAAAAAAAATCAAAAATTGACCACCTATTCAACAAACGGATGAAACGTTTGCCAGAAACTCCCACTGATGATGTCGATGATTGAAGCGAGATTTCTGGTCGAAAAGTTACATTACGGACGGAGAAAAAAAAACAATGCACACGTCCATAGTAAAACCAATACATTCTTCGCTTTGGTTAGGTCGGCTTAGGTTATTGTTAATATATATATTTAATTTTTCTCTATGGGTCGCGGTGCACAATTCGGGAATCCGGCCAACGGTTCGTCGAATTATCGTTACGGGCGTGTTGCGATTATTATTTTATATTTTTTATTATTTTTTTTTTTTTTTTTTTTTACTGAATAATATTAGACGGGCAGACGTGCGCGTCGCCGGTGTCGGCAAACTCACATAACCTATATAACCGTCGATAATAATTCGCGTTTTATACGGGAATTATTATTGCAAAAGACGACGACGGCGCGTCTTGAAATTGTCGCGTACTTCGTTCGTATACGGTTTCGGACGGCCGACGATGTTTCAGTGTCCTCGGGTACTAAACGGGTTTTTCGTTTTTTTTTTTTTTTTTTGTTTTAAATATATTATATGTCATACGCCTAATGAAGCGGCCGTGAGAAAAAAAAAGAAAATAATAATACGACCATTATCGAATACGATACGAAATACGCCCAATAGTATAAGGCGTTGACTAGTACGAAAAATTAACTCCGAAGTTAATTTGTTCAAAAAAAGTTTTCGAATTATACACTTGTCGCGATACTCTGTCGTCGAATCAATATAAACCTCACCGTGTTGTAATTGTGTTATTGTGTTACCTCGGCTGTTTACAGTGAATTCAAACAAACATCCAGTTTAAACTTCAGGAGAAAAAGTTAACATAAACTTTTAATATTTTTAACCGAGGGCTTTTACAATTATTTTCACTAAATTTCCGACCTTTGATGGTATCCAGGCAGTTATGAGTTATAATGGGTGGGCGCAGTTACCCGGCCATTCAAAATTTGCATATGACAAGTCCTCTCCCCCCCCCCAAAAAAAAACAAACTTCATATTCGATAACATATATATAAATTCTATTGCCCCGCATGTATGGAAGATTATCACTTGAAAACGATTTAAACCGATTTGGCTGTTGTTGTTTTTTTGTGTTCGCAACTGTCAGTAAAATATTTGTACAAAAGACAATTATTGAAAAATCCACCGGAAAAATCGGAAATTTGGCTGGAAAAAACATTTGTTGATTTACCATGAAAACCGAATAATATAAATAATAATAATAATAAATAAAACGGCGAGTTCGGTTACCGTGGTAACCAAAGCGTAACGCTAAATCGGTAATCCTCCTCAGCAAAATATCCAAATTAAATACTTCATTTAGTTTAGACTCTCGAAAAGAATCGGAGCAATTCCAGTCTGGTCGATACATATGTAGACCGGACAATGCATACCATTCTAATTTTTACGGCTCCAATTTGCCGTATATGTATGCTTTTCAATAACGATAAATAAGGTACAGGGCCAAACATTAAACGTTGAAGGTTTTGACCTAACTGTCCGATATTTTCCCCATGGTCAATTATACGCGGCTCTGTCGCGTGTCCTATGCAAACGAAATCTATATGTGCTGGCCCCCAGAAGATGAGACACTTAACGTGGTGTGTCTAGAAATATTTAATGAGTTCGGCCAATTGAAACATAAAATTTAAAATTAAGAAATCATTAAAAATGTAAAAGTTAAATGGAATTTAAAAAAAAAAAAACTTGACCCGAGCAAGGGTGGGTGATGGCAGCTAGTTAAAAATAAATAGTATTGTTTTATCGTCGTGTTATAGACGTATTGTTTTAATCATCTCGAAATCAGTGGGCTAAGTTGGAGTCTGGTCAGCAGGGACGCCCCCGGTTTTTCGTTTCTCCGTTCGTCCAGTAGTCTAATTTCCATTGGATACCCGTAGTAACACAACCGCTGAATCGACACAAATATCGGGCGGATAAATTCGATTTCAAACTTTTCTAGTCGTATTGGCGAGACGTTAGTCGTACCTATGATTATAGGTATGAACCGTATTGTATGGTAAATTCATCGTTATCTCCCGCGAGTCGCCGAACACATCGCATCGGCGATAATTCAAATTCTAACTTATTCGAATAGGAATATAATTTGATACCGACCGGGATCAATTTGCATGAAGGTGCGAGACTGTGTTTTGTATCGTTCAGTGGGGTCCTGAATGTGAATTTTTTATTTTTTTTTTTATTCTGTGCGCCTTCGGTCAAACGCGCTGGTGGAAACTTGATGAACAGAACCAACACGGACGTGTAAGGTGTTAGAAAACCGAACCGAACCTACGCAGCAGTGGCCGCTATAAGTATTATATTCGAATGGAAAAGACGCCCAAATCTCGAATCTTTTTCCAAATCGATTTTGTCACTTTTTCCCCGCGAGAGGAGTCGGCAAATGTGATTTAAACAGCGACACCAAACAACCGACATTCTGAATTAAGTTTCGAACCGTTCATACGGTCCAACGGAAAATCGGTTGTTTGGTTTTTTCATGAGAAATTGTAATTTCCGGAGACGAGCCGATTTTCATATGATCTATTTTAACCACTAAACAATTTAACTGGACGAGACCGAACTAAACCGAATGGTTCTAGCGTGTTTAATATTGGCCACACGTGTGTTTGAATGTTCTCCGAATATAAAATTGATTATATCAAATAAATAAATGTCAAAATCGTGTACTAATATTGCATATATGCAATAAAATTACAAAAAAAAAAAAAAACCCAAGAACAAAACAAAGCCCGGAGCGTTGTTAGGTCGTGTGTAAATACGACCGGTTTCGGTTTATCATTAGGCAACAGGACTGCGGCAGACATAAAACAATAATTCTATTTAGTATTTTACACAATTTTTATGTTTTTTGGTTCGTAAAAGAGCCACACCGTGTACGCCGGTATTTCTAAGAATTTCAAATTCTGAACGTACCGAGGATTATAAATTCGGTTATCGATTTACGAATGAAAAAAAAAAAGAAAAAAAAAACCATGCAAACGATTGAATGGCACTGCTATGGAAACGCTATAGCGAAAACAAAACGTGGCACGCGTACGTCCGACCGGCCCGTGCACGAGAACGGTTGGTGTTTTAAAAACACGAGAATGAAACATATTTCGTCATAAAATATTTAGACAATTGTTAATTTATTTTTTTATTTTTTTTTTTATTTCGTTACGTTTGACGAAAATATCTGCCGACTACGGGGGGGCCGGTTTAATAACCCGTTACGAAAATTATGACGTTGCACAATTTACTCGCAGATTGCCCAAAGTTCAGGTCCATTTCGATTTACAACAGCATAATCGAATACATGGTAGTGGTTTTACGTGGGAGTCGGATAAACTCTACCGATGCTACGGAGTGGTCGTTAAATGTTATCGTGCTCGCTGTTATCATTTAAACATTAAACGCTTTACGGTTTTAAACTCGTAATTTAAAAAAAAAAACCGTTATTAATAAACGTTACGAATCTCTAACAGTTACAGCGATATAAATGGGGTTAAAAAAGTTGATTTTAATTTTTTTTCCAAAAATAAATTTCAAGTAAATTTCCTAATTGAATATTTTAAATTAAAAAATGATCATTAGACATCGTTGAACACTTTACATTACAAAAAGTTGAGCGAGGGAGAAAAATTAACGTAATGTCTTAATAAATTATCGGTATATATTATTATATAGGATTATGATTTTATTGTAGGTACAAAACAAATTTTTTAAAAATTAATGATATTGAAATATGAAAAAAAATACATAGGTACTTTTACGGGGCCGGAGATAAGGAGTATATGGGCTGACCCCCCCTCCCCCTCCCGCAACTTTGAAATTTAGACTAACGAGTCGTCAGTCTACCAATAATTTAATTCTAAAGTCAACAAAATGAATAATTTCTTAGTTTTTTTTTTTTTTTTTTTTGAGGGGGTTACCTATTTTATGTGATTACCGTCATATTATCATTTATCAAACGACAAAATAACAGGTAACTCTTTTTGTAGGTCGGCATATTTGGTTTTTAAACACAGCAGATTTATGCTGGCTCATGTACATTTATAGTTATTTTTATTTTTTTAATTTTAAAATTTAAATTCCTATTACGTGCCCAAATAATAACATATTACTAAAATCATGTACCGCCATTTTCTAGAAATTGTAAGAGTGATAAACTCGAATACAACATTACGAGAAATTTTCGTTCGAAACTTAGTTGTAACCCACTGAAGAAAATTATGTTTATGTTTCAAACAGGATTTGTGCAACGTAATTTTTCATTTTAACCAGGACTGTCGGAAAAAGGACTTTTTCGATCACGTACCTGTTTTATGCCTTCGACGAGCACGTCCCGGTCCCGTTTGTCGGTCAGGTAACCGGAATACAGGAGCGGCTTGTGATACGGGTTGGACGAGCGTAACATGACGCGGCCGCGGCTGCGGGGCCTGAGCAGAATGGGTACCAGGCCCCAAGCGTCGCGTTCCTGATATCCGCCGTACACCCGTTGATAAAAGTCTTCGCGCATGTTGAACAGCTGGTGTAAAGATCCGCCCGTGTCGCCGGTCAGGGCACCCGGCCCGAACACCAGTTCCATGTCTGGCACCGCGTACGTAGCGGTGGATCCGTTCACGGCGTACTGGGTGGTCGTGAACGCCAACGCCTCAGCACCGCCCGGTATGGTGTACGGCCCTTCGCCGTTGATTGCGTACTGGACCAGGTACTTGGGGTTCCGAAACCGACTCTCCACGATGGTCACCGATTGATTGACCAGAAACACCAGACCGGCCATTGACACGTGATCTTGCAGGTTGTAGCCCACCTTAAGGTCCTTGACCACGGGCACGCCGACCGCCCGCAAATGTTCGGCCGGCCCCACGCCGGACAACATGAGCAATTGCGGGGAGTTTAGCGACCCGGCACTCAGGACGACCTCTTTGCGGGCGTACACCGCCGTGGTTCGTTGGCCTTTGACGAACTCGACGCCGTACGCGCGTCTTGTGACCGGGTCGATGAGTATCTTGGTGACAAGTGATCGCTTGGTCACTGTCAGGTTGGGCCTGTTCCGGATAGGTCGCAGAAACGCCTTCGAAGCGCTATAACGGGCCCCGCGATCCATGGTGGCCATCACGTACGCGAAGCCCTTGGGCTTTGGCCCGTTGTAATCAACGGGCGCCTTGTAGCCGAGTTCCCGGCCAGCCTTTAGAAACACCGGTCCCAGGGGCGATATCCACGGCGGCTCCTGTACCTTGAGGTATCCACCCCGGCCGTGGTATGGCGACCTGGAAAATCGGCCTTCGGCGTTCTCGGACTTTTTAAAGTATGGAAGCACGTCCGCATAACTCCACCCGGCGTTCCCGGCCCGGGCCCAGCCGTCGTAGTCCTCGGGCGCGCCGCGCGTGTACATCATGTAGTTTATGACGCTTGTGCCGCCCATGACCTTGCCTCTGGGCCACCGGCACCTGCGATCCACCATTGCACCGCACACGCCGTTTTGCGGTTCGGTCCGGTAGTCCCAGTCAAATCCGGTACCGATGATGTAGCTGACCAACAGCGGCACGTCCGTCATCGAGTTCTCCTCGCCGCCCGCCTCGACCAGTAGCACCGTCCAACCGGCCACCTCTGTCAACCTGTTGGCCACTACCGATCCCCCGGAACCGGCGCCTACCACCACGAAATCGTACTCTCTGTCCAAGCGGACGGCGTCCGGTACCGCGTCCGCCGGTCCCGGTGCCAACATCCGGTAGTACTCGACCACCGCTTGGAAAACCGTCAACGGTATACCGTGGCCGGGCCGAGCCAACGACAGGGCCACCGCGACCGTCCACATCAGCCTCATTTTTGCCGCCGCGGTGTTCATTGTCGCCGTCGTTGTCGTTAACAGCGCACCGCGGACGTTTGATCTCGGCGCGTATCTGCGTGTACTGCGTGGCGCCGACGTCTCGCGCCGCCGAGTTTTCAAGGTCCTCGACTTCCACTATCATAACACACTACGCGCGGCGCCGGCCGTTTATGTCGGGGCCGCCTACCGCTCCCCGCACGCACCGTGACATACCAGATCTTCTCCGCCCGAAATATTCCTTTCGCCGCGACCAATATAATATTACGCGATTATGCGACCGGCAACAATATCTGTCACTGATCAGTTTATGGGCCGACGAGAGTCGTCGATACACGGTCCCAGACGGTGTCGAATAATAATTACGCGTAACCGCGCCCGCCCGCAGTGGCGTGGCCAGGAAAATATTCCGAGGGGGACGTGGGTTGATTCTCACTTCTAATAGGAGCCATTGTATTTATCGGTATATCGAAGACATTTCGGGAGAGGGTTTTACCCCTCCCTTGCCCTCTAGATACGCCGCTACAGCCTGCCCACAGATATTGTCCGATATTATTTGACTGCACTATTGCAACGTGCTAACAAAAATTCGCCAGCATCAAAATTGACCCGTCGATAACCGATAAGAAATGATACATATTTTACGATAATAATTTAACGGTAATGTAATCCACGTATTAAATTACCGGAAATATCAAAGAAATTATTCCGTATGGCCGAGTTAAAAATTAGATAATCGTCGAGTTACCGACGCGGTAGTCTGAATTTCAAAGTTTGGAGGCGGAAGAAGGTTGTATCATCTCTCACGCACCCCTCGGTCACCGGTCCTCCTGCTTACATAAATTTGGATATATGTACACGTACAACTCGTGAAAACTTATTAATTCCTCAACGGATTTAATGTAAAACTCAATAAACGCGTGACGCGGCGCACTCGTTAGGTTTGCCGTCTGCCCGGTTAAATAGCTGTAAAGTTTTTTTGAATATTTTTATTTTTTTCAGATATAAAAACATAAGTACAACCGACCGTTAAGCCTTGCTAACGGACAATATGTTTCGATAATTATGCGTTCGCGGAGACGATAAAACCGCGATTTACTACGCTCGACACTCTGTCGAAAGTACACAAATCATATTTTACACTTTTATTTTTTATTTAAATTTTAAATATTTGTAATATTACAAAACAAAAAAAAAAAAAACGTCTTTGATCGTCTTTGAAATGTTGCCACCTACGAGTTTTGCTACTAGGTGTTTCGATATCCAAGCCCGATTTTAACACAGACTTTTCGTTCGTTTTACGTGAACTTTACCTAACAACACATTACCACCCGTTATCAGAATGATGACGATTTAATAGTAACAAAAGCTAGAGTCCTAGAAAACCAAAGTTCCAGAAATAAGGATAAAAGATTTAGGATTTGGACTTGAAGTTTTAACCATGAGTGGATAAAAATTTAGAAACCGTGTAGGGGGGGGGGCTAAAACCGTATATCAAGATGCCAAGCCCCCTCACTAGTTATGCCGTCGTCGACGAGCCGTGAAAGTGAAATTTCTATAGTTTTCAAATATTCGGTAAAAATGGCATAGTCGTACCGCGATCGAATTAAAATTTATCGTAAAATCCTCGCGTACCGTTGAAATAATACTATTATTATATTTGTATGTAAAAAATTATTATAATATTTTGTATTTCATTAGGATTTTCATTGAATATATTATATTTTGTAAAAAATGATTATATTGAATAACTTATCAAATCGAATTCAGCATGAAAAAATGTAAAATGTATTCTATTGTATACTTATCGTATACATTTAGTATTTGTCTAAACATAAATCATTTGGATATCGGATAAGATCATACCTGTAAGCCGATTTCAAACTATTAAATCATTACAATATTAATCATCGTAAACAGTCTTAACGGTCTCTCTTTTTTTTTTTTTTTTTTAAGTTGGGGTGTGTCCAGACATGGATGACAACCCCACCCTCCCAAAAAGTGCGTCACTGAAAGTATTCGAGTAAAAGTATTTAAACGTAAAATATTTTAATTACCTTTTGGGTATTCGAATAAAATATACTCTTACGGAACCACTCGGTATACTGTATTTTTAATATTTTTCAAAAGTAATCGTATCCAAAATCGAATATACTCATTATAAATACTTGCACAATTATTACAATATACCGAATCTACCTATAAGATAATACGTAAAAAAAAAAAATAAAATATTTATAAATATTTATTAAATGGATCTGTATTCGTACTCAAATAATTTGTTTAGCGAATTACTAAAAATACATTTTTAAAACAATATCTGTATTTGTGTTCGAAAATGCTCTAAAAAGAGTATGTTTATGAGTGGCCGGTACACCGGCATACCTGCCTATATTTGGAAGACGAAAAAAAAAAAAAAACTAAAAGCTAATCGATTTTAAATGGGAAGATCACGTGCCGCAGGTTTACGTAAACATGACTTATAGGTTACACTAAAACAGCTAATTCGCTTTCCAATGGCATTGAAATAGCGTATGTCTATGGGTCAAAAATCTGTTGTAATTGTTGCAAGTTTTCAAGGCTACAACATACCTATAAATATATTTGTGCGTAAAAGATCGTCGAAATCGCGTTTTCGAATATTTAACACGTTTTCGGTACATTTTTATGCGGCCGAAAACGGATCGTCGTCGTCGTCGGATGAGGAGAAGGAGGAAGACGGGTTACGTTGATTTCGAATAGCTGCGAATGTATCTACATATCGGCAAGGTGAACAAACACGCAGATTTAATATCGCCTAAACGAATATTTGATAAAATAATAATACGATGCGAACGTTACACGAACTTAACGAACGATACGTACGCATATATACTTGTTTGACCCATATTTTTACATAAAAATAAAATAAATATGGAGTCTGGAAACAATAGTGTACGGTATGAGCGCGAGTGTGTATGTGACGCATATAACTATATCGGATTATAGGACAATAGGAACGGTCAAGAGTGAATGTTTTACCGCGTTATCCGAGTAAAATTAATTATCGTACAATTGTCCGGTATGTTTACTTCTTACCGAATCGCCAATCGCACCGGAACAAATCGACCGAACGCCCGTAAACCGTTCGTTATTGCCGAGTTGAACAATTTCAAAATCGTACGTAGGTGGTAATTTTTGTTTTTAGGTTCTGACCGTAGCGAGGAACGTATTGGGTTTTTTTTTTTTTTTTTTTTTTTTCGTTCTAATATGCCCGTAAAAAACTTTTCTACCGGAAATCTCGCTCCGGTGCCAGTAGCGGAACTACCGGCGGTGGGGATGGGAGTGTTAATCACTAAGGCCCACATACTGCGGGGTCCTCAGCCCAACTAATAATAGCCTATTTCCGTATTTGATAACAAATATCAAAAATCATATTTTAATGTATGAATTTCACAAAATCCGGACTACTAAGTACTAATAGATTAATAACAAAATAAAATACAATATAACGGGCAAATAATGTAGACAAACAACAGGGTGAATAAGATAATTTTTATTACTTATTATCTGGGATCGGCGTATCAGCATTGATGTGTTATCGAAATACGAGGATTTTTACAAAAGTAATGCACAATTGGCTCCGAATAAATGAGTATTTATTTTAAACAAAATACAATATTATATACCTCCGATATAATCTCCCTGCTTGTCTATATACGATTTTCATCGTTTTGGGAGCGCTTGAATGCCGAATAGAACGCCATCTTTGTTGAGCTCACGGATCCTTCGGCTCACTTCTTCATTTAATATATTTAAGTCGGGAAAACGGATTTCCCTAAGTGGTTCCTTCAGTTTTGGAAATAAATTTAAGTCCGGGGAACTTAAATCCGGCGAACATGGTGGAGGCGTTCCCATCCATATTTCTTTAAAAGAGCGACGACTGGTGCGCATTATCGTGCAATATGGACACATCGTTTTGCGATATTCCCGGTCGCTTTTTAAGGATTTCTGGTCGCAATTTTTTGCAACAAGGGATGTTTTGTAGTATTCGCCGATTACATTACTGCCAATTGGAACTCGATCAGTGATAATTGTCCCAAGTTTATCGCCGCGTTAGTGTTGTCTTGAGTAACCGCAGAGGGTCGGCCAGAGCGAGGGTTGATATCAATACTTATACGACCGTCACGGAATCGCACATCTTTGCACCGTACAACGGTCTACAGTATCCGGATCCACGCACTTCATATAACGCGGCCATGAATTTTAGGTACTGTTTTATCACGAATCGTTTCGATTTTAATGTATGCGCGTCGCTCGAAAACAGAAATGTGAGCCGACGAATTGTTTTTACTTTCGTAATCGCTCTCTCACATCATTATGCTTTACTAAAACCACTAAAACTGGAAACCAACCTGTTTGTTAGACTTAGAGCCTAGAGCCGGACATTGAAATCCTTCGAGCGGCCAAGGCCCAGCCGGCGGTGTCTTCAATGGACCAGTCCCTTCCCGAACGTGTCACAAGACGAAGGTAATAGCCCGTTAGACATTCTCTATTGACACCACCGCCCTTTAATGCGTAGGGTCCACTACGAGGGATTTCGTTAAGCAGGTCTTCGTCGAACCATATTTATATAATACAATTTTAATTCAAATAACGGTAATTTCTTTAGGATACCGACCGATCGCATCTTCGAACTAAACGGATTCCGGTTGTAAAAAGAATATTGTAATTCCTATAGAACTCTCGCGAACACCATACGTCCGTGATTTATTAATTAAATTCAACACCAAGTATTTGACCGTTACGAATCTTTTAGTTACATTTCTGTGTATATATAATATCTAAATAAAAATGGTTCTCACCTGCAAGCTGGTGTTACGCGTGCGCTTAGTATTACAAGACCTTGGGCACCCTGGGCTAAGGAAGACAAATACGCTGGATACACTGGCGGCCTTGGACAATTTGCGCTAGTAACGAGGATAGAAGAAAGTGAGAATGGGGAAAAATTGCGTGAAAGATTCATCTGGGTTTTAGATTTACACTTACGTCCTTGAAGCGGTATCAAGTATGGACCTACAGGCAGGTTAGGTTTTTTTGTTGTTGTCGTATTTCGATTAGTTGTAAAGAATTTTGGGTAATGTTGAGAGGAACACGTGGTATTAGGTCACGTGTATTACGGCACCGAGTACAGAATAATTTATTGGTGAACGTCATTTTTGAAACTGATAAAACGACTAATAATACAGCGGAGAAATAATTATTATTAAACACGGCAAAGATAATACAGGTGTCTTATTGTTATTAGAAGATTTCGTGTATCGTAAAGGTCATAGATCTATAAGCATTACCATAGATGGCACAATACGATTAGACGACTGTGTCAAGACTCGTACTGAAAAATGTATTTCTGTTGCTATTTCATTATTGAAAACAATTATAATAATGTGACGGACACGACCGAAACCGAAATATTATAGAAATTAGGAAAATGTATTTGTTAAATGGACGCAAATGAAATGCCCGAGATATTACGAACGGAAATACTTTTAACAACGTATAAAATAACGTAGTTTTTGGGTAGTGAAAATTACGTAAAACTACTGTTTTTTTTTTTATAAACATTTTTTATTATTATTATTAGTTCACGGTATATATTGCGTACGCTAAAATTTATTTTTGTCGATAAATGTTTTTGTATGCCTACTTGAATAAGTTAGTTGCCGTGTCGTGTAATGCACACACGTATCCACTTCAAACTATTATTTGTATTTATTGCTATCCTATAGTTTTAGATAATATTTTGTAATAATTCCGTCGGGGTGTTTCCCCCATTTATCGAATATTATTGAATAATATATAATATTATTTGTGTCATTTTTGAATGTTGAACGTTACCGCCGAAACGTTCGTTTCGCGTTTGTATTCAATACAAAAATATAATGATAAAAAAAAATAAATAAATAAATTACAAAAAATAACGTTTTGGAGTAAGGAAAAAAAAATGGTACCTATATTTATGATAAACAATTTGGAATAAAAATGAATTAGCTAAATCGTAAATAGTACAAAATAATTCACAAGTGGAGTATGGGCGGGTATATATAAAAGTATACACATTTTTCTAAAATCGATTTTACTAAAAAAATAATCGCGTTAGTACGTATACCTATCTAAAATGAAATAGTATTCAATTTTTGAATTATTCTAGAAATATAATCAATAAAAACGTACGACCTAAATAATATGACAATATAAGTTGGCACCTATTTTGTTGCGAAACATGTGTAAAAAAAAAAAAAAGTAGTTTTATAGACAAATATATTATGTTAAGCTTTCAATACGATCATAGATGGTAAATAGACATTTGTATCATTAGGTTAGATTTAATCTTCTTATTTTATCAATATTTAATTATTGTTTTAATAATGCTCAGAAAAAATTATTAAATATAATAACTGCACAACTAGTTTCTATCATTTTTTTGAAAAGAAAAACGGTTTTTCTCTCTCTCTCTCTCTCTCTCTCTCTCTCTCTCTCTCTCTCTCTCTCTCTCTCTCTCTTCAACAGTCAAAGTTTTCAGTCAGTATCGGCATTTGGGTATTATAGTTGCGTAAAAAAAAAAAAAAAAAAAAAATACAATCCTGCATTTATGTCTTTGTGGAGTAATAATCATAAAACATTAACAATAACATTACATTTTTGAAATCGTTTTAACTTACCGAGACGTTTTATAGTAATTTACATTAAATATCATCAGACACTATCACGAATGACGTAAATAGAAATATTGTGATTTTTCTTTGATCATAATATTGAAACAATACTGAATTAACATCACGTCGTACGTGCGCACGCAAATCGTATTTTTGTACTCGGATAGGTAGGCATTTAATTGTCAACCTTTAACAATCAACCGAGATTAATTTGGGTTTAAACGATTGATATCTCTGTAGGTAGAATTTAATATAATATTATAATAAATATCGTTATGCAGGTTACGACTGGAACGAGCTATTTCAATTTATACGTGTTTTAAATGTTTTTTCTTTTCTTCATAATATTGTCCTAAATGATTTACTAAACACGCAGTCGTTTTCTAAACAATTTAAAAACAGATACTGAAAACGTATAATATTTTATCGTAAATCGTATATGTAGGCAAATGTGTACTTAATAGTAAATCGGTTGTGATTTGTGTGCACCGGGTCTTCCGAGTTGCACGTCATGGTTTCGAGAGTATTCAGAGTATGGAGTAGCCATTTGTGTACCTAATAAATTTAAAAAAAAAAAAAATTTAAAAAATCAAACTCCATTTATTAACCGATTTGGGAAAATATATTCGACCAACACAACTAATATATTAAATTCTTTCAAAAATATTGTATAACGAACAATAAAAAAAAAAAAAAAAAATATTTTCGTTAGTGTAAAATCAATAATTCCCTCGTTCAAATCGTGGCGTCGACGTCAAAGTACCTATGTATTGTATACGCCGCAATTTATTCTACCGGTTTATAATACTAAATAATACGACGTGCCTATGTAAGTTTTGTGTCGTATTAGTGAACTATTCGAATAATTATGTGTTGGTACCAAGTCTCAACGTAATAATTTTATGACAATTTGCATACATACACCGTTTGGGGACCAAGTCGATTATATACAAACGTGGAATTTATGTCGGTTTGGTTGCCTAACTTATATTAAAAACCGTCGTCACATTCAACGACTTTCTGCAAATGGCCGCAATAATATAAATATTATACTCTGCGACTGCAAATATCCGTTTATTCTACTTCGACGACTCCTCCGGTTTCGACGTGCCAAAATCACATTCAAACTCCCCTACTTTTCTGTCCATTGCTGTTCCTGTCCAGGTATCCACACATATATTAGAATAACAATTTCCGATTATTCGATCGGATTTGTCGACAATTCGTGATTGTAATACGTATGTTATGGTAAACCGTAGTCAATTTCATTTCTACAGATTCGATCATCGTTACCCCCCGAGTATTTTGTCTTTTTAATTAAAATAACCGTGTAAGTAAAACATTTGCCCGTGTATAGTTACACTGTCGAAGATTCATTCCATAATATCAAATCAATGTGATTTATTGCTTTCCGAGTTGCTGATTAAATATATTTGTGTGGACCTAAACATATACGCACGGCCTTCACTACTATGCGAATTATAAATCGTTAATTTTTTTTTTTTATTGTATTTTAACATAACATTACAAACGTATTTCAACACTGAAAAAAGTAGTACGCTGAATTCTAATTAAGGATTATTATTTTTCTTCGAACCATACAGGATCACCAGGATTAAATCGGATTTATCGTTGATAAATTTATTGTTTTTTTTTTTTTTTTTTTTTTTTTTTTTTACATAGGTACCAAATTGTAAAACATATTATATTATTACACTTATTTCATTGCGGTTATTAAATATTTTTCAAACATATAACATACTATTGTTATTGAAACGTATTTAGTTTATTTACTTGGCTATTTTTCGGTTGGCCAATTCGTCAATTTTAGCACCTCCGATTTATCTACCCCTTCGGTAAGCGTCTATGCGTCATGCTATCATAGAAACAATTATATTTCCTGTAAAAATATCTCCGCAAAAATTATCTTTATTATTAATATATAATATTATTATTGTCATTTTTTTTTTTTTTTGTTTAATATAATAATAAAGTTTTATAGCTGGGAAACATCTCCACAATTATAACCAGTATAAAAATTATATTTTATTGCTAGCTGTGTACCCATATACGGCTTTGCCCGTGACAAATTAAATGCCAATGGACGGCAATTGGCTTACTCACCGCATACCTAATAAATTCTACACTTTAATCTCTTTTAAGATTTCTGTGCCCGTTACAACCAAATATCAGTTAATAATAACCGCTATGTTTGTTATCCGTATCACCGAGGTAACCCAAGAATAATAATTAAAAAAAAAAAAAAAAATTAAATTTTAGAACCTTAAGGACGAGTACAATAAGCGTGAGCCCTCATTTAGGTATTGGTTTCCGGGATAAAACGCTCTATCCATTACGGAAATCCGCTTAGTAGTTTTTGTGTGAACCTAGTTGTAATTGTATTGCACGTATAGATAAATAAAAAAAATACACTCCTAAAATACAAATGAGATATATTTATATATTTTTTTATTTTTTTTTTGTAACGGATATTTTGCGTACAAGAGATATTTTAGCCCGGAAACGCATTATCAGTCGGCGAGATCAAAACCATTACCGAGACTATTTTTATTCGACTGATCGTGTAAATAAAAATAAAAAAACCCGCAATAATATTATGACGATAATATTGTAAAATTTATCTCCTATATCGATCTTATACGCGTATAAAATCGTTGAATCCACTTGCGGATGCACAAGTTTGAGCCTAGTTCGTATACCGGATTAATACATCCGATGGCGATTCGAATTATAAATATAATCCACGAATTGTTTAGGCGTACAAACAACAACGAAAAAAAAAAAAAAAAATATTGTATACGAATTTCTAAAATCGTCTCGCACAGCGTACGGATAATATATTATTGCGCAAGTAATAGTCTCGCCGATCTCTTGTTCCTGCAAGACACGGAGACGAATAATAATCATTACATATTATATAGATTTTTTTAATTTTTTTTTTTGTTCTACCGCGGTTATTATTTACGCCTTGGTAATACGCAGTGGGTACCGGCAGTGTTGACGATCACTGTTTGGTGCCGATTTATTATGGACAGGCGAATTTCGTTATCGTCGGACAATATACTTATTATCTCTGTGTTTTCTTTAATGCGTGCCGGGCCTGCCTGCCCGCGCACAAACGTGGCAAATTTATTTAATCCGTCTTTTTCACCTGCGATGAATCGTCAAAATTAATACACACACACACACATATATATATCTTTATTTTTTTATTGTCGATACGGATTATATCACACTGAAACGCGGCGTTATACGGGCAATTATGCACTTTAAATGAACACACGCGGAGAACACTCGCTAATATTATTAACGTCGTTACACAATATACTCGTATTATAATTGCCCATATCAAAATATTTCGCATTAATTATTCAAATAGAAATCGAAAAATACAAATAGTGTTACAATTACTTTAAATAATAAAAAAATTAGGGAAATTTAATTTATACCTGTACGCAACGATAAATCATCGCTAACGGGAAAACAATTCTGAGCGAATTTCAGTTAATCATGTTATGAAATACCGTAATTTTTACGATTTTCGTCGAAATTTGCACTTATTTATATATGTATAAAAAACTATTAAAATACGCTCTTAAAAAATACTCTTTTCTTCTTCGACAATAATTACAGCTTGTGATGAACCTTGTGTTAAATTATCGGCCATTTCTGTTCAGCTAAAACAATTTAATTTGATTATATAACTTAAATAACTGTCTGTAAATAATGTCTAAAAATGACCAGAATGTATTGAAAATGTGTCTATGACTAGAAAGGCCTATTATAAATATTCGGTAACAATGTCAGGTCTCTACGATTATTTTTTAACCGAGTTACAATAAAAAAAAAATTAAAAACCGAAAATAACAAAACCATTAATGCCGTCAATTTTCTCGGTTTTCCCCAATTATTAAGAAAACTACAACGAAAACCAATAAATAATCTGTTCAGTGCACCAACTAGATCCAAAATACTTTCAGAAAAGTTGCTACACTCGGAGCAGGATGTATGGTTAAAAAAGTTGTCCATGAACAGAAAGAAAATAAAAAAACCCCATCATAGTAAAATCCAGCGGTGTAATTGTAACCAAAAAAAAAAAAAAAAAAATCGTGCAAATCCCATTACAGATCAAGAGTTGAATACATAAACCTACTTTAGAATTACAGTTTTACTACCACGATTACTTTATAAACGGATTAAAGAACGATTTTTCTCTCATTTAGGCACTTTTATAGGTCAAGTGGTATAATATAACACTATTCATAAAAATCGCATCTACAAATATTATTAAAAAAGAATAAATTATTCTTGGTTATATCTATGTAGGGTTCGAAAGCTTATTTTCAACAAACCCGCATTTACCCGAATTATATTTTAAATAACTGGTAGAAATGTATAGACCCGAGATTGAACGTTTTGTTAAATCACTACTTGAAATGAAACTACCGAAGCGTAAATTAAGTAAAATAGACAATGTTCCGGAATCTGGCTTTCAAGCACATTCACCGTGTGCGATAAACACAATTTTTCCAAACATATTGAGTATATTGCCAGTCTCGACTATTTCACCAGAGCGGTAAACCGGCCTAACCTTCTACTTAAAAAACAGTAAAAACACATTTCAGGAACACCGCGGGACATGTAAGGAAATAACTATAATACATAATTATTATTATTTTATTTATTTAGGCCAATTTACAATCTATATACAATTTATACAATAAGTAAATGTGATAATTGAACAACTGAATCGGTTTTAAGGTCAGAGTGTAGCGTGGAGTTGGATACAAACCAAGGCGCGGAGGTTATCAATGTCCATATAAGTCGCGAAATAGATTTATACATAAGAAGTTTGGTGCGGATTGGGAGCTTAGATTTTAGGATTGAACGAAGTAGATGTAGTCGGCTGTTGAAAGTATTTCTTTTTAGTTTAAGGTGAGGTCTCCAAGTTAGTCGTTTATCAAGAGTAATGCCGAGATATTTGACAGCGGGAGATGATGGGATTTGAGTGCCCTGAAAGAAAACAGGCGGAGGGTCAGTTATTTTTAACGAAAATGGTACATACACAGATTTGTCTGGATTTATTTTGATTCGCCACTTAACTATCCAGTTGTTGATTGAATCTAGGTAGATTTTTAGTAGGTTGGATGTTTCGTCGAGGTCATTACTAGCACAATGTATTGCAGTGTCGTCTGCATGAGTGGCCATGATGGTGTTGGTTGTAACAGGTATGTCAGCTGTGTAAGTATTGAATAGATCAGGCGAGATATCGCTACCTTGGAGTACACAAGCTTTAATGTATAATTTAAAGTATGATAATTATGAGCAACCATATCGGATTATGTAGAAGACATTTTCGAGATATGAGCGGATAATTAGATAACATGGTGCAGGTAGAACATTATTATTCAGGATTTTTTTTACTCTTAAATATTACTCATTAATATTTTTGTAAATTATACGATAATTATGAATTTGTTCTATCTTGATAGGAATGATTAAATAGGTTAAAAACGATGACGGTGCATTCGGGCGTAAATCCGGAAGACAATAAACTCTTAAAAAAAAAAAAAAACACAAATCAAAACGACATTATATTATGATAATAAAGATACCTAATTTAATTTATAAAATATATATATTATGATTTCTAGAACTGAATCAAAAAAAGGGGGGGAGGGTGGGGGCCTAGCTTCCACTGTAATTGTTATATAAACTTATATCACATCCCAGAATTAGTTCCAAATTACGCGACTGTAAAAAACCTATACATTCATCGGTTTACCCCGAATCATAATAATATAATATGGTATTGAAAATGTGAAATCAAATTAAATCGTGTTGAAAATTCATTCGAATTGTTATAAACACTTTACCAATTAATACGGCCAGTAAATCGAAATCCTTTTTTGCGGCAATAAGAATGTAAATTTTCGTTTCTTTGATTCGTTCCTTTTACGTGGTAATATACGAATATTATAAATCGAAATAGTCGGTATAATGGAAATTTAAATACATATTTAAAAATACTATTATTGCGACATGAAATAAATAGGAAGTATAAAACGATAGTTCAATAAACGAGAATAAAAAAATAATGTAATATTGATTATTGTTATATAATATATATATATATATATATATATATATATATATATATATACGAATATATAGTAAAAATTTATACGTATTACGTTGTATTAGCAACCGGTTTCGATTGAAAAAATGATCATCGAATAATATTACAACAAAATATTCATATTTTATATGAAAGTATTTATTTAATTTTGAAGTTATTTTCTCCTTTAGGTGATTTTAGCCACGAGCTTTTATATTTCGATCATTAGAAGCAAAGATTATTGTTAATAATTTTTTTAGTATTAAACCGTTAATCGGCAAACCCATTTTATTATTTTATTTTTTTTTTTCTGATGACGAGTATAGTATTATAGTTTTACTAGGATGTATTGTTTTTTTTTCTTCTAGGAAAACACTTTTCAGGTTAGTTATAATATTCCTAATTTTTCACGCTACACCTCAAAAGATCCGGTTCATTATACCAATGGTTCACGAAACATTTTTCGAAATTCCCAATAGTTTTTCAATAGTTTAAAAAAAAAAAACCGACGACAAATAACAATACGTATCGGTTTTGTTATTATGGATTTCTGGGTTACCTTGAATTCAAGGGGATAAAAAAGCGATTTATACTTATATGTTATAACTTTACCAATTTACTGAACTCTGTTCAAATCGTGTATTGATTGTAACGGTTTATTGTTGTTCTTAGTATATAAACTAAATTACATTACACCCTATAACTATCATACTTCTCACCTTCTACAATGGCCTAACCATGGTGCGAAGTATGTTACATTTTTTTTTTTTTTAATTTGGAACGAGAAAAGAAATTCTTTAAAGAAAGAAATTTTTTTAAGGAACAATGCAAGGAACGAATTCGTTTTGTCGGCTCCGAGACAGGATGGTTCTAGAGGCCGAATAAATCCAAATATAATAATAAAAATAATAAATTCAGTTGATTTTATACGTAATAAATCTGTTCACTATACGGTGAAATTATGTAGAATTTTATTTTTTATTTTTGGGTCAATAATTTAACATTGAAAAACTAAATACCGACAGATTTTGTTTAACGAGACGGTCGTTTTTAAATATTCGCGCCAAAACGATTGTAGGGGGGGGGACCAATGGATTTCGGCCGTTAATGAAAATTAATACGTTTTGCTCATTTTTACGTTTTAACAACCGCATTAGTATTGAAACCTAACCTAACATAACCGTATGATTTGTTTTTAAGTCCTAAAAATATTCGATCGGTACAAATACCGTTGACAATTGAAAATGTAAATAATTATCGTTTAAAAATGTCGAATTCCGTTTGGGTTTTGCCCACAAATCGTAAATATTTATTTTATACTAATAAAAAAAATATATATATATAAACCAGTTACCGCATATATGAAAGATCGTTAATTGAGAACGGTTGATTTGGCTGATTTTTTTTTTGTTGTTGTTGTGTTCGTAATTATCATGACAAGGTTTTTATGAAAGAAAATGATTAGAAAATCCACCGGAAAAGTTGAGAGCCCCTTTTTTGATAAACATTTGTTGATTTACTCCACGGAAACCAAATATAGTATAAAACGGCGAGTTTGATTACCGTAGAAGCTCAAGCGTAACGCTAAATCGGTAATCCACCTCTTAAAGATATCACGGGCAAGGCAATGCCTTTAAAAAAAAAAATAAATAAATAAATTACCGGGCAACAACGGTTAACTGTGATAGGTACGGAGCGAAAACGAGGAAACACAAAAAACCCGTATTTATATTTGAATTGTTTTTCCGTTCAATATTGTGCGGGAAATATTATCATATTTTCACGTGGACTTAACTTAATACTTTTTAAGGTTTGCTAAGAAAAATAATGAAAAACAATGCTCAACAATTCGAGCCAACAAAAAAGTGGGCACGGGGCAACGCCGTCAGGCTAGCAATATATAAAATAACGACAATTCTAATGCGCGACACGTGCGCGTGTTTCCATAACTCATAACGATATTTTATTTAAATTTTTATTTTAATATGGACAATTTCTCTTTCACTCCGATACAAGTTCGTTTAAAAACATAAAAATTTTATTCAATTTTATAACGCCTCGTAAAAAGCTAACCCGGGCTACTGATATAAATATGAAATGTTATTTAGCCGGTTGCCAAGAATTTATTTAGATCTCAACGTGATGTTATATAACATCATAAATGCACGTTTTATGGTGGAGACAAGTGTACAACAAGTGGTTTTACATATTTGTTTATGTCAAATACAGAACTGCACGTTAGACTAAAAATTAAAAAAAAAAAAAAATCCCTCAGATTTACACAAAACGGTTAATGCGTACGGTTAAATAGCTCGTATGTTAAATGTTCGTAATATTAAAACTCGCTACAGTTCATGTACAATTTCGTTATTAATATTGAAAAACGCGATCGCCAAAAACCACGCACCGTCTACGTGGTCCAAGTGATTTTAAAAATCATCCTACCCGGCCGCGACCTCAGTGGTTTACCTATATATTTATAATTTTGCTTTTAAGAAACTGTATCTATAATCAACCGGTCAAGTATTATTCCCGATAATGTTTGAATTATTATGCCGTTCGTCAAATATTTTAGAAACATTTTCAAAATATTTAATCGGTTTCTCAAACTTCGATGTTAACAAAAAAATTAATGATTGTATTTCAATGTTTGATGCGAAATTCGACTAATGTCAATAATTGAATTCTAAATTATGGATATTTCGGATACTCTGTACCGCGAATCGTTTTCCGAAAACAATTATCGATATTGGATGTTTGACGCACACCAAGTATTATGCATTATTATGAACACGGATATAGTTACATTCATACTTACTCGACAAACTATAGGTATATTGTTATTCGGGAAATTGTTTATCGATTATTAGAAGGTAGGCGTTCTACGATTACACAAATAATACAATTTTAATCGAACAAATATTTTTAATTAGTTTACAAATATACACAAATAGTAGGTAACCTAACCTAACCTAACCTACACACATACAAACACTTATTGTTTCACTTATTTTAAAAATTAAGTTTTCACATCAAGAAATTATTGATAATAACTTATACAAAAGGTTTCAGTTTCAGAAAAAAAAAAAAAAAAAAACAACAGTAATCAAACGATTTTACTATAAATAATATTAAAATTAGGTTAGCTAATTTCTAAATACATACAATTAGTTATAACAACAACAACAACAACAAGGGGAAATAAAACATTTAGACAAATATAAATTTAAACAAACTCGTTAAGTTAAACAAGTTAGTTTGCTTTCTAGTTAACTTAAATTCCACTAGGTAGTAAACATTAGTTTTTAATTTTGTCGATTTATCGAGTTATTTCGAATTTTCCTGTTATACACTATAATAGTTATACGTATGTTTACATGCACAATTAAAACAGATTTCTAAATAAATAACTCTAGTAGTAATCCGTATCCTATTAAGCGGTCGTGACCGGTTAATATTCAACTTATGATCCGAAAAGTAGTAAAATTCTGCAATACGAATGTTACGAGACCTACCGCGCTAGGACGTCCAAACCAGAGATGGACGGACAGTGTACGGAAGAGCCTAGACTTACCGGAAACAAAAACAATGGCGAAGAAATGACAGCTAGACGATAATAGGGATAGATAAGAGAAGAATAGATTATTTAACTTAAGGTGGTTTCACGTTGACGCAACATTACTGCCGTCAAATAACTCGCCAGAACGGATCTTAAAAGTAATCAATAACAATTATACGAATATTATTATCCGAATAGAATACCATACGCACGTGAGTTTTTAAATAATTAATATTTATTTTACTGATTGCAACCTTAAGTCGATATAGTTTGGTTAAACGGCAGTGGTTAATAGTTCATGATTATCGATTTTTTAATTTAAAAATCGAAATTTAAATTTAAAAAAAAAAAAAAAAATTTAGCGAAATTGTATTTCATATTTTTTACGGTTTAGTATACATAATTCATTATCCCACAACTGGTCATAGAAGCGCGTTTTAATAAATCACACCAAATATATATTAATTTAAATTTGCATAATCTTATTTCCGTGTTAATTAAATACCAAAATTTGAATTTCTATCACGATTTTTTTTTTTTTACTAAATTATACTGTTGTCAATAAATGAAATAATATAAACTGTATTGCTGATTTTATATTGTACACATAAATTATAAACTATACAAGTATAAAGAAAAATACGGTAGAGGGGGGAGGGGTGCGATAATAAATAATTCGTGGTCCGGTGGAAAATGTACAAAAGTGATCCTGGTGTTGAGCTGGGAACCACTGGGTTAGAGGTAATCGTAGTAACGATGTGAACGTTTTATTTTTCCATCGAATGCGGTTTATTACGATAAATCTGTCTGGTGTTTATCGAACAAAAAACTGGTGACTTTATTGAAATCATTTCAAGTTATTGAAAACGACCAAACGTACGTAATACAAATTTTTTTCGCAAGATCGGAAACAAAAATTATTTTGAATCCGGTCCCAAACGTTTTTTTTTTTTTTGGTGATTAGCTAATAAACTCGAGTGCTTACGAAAGTTGCTAGATGAACTGTCGGACGACGAAATCTCCGATAAGGCCGTAAAACCTAATCTAACCGTAATGATATTAAATACGGATGTCGTAGGCTACAAAAGCCCGGTGGTCGATTCCGTGTTATTTGATCCAGTCGCCTTTGATCATATCCGCGGCTTTCTCGCCGATCATGTACGCCATCGAGTTGGTGTGGCCGGCCGGTATGACCGGCATGATGGACGTGTCGACCACCCGGAGTCCTTCAATGCCACGGACCCTGAGCTGGGGGTCGACCACCGCGTCCGGGTCCCAATCCGGTCCCATCTTGCACGTGCCGGACTGATGGTGCAGGTTGGAGGACGTCAGCCCGGTGGCGCACCACCAGTACGCGTCCGACATAAAGGGCTCGTGTTCGCAGCCCGGGAACGGTACCGGCAACAGCGTGGAACCGTACTTTTGGAACGCTTGGGTCTTGCTCACAGCGATCGCCTGCACCGGAAAAAGTAACACAAACATAATTATTAACCCTACCACCAGAGTTATTCCTATACCCGCGGTTATACAAATCGAGAGAACAAAAATTCCGACCAGTAAACTAAATGTCCACTTCCGGGGCCTATCCCAGACGTTAGGTTCTCTGTAAACTCGCTTTGTCCAAATTTAAGCTTTCCCCTCTCACTGAACGCTCCCGACTGATCCCTAGTTGTACCCCATGTCGTGAATACTGTTACGGACTCTGTCCTGAACCGGCCCATAGCCAGGTGTAGATCGGTCATGTCAGTGTTTTGGAAACTGAATTTACTAGAATTAGGCAAGTATTGAATAAATAATGTGGTTGTAACCGGACTTATAATGAACAATACTAAATTATAATATTAAGTTATCGCGAAAACTAGACGCGCGCTAATAGATTTAATTAAGTCAGAGTAGGCGAGGTCGGACTTAGCAAGCAGTTGCGAACAACAGGCGGGTATCGCCTTGAATTGAATTCACGGCCGCGCAACAGGAGGTGGTCCGGCCTGACCACGACGGCTGGCTCCACCAGCGGACTAGTCGAGTATCCGACTATATAATAAGAACCCTGGCCGGTAGCAAAAAAGGAGGTCAGATCAGACCAGATTCAGTCGAAGAGTCTGAGTTAAGTCCAGGGAGGGACGTCAACGTCGACTCGAACCCGTGAAATAACTTAAATTCCTACTCGTATAATAAATAGTAATCATCGAGTAAGTTTCGATTGCGATTTTCTACCCGTCTCTGTACTGTCTCCGACTGGCACGCAACAATACTGTTCCGTCCTACGGGCTATCCTCTTATACCACCGCGTCCGACTCCACTCTGTTCGTTTGGACATTCAGTCCAAAGGCAAATGTCCACGCCGATTTAATGTGTCTACACCCTGTGTTTTGTATACGGTTCCAAGTTCTCCAACACTCCGTTCCACCCCCTTGGTGTCGTACCCTCGCGCGTGGTTTTCGCATTCATCCTCTCGGACCGACTGGGATCCCCGGCAAACAACGAGTCCGCAACGCATTACTGAATATCGAAATCGACAATATTCTCGTCGTTATCGAGATCGTTATAAACGAAAATGAATTTTAACCGCGGGGACCACGGCGCGAAATCTCTTTACATCGTTTATTATTCAATCGGGCTCGTTTAACCGGCACCACGTTATCGGCATAGACAATGTTTAAATCGAAAACGGCGACTACAATAATAATAACGTGAGCCGGCAGGTGTATTACAATATTTTAACCGTAGGTTAGGTTAGGTTTTTTTCGTTTGGTCTTTTGTGAAACGCCAGTATACCATAAACGTCAAATGATCGCGTTCGATTTGAAACATAATCTCATCTGGAGTGGATAATATTACGTAAGCGCGTAGAAATTTAAATCTGTACGTTTTTTTTATGTTTTTTTCATAACCGCTTTTTGCACAGTGTCGAAGAAAAATGACGCGACAGTAAGAATTATTCCTTGTTTTTTTTTTTTTTTTTTTTTTTTTTTTTGAGCTTATCCGGATGAAAATTATGGCCGTTTCGAATTTATTTAGAGGTTAGGTATTGGTAATTACGTGCAACTTATCGCGTTTGTATTCGTATTCGTTCGATTACGCACCGGTATTTCAAAGACCTTCCGTATTGCACACGTACTCATCGTAAACGTCAACTCGATCAGTAGATGAATTATCTTTCTATTGCGCCGATTTCGTTTTGAAGTTACGCGTTTGTGGAAAGTCAATGGTTTATAGCCTAAACCGCGATCGAATTGAGCCATTGAGTCATATTTTTTTTAACTAGAAATCAAGAATCACTTGTGAATAATATTATTATTATTTTTTGTTTAGCTCGCCTACTCACATATATTGTTTAAACCATTGATAGTAAAAATTAAACTTTTGGAACTGCCTGTAGCAAATGTGTATTATTTTCATTTATTTTTTATCAAGAGAGCGACGAGTTACCGAAGAATTGTTGCCTAGGGAGTGGTCGGATAACATATTATCAATGCTCGTCTAGTGCGAATTGAATGTTTCTTACTTGTAAACGATACTATATAATAAATACGAGTAGCCGGAGTCGTATGGGCCATATTAATATAATTATATTTATCGGGCAATTGTATTGAAGTTACGAGTATTTTAGGTCAAGTAAAAAAAAATCCTCGGTTTTTTTTTTTTATTTCGATCTAAACACGCGTATGCTTTTAGTTTAATGTTATTATTCAATTCGTCCTAGAATAAAATATACGGACCAAGGTTAACCGCGCAAATTGCCGTACGACTATTCGTATTGTACGTATTTCGAACGGAATGATAAATGTATGCACGAGTCAAATGCGTAACGATTAATAAATAATAATAAATAGAGTAAATGTTGAATTTGGCAATCGTCTTATGGACTCGGATGAACACGGTGGCCCCTCTCACCACAGGGGAGTGGGGAAGGAGGAAACAAATAAATTTAAAAAAATTTCACGTTTTACTTATCGTTCTTAATATTTTCGGTTAGGTTAGGTTCGGCGGTTGTGTACGAAATATATACATTAATTATATGATAGTAATTAAACATCGTCCGCCCAATTTTATAATTACATTAAGCGAAGTACACAATTACGAGCGTGTACGCAGACCAGAAGCGCAATAACGAAAGTGTATTTGATATTCATAGGTGTAATAATATGAAACGAAGTAATAAAACCGTCAGAATGATTTTTATCACACGGCCATAACTGCGGCTACCTCTAATCGTTACGTCAACGACTCGCCAATTAACCGAGATAGTCTTAAAATAATAATTCGCGTAGTAATATGTTATTATTTTTTTTTTTTTTGGCCAAATTAACCCATTAACGGCTAGAGTAGCGTGTACGCAATATTTATTTTAATAATTTGTTTAGACTGGAATATTTTTTTTTATTTTTTTAAATTCAACCGTGACGTTATTCGATTAAAACGACTGGAATTATTCACAAATAATCATAAGTAATTGGTGCTCATATATATGATATTTGTCATACATACGTCCTAGAAGTAAGACGGTAATACATATTGAACTTATAAAATTAATTTAAGTTACAAAAAAATATGTAGGTATAACCAGTAGTACGCACTTTATTCGGATAAGACGATAAACCATCGGAAATCCGTCTGAAGAGTACTACAAGGTCGAATTTATTTTTTCTTTGAATGTTTTTAAGAAAATTATTATTAGTTAGTAGCTGTCGCGTTTTAAAATAACACGAACCCACCGTACGAATAATGTAAAAATTACTTTTTTTCAAACCAACCCCGTTTTCCAGCAAACAAATATTGTAGACTATTATGATGTCGAACGTCGCCATCTCAAACTTTTCGCCATCTCCAACCGCATTGCAATCCCATTGAGACAACCATTACACTCAATAGCGTTTTACCCTCGACGACTCGATATGAAATTAATCGTTGTTTTTCGTTGTGCCGAACACACAAATAACATTTTTTTTTTTTTTCCTTTTAAACGGGTAAGCATAGGAAATTGTGCAGTACAACATTCGGTATAGCGATCGTGATTTCGCGCGTTCGTACAACATAGTCGTGAAATGGAAAATAATAGTAAGCGTAAATTAAATGACCGTACACTTTCAGAAAAAAGTTCGTTGAATATCTCTAGTCGAAAAAGTTGACCGTAAAAAACAAAATGTGAAATCGCTAAAGAATTCAACGTTCCAACCAAATACATCATTATCGTCAATTGTGAAACAAAAATATAAAATTTTGACGTCCAATAGTGTAAATTATAGATTTAGAAATTCATAGATACGTATGTACTAGTATTTAAAGTATTCAAATTATCTGGTATTTTTTTGCATTCAAATTATTTACTATATTATTTTTTTCAATTTTTTTCAAACTCGATGTCTCGGATTTTTCGATATCTCGAACCATTTCCCCGTTGCTCTTGAGATTCGATATTACGAGGGTCCAGTGTATTGCTATCAAAACATTGTCGTGGCGATTCCGTCCCACGCGACGAGCGCTAAGAGAAAATCGGATTTTACGAAACAAAACGTTAAGAAACCGGACCAAACCTACGCGGTACATAAATCAATTGTATTTGTCCGATTATCGTCTACACCGCCGCCCTCGCCAATCCCGTCACGGTGTCCCACGGCTTTTCGACTAATATGCGCAACGGTACCAATACTATTATTACAGTTATCAGTGGCGTCGTAACTTGGTAAATAATTAACTACGGATTGGCGATGGGGTGTGGGGGAGCAAAATAATTTATGCACCAAAATCATCAAAAAAAAAAAAAAAAAACCACGAGGGACGGTGTAAATATATTTCGATTCCGTGTATACACCGCGATCAAAAGATACCGTCCATCCGGGACGGAATCGAACAGTTTGCTAACCAACGTGTGCGCAGATTAGAACTGCACACCAATGTAACTGCTAAACGACTTCTTGACCACTCGCGAGACGTTAGGCGTCTCAAAGGTTAGCGTCTCGAAGTCGTACGGTTTATAGTTTAAGTGGTTTAGGCTAAGAATCGGGACTACATCGTTGTCGGTACAACCCCAAACATGTTCATGTATTCATATAACCTAACCTGTATTTATAAAGACATAAATGGTATTGGTCGTTTAAATAAAAAATGCATATGGCTATTTAAGAAAAAAAAAAAAAAAAATTCTATTTATACAAAATAATCGACGATTAAACATTACTTTAAAAATTCAATGAAAGAAATACAAAATTACATGGGTATTTTAATGTTAGTTTTGTTATTTTTGTAACTCAGATAATGCGATCAGCATTTAATAAAACGGGAAAAATGTGAAATACGTATTATATATTTATAAACAATTACGAAACAATTTTAAGAAAAAATAAAAATATTTTTATCTTGTGAATAGTAATTAATGTATTGGCGTGCTTTCTTTATTTTAGAGGATTAAGAAGTCGGTACTGTTGACGTAACTTGAAGGGGGCAAAATGATACCGTTGCTCTCCTGCAAACATTTTAATGATGGTAAAGTGCTTCCCCTTGCCCCACCCCCTCGTCACAATAACGCTGTTGATTGTTTTTTTTTTTTTGTTATAATTCGCGTAAAAAATACGGGTTCCACGTCCTAGGGGCCGACGGGATCGGGACCGAGGCGAAAAATACATTATTTCTTTTTGTCGATTTGCAAATCGTTATTAAAATACTTGTGGGGTCGTCGATACGGACGTGTAGAACGTAATCGTTGCCCGTCTAAAACCAAAGCCGGCTAGAAAACGAAAACGAAAAAAAAAAGGCCGACGACGGCGCGCGCACGATAAACGCCACAAATATGAACGGAAATTCGATTTTTTAAGGACTTGACCGCTCGGCGTATTTTTTATTATTATTATTTATTTGTTTTGTTTTATTTTATTTTTTTTTTTTGCGGTACTGCGCACGATAAACCGGTGTTGGCCGCACGATCATAATACGTTATGCAATATATGTGTTTACGGTATTCTGGAGGAGAAGCTTACCGGACAACAAAAAAAAATTCAACTATCGGTTACAATGCCGCCGAGCGAGACGCGACAACCGGTTTTCGGTGTGCTCGCGAACCGTTCGGCCGACCGCCGCCGGCGTTTCGGTGCCGTCAAGGTCCCCGGTTCGGCACACACCGGCGGGACGACGGGCCGCGCGCCGGGTGCCCGCCGATGTCCAAATTATATTCCAGCGTTCCGGTCCGTTTCGACATTACCGTTTTCTAAAAAACTGCAGAAAGACAAGAAAAAAAAAAAAAGAAAAAAAAAATACACCGACGACAATCCACATGGGGTTTAGCCGAGGAGGCCGGGCGCGCCCGTTCGCGTCCTGAACACGCCCGAGTCGAACGAACGGAATCGCTTTTCGTACGTTACGATCGACACGCGCACGAGGAGGAGCGAACGAATCGAAATAAAACCGTTTTTTTTTAAATTTTTTTTTTTTTATGAATACTAATCGCGACCAACACCGAAATAAAAAAAAAAAAAACCAATCATCCCGGTTCGTATAAAACTCCCGCGGGCGAGGCGCACAAAAAAAAAAAAAAAAAAAAACCCTTATAATTTGTCCGTCTGAACGTTTTCGAACGACAGACTAATTATAATCCTAATTCGCCCATAGAATTCAAAACTTTAACAACGGAGTTGTAGCTTTAGGTTATCGAGCTCACGTCAAACGACCAACTCGAAAACCGTTTTACCGAAACCAGAGACATTTTACGTCATGTTGCCAGACGAGACTGACTATTCCAAATCTCATAAAAATGTGCACGTGAAATGATTTCAATATTTTGCACGATCCGCCTACGAGAGAAAATTTGTTCAAAATAAAAAAACACGTCTAAAATCAGAGTATAGATCCAACTCAATAGACGTTGCTAGCTGAAACGGCCAAGTTCGATCCGAAACGCCACGAAATTTTCGAACACAAACGATTCCAAACTTCCGATTAAGCAACAACAGTAACGACTGATCACGATAAAACAATATTTCCCTTTGTAAAACGACGGTTAAACCGAATAATTATTATTTGTCGTTACCTCTGTGTCACTCTGTAAATCGATTCGGCCCGCGACGCCGGAGCGTGTCCAGATATGGGCCGCCGTAGAAAAAAAAAGTTTGGGGACCCCTGCGGTACACGATCGACGGTCCAGAACGAGTCGCAGCGGTGCAGTGTAGTGAAATCGCCGGCGAAAACAAGTTAATTGTGCAACACGAGGTGCATTTATAGTCGGTGCAAAAACAATATGGGTGTTTTCAATCGAAACGTTTCAAGTCCGGTAAACGTTAATATTCTTGCTACACACGATGCCTTCCTGTTTAAACACAACGGGATCCCTGTAAACGGTTCCGATTTTCTCACTGTACACGGCAACGTACTTTTCGACAGCGAAAAAGAACGCCCGGCAAGAAATATATCCGAATACACAACGACCAACGATAGTGTATACCTCCCCATACCGAACACGCATTCGAGTAAAATATATTTAATACTTCCGAATACTTCGCAGAACGTGTGTTTGTGTATTTCTATATTCGGTTTAAGTGTCCGGGTTTTTTTTTTTTTTTGGTTTTTTAAATTGGAAATCCGGTCGGGAAACGTATCCGATAGTATACCGGCGGGCAGAAAACCTGCGCGTAAAATTCCGAGCTAACCTAGTGTGTTTTCAATGAAAATAAATAAAGCGCACGTCTGAAACGTGTGTTGGAAACGAGAACGGTCGAAAACTTTTCTTATTTTTGTAAAAATTATTCAGAATAACATGTAAAAAATATTTAACATGTATTCCGAATACAGTGTTCAGAATACTCTATTCGGAACACTACCCTATATAATGCCGTAATATTTTTTTTAAAATTCTAAATGGAAAATGTTCGAATGGCTTATAGTACGTTAAAAACATATTCGTTTGAATTTGCATAAATTACGAGCAAATAAAAGCACCAGTTTTGAATTTAACGTGTGCGAGACACCCACACGAAATGCGCAACCAATGATTACGCGAGAAAGTGCTTACAACCATGGGCGCCCGCGAGGAGAATGGGGAATAATCCCCTAGATTTAAACGTTTGGTTTATGTGTGTTTTATTTGTAATGGTTTACCGTCAATAAACAAGTATTGCAGCGAAGCCTCCGGGATAAGATTGGGCCAGAATGTCCGGGGAAATTATAGGTCAAGCGAGCCTCAAGGCCCACGGTTCGGACGAGCAAGGTTAACCACCTAAAATCTCGTGGCCCAATTCGTTTGGTATATTAAACTATGTTTATGTAAACTATTCTTGATTATTTCAATTGTCCTTGATACGAGAATAACGTTCTAAATATGCCGTCAGTATTTCAAAACATGTACCCAATTACCGCTGAAAAGACCGTGGCAAGTGAGAAAAACGAAATGAAAAAGAAGACGAGTGATTAACGCGAGTGCACATTGCATACCTGTTTTATGCCTTCGACGAGAGTCTCCCGGTCCCGCCTGTCCGTCAGATACCCCGCGTAGAACAGCGGTGCTTGAAACGGGTTGGCTGATCGGAGTTTTACACGGCCGCGACTGGCGGGCCTGAGTAAGATCGGCACCAGGCCCCAGGCGTCTTGCTCCTTGTACTTGCCATACACCCGTTCGAAAAATGACTCGTTCAAGCCGAGCAACCGGCGCAACGAACCGCCCGAGTCGCCGGTCAAGGACCCAGGCCCGAAAACCAGTTCCATGTCAGGAGCTGAGGATTCGTTCAAGGCGTACCGGGTGGTCGTGAACGCCAACGCCTCAGCGCCGCCCGGTATGGTGTACGGCCCTTCGCCTTTGACTGCGTACTGGATCAGGTACTTGGGGTTCCGAAACCGACTCTCCACGATGGTCACCGACTGGTTGACCAGAAACACCAGACCGGCCATTGACACGTGATCTTGTAAGTTGTAGCCTACCTTGAGGTCTTTGATCACGGGCACGCCGACGTCCAGTAAATGATCGGCCGGGCCCACGCCGGACAGCATTAGCACTTGCGGCGAGTTAAGTGCGCCGGCGCTCAGTATGACCTCTTTGCGTGCGTACACCACCGTCGTCTGTTTGTTTTTGACGAACTTGACGCCGTACGCGCGTTTCGTCTCCGGATTGATGAGAATTTTGGTGACTAGCGATCGCTTGGTCACAGTCAGGTTGGGCCTGTTCCGGATGGGCCGTAAAAACGCCTTGGACGCACTGCACCGGGTACCGCGGTCCGTGGTGGCCAACACGTAAGAGAAACCCAATGGCTGCGGACCATTGTGGTCGGCTGGCGCCTTGAACCCGAGCTCTCGGCCCGCCCGCAAGAACGCTGGCCCTAACGGGGTCTTCCAAGAGGGCTCCTCCACTTTTAGATACCCTCCGCGACCGTGGTAGGATCCGTACATGGCTGGCGGTCGCTGCCTCAGGTCCTCCGACTTTTTAAAATATGGAAGAACGTCCGCGTAACTCCAGCCCTCGTTGCCCAAACGGGCCCAGTGGTCGTAGTCGCCCTGTACGCCCCGGGTGTACACCATATAGTTGATGACGCTCGTGCCGCCCATGGTTTTGCCCCGCGGCCACCGGCACCGGCCGTCTTTCATGGCGCCGCATATCCCATCCTGGCGCTCGGTCCAGTAGCCCCAGTCGAATCCCGTACCGATCAGGTAGCTGACCAGCAACGGGATTTCGGTCAAGGCGTTCTCCTCGCCGCCCGCTTCGATCAAGAGCACCGACCAGCCGGCCACTTCGGTCAATCGGTTGGCGACCACCGAGCCACCGGAACCGGCGCCCACCACTATAAAGTCATACTCGCGCTTAACATAGGAGGCGTCCATTACCGCGTCCGCCGGTTCCGGCGACAGTATCCGGTAATACTCGACGGCCGCTTGGAACACCGTGTACGCCATGCCTTGGCACGGCCGGGCCAACGACAAGGCCACCACGGCGGCAGTCGCGCACTGCAACAATCTCGCGGCACTGCAGCTCATCGTCGTTTCGCGCGGATCCGAACTGCGGCGTCTCGTTCTCAAAGTCGATATGAACAAGGCTGTAGTGATTTGCGTCCGACGTTGTTTTCCACTCCCCCGAAGACGACTTTTACTACTTCTACTGCTATGGTTGCTTACGCCAAGCCGCGCGGTGTGCCGTTGCCTGTTGTTGATGTTGTTGTTGTTGTTGTTGTTGTTGTGGTCCGACTCGGTCGCCCCTCCGCCAAATCGATTACGCGCCTTTCGCCCGCGGTACACCGACGTTATTACATGATCGGCGACCGACTACGACGACGACAGCGAGTTGGTTTGTTTATAACGAAGTGTTAATATGATGATATTATTTTGTGCCGGATCTACAAATTATGTCACCCGGAGTACAACGTAATCGTTAGCGGCCCATAGAAGTTATCAAAAAAAAAAAAAAAATAAATAAATATAATATTTACCTAAAATGTGTTAAATTACGGTTATAATTCGCACTTCTCCATGATTAGGGGCCGGGGCGCGAACCCTCGAATTTCCCCCCCCCCTTTAGATCCGGTGCTGGCTATAGATTGCATTATGGGACCCCTTTTGATACCGGTGTACGCGCCGACCCCTTAAAAATATGAAAATTATGAAAAGGCCACACTTATAAAATTACAACGTAAAAGGGCAGGAGGGGATACGGGCCCGGGGCCGAATTTTTTTTTCTTTCACTAATTTCGATACTGGTTTTTTTAAATCTTTGGTAATTTTTAGCAATTGAGTCGGATTTGGCCGTTAAATAATTAACCGAATTACGGCACGGTATCAATATGTATTTGCCGATCAAAAATCTCGACTATAAAGTACTCTGAATTCTGATTTAAAATTTAATTTTTAATTTTCTTACGATTTTATATTACCTATAGTATTAATTTTTTTTCAAGTTTAAGGAAGGAGGGGTAGTTGGCGGTAAAAATTATTTTCACCAAGGGTTCCAAATCTCTAAATACTTCAGTGAAACATAAGGTCTTTGAGACCGGCGATATAGCAAAAACGTATTGATGTCACGAAAATATCTCTAAAATTGACTTTAACAATAAAACACCTAAATTATACGATTTACAGACGAAAACATTTCGAATACATTTCGAATACCCCGTCGGTGTTTCATAATTCTCTAAATATTCATACTCATTATTGGAATTAATAAAAACTATATTTTTAAAAAACTGTAGCTTTTAGATTCTGAGCTATTTGGTTTTACTGTGATGTACGGTTTTTTATTTTTTTATTTTAATCCTTTAAAGTACAAACCATTTGAAACGGAAAACCGCGGACTATATTGTTATTTATTTCGTAGTAAAGTATTAATACGATTTTAAATTTTAATATATACATTTTCACCGGACTTTATTTAGAATCATTTTTCTCTACATCCTACGTTTTTTTTTAAATTATAAATATTATTTGAAAAAACGCTGTTAATTTTGTTTTCTTCTTAACGTTGTCGTCCACGCATTTCGTTCCGAGTAATTTTGTCTCCGAAATCGATTTAAAATGCCATTTTACCGTACCGGCCTTACTAGGAACCAAAAATCTTAAGTTCGAATTGAGTTTCACGTTTTGTATTTCATCGGCTTGGGTATATAATTTTATTTGTTCGTAAAAGTGCCGGGAACATAATATAGCGAAATAATAAAAATATAATCTTAAATTAATAAAAAAAAAGTAATGTCAGAAATTAGGTTTATATTTTTTCCCGTAAGCTTTTTACGAATTCTAACCATGTTGATTTATCCATCCGATTTTCATTAAATATAATGAATATTTATTTCTAATTTGTTTAGAGTTTTTGTTAACCGTGATGACGATAAACTCGATAAAATTGCTCTATCAACCGGGAATCCGGAACAATATCCATTCAGGTTTATCGTAATTTTCAAGTGCATCGCGGAAAACCCTTAAAAACGAAAAAAAAAATGGTATAACCCGTCCAATAGACCCGGGACGCAGTTAAGGTGCACTGGAAATGAGCGAAACAATTTTTAAACGCTCGAGAAAAATGACGTCATGTAATAATTCAAAAATCATTTCTGAAAGACTTTTTCTTTTGTGAAAATTAAAATAAAATAATGAAATAAAGACCCATGTTAAACTAAATATATAAAATCGGCTCTAATAAAATAATACAAATGTGTCAATTATTGTTCCAATATTTATTTGTCAGTCTTTTGCGAAAAGTTTATTTTAATCATATTTTTGGTTTAAGGCCCCTGCAATTTTCATCGAAAAGATCTAATGATGCGTGAAAAAAGTCGAAATACTCGCTGTTGTTCGATTGTGAAAAATGCAAAGACGTATGCGTTAATAAATATTTAGTTAATTTAATATTTTTGATATTGACATTTGTTTTAAATTTAATTTCGTTCTTACATTGAAAATTGACAAATCAATAAAAATAAACTCGATGAAATGGAAAGAAGTGTTGCTACCGAATCAACTATTTCTTGAATTCAAACTTACCGGGTGTCGGGCAGTAGACCAGTGTACAAGTCTTATCATTAATGCCTCGATTACACTGAGCTAGTTTAGAAGCTGCTAGTTGGCTAGTCCTAAAGCGGACTAGTGTGACAGTGATGATCACACGCAAAACTTTCAACTCGCTCAAGTAGTCAACTAGCTTGTAAGTAAAAACCACGTGTTGTGAATACGTTTTTATTATAATATTACGTTTATTTTATTAAACCAATTTTTTTTTTTTTTTTTACATACATACATACACGCCTAACACGTCTGTTTACATCCATGGTTTCTCATCCACCCGTTCCTTTGCGTTTTCTGCTTCTATTAGTAGTTTGTTTAACTCCTTTTTGATGGCACGAGCTAAAATAATGACTACCCGCACCGACTGTTTCCGTCGACATTTTTTAGACACCGAAACCTCCATTCGAAGCTAGTTCACTAACAGCATCATGATGACACACGATCCAACAGACAGTTTACAATCAGCACAGTTGGCTTGTGAACAGCACGATTACACCGGGCGAGTTGACTAGCAGCTAGTGAATTTGCCCAGTGTAATCGAGGCTTAAGACACGGTCATTAAATAGTAAACAAATAATTACAATTTTTTATAATTTTTTTTTTACAAACTCGGGGAAAACTCGGACCCCCCCACACACACACAGGAGCTACAAATCATTTTACCACGTTGTACACAACGTCAACGATTCTTCCTCTATTCGATTGTATCGAATATCGTCTTTCTTGTCGAAAATCGTACACGCAAATTATAGGGGATTACTTACATATAAATATGTTTCAATCCCCCTTATAGGTGCCGATGTCACTGATTATTTAGTGACGTACATTTATCATTTAAACGTCAGCGGATACTTTTCTTTTACGGTCGTGTTACGAGACGTGAACATTTTGTTCTGGCCGCGTTTACATACAACATACCGGCGCAACGTTACAATGTAATTGCACGAAACTCGTTGTGTTTCGGTTCGTCATTAGCGGATAAATTCAATTTGGATTTCGCATGGGCCGGTGTACACAATGCAATCGGGTATATGTAATGCGCACACAATGGCGGATTACAACTGTTATTTAATAACCCGGCCGCAACAAGAATAAATAAAATTTAATTGGCGCCGAAGAAGATTTTATTATGCTCGGGCCCGGTGTTCGATAAGGCGAATTGTTTCCGTGCGCGTCGGCCGGAGGAGTAGGGGCCCCGGACAGTGGAAACGACACGTTATTCCCGCGGCTGACGATATAATGACTATTTTTTTTTTTTTTTTTTGTTAATTATTTCTATATTGTCACTTAAAACGTTTGAATATTCTCTTATTGAAGACGGCCGCGTTGCGAAATTTTTTTAAATTTGTTTTATTATTATTTCCAAACACTGTTTGACGAGTATTTATTATAATATTTCGCGTTTTATAACACCTGCGCCCGTACGTTACGCACCGGGTAACGACAACGTTCGTGCGTTGCGTTCGCGGACGGTTTTCGCGCGATTCTGCGTTTTGTATTATCGCGCGGAATTCATTTTGTATAATTTTGAAGAAGAAGAAAAAAAAAATAAAAAACCTATTGATATTTCACACCGTGGTCGGACTGCGGCTGCTGGTCGCAGGCGTAAAGTTGAGCGGGTAGCTGGATAAAGACGGGAATTTAATTTACACCCGGTACACGCGTCGAATCAAAATCGTCGCTTACGAAACACGGTTCTTGAGCATAGTTCAATTGAAATCGCGGTATTAAAACGTCGTAATTTTTACGATTTCCGTCGAAATTTACACCCTATTGTGTTACATTCCCGTAAAATTTCGTTTCTTTTTCACTGTTAGGAGTGAATACAATCTATGAGAACGTAACTTTGTGTCAAATGTTCGTGCATTTCTGTCGGGCCGAATAAATTGTATTCGCATTATTCGGAGAGTAATACGCGAAACGTCCTAATACTCGTATTGACGTTTATTTATTATTTTTTTTTTTTATCAAGATTTGCACTTAAAACGTTTATTAAAAAAAAAAAATATAATAAAATACGCCCAATTTTGTTTTTGCTTTTAGCCGAGTAAGTACAAAAGGAAATAAATTCAAAATAACGAAACTATTGCCATTTTTTTTTTCAATCATTTAGAAAATCAAAAATTGACCACCTCTAGATACAAAATGCTTTCAGAAACAGTGCTACATTTCAAAAGCGAAACAAGATATTTGGTAAAAAATACACATCATAGTAAAACCAATAAATTGATATTCGTTTCGTTCAGACTCTAAAAAGAAAAAAATGCAACAAAAAATATATCGTAAACAATCGTACGTATTTACAGATATTGTACGGCCAGAAATATGGTGAATATAAATACGAATTTAGAAAAATTGTTCAAATAAATTACCGGCAGGCGAAAAATTCGCATCGTTTAAGTTACGGCATGAAAACATCGGAACAATTCCATCTACCGAAAAATAAATCTTTTAAAACCAATAACTTCTTCGTTACTCTCGGAATCTAAAAAAAAAAAAATTTCAAACGCTTTGCGAGGTGGCAACAAAATTACAAAAATTATACTTTTACACTGTACCTATCTGCGCAACATATAAACGTAATATCTTAATGAATTCAGACGAATCTACAAGACACGCAAACCTGGGACCATAGAGTTGAAATTTCGCAAAACTTAAAAAACGTCCTAAAATAATCGACTCCGACTAAGTTGATGTTCATTTTTTTTGTCGTCGAGTCAAATCGGCAAGTTCCATAACAAGCACACAATCACGTGTAGGCAAATTTCGCGATTTCTAGTATAACTTATATGTATAAGTCGTCAAATATCACAAGTTTTAGGGCTTTATTTTTTTTTTATATATATTTTAGTGTTTTTATTGGGTATATTTCACTGTATGATACAACAACTTCAACACAAACATAATACATCGCAAAAATTGCCTATACCGAACACCTATATAAACGTGGTTAAAGTGTGGCCCCTTAAATGTAATAATTTATGTTTTTTAAATATCTTCCAGTCATATTTCTCAACTACCCACGTGAAGCGCGTCCGCAGACAATATCATCAATAAAAATCTGTATGATCCAACGGAATATCTGACTGCACTGTTAATTATTTCGTTACAGTCGTTTTATATGAAACTGTAGATAAATTTCCAATAAAACAAAACGACAATATAATCAATATTCGATTTTATTTTAGCGAGTATTAAATAGTAGTAAACTTATCATCAGTATGGCCCGGAACTTGATGGTCTAATAATTGCACCGGGAAAAATGTATTAAAACGGCATAAACATTTTTAAAAAATGATGTTAAAAATGTTTATATCCCCGTAATAAGTATTCAAATCAATTCGTAAAGAATTCAACAAAAAAAAAAAACACCCCGGTCATAATTGTTTTTGTTATAAGCGTTTAAAGTGTTTAAAATTTGGTTTTTCCAAAAATACTATGAATCTCGTCGTTTGTTCCAATCTCGTATATCTGTGTTTCGTTATTTGTTTTGCAGGCAAAAGATTTTACGTACAAATTATCTTTCTACGACTGCTAATTTCTTTTCGTCGTCTAGTGTTGGCCATGTTTCACATGCGTTAGTTACCATATTCAGTCTTATTTTAGATTTTCTTGATTGCGGTTTTGATCGAAATCTAGAAAAATAATTTAGAAACCCTAAAGCTATTAAAATAATATTTCTGGGGCGGGGGGGGGGGGTTGTACACCCCGGATCATTTACCCTAGTTTGCTGCAAGAGCCCCCCGCCCTCCCAATGATAATTTCCCCTAATGATCTACACACGAAAATTATCTCATTTGAAAGCACCGTTTTTAAAAAAAAAAAAACTTTGTTCTCTAATCTCGTATGCTTCAACATCGATATGACCTACTTAGAAACATACGTTTTACAATTATTGCCGATGTGTGTTGTTGTCTCGGCTCATTATCGCTTCACTGACTAACCTACTTAAATTTTATGCCTACCGCAGCAACGATATAAATTGATTATTATTATTATTTAGTTGTTTTATTGGTTTTTTTTTTTTTTTTTTGTCTCCTAACTATACAGCCGATAATTACGATGTGTGTGGTGTGTGCGTGTTTTATTATTGTTACTATCTTGACAATTATTTAAGTTGTTCGATATCGTATTCATTGGCGCGCGCAAACATTATTTTGCCGGTGACAAATCAGCGTGCGTGTTGGTTAATCTCCTAAACATTTTAGCCGAACGAAAGAAAAAAAAAAAATGTATAAGCTTATAACTTAAAGGCGAGGAAAAAAGCAAATGTGTCATTGATTAAAATAAATAAAAAAAACCCCGCGAGACTATACTACGTCAGAAGGTATTAATGTTTTAATACTAAATATAATTAACGATTTTTTTTTCATTTTATTTTTTTTCGATTTCACGGGCGTATCTTACAATGGACCGATGATCCGTAAAAACTATATTCATAACCTATACCGAAATGTATTTAATTTAAACGGCTATACATAAAATATAAATAAGGATATATCATCTAGTCTTGCCTATATAGGATAAGTAATTTGGCTTAATATCGATTCTTCGCGGTCAGATCCGGATCTGAAATCTCCTTTATCGCTCCAATACTTTCGGGCGTTCCTCAAGAAGCGATCCTCTCCCTCCAGCCTTTATAATTTATACTCCGCTGATCGGCCAACACACGCCAATACCTTAGTTGCTGATAACGCAAATGACAAAGTCATCTATGCCACTCATCCCGACCCACTTATAGATTCGACATTCGTACAAAATCACTTGTCACTTTGGTATTCTCGCTGGCGGGTAAAAATCAATGAGTCAAAATCAATCCATACAGTATTTACACTAAATGCATGGCCAATCTTCTCCAATATTCCTAAATAACAAACAAATATCCTCCTCTGACACCTGATGGTCAAGTACCTATCACTTTACAAAAAATTTAACTTGTCCGAACATATCTAAATACAAAAACTACCCTCAACCATAGACTATCCCTTCTTAAAAACATCCTCAGTAAATCCTCTAAATTCCACTTGAACACAAAAATCTCTATAAACAAACTCCTCCTAAAACACATCGGGACCTTTGGCATCCAGCTCTGGGGCGCTTCCAAGAAATCCAATACAAACAAAATTCAAACATTCCAATCTAAAATATCCCGTCTAATTCCCATGTATTTCGAATCACACTCTTTATATATCTTTAATATTCTGCTTATCAAAATTGTAGCCAAGCTACATTTCAACAAATTTCACTCCCCGAAGACTTAAACGTCAGTGGCCAAGGGACTTTCTCACACAGTTTATTGACTTTAGCTCATAATGTATAAATAAAATCATGCCGAAGCATTATCATTGGATAAAGTCTTCGATTCACGTCCATCCTCATCTTCTATGTATATTCCACCCGTTTTCTTATTGTAACTATTAGTTGTTTTGTCAAAAATAAAAAAAATATTCAAAAAATAGTTTAATACTGAAAGCACGGATCAAGTCCGTATCCAGAAATATAATTTGTCAAAAATCACCGGCGTTTCGTATATTTGTTAGTTTTGGAAAAAAAAAAATTGTTCCCGATAATTCGAACGGGCATTAACTATAACATGGCATTATTTATTTATTTTTTAAAAATTAACTCGACAAACTAACTAGTAAAACATCTGATACCAGAAATCTTTTATCGCAGAGTAGTTGGGGTTGAGCACTCCGATTATACCACGCCCACGCTAATTATATCTATTGGTTGATATTTTGTCCAGTATTTAATTAATATAATTTAATAAATTCGAAAAATATCTAAATCAAGATAATAACCTAACCTAACCTAACGCAATTAAAACCATAACGAGACACGACAAAGAAGTAAATTTAATACGTCGTACGCTTCTTCTTTAAAACAGACTAAAAAATAATTTAAAAACTCGCAAAACCGTCAGCGTTTTTGACTTATACACCCAAGGAAGCGTATTGACTCCGCGCCAATAAATAACCAAATATAGGTATATGTATTTTTGAAGACGAAAATTGTAAAAATATCATATTTGGGGTGTTATTTGTCTAACGTTCCAGAGATTGTCGTGGAAAATAAAAATAAAATTATGCTCACGGCGTGCCATGCCATTTTGATGCCTATACAAATGTTTTTTAGGAGTAATAATTATAAATTATCATTTTTCGATTTTGAAATTCTGAGCGTGGCTAAAAATGTATTGGTTTTATACAATAATACGGTGTGTGTTGTTTTAAATTTGTTTTGTTTTCTGTCTGTGCGTAACTTTTTAGACCAGATGTCTTGCTCGTTCAAATGCGGTTCTGGTAATTTTTTCTAGCAAATGCAGAAGAAAGCAATTTTTTGATTTTCATTGAAATGTTCTTAATAACAGGGAATAAAAACGGAATATTTACGAAATTTCGTATAGTAATGGTATTGACTTGAAACTTTTACTGAATACTTTTAGCAAATTTCTTAACAAGGATCCTACTTATCCTACATTCCTAACTTACCACCGACAACAGTGGCTCACCTGTAATGTTGGGCATTTCGGCATTTTTTTTATTTACACTTAATTGTTTATCATCAAATAATTTTAGATTAAAAAAATATTAAAATTGGAAAATATGTCAACTTCCTTATCTTTAGATTTATATTTTAAAATAAATGATAATAGTTCAATGTTGATATAATAAATAATTTAAATAGTTAGAGTAAATTGTACTCAAACGTCAATAATCACCGCCTAGACCCGAACATAATAATCATCTATAACCATTATTATAGTTTATCTATACATTTTTTTTTTTAGATTCTGAGCGTACCGAGAAGTGTAATAGTATTACTATGTGTCGTGTGCTTTTTTAATTTTATTATTTTTTTTCTGAACTACGCTTATAATCATTGTGTACTGATATAAATTTAAATTACTTCCTTAACTTTCCGCTTACGACAATGGTCCACCCATGATGCAATGTGTCGGCACAATAAAAGTTGAAATTTTCGAAATTATATTTGAAGTCCAAGGGGGGGGGGGAGAGAGGCAAATGGCCCGTTTTGCGTACCAACGAAAAAATAAAACAAAAATATTAAAATTCAGAAAACTTCATTATACGAAAAAGTATAGTATTGTATTTCTAAACTATATCTGTATCTACTCTATCCGGCGTTGCTCAGGTAATATTTGTCGAATTACATGACGGTTTTCCTTTAACTTATGATGACCAGAAATAGGTAAACCAAAAACAAAAGCAATACATTCGTATTTTAAGGACGAAATTCATGTGATAATCTGGGTGCTTTAGATGTTGAACCGCGAAATGAAACTAAAAAATCCGGGCTACGGGTGTTAACCTTACCGCCGAGATTATTTATAAAATAGTAAAAGAAAAATACGATCAAACGCCCTATACGCTTTTATATAGATACTGTGTTGGGGTAGGGATAATTGCAACGATGGCCAAATAATGTATAGTATTAACTACAATAATAATTATAGCATACGATTTTCGTTGCCTATGAATGTTGCATATTTAATGTTGCGATTGCCAATCACCTCGTCATTACGATTTAAATATCCTGTCCTTATGTTCTAATTGGTTTTTTTTTTTTTAGAAATACAAGTCGGTTGGGTAGGTAGGAACCACTGTAACTGATGGTATAATACTAATAACACGAATAGAGTAAAATCGCTTCCGTAATGTCGCTATCGGAAATATTATTAATAAATTCAAATATATGGAAAATCGTATGGAAATACTTAAAAAAATTGATCAAGAAATTAACATTCAATCAAATATCAAAATTCAATTTAAAAAAGTAAAAATAAAGCCGACTCGGAAAAAATTACAATGTTTTTCGGTAACTAAGCAACGTGATAGTTTCGCTAGCAATGTATGAGATCTTATGTTTTTCCCAAAATGGACACATTTTATTTAAACAAAATACAATCCAAATTTCCCGTGGATTTCCCAATAATTTTCTTTCATACAAACTTTATACTGCCAATTACGAACACAAAAAAAAAAAAATCAGCCAAATCGGTCGAGCTGTTCTCAAGTGGATGATCTTACCTCGTAAATGTGGCAATTGTGATAAATTTAAATTTATTTATGTAAAATGAACAACGATAAAATAATTAGTAAATAAGTTTGAAAATAAAAATTCTTAAATTATAAATACAAAATCTGTACTCATCCGTTTCGTGGTTCAAAACTTCACATTTTAAAACCCAGACGCATTCAAAATTCTACCGTTCACTGTTGTAAACGGCAAGTCGGTAAGGTAATAGAATGTAGGATAATTTAGTTTTCATGTACTAGCTGACAAATAATTGCCATCAAAACACGATTCGGACCGGTAAGGTTACAGTATTAATCGTGTTGTTTTCCATTGTAACCGAGGTCGTCCCGAAATCAACGAAAATAATAGCGACTTGTCGCGTTACGTCTTATTTTCAGTTGTTTTTTTTTTATTGAAATTTTTTAGAAAATTTGTCTGGAATCTAGAAAAATTGTTCGGACAAAGCGGAAAACTCGCACTTTTCAACGTACGGCGTGAATAAATCGGACCATTTTTGCTAACCAAAAAAATGTTGTTTGAAAAAAAAAAAAAACACATCTTAGTAAAATGTATAAATAGTATCATCGCTATACACAAAATCTAAAAAAAAAAAAAAATAATGTGTACCGAGCGCATATACCATAACGCGAAAATAATTGCGTATTGTACTTTTTTTTTTTTCTATTACATAATTTAAAAATGTATAATAATGTGTCATAGTATGCAGAGTGTTATAGTATCGATTAAAAATTATAATACAATATTTCCACCGACAACTAACAGTATTATAATGCTATTATTATAATAACGACACCTGAAAATCTATTATTATGGCAAAAATATTACAAACTACCTAGGCATAAAGATAAAGAAACATTTTTTTTTTTGTTTTGTTTTCATACATAAAAATAAACCTAATACCAGCGGCATAACTCACAAAATAAATAAGTTATAACGGGTAAAAATAATATTGTTCTATTTTTTGAACAAAACACATTGTAATAATATATGTAAAAAAAAATCAAACAATATTAACACCAAGTATACGCCTAAATAATAGGTAAGTTTATTATTATTAATACCTAGTTTTTTTTTTTAACTTTAGCTAGGTATTAATTACAATATACGGTAGTACAGTACTAGGTAATTCTTTTAAAACATAAAGTTCGTTTCAGTTTTTTTTTTTTCAGGGTGTCAGAGATTTTAGGCAGGTCAAATTTAACATTTAACGGCATTTTTCAGGCATTATATATATATTCACTCGTTTTTATTACTATTATTTTTTTCCATAAATGCAATTATTATTCATATAAACTAATGTACATTTAAAGAGGCTGGTAATTAAAATATTTAATAGCTTAGACTAAGGCAACCCCAGTTTGTCCAAGAAATGCCGAAAGAAAACGTTGGTTTGACGGAATTAAAGAAGATCTGGCGAAAATAGATAATATTGGTTGGGTAGAACGTATTAGGAGATAGAAACAGATGGATAGGAGTCGTGTCGACAGCTAAGGTCTTTGTAGAGCTAGAGAACAAGAAGAAAAAAATAGAAAATATTAATTTTACACGGTTATTTTATACATTTTATATTTAAAAATGATATTTTATCACGCGTTTCGTGCACCATTTAAAATGCGTTTGTTTGTGTTCCTTCTTATTGTATGGAAGGACAATTCACAATATTAATACATTTTGATTTATTAATGAAAAATACGCCGTGATAAACATAGATGACAAAAATCGTGCAGTTAATATTATTATAAATCATTGGTCGAGGTACACGAATAACAAACGAAAACTAGCGAACACGTCTCAGTGCAAATAAAAGATAAACTAAATATAACAATAATCGGAACGTGGAGCAGGTGTAAGAAGTGTTGTTACGTATGTTTTTTTTATTTCTCGTTAATTGTATCGTAAGTATTACTTTATCGTTCAATGTCACAGCGCTCACAACGAACAAAATCAGGAGAAATGTATTCGTTCTTCCATTGAAATGCGCTGACCGGAGGCGTTGTCTTTATTCCTTCCGGGTGTTGTGCGCATTTCAAATCGTACGGCAAGGCTCATTTTCCGTATGTACCTGTTGTACTCGCGTACAAATTTATCTGATATCGTTTTTTAACTATAAAACAATAGTTAAATGAAATCGTATTTACCTACGACGACGACGACGACTGGTTTAAGTTACGGAAACCAGTCGATTCATCGCTTCGGCACTCGTACCGTCCTCAGAGTGAAAAAACCAATTGCAGAGCGATTGTCGCAATACAATATTCGATTTCCCGTTGAACGTCACCTTTGTAATCGCAAATACCTACAATTAAATTACGTAACCAGGTGCATATCACCTGCGGTCTCACCGAACTTGATCCAAAGACGAGTGGAACGGCAACAGCAATCGTCGATAAAAAATAAAAAAAAACGTATAATACAATAGACAAAACCCACTTCTGCTTATAACGTCTAATATTGTTTCTGACATGTAAATGATATTTTGATGAATATTTGTGCAACAAGCAACGGACAAAACCAATCCGTAATCTGACTTGATGTCACCGTAGTTCGGTTAGTTAACGTGAGTCGAATGATAATCGTTGGATTGTCTTGATCTCTGTGCACGGAGCACAATAATTTATTTATGGCTTAACATCATTTTATCATAGGCAATTTCGTTTGTGCGCATATTATAGTAATTGTAACGCAATAATATACAGAAATCTTGTACGGGTTAGTCATATAATAAATACATTTTACAATTCGTAAAATTAGGAACCCCCCGCCCTCCCCCACGCGCGAAAGGTCCGTGAACGGATTTAAAAGAAAAAAAAAATGTTCAAGTCTTAGAATTAAATTATATCATAAAATAATCATAATCGATTAGAGACAATAATAGTTAAATTTGAAATTACTTGAATTTCCATCGCGCTGATACTGCTGAATTATAAATATATAACGCAATTCATTATCTAATTACAAGCATTGTGTACGTTAGTTATATTTATCTTTTAACAGTAATAATAATTCTTTATTTACGGTAATAATTATAACGACTGTTGGGATATAATCGTTTACGAAAAGACAGTATCGATGAGCGATAAGCGATTCCCCTTCGAGGGACTGCCGGAGTAACGTTTTTTTCTTCTTAAAAGATAGATTTTCCGTATTTAATCATTTGCGTACAGCCCGAAATGAACGAGTGAAACCGCGAAATAATACGCGATTCGGCAAGCCGATAAGTTTCGAGTTTACTGATAAATAATAATTTGTGATTTATCATGTCGAACGGTTTCTCCATATCTGTGTAAATTCATGCGTTTCAGTGGTGTGTTTATATTGGACGGGAGTGTAGGGGCAATCATCTCCCGGATTTTTCATTGTACGTGTTTAAAACAAAACTCTGCAAATATATTAATATCTGTACGTATAGGTATCTCTGGAAAATGTAACGTTCAATTACAACACAATTGTAAATAATAAAATAAATGATAATATTTGTGACGCAGGTATTATTATTTAAAATGAAGATTATTTTTGAAGTCTTGTTATAAAAAAAAAAAAATAAAAAAATAATACAAATACCTTCTGACGTGTATTACGCCGAGTATAAATACATTTATAAGTACCGACTGGTTCTAATATATTATAGACAATTGTTATATTGACTTATTGTGTGTAATCACAATAATTATTTGGATACTCGCTGTCGCCGACAGGAACCCGACTAACGGTTTTCTTCTTCTTCTAGTTTTGCCCTCACAAGACAAGCCCAAGACTCTGTACAATTTTCTTATGATTATTGCAATTATATTGTAAATCGTTTGTTTGGAATTTTTCCGATCAAAACCAATCACAAGAACACCGCGGATCACGAGATAAAAATACAAATCGTGAACTTGAGTATTCGCACGATTAACCGTAAATCGTATACAATCGTCAGTGCCTATTATCAACATAATAGTATTCATACTTTATAATAATAGAAAATATTGAACATAGTATCGGCGAGCCAATATACCTGATAATTATACCGGATTCGAAAAAACTATAAAAAAAAAAAGATCAGCTTTGCTACTGTTTTAGGTGTCTATAGTTTGGACGGTAAAACTATTATAATGGGTAATTTAAATTAAATACTGAAAGAAATTACTTAACCATTGTAACCATAAAGCGATTCTGAGCAGAGCTCGGTTGTCTGAAAAGTTTAGATAAATATTGGTAGCGTTTTTTTCGCCTTGTAGCCCAGATAATAAAAAAAAAAAAAACACAAAAATATATGTCGATATTTGTTGTAATTTTTTTTAATTGTTTCATTGTACCACTGGATGGAAATTCTAAACTTTTTAATATGCTGCATGAAACAATGACTAAAGGTATTAAAAAAAAAAATAAAAAAAAATAACCATATAGAGCAATATTTTGGAAAAGCATTGAGAATTTCAAACGGTTTTTCAAGTAAAGTACTATTCAGAAAAATCTGAGTATTTTTATTATGGCCGAAAGTATTTCGAAAAAAAATATATATCTTAATAAATCGAATAGCTTTTTCCCTACATTCAGACCGCCAAATTTAGACTAGAGGACCTAAATTTTTTTTTAACGATTTTACGACTTTCGGCAAAATCGATTCACGCGATGCCCAATAACATGTACTATTTGTATTGTGCAGTTGTATATTATATATTACCTATACCGTTACATTTTTAAACGTAAACTGTCGAAAAAAAAAAAAATATTGTTTGGTTTTAAGTTGATACGATATTTTGTACAATATATACTAAACCGTGGAACCAATAAAAAATTGTATTGATTAGTCGGTTAGAAAAAAAATTAAAAAGTAAAATAATAATATAATATTTATCAGTAAACGCGTAGCGTGTTACTACTATATATTGCACATACTTCAAAATGCCAGTGGAAAAATCATAATGAAAAATATATCAATCTGTTCCCCCGCACACTCGAGACCCCCACGCTAAAAATATTATATCGTAATACTCTGTAAACTATAATATTATCGATACGTATCACAATATTTTCGGTCGTTGTTGCACGAGTATAGACCCGACGCAATACTAAAACGCAGATACGATAACTATGGTTACGCGGTCGACAACAAAAATATAAAAAAAATAATAATTATACATTTTATTTATTACTGTCACCCTCTCTCTCTCTCTCTCTCTCTCTCTCTCTCTGTCTGTCTCTCTCTCTGTCTGTCTCTTTGATCGTACGAAACGTTCTATATATATTACACACAAACCGTTTTATATGATTGGCTGTGGAAAAAAAATGGCAACAATATATGTATTTTGGATTAAAAAAAATAAACAAATAAATAATAATAATCGTTCGATTATTACTTTATTTTATCCTCAAAGTTAAGCCCCGTAAGCTATAACACATTTAAATGTGTTTACTATGTCACAACGCGTACATTTACTACGACTGTGCCGACTAGATTATATTATTTTCGCAGTAAAACTATATTATAACGTCTGGTATACATTTTCGCCACATGTGTTCGAGACTACAATAAGAATAATTATATTAATTAAAATACGTACGCGTTTTACGGCAATGTGTATGTAGATAAAGTTATAAAAACAGGTAGGTATTGAGCTGTCTATGATATTATTATAATAAAACTATACGTTTTTCATGAGTTATTAACGAAAAAAAAAAATAAAATATATAATAATAATTAATGTCTTGCGGGATTGATGTGCCAATCACCGTTGTCGGTCTTGAAAAATATTATCTTCACCTATAATATAACATTGTTATTATCTATGGTTTTTTCGAATTGCCGTGAAGGTTAAAACGTTTAAAAAAAAAAAATTGCGAACAAATATCAATAATATAATATAATATGTATATGACTCATAAATCATTATCAGGGCTGAGATTTGAATGCCCTGAAAAATCGCAAAAAATGCCCTTAAAAACAAAAATGCAATAATGCACTATAACAATATCATTTAATTTATTTATAAGATCTTAAACGGTAAAAAAAAAAAAAACATAGTGTTGTTTTTTTGTTTTTTAAATAGTATTTTACGTCATTCGGTGGATATATATCTTCTGACTTAATCACTTTTTGACTACTTCTTAATCATTTGTTCTGAAATAATAATTTAAAAACATTTACATACATTTAAATACATTTTAATATTTTTACTTTTTTTTTCAGCCGGCCCTTCGGCCCTGATTCGCGTTTGATATAGACCCACCTATAATCGCAAATGTACGAACATTGTATTAATGAATTTAAAAAAAAAAAAAATTCTCTAAAAACTAAGATAATGCCGTAAAATCATCAAAAAATTCACTGTAGGTTAAATTTGTCAAGAAATGCACAAATATGCAAACTACTAATTACATTAAAATAATCAGTCGGTATCACTCAAAACACATTTTCTATTTATGAACTTACGTTTTAGAATACCGGAAAAAAAAAAATATGCAATCCAATCAAAATCCCGGCCCTAATCATTATATTTCTAGTCATTTTAAGTCATTCGCACTCCAATTACAACCGTTCCCGTATAATATTTTTCGCTACTAATTACCACGACGGGGCACCTATACGTATACGTATACTATACGTATTAAAAAAACCGGACGATAAGTTTTTTTTCTGGAAATTACATTTTGTCGGCCGTCTCTCTCTTCTCGTTACTTTGGCGCTTTTCCAGTTGTTCCATTCAATTATCATCGTAAAATCGAAATCGTTTCGACGGAGGCGTACGTATAAATCGGTATTATTCGCGGTCACGATGGAAATATCGTTAAGTATTAACAGTCTGGTTTGTCTGCGGCCAGACATGAATAATAAAATACGACGAAATCGTAGGTGTTTCCGGTTTTGTACACGGCGGCTAAGTTCATCGTGCGGGTTAGTGTTTTTGTGATTAAACCGTTTTTGTGCGGTGCCCGGCCATTTTCGATGGGTGTATTGTCTAAATCAGTGGTGTTCAACATTTTAGGAAAACTGGGCCGCATACATTTTTATAATAATACATTTGATTTATACAATTATACAATGACACTGCATTACAAGCTTTTGTGACGGCGTGGGACTCAGAAGTAGCTTTTTTAGTATTGAGTTGTTAAGATGAAAGAACATTATTACAATCGGGAAATTGTTTGTTTCCGAAAATATCATTGATATGATGGGTCCATTTTGGCCGCATGTTTTAGCAAATAATTATTTAAATTATTATTATTATTATTTAAAATCTGAAATGCGTTTCCTTACAGATTAAACATAATTTCTATAGAAAAAAAAAAAAAAGGTATTCGTCTGTCGACTTTTCGTTGAACACTCTTACGTCATCCGTGGAGTTATTCTTTCTTATTTTGGGACGACGCTATTCCCTTATTAATAAAGTTAATTCGAAAAAGTAAATAATAATAATAATAATAATAATACTGAGCACAAACACCACCAAAACGAAACGTCAACTATAAACGACCAATACTTGATATTTAATATATGTCTATAATTATAGCTTAGCTATTGATAAACGACTTAAGCTCTCGTGACCGTATCTCCAATAATAAATAATATACTCTCGTAGTCGGCCAGAGTTCAGTCGTCTAATCGCCTGAGCTATAGCTATCGTTGTAATAACGATAATAACATTCGTATACTATTAAATCAATATAAACCACAACCATAATAATACCTTATATAAATAGGTATTATTATGTTCAATATTTTTTTTCCATACAATATATAGGTAAGTAATCGATGGTTTTGAAATTTGCGTAGGGGGCCGCATTAACGTCTATTGCGGGCTTCGGGGTTGGACACCCCGGGTCTGAATAAAAAAAAATCACCAACCGATCGTATATCCGTCTTCTACGCCAACACCTAACCCAAAGGCGGGAATTTAAATAACCGAAGCTTTAAACGTCAATTTGTATTATGCAATACGTCGTTACTGCACCCCTATTGGCCGTGGCTGTGGTTTGCTACGCAAGGAGATTTTAAAGACGGCTGCCGGGGTAGAAATAATTGACTTTGACACAGTGTATAATCGATTCCGTTCATTTCCATACATAGTTTTATTGTTTATATAGAAACAAACGGAGAAATATCAACAAAAAAAAAAAATGACAATTCAAATGTGTTGCGTACGATTCGTATCGTATTGTATTATACGAGTACGTTTTTAAGTTTCAATATTATGCGGTGTTTTTTTTTTTTTTTGTAAATTTAAAATTAGAAATAGATTTACTTACCGAATTTCCATCGTAATGCCCCATACAAATTGTTTTTTTTTTTATTATAATGTCTATTATTATCTGTTATCAAATATTATTATAACACAATCAATAAGGTTAAGCAAGGCTCTGCCAGCAGCTGCGCGTGGTACTGTCGAGTGTATTTCAGATATATTAACAGAAGATGCAGCAAGGTCGGTCATCATGGGCGAGGACAAAATGACATTTCTATATCTTCGAAACGGAGACAAATTTTTTTTTGATTTTATTATTATAATTTTTTTGGTGGAAAAAAAAAAGGAAATACACTATAGTGACTATTGATATAGTCATTACCGTCACAACGGCACAAAGTCGTTTGATTATACGTATTAATTTATAACAACGTTACTCGTCAGTTTTTTCGACTTATGAGATAATCGCTTATGAAAATACAATACGTATTTTAATATACGAATGTTATATAATGCTGAATCGAATACCTACGTTGAATTAACATTTTAGTAAAATATTCGAATACGTATTTTATTTCAATACCAGTATTTTAATACTTTATTGTACCTTTCAGTTCGAATACCGTTTTAAATATTTCTTATACAAAAGAATATTCAAAAACGTATTCCCCGAATAGAATTATTATTTTATTCACTAAAAAATGCTGTTTTTCGTGTTCAGGTTTTTTACAGTTTGTGGTGAAAGAAATCGTCTATTTTATACGGCCGCATAGTAATAATTAAGAACATACTCGTAGTCTTTATCTTCAATCGAACTACTTATTATAATGTTCGGCGTTATGATAATTTTTAAAATGCAATACCCGCATTCAATGTCTCAGTTTTACTAATAGGCAATACAGCGAAATTACGTTACTTAGACCATAAATTATGGCGTTAGATCGAAATGAAAGTTTAAACGAAAATTACAAAATTTAAAGAGGAGAATATTTCGAGGTCTATTACATACCTACAGGCCGCGTTGCTCGTTTTTTCTTTTATATTGTCAAAAAAAAAAAATAAAAAATGTATTGTTACATGCAAAAACTAACATGCCTGTAATTATTCATTTTATGCCAGTATTTTAGAATGAGAATCAATTCTCCTTTTAAAATGTTGATATTCGTGTTTAAACTCTAATTCCAATCTAAACACCGCAATTGATGTACTACTTAATTATATTTATTTGTCAGATATTATGTTTAAATAAATCGAAAATAATCAATTTTGCTATATGAATAAAATCTGTACACTTTATTATTTTTCTTCGGAAATAACGGATTTAAATGCAATTATATAGACAACGGCCGGTTGGTGGTTCTTTAAGTTGTTATGGCAAATGGTATACTTTTCGAGCGTAAGTCGATAAACTCTAAAATTATTCTATATGGCCATTTTCAACATGGCCAAATTCAAATAAAATTAATTTCTTATAGTATTAAACGAAATGGGAGGGAGGGGGTCAGAAGTAAAAGACTCACATAAAAATACCTTAACACAATGTATTCATATAAATGATAAAATAATAAAATACAAATAGTTTATTTATTTGACACAGTTGATTTTTGTCGGTTATTTAAACACATATGACAGACAAATATAGATATATAATAAATATATTATGTAATATGTATTAAGTTAACCGTTTAATTTAACCACCCTCGCCAGACACCCAGTAACCACACTAAATTTTAGGTGGTTAGATTGCACCACCTCAAGCACGTATTCGGCGCCACTGTGTACGTAGTGTTTTCGTGATAGGCGTTTTATCGCGTGAACGTTGTCGTCGTTCTATATAAAAAATCATCATAATAATTATACACAAGAGAATTCAATGACGTTATTGAAATAAAAAAAAAAAAAAAAAAAAAAAAAATGAAAAAAACGCCGTGTATTTACCCAGCAATACTGCGTCATCTGTTGCAATTTGAAATATCTACTAATGTAACATAATATTGTGCGTCAACTAAAAGTTAAAAACCGATGACTGTATAAACAGATGCCGTAAAATGTAAAACGCAAAACGCAAAAAAAAAAAAGAGAAATAAAAATGCATTTATCCGAGCCAACCGAGCAATCCGAAAAAGGCAAAATGATTTTATTTCGCTTAAAAATGTCCACGTTTTGCGCAATAAATAAAAATCATAGCCGTCGTCCACTGCAAACCGGTTCCATTGAATCGTTTGAAATCGGCAACGCCGTGCACAGAGTAAGTAAATGTGATCAGCTCTATCAGATACTTTAAACAAAAGTTAATAATTTAAAAGAAAGCCAATACAAGTTTAAATCGTTTATAATACGCATATAAATTACGGAATAAAACATTGTAATTCGTGATTTTTTAGGTTTTCTGGAATATATATTCCTACCTAGTAAAAGTGCATAGATATTTAGAGAAGTTGTCACTTAATGATTGTAAAACTTGACCATTCGGAGCACGTAATCGAAATCCAATATAGGCGGGAATTTGTTTACATTTTGTTATTTAAATCAATACACATAATATATTTCGCGAAATTTACCCAAAAACTCTTTCAAACATATATTGCATATTGCCAAAATAATTATTAACCTAGAAATACGCTGTTTTCCTGCAGTAAACAAGTCTATACTTATCGATATAGGTAACCGATGTTCATTGACAAACGAATCGTCAAGAAAGCTCACCCAATCGTATTTGATTACCCCCTGTCTCTCTCAGTTTTCAATAAAAAAAAAAAAACAATTTCGAGGCTACTGCTCTAAGGTAAGTTCACTGTTGTGGGTGGGATTGTAGAACGTTAAAAAAAGTAGAATATGTACATATATGGTAACTTAGTTTATATACTGTATGCAACGGTAAATCGTGTATGCCAACGAAAATCGATTCTGAGCGTAGTTTGGAGTAATATTTTTAGAATTAAATCTCTTTTTTGTTTTCCGTCTGTGGACCACATTTACTACCAGAAATCTTGCTCCGATGTACAAGTGTAACATCTTCTCTAAAAACATTCTGGTTTAAGTGGACGCCTCAAGGAGATATTTGTTTGTAAAACGTAAAAAAAAACCAAGAAAATGTATGTCAATAACGTTTTCATTTTTCCGATTTTGTTGAAATTCGGTTAAAAATAATTGTAGAGAGCTGACATTTTCGCAGAATATTAATATTAGCTTTTTCTAGACGTGAAAAATATGTCTGGGGTATTAAAATACCCCGAGATGACTAACGAAGGGTCAATTGTAATAAAGAAAAAAGTTAAACGTATTGCAATCTTTATTTTTTAAATTGTTTTATAAGCATTTAAAGTGCAAATTGTGATGAAAATCGTAAAAATTACGGCAATTTTCCATTTTAAATGTATAAACCATTTTTTTTGGTTCCGTAAAAATACATAACAATGCGAGACGAAAAAACATAGACAATTGTAATTTATTTTGTTGCCAAAAATTACTCTATAATTTTCAATTTTAATTTATTAAAGTTTTTTTACCGAATTTCGTTCATAATCGTATTTAGTTAGCAATCATTTATCATTGCCTGCAGATATAAATTAAATTCCCCTCACTATCCTAATTTTCCTCCTTCCATTGGTGTCAGTGTTTACGAGTTTTATCAAAATTTGAAATATAAATGTTAATCAAAAAAAATTTCAACTACAGATTATCGGTATTTTTATATTATTTAAGAGAATTTTACGGGGAACTTTGTGTTAAATTTTCGAGCATTTAAAAAAATGTATCCACATTAAACTAAAGAAAAAAAACAACTTAATAACTTGAAAATTTTAAATAGCCTAAATATTCCAGTTTTTTTTTCCGATTTTGGCCCGTTATTAAGAAAAGTGCTAGGAAAATACAAAATAAAAATGACCCTTATGATGCACCAATCAGATATAACATTACCAGAACCCTAACTAAAGTTAAAATTTCGTTTACACACACGTTCGTGCTCTATATAGATTTTAAAAATAGATCCTTTCCTCCTATGTCTTATTTTGGATCCGCTTTTGGCGTAAAGTTTTACTATATAGAAATCCAAATTATCATTGACCCGACTTAACCTAATATTTAGATCCATATTACCTTCTTATCCGGCGATTCGGTCAGCACTTTCCGACCGCAAACGAGAGCCCAATTAAATTAATTAATCCGTCCGCGTTGCAAAATAGATACCCGGGTATATACGTGCAAGTGCGTTACAAAATATATCTTTACTATAATACCCCATAATCCGGAACAATCCTATAATCCCATAATCCTTATAGTTTATATTTTAAAACGCAACTCGGTGTTCGCCTTGACGTCGCGCGTTTAATACCTAGGCGTATTTGCACGTACAATCGAACAAAACTCCTAGTGCGTGCGCCCGTACGCGCGACGATTACGCGTTTGTTTGCAAACAACACAACCGCTTTGCAATACGGTTATGCGATTGTCGTCGTGTTTCCGGCCGGTTTGCCGTAATGTTTGTCGACCGCCTACGCCTGTGGTATTAAATTCCGGGTTTAACGTCACACGTGTTTTATTATCACAATTATTATCGTTATTATCATTGTTATCGTTATTATTATTATTATTAAATTATCGTAACGGAACGCGCGACGGGCTTTTCGGAGCGTGTCCTACGGCGGCGTCGCGCTAGCGCCGTGACGGCGGGCGGTCCAATATGCGCCGCCGTACCGATATAATCTTTGGGGTATTAATACCTCGTCGCCGGGCAAGTGGATGATAATTTTTTTTATTTTGCAACCCGGTCGAGTTAAAAAATATGTATATGTATATATATATATAAGTACCTTTATATATTTCTTCTGTCCGTGTGTATGTCACCGAACTCCTCCTAAACGGCCCGACTGATTTCTATGACATTTTTTTGCATGTGTTCGAATGGGTTTAGATGTCAAAGGGTGCAAGGGCGCTTTGCTGACACAGGGTTATTGGTAATTTTAGTACGGCGATCAAATTATTTTTCTCGATTTATGGGTTACCTTGGTGATACGGATGAAATTAAAAATCGGTTAAATTTGTTGATTATCACGGAAATCAAATAGTATATAGAACTATATGGAATAAAACGGCGAGTTTGGTTACGCTAAATTTGTAATCCTTCTATACGAAATATACAAACAAAAGTAGTGATCGAGATACATTTAGTTTGGACACTCGAAATGATTGAAGCAATTTCAGTCCGGTCGATACACAAATGTAGACCAGACAATTTACCAAAATGTTCCAACGAAGAAAACGAGGAACCTCCGTCGAAGGTTATACCGGGGTAAAAAAAAAAAAAAAAAACGGATGCACGGTTAGGCCTTTGCACGATATATGTAGTTCATCCGAATAACAGTGAACGTTTTTTAACTTAAGAATGTTGCTCCACGAGGAATCGAGGAATAAAATCTTTAAAAACTGCCTGCTTGAGTGTACAATCCTTAATGGTTGTGGAGCTAGGCGAACGGTTTTGATCCCTAGAATACCAATGATACCAACCAATCTATCATTTTAGTGAAGACTGCTCCGTCTTCCAGTCAAATTATGCTTTTCTATGACTATAAATAAGGCACAGGGCCATACATTAACCGTTGCAGGTTTAGACTTAACAGTCCTTGCGTAAGGTCAATTGAACTTAAAATTTAAAATCAAGCAAAATTTAAAAGTACTATGGAATTTAAAAAAAAAAAAAAAAAAAAAAAACATTTGATTAGATTAAGACAGAAAAAAAATGTAAAAAAAGCACACATCATAATAAAACCAATAAGTTTCACACTTAGCTCTGAATTTTAAAAAAGATGATGTGCGGGACAGTTAGACGATTTTGGATAATCATCTAACTTGATCCGGGCAAGTCCGAATGATGGCAGCTAGTTTGAACTAAATTACAAATTTACATTTATCGATTACCCCGATTAAGTTTAAAATAAAATTAACAAATACCATTAACTTGACTCAACTTCATTTAACAATTCAAGTTGATTTTACAAAAAAAAAAAAAATGCATTGAGTAAGTATCTAACGAATGTGAATGCTTATATATATATTTTAAAATCTGTAGAGCATTAGCATTTATAGAATTCTATTCGTAATTTTAGGTTATGTGGATCATTTAAATTTAAATTTGAACGTAAATATAATTGACGAAATAAATAACTCGAACATCGACAAAAAGTATAGAAAAGTTACTATATTTCTACTTGTATAAGTGGCGATAATTACAAAATAATTTTCAGGATCAGTCAAAACTGACTTTATCGGGAATATTAACAAATATATATATATACGAAATGATCGAATCTGACGTAGAGCGGCGAATGAGTTCGGCGAATCACAACGGCAATCTAGTACGTCGGTGGCGTTAAGTTAATATTAACATATTGACTCGATAACGATTATATAGCAGAGTGCCGTTTTGGAGTCTCTATGGTCGCCGAGGAGGGGGCGGGCGTATCGCGGTTACCGCGCGCCGTTACCGGGTTACCGGGTTATAACCGGCGTCGACGGTGCGGCTGTAACGCGACCACGTTGTTTCCGTCGACAGTCCGGCCGCGATCGCGCCGACGTTTGGTTCATTTTAGTGACGGACAGACCGCCGTCGTCCGATGGTCTTATCTCTCACTGTCTCTCGCGCCCGCGTTCCGATTTATCTCGTATAATAAAATAATTTGTTTTTTTCCCCTCTGATATAATTGTTGAAAAAAATAGTTTATTGCACTCGACGCCCACGAGTTGTAACGCTGTGCGTGCGCGTGTGTGTCCCTATTGTATATCCGGTGAAAATTATCCCATTTATTTATTAATCGCGTCCGCCGTTATAAATATTACAATAAACATTTTTTTTTTTTAAGGAAATTTTTTTCTCCGCGGCCCGCGGAACGAAATCGTTACCGTCCGAGTCGCCCACGAGGGCCGGGGTCAAATAGATTAAACGGGCGATAATATTAATTTTCATAGATAGAAAAAATTGAATACGGCCGTACCGTAACCGACAAACGTAGGTCCGCGGTGTAATAGTATTGGTGTCGGAGAAGTACCCGGAGCAGTGTGTGCCTATACTAAAACCGTTTAGTATTCCAAAAGTGAGTTGTATTTTTTTGATTTTTATAAATATGTATAATATAATATTTCCAAACGTAATCAACCGAATGTCCGACCGATAAACACGACGGACGGCGTAGTGTTTATATCGGAACGGTAAATATCGCCGACGAAAGTACAATAATTATTAATAACCGACGGTGTATTTTTCGTGTCGTTAAAACGAAACCATCGACGCGATTATATTAGCGATTACAATACTATAATGTTATGATATTATATTATACTGAATTACAACAATAATGCGGCGGCAATAATATTGTGCGTACTCCGCGGTTGTCATAATAATGTTATTGCTGTACAATACTGTAGTCCAAACATAATATTATTAAATAATAATAATAAAAAAAAAAACTGATATGATAATATACGTGGTATATCGTTTGAAAATAATATTTTAAAAATATTTATATTTTTTTTTTTCCCCGTATAAACGAGTACGGCGGTGTTGAGTAAAAAACAACACGTATAGAGGACGTAGCGGGAATAAAATAATAACGCTTTAATCTTGTACATATTATATTATTGTAACGTTAAAAAATAAATACTTAAGCATTGGAAGGCATAAAATAAATACGTATTTCGTGACGCGCGTGCGTCACCGGGGGAACTGTGGCTTTGTGTATTTTGGATTTGAAATAATATAAATGCAGCATTTATGCACATACGCGTATTGTTATTATTATTATTATTTTTGTTAAAATTTCGAACAACGTAAACACTTGTTTTATTTTTGTTTCTGATTTTTTTTTTTTTTTTTTAAATTTTTATTCTAACAAAATATTATTACAATGTTTGTACAAATACAAAAAACATTGGTTTTGCCGTTCACCCGCAGGAAAGGAATGTCGGCCGATCCGGGTGCAATTTCCTATTGCACCGGTACGAGCAGAGCGGTGCTTACTACTCATCTAAGCGTGGTTGTTTTTTTTTCTTTCTTTCTGTTATATATAAAATCGTTTTTACAGATGATGCGGCCTAACACACCCGGACGAATAATAATACGATAGTTTTTACGTGTTAATATTACCCTTATATATATTATAAAAAAAACCAGACGTGTTTTATATTCAGAGTTTTTCCGGCGAGTAATTTGAATAATTCCATTACCCCACCTCCACGTTTTTTAACAAGTGGTTAAGATAATCCGCAATAATAACAATAATTGTTTTACATAAATTATAATTACAAATTCAAATTTGTAGTTCTTTAAATCATTATTTAACAAACGTCAATGCAAATAAAATTGTAGTATCTGTTATATCAACAGACCCGGTTTTTTGACTTTTAGTACCAGCCAGTTTAGGTTGGCGGTGGTTTTACGTTCCGAGTTTCGGCCGTGAATCGCGGCGACTTGATGTTTTTTTTAAAAAAAACTAAAATTAATACGAAATGCGTGTTCAAGTAATAATAAATAATAATTTACGGTATTTCTTTTTCTCGTCCTTCTTAGTAATTCATATTTTCTTATCGAATTGATTAAGTAGGGATATAGATACGGTTATGTTAGTGAAAAAAAAAGTGTTTTTTTCGTCAGTTTAAGTTAAAATACAGAATATAAAACATAACAAATTCGAGTACAGAAAAAAAAAAAAAAATTATATTAAAGTTACTAATATTGTTTGTTATTTATCAATACGATTTATCAAATGGACAAAACATAAACACGTATCAATATTTTTTGTCACTGGAACAATTGAATTTGGGTAGAAATATAACAGACGTACTTATCTTTATTTCTCACGTACAGAGTACTATAAGTAAATGTTTTGCAACAGGACGAGACCTTCCATGAAGGTATTTTTACTATTTCAAAACTATAATAGCTGCATCGTACCATTTTATGAATCCACAAATTACAGTGGCCGGATTTTTTTTCAATGAGGGCAATTGCATGTTAACGTTTAATTTCTTAATTAAATTTACAGATATACCACATATTTAATCGACGAAATATGAAAATAAATCGCATATCTGTTTACACCATTGAAGTAACATAATAAACACGATAAAAATATTTAAAAATTATGGCCACTGGTGGGGGGATGGCTCACGTTTCCCTCCACCCTGACTACGTCACTGATAAAAACATATTTTTTAATTTTAGTTTCAAGCTCAGAGTCATTTTTCGAATGTATTTGGTTCGACGTGCATGGTGTTTAAACAAAATGATCTTAGTGTCTTCACATACCTCTTCACCTCTAAAGTGGTGGTTTGTGCAAAGTATTCTGGCATTTTTATTCTGATTTTTAGGCAAAAAAAAAAAAAAAAAACATGCATAATAATTTTGGTATTATCGAAAAACCTATTAAAAGGAAAAGTAAGCACTTTATATTTATAACTTTTACATTGTTACAGCGTATTACTATGGAGTATGACATTTTAAAATTACAAAAATTTTAAAATTATTGTCGGATATCCACAACAAAATCGCATCGAAAACTAATTGACATATAGATATAAACGCGACACTATTTCACATATAGTTTTAATAATATATCAAATATGAATTTTATGTTCGTTTAATTTACCCATGTCTCTAAACATCTATAAATTAGTATCCCACCGTCCCTGGTTTTAATGTTTAAAATTTCGAAAATGAACATATTTTATCGTATGGCACTGTAAACTTATATTGTGTGTTATTAAACTTGGAATTTTTAGGGTATTTATTGCTATAGCTCGACGAAAAACAAGATATTCTTCTTTTTTGCTTTACTTTAACAATGATTATTTTGATGTATGCGATATTTATTCGATGTCTTTGATGTGTTCTACGCCGAGCACATCGGGTTTAGCCAGTCTATTACATTTTTATAAATTAAAAAAAACTGCAGTGAGTATGAATCAATAAAATTAATAGTGGTTTTAGTCGTTTTTGTGGTCGAATAATCTCGCGATCCAATATCGCGTTTTCTATATTTATCATAATGTAAAAATCGAGCTGCTGAAAATAGACACCTGCCGAAAACCAGTTATCATTAAAAGTACACAAAGTTGGGGTTGTCGATTTCGTTCGTCGATAACATGGCTCACTGGGGTTGATCGTTAAAATCGTATTCGCTCAACTGAACATAATGTTGAAAAGTAGATTTCACGGTAATTGTCTCTGAAAGGCCAAGAGTACCTCCGTATAATATATGCAAAATAAATAAGAGATTGCTATATAGTTATGTTTTAATAGTAATAGATTTTATCGGAATTTTTTTTTTTGAGAGGTGGGGTAAGAATTTAATGGATATTTTAGATACTCACACGCAAACCTCAAAATTTAAAACTAGGTTCCCTTATTTTTTTCGCCACATTTTGATTTTCAAACATCAACCCATATAATATTAAAAATCGAAATCCTATAAATCGATAAAACAATCCTATGTTGGCGCCTTTTATCTACCGGTACCGATATGATTTTTGATTTTAAGTTTACAATACACACAATGCATCATATATTAAATCTATTACAAATGGATTCGTCATGGGTACCTAACGTTATGACTAGATCAAAGGACTTGTAACATTTGCATAATTGTTTTACACAATCAAAAAATAACAGAGTAAGACACAAATACATACGTTTTTGCTAAGACAAAGCTAGATTTTGATATTTTGCATATAAATGCATATTCCGTGGGTTTTCTTCATTTTTAGGACATATTTCTTCCATTTCATATTGTTTGAGAAATATTTAATACAATTAATAATTTGTTTTAAATATTTTCTCCGTCAACATTTTTATTTCATTTAAGAAAACGACCAAAACTGGTGGTTGTCTGACGTCAGATTTGCTGAAAATTTAATATTTAATTATATCATGCGATTGAAGTAATGCAAAATGTTAAATTAAAATTAAGTCAAGTCCCTGTTCCAATAGGAAGAATAGTTCAAGAAAAAATAGATTATGTTTTGCTACAAGTCTCTTCTGCCCTAATTATAACTATTTGTAATTTTGTCCTTTGAGACATGCTAAAAACGATGTCAACAAACGAATTCCCTAACAATATTGCTACGGTTGTTTATGCACATCATTACTAGGTTCGTTCAAATTCAGAGAATAGTTCAATTCTAATAAACACAGTCATGTCCTCGGAATTGCAGAGATCAGAATAATGCTAATAACCTAGCGAGTCTTTAAATATATAAATCCATTCTCTGGGCTAGACGATCGGTGACAGTATGACGGTATTGTACTATATAAATTTAATTACTTCAATTTAATCCAAGTTCTTTTACGCGTGTGCGTTGTGACAAAATAACAATTGATAACGGTTCGCCAAAAATAGTTATCTGTTTTTGTGTATTTTTATTTTTTATTTTTTATTATTATCATTATTATTAACTATAACAATAATAAACCGATTGACGTTAATATAATATTCCTATATACGTAGTCGGTCACATCTATGGAGGCTGGGGGCTTGGCATGATAACAAATGATTGAAATATTTGTTTAAAAAATTTTGATTATTTTTTACATTATTGTATGTTATACGTGTAGTAAGGAGGCTAAAGCACCCAAAGTCCAATATACATCCTACACTGCCTCCTATATACTTTAAACGTTTTGCGAATTGACGCCGTGTTAATAAACTATCAGGCGGGCACGTATATGTGTTAAAAAAAAAAAAAAATGTAAATTTAGAATAGGTGATAATAACAGTTTCCGATTTAGACCGGAGGATTATACAATAATGGGTTATCGTCTAGAAATAATAAACATGAAATTTATAAGCCTTCCCTATGCCTTTTAAATTGATGAGCATTATTGTTTTTAACTTGCCTCTTTTGTTAAAAAATAATAGCTCATAGCATATTCAAACGCTCGGAAAACAAAATTGTGAGTTTTTATTATCGTAATATATATCGACAAAATAACAATTAGACACGACAACGTTGAATTTGTATACACGGTACTGATGAACCTTCTGCGTGGTGAATTGTTCGATTAATTTTTTGGTGCCTGTTATTGTTTAAAATGGAAATATATTAAATGCAAACGCAAGTAATGAAATATGTTTACAATGTGTATTTACACATAATATATTCGGGTATTATAGTTGCAGCTGTTGTTAATTAAAATTGAAACTATTCACACCTCTTTCGTTATTAACATACGAGTATATACCCTAACCAATATAATAACTTATATGTTTAAACATTCATTTTGTTGAATATGCATCGGAACGATAATTCAATATTAAATATTAAATAACATCCGATATCAAGAGGACGTCTCACCGGAGATTTGCCGCCTCTGTCTATCTAACAGACAATATAGAAAATTACGTTATACGTATAGAACGTGAATTGTGGCGTATAGGTTTACCCTCGGGGTTTGAACGCAAAAAAAACAAAACTTAAAGAGGATAATATTTCCGAGGATTTTACGTGGCTTTATTCTAAAAAAAAATTACATCTATTTTAAAATTAAAAAATCAATAACCAAAATGGCAATAACTTTTTCGTTTGTCATTTTCTTAGAAAAAAAAAGCTACGTACAACCCTCGGAAATATTCTTCTCTTTAAATGATGTTATTTGCGTTGAAATCCTGAGTTCAACCTAAACGCCACAATTTGAGTTCTGAGTATAACATAATTTGCTGTATTTCCCGTTCGATAGACAGAGGCGACAAATCTCCGGTGTAACATCCTCTCAAGTGTAACGATGGTCAAACCGTTAGCTATACCATTGATCAATGGTTTTACTATTTAAATTCTAAAATGATATGTTTTATTTTCCACGTGAATCGTGCTTTTGGGTATTCTTGCTCAGTAAATGTGCCCAACAACTTTAATCTTGCCATTTTATATAGATGATGACGGCAAGTTTAGAGTTATAATATAGATGATAGACTTTTTCAACTCGATTGGTATTATGATATTTCAAAGAATCGACTTTTCGAATCGGTCAGAAAATAGCAAAACAATTATAAAATCAACAACAGGCTGTTATCATTTTATATTTAAACTCTAAGCTCTACTCAAAAATATTATTATTTTTTTCTTCTATATACATTCGTACAATAATTTATCACTGTCATTAAAACAATAATAGTATAGGTACTAGCTAAACAATACGTCTGCTCCGTAAAATATGATTTCCACAATACAAATTTAAAATATATCTATGACACATTGCTTTACTACAATGCATTTATATAATTCAAATTATATTTTATATCGGAATAGATAAACTATATATGGTATATTTTTCACACTAAAGATAAATTGCACGTTATTATTATTATTATTATTATGGTTTATTAATGCCAAACGGAATTTTGATAAGGAGATATAGAATGGTTAAAAAAAAAAAATTTTAAAAAAACCAAGTGTCTCGAATAAAGCTAATACCGGAAGACAATATACGAGTTTACATATGGCAATTAACACTAGCAGTACACTAATACAGACAAGTATTTAATATGCAAAAACGAATCATACGATACGGAAACAGTAAGCAAAAGTAAGCGTGACCCCCCCGGTGTAATTAAATATTATTTGCAGCTCTTAGCGATTATTATTTTAAGTACATAAACAATAACACTATTGTTATTAACTTATGCGTTTTGTACGTGCCAATTATGAATTTTACGATTTTGGTTGCATACGAATGCAGTTCTATCCGCCGGAGCCATTCTTATAAAATCTACAAAAGATCTATCTGCGTAATCACATCTGTACATTAGGTTTCCCCTCTCCCCCCCATCGGTAAATCCACGACAATAATAGCTTGTACAAAATGTTATGATTCGACAAACGCATTTGAATTTTGTTACATTCAATCTATTTTAAACGTTTTTTTCTAAAAATAGTATTATGATGCTGCGCTAAAAAAAAAAAAAACAATAAACAAAACATTCAGAACTAAAAATATGATTTTTAGATACATTTTGGTAGTTAAAACTTGGATGCAGGTACATAGTTAAGTTATTGTCTAAGATTTTTTTATATTTTTTTTTGGAAAAAAGTGTAATTTTTAATCGATTTTACCTGTTTATAACCAGTGATGGATAATATCGATTTATTTTATTCCGAGATATAATCATTTTTACACGGTCCACTAATCCGAATTCCTACTATAATTTATTAATAATACTACAATGATAGCAATTAAAAATTGGTCTGATTTTTAGGTTGTAAAATAAAATGTTATTTTTTTTTTTTTATTCAACACGTAACACATAAAAATTATTATGATAAACATCAAGACAAGTTTTGTCACTATTTAACACGCTTTATGCTAAAACACTCATTCAGAACAATAAAAGGTACAATGTATGCTTGTTTATGTGTTATTATAATATTTTATAGCCGTCGTCGTCTGACGACGATGTTTCAAAAATTGTAATAAACTGGAAATAGTCTTAATTTTAACGGTTTACATTTCGGTACATTGCGGTTTGTGTGCAATAACCAATTATGATGCAGTTGAAAGAAAATATATTATAATATTGTTCAACGTAATACATTTTTTTTTTTTTTTTTTTTAATGAAACAATCAATGCAACATTATTTTTCGCAGTTGTGTATTACCGATATGATATATCGTGACTGTATGTATTGAATGCGTCATAGCGTGTTGTCAAAAAAAATAAAAAACGTTATATGTTTTATATTTTTATATTTTTTATTTGTTAGCGTACATCAGTGTACCAAATTCGTGTTTTGTACCGAACTAAATATTGTGTTTGTCAAAACGTATAAATCCTGCGAATGCGTATTCGCATTGATAATACGATTTGCGACTGTACCGTAAACGTTATAAATAAATGCATAATGACCAATTACGTCGTACGACCGGCCGCGATTAATATAATACAGAAATCGTACAGGGACGTGACGGCGATTCGGTTCTAATGGCGTAAACTTTAAAATCTAAACACGGACGGGCATATTCGGTTTATAATAATATTGTATAACGCGATCGAATAAAATTAACACGTTAAACGAATTCAATACGACGATTTCGGTACTCCCGGACCGTAAACATTATTGTTTCGGTATGCGTATTCCGCGCAGTCCAACTAGGTCATAGCGTACGTTTTAATAAAATCTATTGTAATAAAATTAATTTTGAATTGCCAGCGATTAAGCTGCGTGCTATCTCTCAGCCACGTTAACGATTAAATCGTATACGACAAATGTACCGCCGCGGGCTTACCGAAATATTTTTCGTTTTTTTTTTTGTTTTACGAGTAAAAATGTAACTCGTCCCTGCACCGCGTACATCGACTATTACGCGTGCTTTAATCATTTATTACTACCCGATCGATAATATTATGTTGAATCGTCAACAATTCGTTTACCATTCTCACTTCGAGTAGTTAACCCGAGTCAATGGCCACCTAATTGATAAATTTTAACTAATTGCACTAAATAAAACAATAAAAAAATAAAAAAATCGCGTATACGAACATCGTGTTATTATAACGTCCAAGAGCAAATCGTCAAACCCCTACGAATGGACGTAAAACTTCAACTTCGCCGTGTAACTATTATATCGGCGATTGTTATTTGAACATGTTCAACTCACACGTGCACGTATTATTACAAGTAGGAATCGAATAAGTCCCGGTAAAAATGGAAATTCTCCGGTTTTTCTACAGAGAATAACGAAATCAATATTTATTGTAAGTATTAAATACTTGTAATTTTAGCCACGTGTATATCGCCTACGCTGACATTTTAATACTCGACTAAATTGATATTATTAAAAAAAAAAAAAATAAATACGAATTAAGTTTCTTTAATTTAATAAAAACTAGTGTAGGAGTTTGCACCATCTAGGAGATTTCCCCATAATTTTGTATGCGAATTATATTATTTCCCTTTAGCACGGTGATGATGGCGCACTTTTCGCGTGTCGTGTATACAAAATCGTCGGTTTAGGAGTTTATTTTCGCCGCGTGTCTGCGACTTTATTGATCTTTTTAAATTATTATTATTATTATTATTATTTTTGTGTTTTACTATAAGAGTACTGTTCGACCCTCGCTCCGTCACTACTACTATTAACCATTTCGCACGTCGAACGATTTCCAATACTCGCGTACGATAGATATTCTCGCGTTTACGAACAAATTAATAACGCCGCCGGGAGTTAACAAACTCCGAAGTTAAAATCGGAAAACATACACAAAAAAATAGAAAAACCCCCACTACTAACAATCGCCGTAAGGTCTTGCGGCGTAATTTATTAGGCAGTATAATTGTAATATTGCCCGGCAGATACGATGTACAACAACAACAACCAAGCAGTTATAACCCGTGCGGGTGCGGCGTTCTTTCGTAAAAACGCCGGGGTAATAAGTGCGCGCGATTTACACTGTTGCGCGTGCCCGCGCTATAAACACACACGTAATAATTACGCAACCGGTACAATATTGTCCGCGATGTACATTGACAGTATTAGTCGTCGTCACACGACCACTCGAGATAGTCGTAAAATAACGACGAATAAGCGTAATATAATTGTAAAGCCCCCCCGGTGTATTATCGTATAAGGCGTACGCACGCACCGTCCAAATGCTACAATTGTTTACAACGGTAATATTACGACAATAATTCAGGTGTACGCTGTTTGCGATGTCGGCTACGGCGTTTATTTATGAATATTTAAAACCATTTTTTTTCGACCGGTTATATTTATTGGTTATTTTGTTTTTTAGAGGTATCGCAATTCTACCCGACGGGGCACCTACCTTCAGCCGTAGGCTCATCGTTTAAAAAAAAAAAAAATTATCTTAGCGCATTGGGTATGTTCTTACTCGTTAAAGCTTACAAACTAGTGGTCTTAGTTCTACGGTTTATTTACAATCTACACCTTACATTATAGTGTATAGACGAAATTTAACAACTTGGTTATAGTTTTATAGTCCAACTGCCGCTCTCTGTCGTTGGCGCTCCTCTCCCTCTCTCGCCTTCAACGCTCCCTTGATGGCACCAATCGAAATTGAATTGCGCGCGCATAGTGGGCCGCGGGGAAAATCCGGATTTACCGAGCTGCGAGAATCCGGATTATCGGATTCCGAAAATCGGACATTTCGCATTTATTGTAAATACAATTCGAATTTCGGTTCTTTAAAAATTGTGATTTTATATTCCTTAGTTCGTTTATCGTAAAACTATTATTATCGTCTTATTGTAAATAGTATTAAATGTGTAAAACATTAAATACGTTTTTATACAATTCAATACATATCACAATTAGAACTTTATAAAAAAACTCATACATATTACACTCTAATAAATATAATACTTAGCTGACCCGGGATACATTTTTTTTCTCATAAAAATTGTTTATGATAGCACGCCTTGAAATGAATACAATTATTTAACTCATTTTAAAATGTAAAAGAAATTGCCTAAGGATTTGATTTTAAGATTTATTAAAACAGAAATCTGTAGGGTCTAATCAAAATTTTGGATTATATAATTGGAAATACAAAATCCGGATTTATTGGATTTCGGATAATCTGGATTTATGTCACATCGCTAGTATTTTGGGTATTTATTTTAAATGACTTATTTTTTATTTAATAACAACGTGTTCATGGATATAAGGATATTTTGGCGAAAAAAACACAACAAAATTGAATTTCTTATTTTTCAAAAGACGTAAAAACAAAGCGAGATTCAAAAGGATTTTAAACTGTGATTGACCACGGTCGTAGATAAAGATATAACCATAGTCGCGGCATAGATGCATTAACACTAATAAATAATAAGTAGACGTACGAAATTCTAGCTCTGAAGAACACGAAAATATGCTTTAAAAAACAACCAAATATGTACTAAACTATGATCAAAAACAATTTTTTTTTTTTTTTTAATAAATTGTCTAAATTGAACTAAAATATGCTCTAAAAAGCAATATAATTCTCTAATAAACATATATTATGCTCTAATAAACAAAACATGTAAAATATGCAAATATATGCAATATAAAATTTAAAATTTTACTGGCCACCTTAATTATAAGAATTTTTTACTAATCTACTGCCCGATACGCATGTTTTTACATTATTTATGGACGTAAAGTAGCTATACGCCTGACAAAACTGTTGGCAAGTATCGTAGTCCGATTATAAAAATGAAAATATGTTATAATTTATAAACAGGTTTACTTTGAATCGGTTTTTCAATTATTATAAAATGTTTAAAATTTATACAGATCTGTGAATTTTGAATGGTAAACAATTAAATAAAAAATGTTTGTATGAAAAATATGCTTCGACCAATGCAAAGTAAACTTGTTTATGTACTCTAACATTTTTACATTTTAAAAATCGAACCACAATAAGTACTCATATCTTAAATTTTTCAGGCGTTTAAGTCTTTTTGACGAAAAATTCATTGAGTTTGCGTAGGCCTTGAGACTATTTTTCGTATGGAAATCAGGCATTGCAATATTATTTGTTCGATTATTCATATAATATTACCGATAATTTAAAATATATTACGTGGGAATAATATACAATATTTTTAAATATATATATATATAGTTTATACCTAACTAAAAATATTAAAATTTCGAAAATTATTATTTTCGTAAGTTTGTATATCCGTTTAATCAGAACTAAATAGTTTAAATACCTAGTTCATTTATTTAAATAATACTTGATATTGAATTTATTTTTTTTTTTAATTTCCTTTACTAATAATCGTAATTATATTATTATATTATACGTTGGCGAAATAGTATTAAAATTCGGTTAGACGAAAAAACCCACAGTTTGTATTATAATAATTATAAGGAAGTTTTACGATCGAAATTGTACATTACGTAGGTCTTATAGGTTATAGATCCGTAATGTTAACCTTGGAATACCAATAGATAATCGCGTGTGTTACGTTTTGAGACGTAACTATAAATATAATGTTTATTGGTATAGGTATTGTATAGTTATTTTTTTTTTATTTTAGAAAATCGAATTTATAAAAATAATAATAGAAAACCTTTGAACAAGAACAAAAACACAACTTTAGGGTTCCGGTCAAGTAAATGCATATTATACGTGCATCGTATTATTAGACCGTGGATGTACACATACAAATTACTTCTATCTAAATGTAATATGTATTGTGTAGTATATGTATTGCCGTTGGTATATTAATGTTGACGTATTCTCTGTTATATATCGTGGTCTAAAAATACGAAAAAACACATATAAAATGTAATTATTTGACTACCCTAACCCTAAAGTTTTCGTTTTGTTTATATTCGTGTATATATGCGGTACGGGTTGTCGCTATGACTACACGTTTAAATAAGTCGGTATGTTCGTCGGTAGAGATGTTTTTTCGCCAAATCCGATGCCAAATTTTATAGTTGAGAATACAAAAAAATGAAGGTCAATATAATATTATATTGTACGCGATATGTGTAATATGTACACCGTGTTGTCGCCGTTGGATACCGATTAGGTATAGAGGCGGGTACGCATTTTTTCACTGCAATTATTTATTTTTCGTTACTCGACATTATAATAATAAATGCGTAGGTACCGACCGGTAAAATGGATACCGACGAACAAGGTTGATATCGATTATCAAACGTGCACGTACTACCGACGGCGAGGGTCATAATATTTTACGATATTAATCAATCGGTAAAATAATATTATAATAATTGATTTTATCATATTGTATATTTAATAAAGTCCGTTAAGCGACAGTGGCGTGTTTACGAGTAGGATGGATGAAGGAGATCAGGAGCGTGCACACGGGAGGGATTATGATGTCATATCCCCCTCCACACCCTTGAACTTTTATTTTATTTTTTTAATCATTAATTTATGCGTTATGAATTTCCTGTAAATTACTGTCTGGTTTTTTTATTGATCCATCGTTGGCCGCCCATAAAAATGTGCCCAATTATCATGCTGGGCTCAACGAAACGGCAAATAACCTAGGAGATTTCGGTTCTTTAGATTTTTATTATATACGGTTTTTTTTTTTTTTTTTTTTTAAATGCGAATAAATAAATGAATATATTTTACAAAATTACATACCATGTTGTACCTATTGTTTTTGTATAATTATAACAGCAGATGTATTGTTTAATAGAGTACATAATACCAAGTGTTGTGAACCAAATTCTATAAAAAAAGAAAAAAGAAAAGAAATGTACGTGTTTAATGATGTTATACCCATTAGTTATAATCAGATTCCCTATCCTCCACCATACGAAAATACTTAGCGTGCCACTGAAGGCCTGCTCAATCCTCACCCGCCTCCCAGTGGACCGTGGTCAAACGAATAATTTTAGTTTTCACGATTAAAGAAGTATGTCATAAATACTGCCGTATTGTTCTACGGCCAAACATAACGACAAAATTATTATAGGTACATTTTATTACCTCACATGATAGTAGGTGATAGTGTTATGTCTTATGGTTGGTTATTTATGCGGCTATTTTACTATTTTCCTCGTGAACCTTTAATAGGTCTATAGTTTTCCACTATTGCCGTGTCATCGGAACATTAAAATGTAATCGGACGAGGTCATCGATGAGCTAAGTAAAGATAAAAAAAAATTTAGATTGTGTTATAGTACGTGATGCAGATTAAAATTATGTGTCATATATAAATACCTATAATATATTGAATCAGATAATGACGAATGGATATTTTGGCGAATCGATCATTTAACTGATTCGACGAGACAAATTATAAAAACAAATTTAAATATAACTCAAATAATTAAGATTGAAAACTATAATGTTTATATTGTGCGACAAACTCCTTAAATAATTTAAAAAAAAATTATTGGACGAATAGTTTTCGACTATTTTTTGTTCCTGAGTTACAATCTTTACAACTTGAATCTTTGATTATCTCCCACTTCCTATCGCATCGATATTGGCACATCTTTATGTATAGCCAAACTCACCTCTCTTTACAGACCTTTCAAATTAAATGACTCGAGACCACCGACTTGCCTTCCCTTCCATTAGTTCCATTAATTCCACTGCGTTTAAAACCGGAGTTTTCCTTTGGAAAAAATAATGCCTTTAAAAATTACGTAGAATTAAAAACGTATGTAATTAACTTTGCGTTTGACGTTATGTTATGTTATTACTATTGCGTTATTTTGATTATAACTCGATTAAATTAAATTTAATTTTAAACCATACATATATTTCGTTTTATTATAATTTACATCAACTGGAATTTTTAGTATAATTATTTTTATTCATTGGCATAGCAGACACAAGCCACTTAGTGATAAACAGGATAAAAACAACAGTACCTACGGTACTAACACACAATCTTCAGCGAATTTATTAAGCATCAGGATTATAAGAAACCATTGATTTTAATTGGTTTAAATAAGTTCGTCGATAGAGATGTTTTTTCGCCAATTCCGATGCCAATTTTTATAGTTGAGAATAAAAAAAAAAAATGAAGGTCAATATAATATTATATTTTACGCGATATATGTAATATCTACACCGCGTTATCGCCGTTGGATACCGATTAAGAATTAGAGGCGGGTTCGTTTTTTTTTCACTGTAATTATTTATTTTTCGTTATTCGACATTATAATAATAAATGCAGCAACAGCCGTCAATATTAAAAATAATGTCAATAAAAATTATCTCACACGTATGTAAAATAGTTTTAAATTATTCTGTTTTAATATTATTTATATTTTGTTTTTTGTTGCGTTTTGAATAATGGTACACCTTCGTGTTTTGTAATTTATTTTTATTTTTTATTTTTTAGTATAACGTTTTCCGTTTACAAAATAAATTTCAATTTTGTGTTTTGTACTAAATAAAATGTTGTTTTAAACTAGAGACCAGAAATATATCCAATAAAATTATAATAAATGTGATGCAAATACGCGGAAAAATTCGTACCAATATGTAAAAAAAAAAAAAAACTATCAAAATATGCGCTGAATGCATTGAAAATTTTTTATCAAATTAAAATTGAAAATAAATAAATAAATATTAATTTTTTTTTTTTTATTTATGTAACACGGCAAAATGGGAACTGTTTGACAAAAAAAAAAAAATTTTCTAAATTAAAAAATATAGTTTTCTCTTATCAAACTATTTTCCCCGATAATTTAAAATTAATTGTCTATCGACATATTAATTCTCATTTGTATTGTAAATTATTGTATTATTTAGATTTGGATAGAGTATTAAATATGCGAATCGCACGCATTAAATAACAAAATACGACTGAAACGACTTTAACGATCAAGTGTTCTTTGTTTTTTTTTTTTTTAACATTTCTCTTTTCTAACATTATTGTGTTACAAATATTTATTTATACATTGCTGCAGTGTACCTATAACGTGTTAGATATTATCTTATCGTGCTTAATACAGTGTATTATAAATAATAGTTAGTTGTATTTATGTAATATCAAACGGTGATGACTAATCTCGACGATTAAGAATCGTCGTTATCTTATATGACGCATATTATACCTATAGTATAGTTTTGTGAATCACGTCACGATTTATGACGGTTGGTTCCTATTGCGATATTAAGAATGAGTATTGCTCTTGGATTATTAAACTTGAACCCATCCTGGTGTCAAAGCAACTGTTTGTTTTAAACGTTCCGAAACAAAGAATATTATAAAATGAAAGTGAAACGTATTAGGTAGGCACCTCTAATATTGTATTGCCTACTATGAGGCTAATGACTGCTTTGAGGTTGCAAGGTCAATAGTTATTTTGCTTTATGATTTTGTTTTTTTTTTCACCGTTTCGATAAATGTAGACAATGTCGCGAATAAATATTATTGTCAACGTTTATTATTTATTATACTTTTTAGGTGGGTTTTTTGAAAACAGTATTTTTTTTTTTTTGTGTATTCATAAAGGTTACCAAACATATAAAACTGCAATAGTTGCAATAGTTGCCGGTAGAATGTCATAAATTATTATAAAATTACGTAAATCCTCAGTAGATACACTTGCCAACCTTCGTAACAGCATCTTGAACACAGTGGAAAATTACTCGGGTATATAATATTATTGGCGGTTTTATAAAAAAAAAAGGAAATGCGCCAATATATGTATATATATTACTATAGACTATCTATAAATGATATATACCTTGATAAATAGTTAAACACCGTTAAGATATCATTATGAAACCACCAACGTAACTGTAAATGTCAAAAAGGCGTAGGTACTTCGCACCGTGGGTGGATAACTGTTGTAGGTGGGATGTTGGGAAGGTAGTATACTCGTATAGATAGGAATTTTATTTATATCTGTATGCAACGATAAACTGCAAACTGCAAATGATTCTGAGTGAAGTATTAACAGTCGTGTTTCTTCATTGTTACCATGGTAACCCAGAAGTCAATATAAATAAACAGAAATAATACAACTCGAGTTTAACGAATTCGTGTTTTTGCCGTTTTTTTCGTCATTTGTCGGCCGTGTTAAAAAACTAATAGGTATATCGAAAAGTTACCTCTTTAAAGTACCAAAATTAGACACAATTTGCTTCCGGAAATATTATAGGAGTGTATAGATCGGATGAAATATTCTGGTAGAAAAAGTGTTTACAGAATAGTAAAAATAATAAAATGAAAACAACATAATCTAAAAAAAAAAAAAAAAAATACAAATCAAATTATCAAAAATGATTAATGAGTCCAGTTTGTTTAATTTGAATCAACGAATAAAATTGTATAACACATCGTGTCTATTATCGACGAATAAATATATATTAAATTATAGACCGAGCACGATGGGAAATATTGTATCTGATATTTATGTTGAATTCGAGATTATCTTCGTACAATAAAACAATATAACGGAAATTGATAAATATTTATTATTTTATGAAATTTTTTATTGAAAAACAAGTATTATATACGTTTGAAATTATCTGTATTGACTGTAATATTACAATCAATATGTATAATTTGAGTGGATAGGCATGCCTTAACATAATAACATTATATTATTATATATCACTATATCGTTTGCCGTTATTATAAATACCACCTATACGTAAGTTTATATAAATATATTTTTATTTTTTACACAAATATATATATATATATAAAAACTCCCATCACAATCCCTTAATCCTAAACCTAGCAAGCGTAGCATAGAGTCCCTGGTATATTCCTTCTAGGTGCCTCAAGCGTAGTTGGTGCAGAGATTTACTAAATTAACAACCCTGTCTTGTTCCATCATCATCGTTGTTATTATATTGAAAGTTTGATAGTGCGGCTTCTTCAGTCATTATATTCCTGTTATTTTATTATTTTGCATATCGCATACGCTTATTGTACTCGTGTTTTATAGATTGTGTATCAAGATTTAAAACAAAACAGTTTTTTTTTTTTTTAAAAACCATATATATACGAGGTGTGGTAAAAAAAAAAAAAAATACCGGGACTAAAATTATATTTGCGTTAAAAATAAACGTACTGGAACTATACACATATCGTTATTCAAGCCACGGGTTAATATTATCGTTTAGTGTAGTAGAACGACAATTCGTTGAAGTCATATACTTTTGTTGTGCCTGCCGTTTTGTCATGTCGACTAAACTCGAGAAGCGTGTTTGCATTAAATTTTACGTTAAAATCGGTAAATCAGTGACTGAAATTTATGAAATGATCAACAAAGCATTCGAAGATGAAGCAACGAGCAGATCTAAAACATTTGAATGGCACATACGATTTATTGGGGGTCGTGAAGCCATTAACGATGACGCCCGTGCTGGTCGACCTTTAACTTCAAGAAATGTGGAAATGGTTGCAAAAGTTTGTTATTTATTAAGAATTTGTTCCAACCGATCAAACGGTTAATCAAACTTACTACAAAGAAGTTTCAATTAAATTACGAGAAAGAATTCTCCGTAAGATACGTTCAGAACAGTTCCAGAATCGATCGTGGTTATCGGCACTACGACAACGCGCCTGCTCATTCTACCTAATCAATCCGCAAGTTTCTAGCTGATAAACAAATTCCAGTTATACCTAACCTACCTCACTCCCCTTACACGCCCCTTGTGATTTTTTTTTATTTCCAAAAATGAAAACCCACCTCAAGCACAACGATTTGACGATACGGAAACAATAAAAAAAAACAAATAAAACGCGGTGGATAAACTCAAACAACTCAAAGTCGAAGACTTCCGACATTGTTTCAAAGAGTGACAGGAGAAATGGGATAAGTGCGTAACATCAGGCGGCGAATACTTCGATGGAGACTAATATTTATAAAATGATTTGTTTATTTAAATCGTTAAATAATAATAATAATAATAAAAAAAAAATATATCCCAGTTAGGTTTCGATCACACCTCACACGGCTCGCGCAAGCCAGAGTGGGTACGTGATCGTCACGTTCACAACCGAATCCGATATGTTCGTGTCGCATAAAAAGTCAAATGGGTTTTAGCCTGTAGGTGTTGAAAACGAATGCTATCTTATCCGCCCGGGCGATAGTACCTCGAATAGAGTTTATCTGCGCGGTATTAATGATAATTTTTTTTTATTACAACCGAACGACTTAACTTTTATCGTTATCGCGGGGCACGTTGTAGCGCATACCATATCAGATGATTTTTTTTTTTAAATGTTTAAATCGTTCTCGTTTGTATTTACACTATTGATTTATTACTTATTACTCGTAAACGAGTGACGCGCGCTTAATGCGATATAATAAAATCGCGCGTTAAGTACATCCCGAACCGTTGTTGTTTTATCCGTCACGTCGAACTGCGAAACGTTTCTTTTCTTTGTACGTATACCCGTAGATTCTATTTACAAAAAAACAAAAAAAAAAAACCAAAAATATTACAGTAACGGGCCAGGCGTAGGCGCCTATAACACCAATATATAAGTTCGATATATAAGTATATATATATATCATTATAACCTTAGAGGTTTTTGTTTATGTTTTTTTTTTTTTTTTTCGAATAGTATTACGGGTATACGTACAAAGAAATGAAATACACTAAATACCCGTACATTACGATATTCGTCTAGTGAAAAAAAAGTTTATTAGCCTTCATTGCATTTAGATAATAGTTGTAGTTAGGTATATTATGCCAACGGCAAGGTCAAGGTATCCGTTTTTTTTTTTTTTTTTTTTTTTTTTTTATTATTTAAAACGCACCTCCTATTCCTTCCTAGTTTTGTATATTAAAATACGTTTTCGCTTAGCGTTGGATTTTCATAAGAATTCCTCTGCACTTCAACTTCGCCGTGTAACTATTATATCGGTGATTGTTATTTGAACATGTTCACCTCACACGTGCACGTATTATTGCAAGTAGGAATCGAATAAGTCCCGGTAAAAATGGAAATTCTCCGGTTTTTCTACAGAGAATAACGAAATCAATATTTATTGTAAGTATTAGATACTTGTAATTTTAGCCACGTGTAAATCGCCTACGCTGACATTTTAATACTCGACGTATTGTGTATTATAATTTACAAAACTGATATTATTAAAAATTTAATAAAAACTTGTGTAGGAGTTTGCACCATCTAGAAGATTTCTCTATAATTTTGTATGCGAATTTTATTATTTCCCTTTAGCACAGTGATGATGGCGCACTTTTTGTGTGACCGCGTGTCGAATACAAAATCGTCGGTTAGGAGTTTATTTTCGCCGCGTGTCAGCAACTTTCTTGATCTTTTTTTTTTTTTTTTTTTTTTTTTTTTTTACTTTTAAACGACACTACCGGAAAAATGTTTTCATCAAAGGTACGGCATTAGATTAATCGTAATTCCGGGGGACGTGGGACGGGGTTAATAGTCATTACTCGAAATTACTCGTCTAGGTGAGGTTAATGCGAGCTAATGTACCGACGGAAATCTACTAATATTATAATAATACATACGTATTTCGGTTTAAAGTCGCATTAATGCGTGTATACAGGTATCTGGCGCCCCTTGTTCAAACAGGGAAACACAAATAAACAATAGTATAAAATACAGACGGTAACCAGATAGTGCGGATTGGGCTCGAATTTTTCGATTAGTTTTTATTATATAATTATATATTATAACAGGCGGACCGGAGAAACTGTCACCGTACCAATACGCCACCCCCGGATCCTGTTTAAGAAACCTATTGCATAAATGATATTATTCTTTCTTTTTTTTTTGTTTTGTTTTTGTATGTAAGTCATAATATTATTTATGTAGTAATAGTAGTAGTAGTGCCGTATAGCATGTCTATACAAATTACAGTCGTAGAAACTCGTGGATTTTTTACAGGATCGTGATGTATCGCGGACACATGTTTGAATAGTATTATAATAAATTACAGATTAAAACCGACCGACCGCAATACATAACAAAATAATTTTTACCTACCCGATTCCAGCTGAAATTCGTGCGCGATTGTAACAAGAATTTCGACTAATAACGATTGATTGACCGATTTTGGTCGGTCGATAATTTGACTTTTTCTACTGTACGTTTATCATAGCAATCGTGCTAAACCTCGACCCTACCAATCAAATAATCGTAAAACAATAATTATTGTTCGGAAATCATACGTGCCGGTGGTGTGCAAATAATTTCTGTCATTTATTATATTGGCGAACCAATGGAAACCATTTTTGATACACACGTTTAACAAATAACAGGTTACCTCTCATATATATTTTCTCTTAACATGTTGAAAAAAGGAATACATATTAGTGTATGGGACATTGATAATGGTTATTTTTTTTAAAAATATAATTTTCAATCGAACAAAAAAATAATAATGGAAAATTGCAAAACCCGAATATTCCATAGCCACATTTGTCGTTAATACCAATATTCAATCGATTTTCTTAAATACGATTTTGAGCCCGGCATTTTACATGATATGCCATCACCCCTCCCCCTCCCCGGGTAATACTTTTTTTTGTTGGTAAGACCCCGAAAAAATCATACAAATATTATTTTTGTTTAATAGTGTGAGCTACGATATGGGATATAACATTTCACGGTTAGATGACCAACTACGGTCACCCGTAGTTCTCTTATTCTCCTCTGGTACAGAATCACGAAAAGAGCACGGCAAATCCGTTTTACAATAAAGTGTGATTTTTTTTCCTCTGGAATCATTTTTCGGAATAATGAACATTATCAAAAAACATAAAATTGTTTGTTTTATTATTATTATTATTATTATTATTATAACTATAGCTGTTTATTTTTTTTTTCATTCTAACAAATTGTATAATTGAAATATGTCTTGATCTATATTTATATTTCCGTAACAGTATCCGCATGTTTCGTATGCATAATTCGATTCGTGGTTTAGTTTAATGGTAATTTAAGAAAAAAAAAAATGACTAAAAGACACCTTCAATATGGATTTTAAAACTATTCAGTTATGGGCGTGCGTATTATACTCGTACCTACCTATTGTACTAACACTATAATAGAGTAATGTTAGTCGAACCCATATTTCCGGGACGCGTATTCAAATGTACCGGATTCTCACTGATTACATCGATATAATGTATAATACATATACATTATGCATTGGCAATAGCTTGTACGTATAGCGTGAAATCAAATTTAAAACGTTAATACTATTACAATATAATACCTTAAAAAAAAAATAAATAAATAATAATAACAGTGTAGATACTGACAATAATACATTTTAAAGTAGGTCGAAAATATTGGTCAATTTATAGAAAATATACCGAATATTATTATTCGTATTCATGTCGTACCCATGTGTCTTTCACAGAGCATTTTCATTTTGCTTGTACATAACTGTCGGTAAAGTATGCACAATCAATAATTATAACAATACGCGTAAATCGAAAAAACTCACTTTTATTGTTAAACCCGATTGAATGATTTCGTTATGGACAATGGCATTTTTGTTTTATAACGATTTACATGATGAATTACGTGATGAATTTATCTTATATTATATAGGTATGCTCATAAGGGATTATAATGTATTTAAATAAAAGTACAAGTTGGCGTCATGCAAAGTCAACGTGACTTAATCGTATCTTATTTATTATAAATATATATATATATATAAAGAAAATATAATTCATCTTCATAATTTCAATTTATCAGCGTTGTTCTTTTCCAGGGGACGACAAGTTCGTGAAACGTGCTGAAAACTTTATAATTGATAAAATATCGTTACCAAATTTATTTTAATAATTTAGTATATTTTATACAATGGATCACTAAAGTACTGATCTCCTTACTACACATGGCTTGCAGCATTAAATATTTGAAAAATGTAAATTTTTTTTGAAGAAAAAAAAAGTTCTAATAAGGAGTACTCAACAAAATAACAATACAATAAATGCATTCAACTACTATTATATTAAAAACAAAACAAAAAAAAAAAAAATAACGAATAATTATAATAAATCTACCTATTCGAAAATTTTCATAAAAAAAAAACTACTTTCCCTTCAGACTGTTTCAAGTCCTTATATTAATATCGATTTCAAAATGTTCGGTTAACATTCGCATAAAATGTCACACCGGAAACAGCCGTACACAACATTAAATGCTCGCAGTTGTTCGTAAAACGACGCAGATATTGCTTTCGACGTTTCCATTTATGTCACGATAGTATTAATCGGCGAATTATAGAAATCAGTTATTCAGATTGAAGGCGGTTGATTGGCAGTTTATGCCAGGGAAAAACATAACCGTTTGGTACTATATTTTCGTATTCGTAAAACAAAATTTAAATAATGGTGTTATAGGTACTCGGTTTGCTGCGGTTTTAACGTTCACTACTATTATTAGGAAGTACTAATAGTGCGTGAAGCGCTACGGTTAGTGAACCGTGAAGTTATCTGAAGTGTACACCGCGGTGGTACACCAGGTGTCCGCATCAGTCGGCTGCCGGCGCGCTGCTACTGCGCTGCCGCGCCAGTGACAATAATAAAACGATACAAATGGAAAGCAAATCAAAAACGAAGAAATTACATTTTTTCTTTTTTTTTTTTCTTTCGTTAAAACAAAAAATACGGTTCATTCACCTCAATACATTTTCACATGCCCAATAGGTCGGCGGGCACTACTGTTTCCGGTCGTTAAACTTTCGTATACATTGTTGAACTTGACTTTTCGAACACAAATATATGTACTACACGATTATTTTCACTTGTCCGTATACTTGAAAAACACAAACCTAATCCAAATCTGCTCATACCCACATTCACACTCATACTTTCCCCCTGCCCGGATGCCTTTATATACAACACCTGAATCCCGAGTGCTCTAAGCATCAAATATCTGGGCTCATCCCTCGGTAAATGGCAGACGTGGGCCCACGAGCATATCCAATCCAAATGATTTAACTTAAATCTCCGGCTACGCCTTCCGAAAAGCCTCATCAATAATATAAATATACACATATCGATACTAAACTACTCATTTTATAAATCGCTTGTAAAACCTATCTGGACATATGGCCTCCAGTTCAGGGGCAATGCAAAAAAAACCGAATGTAAGTAAAATTCAAACCTTCTGAAACATCGCATTACGTAAATTACTAAATGCCCCTCCCTACGTATCCAATCACACTATCCATTCTGATCTCAAAATCCCGTTCGAAGAAGCAAATTTATTTTATAATTGTTACCATTACCGCTTATCTTCTCATCCCAATCCTCTTGTTAAATCTCTAGCTACTCCTACATTTCCTGGCAACCCTCCAAGACGGTTAAAACGTTAATGATATCGTGACCTCCAAGTCAACTAAAAAAAAAAAAAAAATTCTAACGAAAGTTCCACTAACGGGGTAGCTGCTTTCCTCAAATTATTCCTGTAATACATATAATTTAGTTTCGTAATTTGTTTATAGTTTAATGTCCGTATATCATTTACTTATTGTGCCTCAGTGGTAAAGATTGTAAATCCCATTTTAATAATAAAAAAAAAAATTAAAAAAAAACGTATACTTCAATATGTATAAGCATGATCTCTAATACGTTTTCGATAATAAACGATCGCCTACCTATCTCATGCGATTGCAACGACCTTCGTAATACATATTATGTTTTCAGTAAAAGTTAATACGCCATATATTAATAATTCCTGTTTACGAGGCGAAATATAACCAGTAGCTCCAGCGATTAATCTCGAATAACCGTTTTCAAATATAATATAAGGTTTTTAATTTCAAACAAGTAGGTAAACTATTACGATGATGTATGGCAACACGGATTTTAAATTATGTGTACCTCCTACTTTAATAATTGTTATTATATAAACTATATAATCATCGACAAAGTGACTACGTGTTTTTATCGAGCAATTTCACTTACTGTTGCCCCGGCGTATATCGCAGAGCGGAACGAGGAAGCTATGTACGGTGGTCTTACAAAATTATTCTCACTATTTTATATAATTATCGTTATTATCGGCAGTGTTCTAAAGTGTTCGAATAAAAATGTATTTCAATATATTGTCTCGTATTCGAGATACTATTTTGAAATACTTTAACGAAATAAGAAATACGAGTTAAAATAAGAATATTTTTTTTTTTTTTTTTCGTCATTCGCCAAAAAATACTTTTTACTGAAATATTTTCAAATTTATGACATAATAAATTGTATACAACAAACTACGAACATGTTTCGTTTTATCTTCAATCGAATTATAATTTGACCCGTGTACGATATTTATAACGATTATTTTGATATGTAGAAATTTATAATCGTGTTTGTCTGATTAGAAGAAGAAAAAAAATATATATATTCTTATAAAAATGTTCGAATACTTTTTGTTAAATGTTCAATAATGTATACGGAATATCGTTTCGCTCATTTATTCGTATTACGTATTCTGTAAAAACAAAATATAAGTATTATTTACAAGACTGAATTTATTGCGTAGTTCAGGCCTTCGGGGGGATGACTCAATAAGAAAAAACCTAAACGTCAATATTATTTAAAAACTACTATAATTATGATGCATTTGTATTTTATGTATTTTACATGTTTATGAAGGATACATATTTTATGACTTGTCGTAAGTTCAAGCCGTGTACGTACCTCTGAAAGTCATTGTGCGTACCTCATTCCGCGATTATATATAACTGCCTATGCAGTGTTGTGCGAATAACTTAAAAATTATTATAGATAAGATAACGGATAACACTAAAAAAGAAAAATGTATCTAGATAAAAAATAAAAAAAAAACAGATTTGTTTTTAGGTTTTTAACGACTTTCACGAAATGTAAAACCTGTGAAATAGTGAAATATAATTTTTTTTTTTTTCTTCTATGTACTACATATTCGGCTATAAATTTTGATTTATTTATTTATGTTTCATGGAAAGGTCATCGTAATTTAATTATTTATTGAACATAGGTAAACCGCATATTGCATTACACCATTAAATATATAATACATACGCATATTTCCAGTGTAGATTGCATTAATACATTTTTAATAGAAAATTTCAAATTTTGACGATAATAGAAAAACTGTTATCTGTAGATAATCAGATAACATAAATAGATTTGTCTAGATAACGCACAACGCTGGATATTCGTATAGGATTATTCATTAAGCCGATCTAGTTTTAGGTTTCGCGTAGTTTTCACGGGCGATCAATAATACAGTTGAAAAAACCAAAATAATAATAACGATAATAACTGTAAATATAATATTATGATTCCGAAATCGATAAAGTGTACGGCAGCACTCGCGTTGTCCTAACCAAACCTTTTTTTTTTTTTTTTTGGTGGTGGTAATGCGACCTACGGGGAGAACTCTACCCCGTCAGAGCAATCCTTCCCTCGATAGGCGCATCGTTTTTTCATCAAAACTACAATTGTATTAAATAAATAAATAAGTCCCGTTTACCCCTGCGGACGGGGCGGGCTCACGTCGATTGTACAATAGAGTTTTGGGCAGCATTAGGGCCGAGACCCGCGTGCTGCCCTTACAATGTAATAATAATAGCTAGGCTAGTACTAGTCTAGGGTTCTGGGTGGCCCTCTGGCGTTGACGCTCTTCTTCCTCCCTCGTCGACAGGACCTCCTCGACGAAGTTGCTTGTTTTCTCCCAAGCGGTCCTGTCTTCCATCATTCTCCCCGCTGCCGTTGCCGGGGCGAAGGCTCTGCCCATTGCCGTCTCCGGCTCCTTTCTTTGCCGCCACCAGCGGTCGCATTGTCCTAACCAAACCTAACTCGACCTAACCGCACCGTGTGTTTGATTCAACAGACGCAGCCGTACCGCAGCCAGTGGACAATAATCGGTCTGTCGTCGTGCCAGGTCGCCGGCGAAAACATCGAATAGAAAAAGTCCACCTGCGCCGTACGACCACACGCCGGGAAATGGCGTTGATCGTGCCGGAAGAATCGCAACGGCCGTACCGGTTCGGCATGACGCTGGTGTGCGTGGGCGCCCTGTTCAACTGGCTCGGTTTGGCCGACCATCACACCAAGCCCGTGCCCGCCGTCCGGTACATCGGCGTCGGGCTGGTCGCTTCGGGCGCCGTGCTCATATGCATGGCCATGTGCTTTTGGATGAACAGCGTGCGCGACGACGAAGACGACGTGAGTATAACAGTCGGACAATAATATAAAATATTTATCGTATACGAAACGCCATTTGCCAGCACGAAAACAACAAACGGTTAGTTTTTGATTATATGCGAGCGTTTTGATTCCGATCGCATCGGTGGCGTACCCGTACGCCGTAAAGGTATGGGAGCGATGGGTTCCAATAAACAACAAACACTTTTATCCGGATTTTGTATAGTTTTTACAGTGTTTGTACATAAAAAAAAAAAAAAAAAAAAAAAATAGTACTAATTTTACACATTTTCAGGAGTCCAACAAAAGAAAAACTAAACAATTTTTATTTTACTGTATTTACTGATTATGGTTCGACGTTTAATAATTTAGAATACCCCCTAGTCGCGTTATACTTATGAAATTAAAACAAATTTAAAAAAAAAAAACAATTATTTATGAATTATTGTATGCACTAAAACATACGAATTTTTTTATTATTGACCCACAATGGGTATACATTTATTATCGATTTTAGTCGTTAGCTCATCGTGGTTAGAAATATTATACTACAGTTGAGGGATTTTAATTTTGAAATAAATTCTCTACGTTCTACACTATAGGATACATTGGAAATAGGAATTTAATTGTTTTACTAGTAATCGTAAAAAAAATTCGATTAAATGTTCAAAAATATATTTAAAGTATTTTTTGGCATTTATTTATGATAAAGACAATTGGAAAAAAAAAATAACAGTTCCAATGCGCGTCCTAGTAAATTACCTAAAAAATACGTTTTCAAACGTGAAATCCGCCAAACGCAATTCCTACAGTTTTGTCTGGTTTTCGGTCTAAAACATGTCCATAAAAACGGCTGTACCCCTTCCGCTTAAATGGATATTGAACAGTAGAACGGTGGAAAATGTCATATCATTAAAAATGATCGTGAAAATTTAAAAACATTTTTTCAAATTTGATAAAAATCGTAACAAATTTGGTAAATCGTCACCAATCCCCTTAATATTTTTTTAATTTTTTTATTGGATTAAATTATGCAAAAATGGTTTAACGTCGGAATTTCAACGGGGAGGGGGTTGGAACCGAAATCCTCCAAGTCGCATTGACCGAAAAAAAAAAAAATGTTGTTTTGCGGTCTTCCGATTTATTTTACGTTGGCTACACGATATAAGTCGTTTAAAATATGTTTTTTTTTTATATTTCATTCGATATTTTTTACCATCACACATTATCCTTACCCCGTAAATTGTAATTGTAGTTTTGAGTTTTTCCGATACGGAATAATTGTTATTTGGGGATTTGAAAATGATACTGTATATGCGATGTACATTCAGGTTAATAATAATCATCGTTATGACGATTTTTTTTTTTTAAATTGTCGGTGTTATACGAATAAAATTCGATATTCATTCATTCCGATAATCCTCGATTCCACAATAGACACCCGTTAGATAGATAATATATGGGAAAAAAAAACTGATAACGTTTAGAAAGTAAGAAAGTAATAATGTGTTCGGTTTCCAATTTCTATGATCGCGTTGTATTATGTAAAAAAAAAAAAAAAATGACGGAAAATAACAATTTCGCGAGATTTCTTACCGCCAATTTTAACAGTTTTTTTTTTCTATTTTTTTATCCCCGTCAGGTACCGTCGAAACGAAATAACGCAATATTAAAAATGTTTACATCATCCAGTAGAGTGTCAATTTAAACATTTCAATTTTTTTTTCGCAAATATATTTTGAAAAATATTAAACCAACATGTAAATTGTATACTGAACAAGTACATTTTTTTTTTTTTTAAAAATGCAATTTTGTAATGGAGTGATTATGAAATTGTTAAAAATACTATCATAGAAAATATTAAAAAAAAAAAAAAAAGTAAAAAATTACCTAACAATTAAAGGTTGGAGGACGGCATTTAAAACTGGAAAATCTCAGAAAAAACCAAATTAAAATACCAAAACCTAGTTTTGATCGGCTAGATAGCCGATAGTACTCATCGAGATATTCTAAAAGCGATGAAAATATATAAATATAAAACATATAAACATATTAACATAACAAATACACAAAATAAATCACAGGCATAGATCTTGCAACATTTCATCAATACTAACTACAAATTAGTACCAAGCGCGCATAAACAAAACAATGGATAAACTTAAAACTGAGTAAACCGTTCACCTTCTACAACATTTGATGTTTGCATACACAAATCAGTTTCCATAGTTGTTGTAGTTTCGAAAAGGAACAAGGTTCAAAATCATTTCACACATCATACATGTGAAAATAATACATTATTGATATTATAAAAATACTAAAATAATACATAATTATTAGGTACTCACTTGATTATCAAACAATTATAATTTTGAAAGAACATTGTTTACCTTCTAAGAGTCTCATCGGAATATAAGTTCATTGAATCTAATAAAAAATACAATTTATTTGTTTAAGTTTATTCCAAAAAGTTTCATACATAATTTACATTGATTTAAGGTTATAATTAGTTCATATTAAATTCAACTTGCAAAAAAAAAAAAAAAAAAAACATGTAAATATTAAGTAACCTGTAAACAGCTTACCTGAACTGGCTGGACAAGACAAAGACCGTTTGAAAACAAATCTTCTGTCTTTTATTGACTTACATAGATACACTTTTGAACATACAACAAATGAGTTCAAATAACTCATTTGTTGTATGTTCAAAAGTTTAAATATTTATTTAAGTGATCACTTTGGGCACTTTGACACACGAGTAGCTAAGCTTTCGTGTTACGAATGTTAAGATTATAGAACATAGAAATACGAATAGGTTTTTGAGTCTTTATATTTGAGTATTGATTGTCAGTACTATCGTTGTACATATCTCTACTACTTGACGGCTTGACTCTAATAATTCGTTAGATAACTTCAGATTACTGGTAAACGAAAATGCTATAAATAAATTAAATCTATTCTGTGATCGTTCGTTTATCTTGTTCCACAAAGCATCTGTACCACGGTTGTAGATATAACTGCATATTATATTTATATATACAAAACCGTGATTTGTACCAAAAGACTTTTGTTCCAAAAAATGTATTATCATAGTGTCATGTCCACTTATCACTTTATCAGTATCATTGGTATCAAACACACGATAGCAAAACGCCAATTATTAATATTTATCAAATTTTATTCGGTAGTTTTTTTTCCGGTAATTACATTATATTTCCAATTTAGGAATCTTGACACTACTCGCATGGCGTGCAACTTCACATCCTGCACACTCCGTAGCCACGCCTATTGATCGCATAACTTACAATGCCGATGCCACATTACGGCCTATGGTAATTAATATGATAAATTAAACTCATTTCGAATAAAATAAGTACTCGATCGATAATTATTGTTATTGAAATAAAATACCAACTAACGTAGAAAAAAAATAAAACTGGTTTTCAATAATAGCCGGATTAGTAGAAAAAAATTACTTGTTTGTTGTTGTCGATCGGAAATATTATAATTATACGTTCATATATAATGCGTTTGTCATTATTCGCATTGATAGTTGGTAATACAAATGAATCGGCGGTTATCAGTTATCAGTGATGACTTATCATACGACGGAACCGTGTAGTATGTAATATGTCTGTTCGTAACCCCGTAAATTGGGCGAATATTATAGTCATTAAGAATTTTTCAGTATAGGTACCCATATTGATTTCGTTTCTTATATGCTTTCGGTTTGGTTTGTAAGAAAAATATAAACATCATCGTTACCGACGTCAGTTCTATAAATCTCTTTTTGAGCCTTCGCCGCCATCTCATCGCCACGTCCCACCGTCAACTCCCGTCAAGATTGGAGAGAATCTTGGATTCCTAGGGTTTTAAAATCGTCTTATACTATGTCTGCCTCGATGTTACTTCCCTTTGGGCTTTCACTCCAAAACTGCCCTTATAAGATGATATTATGTCCGAACCGCTGTGCCCGTTCGTTGAGTCCTCGTCATAGCTTGGAACTGGCGCCAAACTATCATTTCGTCCTAAAGTTCCTTATTAAATTTCCTTCGCCGTTCATTTGTCTTGGTATATCATAATCCGAACAATATATTATCCGCCACATTTTCTTATCATAGGTTCTAAGCCATATTTCTGTTACGGTTGTTAGTATTTCATACTTTACACCCATACGCGAGAGTAGGTCTAATTATTCTAATTGTAGCTGTATATTTCGTTTTTTTTTTTTTTTTTTTTTTATTGTTAGTAAACTTTGGATTGGAAGAACTCTGATAAAGTGGCTATTTTAGGGGCTTTGCTATCCTCTCACACCGATCTCGCGAGACCGATTGTTTTTGGTACTGATAGTTTACGTAAAAGTACGTTATCTATGATAGTATTATATTATTTATGGTAAATCAATGCTTTTCGTGATAAATGTCCCCGGATATCCCTTGTCGCTTATCGGATGTTGTCCGGTGGTATAGGATGTAGAAGGCGCAGTCCACCGATTAATAGCGGAGTGATAATTCAAGAGATGAAATAAATATATAAAATAAAAGTATACCTGTCTGGATTTCGATTATTATTACGGAACGGTTAAAGAGATTGCTCGGTATCTGTTTTGTTTGAATCTATTAAAATAATAACTCCGTCGTGTATTTCATTATTGTGTTGTTCGTGTCTCGTGACCATTATTATACTGGTCAGTATGATATCTAGATCTACGTTTTTAAACAATAATTATATCTCGTAACAATATAACGCAATATAGGTACGATTTATCTATATTGCTTCGTAGTACTCATAAAAAAAAAAAAAAAAAACCAACAGATTTCGTTACATATAATTTATGTTATGTCCGTTTCTTGTGCTTAATGCATGGTGCAGTTGGTTTATTATTTTTTTCGTAGCGTTTGAAAACGTCATCGGGTTCACCGGTTGCTTCACAATACAATATTCCAATAGATATTTGATAATAAAAAATAATATACAATTCGACGTATAGTCGCGGGCGCACAATAAAGTATAATACAACGAAATCAAAATATAATGGTACAAGTTGTTTTTTTCTTTTTTTTTTTTTTTTTTATTGATCTAAAACATCGATTCGTATGGGTGTTGTTTGAGAATCTAGGACGGAAAAACCTAAACTACAATAGTAGTATTAATTTGTTTGATAAAACCGCATTATTTCGCGTAATGTGGAAATATTCGTTTTGAACAACGAGTTGTTATAATATACTCGCGTTGTTCCGCTAAATAAATATAATGGATATTGTGTTCTATATGATATATATATATTGATCATCTTGTATTATCCATAATATCGATAATAGTTTCTAATGCGGCGTAAAAATTGGATTTTTATTTCTTTTGCTTTTGATATTCCGGTCGGACACACTATTCGATCAGAACTGTGCAGGTCCAGGCCCTTTGTAATTTAAATCGAAAATAATGCTAATATATATATATATATATATATATATATATATATATATATATTTGTCAAAAACAATTTTCAACTTTAACGACGAAAATATTATAATATTAAATTTACGAGCACGTACTACTTACGTACTTACGTACGATAAAAAATTTTTTTAAAAAACTACCACTAATTAGTATGTGTGCACAGATGCGTGAAAAATAACATATTTACGTGTACATTTCATATTTTCATATTTATTTAAATGCAATCTATGAGAAATAAACCGTTGAGATACCGTTACGATATAATAAAATATTATTATGTCATCGTCGATCTCGAATATTTTTTTTTGGGGGGGGGGGGGGTTTTTAATAATTCCGCCATAACATGAACGTTTACCGATAATAAAAAGATAAAAAAAAAAAATAATAAAATTAATAACCCGAATCGTCACATTTTATATTTTTTAAGTGTACGACAAAAAGTCGTAACAATACGCGAAACAAAGGAAATAATGTTCAGGTTACAAAACTGCTCGGCTGTGATCGTTACAGGGGGCTAGGGGGGGGTTGGGGAAATCGAATTTTTTATTCTCTACGCATTTCCGACGGTGTCGTGTGAACGACACACCGCGCGAATTTATACTCGCGGCACGTTTGTACGGATTGGTGTACGTACGGGGGCGATTCGTATTGTGAATATAAAGTGATTTAATCGAATCCTTTATGCGTGTAAGCGAAAACTTTGACTGCGGCTGTGGTTTTTTCCGTAAACGATTAATAAATTAATGAGAAAAAAAAAAAACAATTAACTAACGTTCGAAAAGCGGCGTGGGAGACGCGAAAGCTACCCCGGCGCGTGTTTAGTCGAGTCCAATAATCCCAAGGGACGTTATAATCTTTTTTTTTTTTTTTTTCCCTTTCCAATCCGAGCACCGCATACGCGTTATACTTTTTTACGATAACCGTCTGGGAAACGTTGTGAGAAAATTAACGGCGAATCTCTTTCGATTCGAAAACGACGACGTGTGGTAACCACGAGTTACGATGCGAGGTTTCACGCGATTCTCGACGTGTTGAAAATATAAGTGAATATTTCATAAGTACATCGTGCAATTACGCTAACGCATTGCGTATATATATATTGCCCATAGCAAATGCGTTTCTCCGAACGAAAAACCATATTTGTTACATTGCAATTATATACGTTTATTTAAATCGTTATTAATCGGAATAATAGAGTATAGAAATGGCGACCGTGTGCGTTATCGATCGACACAGTATAAAAAAAAAAAAAAAACCGAGAAACGGGCCGCTATTCGCTACGGATTTGAAAATAATTATAATATTATACAAATTTTTAAATACGACCGTAACAACAACACCGGCAACAACAACAAAAAAGATCAACTTGCACGCGATTTAAAATGCCGGTCGCGTATTAATTGAGAGGGCGACTTCGGCGCCGGCGCTCGCGTTTCCGAACACGAAAACGCCGTGTCGATAAGTCCTTTTTATCCCGATAAATCGGTGCGGTTTAGCGTATGAACAGATTTAAATGTAAAATTTTTCGTATAATTTACGGATTTTATTTTGTTTGTAAAACAAAAAACAAAAAAACAAAAAAAACCACTTATCAACATACCGAATATCTACCGGTTCATTCTAGCCGATTTAAAATCAATACGCCATATCCTAGAACGCTAGAGCCCTTATCATGAAACGTACAAATTCTAAAATCACTTTGAACGTTATTTTTGTCTGTTTATACGTGACGCGTGTTTTTTGAACAAATTTTACGATTACACAATAAATACTTGTGATAAAGACCCGGGAACATTTTCAGACATTTACGTGAGAGTGAATTTTTTTACCATTTTTAAGTCAAGAAATTTTTTTTTTTTTTTTTTTTCCAAATATTTCGTCCCAAATTGCCTATACGCGACCCCTTAACTAATGGTAGGTGTGACATCACTTTAACTGTCGGGATTTTAACCAGGACCCGTTTAAAACCCGGTACTTGCCGTAATGACATGCAATTTGAACACATAAAATGGTAGGGACGGGGTTGAAAGTCGATAAACCCGAATGGTACATCCTCGGTACTAACGTCATTCATATACGAAATTGCATTCTCCTAGCTTAATTTTGGCAGGTCTGTTTTAGATACGTTCAAAGTAATAAAACAAACAAAAAACACCCAACTCCCGTAGGGAGATAATGAGTTCATCATCAACATGATTAAATTCATATTGGAATTCGACCAAACTTGTAACACTTCAATCCGCCTATGAAACAACTCTAATTCCCGAGTTTGATTCGTTCGGTCCGGGGAAATAGATAAAAGATAAATATGTTATAATATAACAGTCCCAGTGGCTATTTTTGGGAAAACATTCGACAAAAAATATAACATGTCGGTTTCGTATATTGTAATTGTTTATATATATTTTATAATTATTTTAAATTGATCACGATTTACGAAATATGATACATTATAACTCGATAGAAAACTTAAAAAAAAATAAATAAAACAATATGTTTTTGTCCGGGGAGGGAAATGATTGATTAGAATTAATTGACGTAGTAATTTTTTTGAACACATTAATTTTCTTTTAAATAGTATTGTTAATAAATTATTTTTTTTTTTTTTTTTTTTTGTCCCCGGACAACCGTATTATTATATCCGCCGCCTGGGTAGTGAAATCAGTACTATTTTCGTAATATAAACCGAACGAGTCGTGACAATTATACCCATATCGTGAATCGTGTATTTTCTACAATGAACGCGATACAGTCGATATCATATCATACCGTGTGGATGATAATTTTTTAGTTTATTTTTTTTTTTTATTCTTGTACATAAACCGGATATCGATTCGTCGTGTACACTTGCGTGAAATAACATTTGTTCGGCATCATAAACTAAGGGGTAAGCCGCGTAAACGTTTCCATTCGCGCATTTCAAAATGGCAATAAGTTCTAAAAATTATATACATGTTATATCGCATTGCCCGCTGTAGATAATAATAATTTGTCGTTTATAATTGTTTCAATATTTTCGTTTAATATTGTTACGTACGCGCATAAATTATAATAGTGTAAGGTAAAAAAAAAAAAAAAAAAAAAATGAAAAATTACACGTTTTCGTTCAACAATATCTATATAATTAGACGACGGTTTTAGAGGTTACTCGAACGGCGGTATAACCTTTTACAATAATAACGATATGGGCGTTTCTTGCGAGTCTTGACATTCTAAATTCGGTCGTAACTCCTGTACATGCGTATAATTAAAAAGTGCCCGTAGGGAATTATACGGTATAACGTATCGTATCTTTACGATATTTTTTTTTATTGATATCTCGTGTGGTCTCCCGAAAATGGACATTATTGTATTGTGAGGTGGGCAGGCCCTGATTTGGGCGAGTACCTTGTTGTTCACTGGTCTTCGCCTGGCCTCCATTTTTGAGAGGCCACATATTGATTCGTTATATATATATATATATATATATATTTATTATATTTTTTCACTGTTGAACATGACATGACTTAACACATTTATCCTATGGCGAAATCGTTGATGAGAATTTGGCAAAGGAACGTAGAAATACATCCATGTTCATATAGGTTACGATCAAGTTTTCGAAATAGAATATACATTTTTTTTTTTTTTTAACGGTAATGGCGTCCTCTTGAAGATCAATGTCTTCGGCCCTAAAATCTGTAAATCAGGGCCCTGGGGATAGGGGGTGAGAATCGCGGTGAAAATCGCGAGTAATCCGGAGACCGGCCGGAGTTTTCGACGGATCGAAAATCTCGACACGAAAAGTCACCGACTCGAAAATAAAAATTCATCGAAACTATTACCGAGGATCATATTATGCGTTATGTGGTCTCTCAACAGGTCTAAGAACCGCTTCCTGTTGTAACGATGATTAGTTTTCCGGAGGATTTTCCGGTCGTTTACATTATTTTTGCTAAAAGATTTGTTCACGAATTTACTCCGGTTCGTCGATCTATCTATTCTCTAAAAAGCCTGTGCCTTGTCTTTGTCGTCGAAGACGAATAGTACCGATCTTTAGCAGTTACCTCTATAGTGTCTTGTAGTTCTATATTTTGTGACATACCGCTTTAGAAAATAGGTGTACTACAAGTCCCTCCTCCAGGTTACTCGCTTAAGACTTTGCCGGGTGTCCAAATAATTGCGGTTTTCTAGAATCTATGGTTTTGTTATGATCTGCACATTTTTCGGCCGATTTCGGACGAGAATTACAAAAAATAAACTTAAGTAAACAATAAGCGGTTAAACACTTAAATTTAGTACAGTTTATTTTGTAGGTGCGATATTAATTTAATTGGTTTTTATTATAATCGTTCGAGTCGGGGCCTGCCGCCGTTTAGGATTGGCAAGATTTCCAGAGCGGTTCTCGGCACGCGCGAGGTGATTTATTATTATTATTTCGGGTTTTTTGTTTTGTTTTACGGATTCTTTTTAGACTCAGCCGAGACCACGAAAAATCCGCTCGTGCCGTCGCGACCGCAAACAAAACAAAGCCAGTGCGTTACAACACCGGGCGCGCGCGCGTAGATCGGCTGATCGAATCGGAAACGCTTTTACCGCACGGGTTTCCGATTTTTATTTTATTTTTTTTTATTTTTTTCATCGATCGTGTTCCGGTGTGTATACAAGGCGGGCGAAAACTCGCCGACAAGCGTCGCGGTCCGTAGCTGCGGACTACTATAGTATAATAGGTACGGGTAGCGACAAACGAAATCGGTCGGTCTTTTTTCTCTTTTTTTTTTTTTTTCCAATCGGGCGGTTCGCCCGATCGACACACGGCACAAGGCTATTGCACTCCGCGGTACACACAGACACACTTTTACACCGATAAAAAAAAAAAAAACATAAAACACCTACACACACACATACCGCGCGTTAATATGCGTATGGCTGGAGAAAGACCTTCGTTCAAGGTAATTTGGCAACTGTTGCCGGGCGCGACGAGAACGTGTTTTGTTGTTGCCGGGCCGCCGAGCGTGACGCGTATATTTTTTTTTTTCTTTTACGTTTTGTATAAGTCAATTTTTTGTTTTGTGCCCCTCTTGTACACGGGTTTGGGTATCGTAAAATACGTTTTGTGCCCGCCGAGACCACCCCGCCGACGGTCCGCGATCGTCGGGATTTATTGTAGTACAGACGCGCGTGTCTATCGGTTTGTCGGTTGGACGATCGTTTGCCACAGACGAATTCGGATCTATACATTATTTTTTTTTTTTTTTTTAAGTAGGCCACATTTTTCCGTTGCTCATATCGCAAGGCCGCGGCAGAAATGCAATAAATGCCCGGCTTTTCTTTTTTTTGTCAATAAATTTAACGACTTTTTAGCATTTGCCGCCTGGATAGGTTTATGTTTTACGAAACGAATTCCACATCGGATTCCCAGACTCCCCGGGTAAAATCCAACCAGTTACAGCCTTGAATGCTGTCACATTTATCGATAGCGGGAGAAATTTCAAATAATAATTTTACTTTATACCACAATCAAAAGCTGGGCAGTTAAAAAGTTAAAAGTTAATAATTGTCATTTTTTTTTTTTTATGATGTTTAACTATTTTTTGTTTCAATTAAAATGGCTTACAGCTATATACTATTAAGCCAGACAATTAAATATACAGTTAGATATTATACAAAAACAAAATACAATAAAAAGCAATTTAAACAAATATTTACAGAACTTACAAAAGTACAAATTAAATGATGAAGCCAGGAAAAACGACAAATACCTATACTTAGTACATGTGGGGAATTGGAATTAAGGATAGCAGGAAGATTAGGGGAAATACCCGGGGAGTTGAGGGAGTCGTAAAAGGATCGGCGTTGAAACGTCACTTATTTTTTTAAAATTTAAATTATTCCTCAATAATAATTTGCCTGGAAGTTTGTAACTTACCATAAACTAGTGAATCGGTCAACTTGGCCGGCTTTGACAATAATAATCGAATGCAAAACGAATTTATTTCGGATGGATACTGAACGTTAGGTTAGGTATTATAACAATATCGTAATATTATTCAGGCCGCCGGGATGCCGTCCCTGCTATATACGCAATATCATTAGGTGGTGTGATATATGGAAACACGTCGATAGAACTAGAGCGTTTATTTTGCGGTGTATGGGTATCGCGGTCAGGTGCAACAAAACTATACACCTTGTTATTATAATATAACGGATTGCCGCAACCCGGAAATTTGGTTTCGTCCATATGGGCACCGCCGCTAATGTGTTGGCCGGCCGGTCACGGTAAAAAATTAGAGAGAGAGAGAGAGAGAGAAAAACCAAAGTTATATAGGACCAATGAGGTGGCGTTAACGTGTGGGCGAGAAGAGACGAAAAACTTCGGTATATGTCAACTCGGCCGTGCCGTGTAAAATACTGTCTTTCGATTGGCTTGCCGACTTACGAGAACCGAGGACCGCCACTGCGCCAATACCGTGTCAGGACCCTGGAGCGGAAAACAGTCGGGAAGAAAGGCGGAGAAGGAGAAGGAGAAGAAGAAGAAGAAGTAGTAGTTTCGGGTGCCCCGAAAAAAACAAGTCGCTACCCGTGCACGCCCGATCTGTACATACATCGCCGGGACTGTTTCGCCACCGTTCCCGAAACTCGAATTGTGGTGGACATAAATAAATACGGCGTCGTTTTTTCTTTGTCTTTTTTTTTATCTATGAAATTATTAGTCATCAAACTGTTGGACCGCACCGTATAAAAAAGCGAAAAAAAAAATCGCGGTAGGCCGACCCGAGGTGAAATATAAAACGCGTCTGCAAAATAATTATTGTGTTCGAGAGTAAAATATGTTGTTCGCCATAACGGTCGTCCGTCCGGCTTTGTTGAGGACGTTGCCGCCACCGCGCCCGAATAACGAAAACGCGTTCACGCACATCGATCGCGAATGATTGACGAGCGCGATGGGTGTACGGCCAAACTCTAATATTTCAATATTTATAATATTTTACTATACGAATCCGTTAATAACGAAACTGCGATAAACGTTTTCGAGGGCACCTATTTCTGTTTGAACGCGCGGGTGTTCGCGGTCGTGGTTTTAGCAGTATTGTAAAATAATTTTCTTTTAAATAAAAACACCGCACGCGTTTTAAACGCATATAACCATCGTCAGAGACACCGGGGCCAAAATATATCGAACGAATCGAATATAAATCAAACGTAAAACGATAAGTCTTCGCGCTGTTGTGGGCGCGAAGTCGAGGAGACGGTTGGACGTAGAGAGGAGTTTAAACCAATAAAGGCCACGGTTACACGCAATTGCTAACGGAAAACTATTCCGAGCGAAAAATCCGCGTTTGAACGTCTCAAATTGTTGTGCGTTTTTATTGATCCTGAAACGTTACCGTTCACGTAAACCGGAAAATAGCAAAGTGCCGTAAATTTACGATCGAAATGCGCACTTTGAAACGGTTATAATTAAAACTACGCACGACTTTTTTCCACGTTCACCATTAAGTACAATTCATCCATGTGTAAAATTGTCATGCATTTCTGCTGGACCGAAACAATCCGAAACTACACGAACTAAATTTAAAAATAAAAACATAATACTAGACAATTGAAAATGCCTCAAAACATTCTGACGATTGCATTTACACGTCTAGAAATGGCTAATATTAATATTCTGTGAAAATTTCATATCTCTACGATTATTTTATTACAGAGTTAAAAATAATTTAAAAAAAAAAATGGAAAATAACGAAACCATTACTACTAGCTGTAGTCAACGATAAATTATTGCTAACGAAAAACGATTATTTTTATTTATTTATTTTTTTTTTTCCATAAAATTATTATTGTTAATTTTTTTTTTTTTTTTTTACCTCTCGTCTGTGTATTATTTTCTAAGACGGACACCTGTCGGCATATGGCTTGGTGTAACGATATTCCAGAAAACTCGTATCCAACTTTGTTTCCCAAAAGTAGTGCTAAAATTTATACGTATCACAGGTAGGACTAGCGAATAACTCTGTACTAGGGAAGGCCGGAAAGCCGTGTGGTTTTATTTTGATTTTTAACAAATCGGTTGGTAATTTTTTGTCGCGTTGAATTTGACATTGTATTGGGTAAAACCGAAATGATCCGAGTACCCGGAGCAGTTTCACCGCTACAATAGAATATCATCCGAGTGTATATATTTCGCGGGACTTGGATCCTCGTTGTCAACAATTATTTATTTATTTTTTTTTTTGGTTTTTCTGAAAGGTGATAAAATTAAAAAAAAAAAAAAATTAAAACTAAATGGTCTGTGAGCGTATTCCGTGCGCGAGTGTTACAAATGCAAAATAAAATAAACGGGCATTGGTGCGACGACTTCCTCTCGGGGAAATCTTTAGGGCAAAATAATAATAATAAAAAAAAAAAAAAAAATCAATTTACAAAAAAACATGTGTACCGAAACGGCATTAATTATTATAATGGTTATGTATAACAGACTCGGACCGCGTTCATTGTGTAATCGTACCTCATAATATGAGGTGTAAAAAAAACTAATTGAATTTTTTTTGTTCTACGGTACCGCATCACGTTCAGCCATCGGTATCGCATGTGGTTTGTGTACATGTGTACACGCGGCCATCCTCGCTGCAGTGAAAATACGGTTAAAAAAAAAAAAATTACATAGCCTTCGTCTGTGTGTGCGGTTTTTTTTTTTTGTTTATTAATTTCACACGTTTTTTTCACGATACATATTGCTTACTGTATACATGTGTATATAGGGTCATTTCAGCTTCTCATACAACAATTGCGATTTTACGGGTTATTACAAAAAATTTAAAAAAAAAATAAAAATGGAATTTTAATTTACGATAATTTTGGACGAGTAATTGTGTTTTTTTTTTTTTTTTCGTAATTAAATCGTTTGTAGTGCCACTACACGTGTATCATATTATAAAAAAAAAAAAAAAAACCGATACCTATAATATTATTGTTCTAGACTCTTGTTATTGTTCTTTCATAGGTGAACAAATAAACGCCAATAGATTGTACGCGGCGGCGCGACGCGGGATAATGAACGTCATCAATGCCGGACACCGCCGTAGAATATTTTTGTTCTGGCGATTTTTTTTTGATTTTTTTTTTTTACCGATTTAGTTCAAGGCGAGACCCCCGCTCAAGTATTATTATTTTCGACTTCCGAGATCGGCTATACGTTATTAAATTGTAGGTATTATGCGCGCGTGTGTCTAATAGTACAGCCTCCGGGACGTGACAGGACCTTAAGTCATTAATCCCGAACATTCCGAACGGTTGTATATAAGTAGTGGTAAGTAGTGGACAAGGCAGTAAATTCAGTTGAAAATAAATAATTAACTCGAATGTTAGAAAATAGTTTAGTTATTTACGAATTTACGAAAAAAAAAAAAAACCGTGCACAAATAATATAGATTGGATTAGGTTAGGTTATAACATGTATTATTTATTACGAGTATATTGTACACAATCGATTTGAAGAAATGATTTTTTTTTCCCCCCGTTGAGCCTAGGCAAATTGTACATAACATTCGAACTAACGGAATGGAGTGCGTGTTTTAGTAAATTTTTATTAAATTATGTGTAATGTATTAAGGGGACACGTGGCGCATAACGAAATACGAAAAAAACGGTATCATTATTTAAATTAAATGTCTTACTTTATTATTCTTTGAACTCTGACATTACATCGAGAACGTTCAATTTCATCGGTTCTTAGATATTATCTATGTTTTGACATAATTTTCTATTGATTCCGGGTGAAAATAGAAAACTTTTATACCGACAAATTGAATTCATTAGAACAAAAACCGTCTTTTTTTCTGGATGCGTATACGCCACTTGCTGTGTAAATAACGTATTTTTCACTCGAGTATCATTAATATATAACGACGCGTAACAAGTATGAAATACGTTTACGCGTATAGTTTAGGGAAGTTTTAAAAAGAGAATCTTTTCACGACTTATTGTGTTCCTGTGGAATTGTGTGACCTTTTTTTTTAGGTCAACTCCACTTAAAAACTTGTTTTAGGAAAAACTTGCACCGCTTTGCAGTTCGGTACGGGTTATAAATTATACGAACGATTTTTGCTACGACGATACACGACGACTAAATCTGCGACACGCAGAGATGTGAAATTTTAAACTCGATCGGACCAGCGGCGTTTTTTTTTTTTTTTACAAATTCCGCATAGAGAGTTATAGATAATTATCCAAAAAAAAAAAAAAGGAAAAAAATGAGTCGTGATCTCCTCCAACTGCCACGTTTTCAACACAAGCACACTATAGTAGGAATTCGACAATAAATTATTTATTTTATGATGCACTTCTATTAAATCGTAATAACTAGGGCTAGGATTAAATATGCACTGGCATATTTTTATTTTTGCAACTTCTGATTTCTGCTTATGTCTGTAATGTCCACGAGTTACGTCACGATAAAACAAATGGTGGTTATTTTATTTTGCATATTTTTTATAAAGCGCATATTATTACTGCATATGTCAACGATAAACACCTCAAATGCACGATTTATGGTATATTTTAACCGTGGTGGCGGGTAATAGAAAAATATAGAATATTATTCTAAACGAAAAATTCCAAAACGATTCAGGAAAAACAAAATCGAGAACCCATGTTTATAATACGTGGTACTTTAAATGGAAGTAATCCAACTCCTGGGGAAATTGAAAAATTGAAAAACGCAAAAATCACGTCGTGCGATGATGAACGTGCCTTCGGCGAATATGATAAAAACATACAGAGATCTTTTATTTATGACAATTTTAAACACCACATCATCGTTTCACGTAATACATTTGAATAACTTTTTAATTATTTTAAAATTTAGTTGGTATGTATTTTGCGTGATATTTTTGTATTGCACGCAAACCATATGAATCTTTAACTATACAGGGATTTTTGAATTTCTACACGACGGGCGGGGGGCTCGCACTTTGATTGTGCGATATTTTTCAGTTTCGTTATTATTTATTTCTGGGTTCCGTTGGACAAAACAAAAAAAAAAAATGAAAAATGATTTGTTCTATGTTCGCAATCGTTTTCAGCAGTGAGTATACAAACATAATTAACGAGTATTTAATATCATTACGCATTATCGACTTCTTAGAGTACGTGCAGTGCACAGGTCCCGGCCCGTGTCTGGCTTTTTATTATTTATTTATTTATTTATTTTTTTTTTTTACGCTAATATTAAAACGATTAATATGTCGATAGTAATAATTATTACTATTATCGTTTGCCGGCGCGTGGATATATTATAGACGAAGTAAAAATTGAATAAAAAAAAAAATAAAAAATCATAAACCAACGTGTAGGATATTGTACGTGTACGCAATATGATGTCATATTTATCCTTCGGATTCGTCGTCGGTGCGATCTTGAAAATAAAATCGGTCTTATATAGGCAGCAGCAGCAGTATAACAAAATTGCATAATAACATCAGAAAATAATGATAAATTATATCATACGACTCGGCCGTCCATACGGACAGGATAAAAATAATAATAATATGTACAAGCTTGGGAATTTGTTTCTTTATTATTATTATTATTATTATTACTGGCCACGAGTTACGTAAAAACCAAGTGGGGAAATAATAATTTTATCAATTACTGTCGTAGTATTTTATGGAATTATTGTATAGAATCGGATATTATACACATTTCGCTTAAATTATACAACAATGGTCGTTTGGTAAATCATATAATATATCATATAATTTCGTGCTTGCTTTTCTGGGCACAATGTCAACGGTAAGAATATTTGATGATCGGTTAAAAACATTATAGTTCCGTAATATTTTTATTACCATTTACTGTTTTTTTTTTTTTTTTTTTTACCGGTTTAACAAAAAAATACACGGGTTTTTTTTTTTTTTTTTAAGTAACTATTTAAAATGTCGGACAAATCGAGAAAAATTATAGTTCTTTGTCTGTGACTATTATAATAAAATAATACGACGTTTCAATGGCGAATACAGTGCGATTTATTTTATAACACAAACCGGCTACGAAGCTGTCGAGTACATTTTATGATGGATTTTTTAAACAATTTTTTATTATTATTCGTGTTGTTCTTGTTAACATTATTTTCAAAAAAAACGTTTGGTTTTCGAAAGCTTAGTTTTTTTAATTCCCAATCACGTAGACGATTCGTTTCTAAAAACGCGAGTCGCTTTATTTGAAAATCAAAAGTTGATACGATAAATCGATAAAACTATACCTAGTGCGTGAATAAAATTTTTTAAAAAAACCCGAAATAAAATTAACCTATCGAAATCTTTGTAGATAACCATCGCTGTATAATTTATATTTTATTTTCATGGTGAAATTTCTCTACGATATATGATTTAGGATATATTTACCAGAAAACCTATCCACTAAATCTCTTGTCTCTCTCTTATTTCATTCGAACGCAATGTTATAGCCGAACCCTGCGCGATTTTCACGAGGTTTTAATACGACAATTATCATTGATGATATTATTTTTTTTTTTTTACTAATAATCCGTTGGTGTAAACAATCAAAACAATCACAAAAAAAAAAAAAAAAATAACAACACTCGAATAATCAAATACGGATGGCATTGGATGGGTTCGGATTTACATACGTTTACAGCGTGTATTCGACATTATACAACCGTCCAAACCAGTACCTACTATTTTTTTAGAACGATAAATTTCACCGAAATTGTGTTGTGGTGGGGTGGGAGCCTCTGGCGATGATCTCAACTAGTTTTTTTTTTTTTTAATTTTAAATAAACAGAGAAGCGTCAACGGGTTACACATCCTTCTCTCCGTTAAAATGACCGTTTACTCGACGAAACCGCTCTCGATTACCGACTTCCGGCCGAATAAAATTCGTTCGCGTGATTTAAAAAAATAAAACCAACAAAAAAAAAAAAAAAACATTTTCGTTGCAAATCCGCCCTAATGAAACGGTACGCAAAAAAAAAAAAAATAATACATCGAAATTGGAATACGGTAATTCCATTCATTATGACGTAGATGTATATATTTTGCAGCAAACAGAGTTCGAACAAATACTTGATTATATTTTTTTTTCCGTTGGTGAAATTTTCGAATCCGAGCCGTTTTACCATGATGTTTTTTCCGGTCTGCCGTCGATTTTTCCGCCAGTAATCTTGCTCCCATTTCCAAATTTCTGAACGAATTTCGGATCTTGTTGATGTCGTTTTTTTTTCCACCCCACCCCCCTCACCTCATCTCATTGAGGTCCGACGTGGGGCCCCTGAATGCTCTTTTACTTGACGAAATTACAATATGTCGGTGGAAGATAATAATCTTTTATTTGTCGCCATTTGTTAATAAATTGTAATTACTTGTAAATCCTTGAGGATTTCGTATCACTCCACTATACTGTGCCCACGTCGTCCCGGTTAAAAACCACTAGCTGTAGCGCATACAGAAAAGTATATTGAAATAAATCACAGAAATTTCAATATTAAGATTTATTTGTGCCGTGAAATATTAACAATTTATAATATATATATGTAAAAAAAAAAATAATAATTTGTAATTATAATGCCATTTTTTGGGGGGAGGACACGAGGGGAGACCTTAACAATCGTTTGCACACAAAATGCAGATAATTGCGACACTGTTCGCGTATACGAAATTGATTTATAATCAATTTATACGTATTAAAGGGGTTGCGTATAGGCAATTTCGATGAAACTTTTGAAAAAAATCGTAATTTATCAATTCGGTAATATTGAAATTCACTATCGGATAAATGTACGACCAGTCCCGTGTCGTCATCACGAGTATTTTTCGCGTAATCGCGTAATGAAATAAGACGTAAAATAAAATGTACACACAGAGTAATTGCATTCAAAAGTGTCGTAATCTGTGTCGTAGCGTGCCTATTTTTTATTTATTTTTTTCAATAACATAAATACAATAAAAATTCAATCGGTTTGAAAACTTTTATTTATTTTGGTATTTTTACTTACGACGCGGATAAAGTGATTCTGGGGGATGTCGCACGACTGTTGTTTAAGGGGTCGCGTATAGGCAATTTGAACAGTAAAGGTTTTGAAAAAAACGAAAATTTATCGACCCCAATTGAGAACAACACGTTCAAACTGAAAGACATACCGTTCAAAGTGATTTTAGAATTTTTACGTTTTACGATAATTAAAGACGACAAATGTGATTTTTATGAATTTTGCTCGAGACATTCGTAGATATTCAATGTTAAAAAAGCGTAAATGCTTCGCACCATTATGGTCACTGTTGTAGGTGTGAAGTTGGGAAGGCAGTATGTAGACGGGAATTTAATTCATGACTGTGTACAACGATAAATTGCAAACGGAAAACGATTCTGAGCGAAGTAATATCAATGGTGTTTTTTCATTGTTACCGCGATAGCCCAGAAATCAACATAAATACAAAAGAAATAGTAATAAATCGCGTTTTCGTCATTTATTTTTTATTTTTTTTACTGTAGTTTTTTCTGCCGCGTTAAAAACTAGTAGGTACATCGGAAAATGGCCTCTCCAAAATACCGACTAGACAAAATTTGTTACCGGAAACAATGTAGGAGTGTATAGAATGGGGCGAATAGTATTCTGGTAGAAAAATTGTTTACAGAGAAAAAAAAAAAATCATTTAAAGTGGTATTTTGTTCGCGTAGACTTTGCAGTCGTGCCGTTTAAGTTTCACCGTCTGCCGTCTTTTTTACGATAAATCGCACCGATACCGAGAGACAAAACGATTACTCTACACGACGCTTAGGCGTCGAAACTCGAATGTGCTGTAACACACATCGTTTTTTTTTTTTAATCGTTTTTTTGTAACTCTACCATATGTATGAGTATACGGAAAGAGCGTACAGTCGTCCCGAGCAAAACGAATATTTTTACAACCGAATCACAGGGGCGAGGAATCGTGAAACGCCTTCTTGGCCGGTAACAATTTAATTAGATTTCGAGTGCGGTCTCTTTTAATTGACTCTCGTCGCCGACGACGTACCAACGGACAATCATAGTCTATAATATAAACCGGTGACGTGACTGAGGGGGCGGTGACGTGGCAAGCGTATGGGCGAACCGTGCTTGGAAAAAAGGAAAAAAAAAAAAAGTGGTATTTTTATTTTACCGTCAAAACGACATTTTTGAAACGTACAGGGGGCTGTATTTAGGAATTCGTCGCCCCGGGCCGACAAAATAAAACATTTTTAAAATAAAAAAAAAAAAAAAAACCCCCGCTCTATTACAATAAAATACAATAATACAAGAACAATTTTATTTTTAATTCACAATTCAATTTTTTTCCCTGGATTGTCACTCGGTAAATCCTTATCAACACAATTGATGCTGGAAGTTCACTGGAGTTCACTTACGGTGTTCAATACAGCCAAAGCAATTTCGGCGATCATTATTCGTTAATACCGATGTAGAATACGTTTTTATAATAAATTGTGTCGCCACGATGCCACGGAACTATCAATTATTATCTCGACAATTAGGCGTTATAAACGTATAGGAAATAAAGGAAAATATTACGCGTAAAAATTAACCGGACGAAGTTTTGAGAGGATTAAATAAATATTAACGCAATCGTATATACAAAAATTTAGCCGCCCCGGGGCAACGGCCCTGGAAATGTATATGATTTTGTCTACACGCCAATATTAAGAATTCGATATCAATAATTTGTTGCTATCAACGTGTAAACGCGTATTCCCGGACAAGTTTAAATGTAAAATTGTATTTGACCGTAAGTGACGTATGAACATCGAGCTAATCGTTATAAAAAAAAAAAATTGCCCAAGACCAACGATTGGACAAGCGCGGCGCAATTTTGTCCGTAGAACACGAATTTGCTAGAAAAATTCCCCATGAAGAAATTATCGACGAATTCGCCAGCCTATAAAGCAAGAAGAGCACATTTTCGGACTTTTGAATTTTTTTTTTTTTTTTTTTTCATATGGCATATTATTATTAATTGGTGAAAACTTTTAAATAAACTATAAAATAAATATAAACGTAACATATAAATACAATAGAGTGACTGCAAACACATCTCTTGCTCTAAAAGTGAGCTTTCAGGGTACTAAGCCAATCTTGTGCCTCGCTGTCTCCTTTGTGAAGCCCTACTATCTCTCCTTCATACTTTGTAAGAGAGCATATCTCTGCAACGTGTTTGATGGTTTGGACCTGTCCACACTCGCAGAGTGGTGTATCTACCACTTTCCATTTATGTAAAAGGAAATTACATTTTCCCTGTTCTGTTCTAATTCGGTTTAGAGCGGTCCACATCGCAGCGGTTTGGATCGTTGACGAGAAGGCCATTTACGACGTTTTCATCTCTCCAAATTTTCTTCCACAAATCCTCCGGAACATCTGTTGTACTCTCGTTTGAAATTTACACTGTTGTAATGGATAACTAAAATATATAAATTGTAGTATTCTTCGAAAAAACGAAAAAAAAAATTGGTAATATTAAAAGGTTAGAAAAAAACGATATTACAATATCAAATTTTTAATTGGTAAACAGGCACTTATTCCTAAGTTTATCGGCGGGGGAGGGGATGGGGGCTATTCCCCGATGTTAATGTTAACGATTATAAAAATAACTAAATAATAATCGACGTGCTCGTCTGTTTTTTTTTTTTTCTACAGGAGTCGATCGATCACATCCACGTGATATCGTTGGACCCGCCGGTGAGGCTGGACGAGAAACCGCCCGATTACGCGACCGTGGTGGACGTGCCGCCGCCCACATACGACGACGCCATAAAGTTGGACCCCCAGAGGCTGCTGCAGTCGACGAACAACCCTGCCGCGGCGGACACGTGCGCCATAACCGTAGTGCCGGACGAGTGCGACTGCAACAAGACGTCGTCGTCCAACAACGGCGGCGGCGTCGCCGTTGCGGCCGCGGCGGAAGGAGACACGGTCACGGCCACGACGACGCTCGCGCAGGCCATCCGGAAGAGCATACGCGACATACGCAAACAGTTGACGAACACGGTTAGCGACACGGCGGCGGACGTAGAACAGCAGCAGCAGCAGCAACAGCAACAGCAGCAGCAGCAGCAGCAACAGCAGCAGCAGAGCGGTTCCGAACAAGGAGCCGCGGGCCCCGTCGCGGTCACGTCCCCTCAAAAGCCCGACGCCACCCACCGGACAGCGGGCGCCGAGTAACCACCGCGGTATCCAAGAAGCAGTGGTCGCGTTTATTCTTCCGCAAGACTGAAACGATATATTAATGTATTATGTATTTATAAGTATTATATATATTGTAATATATGTATATTTATATGCGATACTCGCGGTCAATGCGCGCGAAAACCGACAAACGGTTTTTCACATTCCCAGACTGCGTTAGTCGGGAGGCGAGTAACAAAATACAAATAAATAATAATAATAATAATTATACACGCCTTTGAAACGGAAAACGTGATGTTCCTCCCCCCCCCCCGGAGGATCATACTCACAAATTTTAATTATCGACTCTGGGGGCACATTTGTTTCCATCAAGAGCGCCGTTTGATTTTGCGTGCATATTTATCGTTCAACCCCGCTCGTGGTCATGGGCACCACGACACGCGTAGGTGTCACTAAAAATTCCTTTTAATTACATTTCTCAAATGGGATTTTCGTTACGACCATATTTTGTGCGCGTCAGAAATTGCAAATTTCCATCGTTGATTTATTACATTACACATCGGTCATTCAAATCACTGTGTACACTAGCAAATAAAAATAATTTCAACGATCCGTCGAAATATATTGTTATCGAATAGTAAATGATTTTTTGAAATATCCATTGTGAAAAAATACATTAATTTTCACAAAGATAATTCGGTTAAGCGCATTTCCTATTATTCTGACGTGTATGTTTATGGTAACTAGCGCAAATATATAATCAAAACCATATCTGTTATGTTTCAAATAATAATATTTATGAAGATTGTTTATAATTTTTTTATTATTATTAATATTTTTCTAAAGGTTGAACTGTATATTATATTATGATGACTGAATACACCTAAAAAAAAAAAAAAAAAAAAAAATAATATTTAGTCTATAGAGAATTATATAATATGTGATTACTTTTAAAAAAGATTATTAATAAATAAATATTATGATCGACAATAAAAAAAAAAAAAAAAAGTGTATATTGTTATAAAAATAGACTTTTAATTTAGTTATTTTATTCTGTACCTACACCACGAACACAATCCGTACAATATTATATTCATAAAATCAATAACAATAATTGTACACCCCTATGTATTTGAAATATAGTGAACATTAATATTGTCCATTCTCGGCGATTTTCAATACGAGTAATGTTGTATTACTGATTTTGGTATTTAATATCGTACCATTATAACACCATTATACCATTATACCACTCTATCTATACGAAGAATAATATAATATTCTAGAATCTAGATGATTTTGATATAGATTCGATAATATTAACATCTCAATGGCATACTGTCTGTGTTTTGTGAACGCACAAATTCACTAAAGAGAATTTCTTGCAAAAGTTGTAGGAAAAAAATAACACATTTACAATGATATGTAATTACAACCACAATAAAACACGGTCTATAATTAGTTATTAGTTTAAACGGCAAAATGTGACGCTAAAAAAAAAAAAAATAAATAAATAAATAAACAAAAAAGAAAAAATCTTTATTTAAAATTAGTATTGACATAAAATATTAAAAATATAATTATGATAAATGCAACTAAGCATAGTATTATTGAAATAAATTATTGCACAACATGTAAAACAAGCAGACAATAATTATTATAATCCCAGAATGTAATTCGGACTTTCAGGCAAGAAGACGATCCACTACACAGATGACGACGAGATAGATACCGACCCGGGAGTTGCACTTGAAGATTGACTGTTATCTTCTCTATCGTCATTTGAATTAATTTGCTTAATGGAAAAAATAAAACAAGAAAGCAGTTTAGTAGATGTTTATAATAGTATCAGTGATAAATCAACTGACTGACCGACACGTTGAATTTGTTAAACCAAAGTGATCAGATATAATCACTTATAGAAATGGACTTACCCATATACTAGTCAAGGTTGTTTACATGTAATACTTCAAATGTATAGAATGTATAATACATATTCATTAAACTGTATTGTTTTTTTTTTTTTTTTTTTTTAAATTGTATTTATTATATAATATTTAATATTGCAAGTTAAACTAGTGTAATAAAATACTAATACTGTGGTCCATAAGCCGTTTTCAACAAGTAAAATAAAATTATAAATTATTACTATTAATTTATGATTAAAATTATGAACAAAGATTATATAAAAATAGTATATAATATAAGTGATAAATAAATTTTACAACATTCAAAAAATATATTGTATATAAATCAAATATATTTTCATTGTAATTATATATATATTATGTATAATATGAAGGACAAAAATAACTAATATCAATTTATACAGTTTTGGTATTTAATATGATCTTTTCCTCCAACATTTGACATAAAAAAAACCTTAAACTAGTTTTTATACACATAATGATGTATATAATTAAAATTGTTGGTTAAATGTGTATGGCCAAAAAGGGATGCCCAACCCAAATACAAGTTTATAAAAAAAAAAAAACTAACTTTAAGTATGAAAAAAAATGTGCAATAAAATAATTTACCTCATGGAGTGTCATTAAAGCATCTAAAGTGTCTGGGAATACTGGCCTCACAGAATTTATCTCCATCGGTGTCAAATGGGTCAACGAAGCTTGGACACGACCTTCTTTGATGAAGAAATTTACAGAAGACCTTAATTTAGCTATTCGTAAATCCCATAGGTCCTAAAAAATACATAAGATGTTAACATTTAAGTTATTAGCCATAAATAATTATTACACCTACTGTTTTTTGAATACAGCCGGATATGATATGGAGTAGAATAAAATTATGAAAATATTGTGATAGATTGAATAACTGTAATATTCTTTGAGACAAATTGAAAAACATAGTTATTATAATTTTATTAAGTGTGTGAACATCTGATTACTTGTCATAAGGAATGGTGTACAGTATTCTTTCAATACAAAATGTTTATGCTAATGCATAAATACCAAATCACTAGTAATAATTTTGTTTGAAAATTATTTTAATTGGTGTTTATTACTCAAGTTATCATTTTTCAGTTTATACATATTAGAGTTACAACAGAATAAAACCATTTTAAAATTACATTTTTAATTATGGTAAAATCAAATTATATTCTTGGGGTATAAATATATATATATATATTATGCGATAAGAAATTTAAATTAAGTTCTATATTGATGCTAAGATATTAAAAACAATAACAGAAAATTTGAATTATGGTTAAATATGCCAAGATACAATTTAATGTTTGAATACTCTGTAGCATGTACCAATGCATTTTTATATCACTGCTATTTTTACTTCATTAATAATAACTGTTGATCTCTGTCTTTTAAAATAGGAGAAAAAATATTTAAAAAAAAAAAAAAAAACTATTCTTCATATATTCCCGGTTAATAAAGAATCCGCTGTCAGACTTTCGAAAGTCTCAAGGCCTTTGGCATTAGGAAAAAATGTCAACTTTTCTTTTAGTCCAAAAATATCTGAACAAATTACCCCAATGTATCCTACCTTCCTGCATAAAATAGTGGCCTACACCTTTACTCATAGTGCCGGGTATGTCAGTTTTGTACTATTATTCTTTGAGCAGGTTGCTCGAATTCAACATTTAAATTTGGTGTATTGTATATAATTTACAATGTTTAAAAAAAAAAACAAACAAATAACATTAAGATGGTTTGATGAAATGTAGACAAAGAAAACCAGAACAGGCAATACTTATACGCGGTATAAAATATATATTATTTAATATATTGAACTAATAATTTATTTGTATTATGAGTACCCACTTTAACTGCTGTTTTTATTTCGTTCCCTTGCGGAATGTCTTCACTGGCCACGGCCAGTAACATTTGTGTAATCTCTAGGTAATAATTGCTCGGCAATCGCGTGAAAAAACTAAAGTATAAAAAGTATAAATCCGAATTAAAGGACGGCACATACCGTATGAAATTATTACGCGTTACCTGGATTCCTTTTCTACTTTGAGTGTATCTTCGAGTTTGTCTACGGTCATCCAGTCGGGCGCCAGGATCCGACAGATTTTCTTCTGCCGCAGGTTCATCGCCACCCAAATGGGCACGTTCAACGGCAGCCCAGCTCGGAAAGGACCGAAAGAACCGCATATCAGGTGAGCGTGACTGCCGTGGTTGAACGTCGGCACGATCTGTATGATTTCGTTTTCGGCCATGAATTCGATTTCCGACGGATTCATGTTCGCGTTACGGCTACAATTCCAATATTACAATAGTCGATCGTTCATCCGGGGGGCGGGGAGGAGGGCACTACAGACGCCGAGGCTGAGAACGAATGGACGCGGAAGGGATTAATCGATCGGCCACCGAAACACTGGAGACGTCGGCGACGAGTGGCGATTCCTCCACCAGTGAAATCCTTTATTTTTGTTTTGGTCTTTTGGCGGGATACTTTATGAACATAACCTCGGCGTCAGCTGTTTACCGTCCCGGATCGGAATTCGGAAAGTATATATATTGCCGAGATCGTTTTCCCGGATACCAAACACCATCCGCTAGTTCGAATTGTAATATATATATATTTGTTTTCGAAACTCCCCGGTTTGCCGAAAACGTTTAAATTATTTTTTACACGAGTCGAATACACCACCGGTGCATTTAAAATTTGATAAAAAAATTAAATAAGGTTTTGTTTTTTTTTTTCAAATCGAGATAACTCGTTATCAGTTAATCAGTCGGTGATAAGTAATCAGCAAAACTACAATAAGTACAGAATATAATTACAATATTACCTGTAATGGGGAGTGAAGACATTATTTTTGTATCCAAGTGTTAATAATCGACGTTGGCCTTAGCACTATTTTTACGATATTTCTGTTAATCGATTAGTACTGTTATAAATCGGTATGCTCTTGTGATCTATTATGATCCACATATTTAGATAATGAACAGTTGCGGGGATAAAATACAATTATTGTCAGACTTTATGAAGTGAGTACCTATCGAAATTTGTTTTTATTTTTTTATCCTTCAACGTGTTATAACTAGAAAAAAAAAAAAATACAACTTTTATCGACGATTAATTTCTATCAATCTCAAAAAGAAAATCAGATCGATAATACCTATTATTTAGCCATTCCCATTAGCCCGATAGTTCATACAAGATATTTGAAATCCTAGAAAACGATTAGGAAGTAAAAAAAAGGCACGATCCTTTAAACAGTATTCGTAAATATTGATTTTGGTGTTTACTTAGAGTAACGATCTTGAATTGTAATGAATGTAATCCGTTAGATTAGTAAAAAATCATTGCCAAAATAATTTCAAACCACCCACTCAAATTTAAACTACCCGTCAATGTTAGCATTTTTTTTATGCAAAAATTAGCAAATTAACTAAAAACAAATAAAATGAAAGTGTAACAATACAATGTTAAACGTTTTTTCAACTGTAAATAGATTCGATTTTATTTACTTACCTACTAATTTAATTAATTAAATCTCCTGACAAATACATATGTATACAAAATAGTGCTACACATATTAAAATATGTATTGTATGTATGCATATTTCACAGTTTGTTAAACCGGAGGAATTGGTTTTGTGAAAACTATTTCGTTTTTAAAATTACTACCTGATTTATGTGTTTGAATTTATATAATCATAACTATAAGCGTATAAAGCTATTGGATCTATCCGAATATAAGTTAAATTAATAAATTTATTGCGTGTAGCAAGTAGCAAAATCTACTCGTTTTGTATTCAATTTATATTTTTTAGGATTTTATTCGTATATCATGAATCTCAGCCAATATTACATAACACTAATAACCAATATTACATAAAAATTTAATAACCAATGATAATCACCAACTAAAAACATATATCTATTAAGTAACTATATCAATTTTCAATGTCAATTTATTTATAATTTTTTTATAGTTAAAACTATACCTACATATATAAAATAATATATTATATTTGTTATAAGGTATTTTTCTTTTATTGCACACATTCGTGTACACGTGAATTTCAAATATACTCACAGCTATAACTGTAAAGGTTCCGTGATTACTAATAAGTTCTTAATTCTCACATTATATGATAAGTTTTAAATAATTATAAATAAATATCATAAATAATTAGTTTTTAATTATTTTAGTATTTTTACTTTTAATTGATATATTATGATAATAGTTGTCAATATTTTGTACATTAAAAACCCCGATAGTGATTTTAAATGGATACCTATAAACTACTTTCTATAATTAAATGATTGAATAATAACAATTATCTATCTGTAATTTATATCAAATTATATTTTATGATAATAAAAGTTATATTCTTGTGACATAATATAGAAAACATTTTTTGTAGTCAGTAATGTATGTTAGTTTCAAATGTGTAATATTGGTTTTAAAATTTACCAAGGTTTTACTATAAAGTATACCACCGTTACATAATTAGGTAATCAAGCTAATCTAAACTTACTCCAATCATCCACTATTAGAGTGGATTTTGGTAGCAAATTTTATTTAGGTGATTTTATTTTACAATTTTACAATTTATGTGAATTATATTTTTTTCACCGAATCAAATTGCTAAAATATTATGTATGTTGGCTGTACTTAGTGATAAAAAAAAGAAATTGAGCGTAATGTCCTAACTTTTTATTTGTATGCGCCTTAAGTTCAAATGTATGGTAGAATTATTTAAAACACAAACAATTGCAATTTATTATAGTAGTTGCAAACTACTATCTACAATTTTCAATTTAAATTTATCAAAACGTGATAATCGGACCGTGTTTTATTGTTACAGAATATAAATTACCCCATATAATAATCTACCTTCCTTACTGCCAACCTTTATTTTTCTTGCATTTTCGTAGTTGTCCAGTAAAAATATTTCAATCGGCGATCAAAATTAATCGAAATGGAGAACTTTAATATTATTATTTTCTTTAGATACAAGGATATTAAAATTCCCATTACTATTATATATATTTTTAAAAAATTTTATGTGATTATTAGTCATTATTAGTTCATATGAATTGTTTAAAGTACAATAGGTATATTATTATACTGGGCTATGTGACAATTAACTCGTCTTATCTTATCTTAAGTAGAAGTATTGAAATGTATATAATTCTTACAGGTATAAAATACTACTATGTATTTTATTTATTTATTGTTCCGATTCTCTGGAGAGTATTGTGTTTTTTAGTTTTTCAATTGTTTTTATTATTTATAATTAAATAATTTAAAAATATTTTATTATTATTTTAAGTATAACCGTGATGAAACTAAAACAATTAATAATATATATATATATATATTTTTAGACATTTTATAGACATAGTGCACACGGTGAATGTAATTTCCAAAAAAAAGTCAGCAACTTTGTTTTATTCGATTTGTAACATGGAAAACTTTTTTTTTGCAGATAAAAATACACACAAAATAGAAAATTTGCGTACTTAATGATTAGGTAAAGTTCACTTTTGTTTATATTTTATAACTTGTCTATTAATAATTTTTGTATAAAATAACGCTATTGGTACCAAATTTATAATTTTTTTTTTTTTTTAGGATATTATTGAATTTTATAATTATTAAAAATATAAATAATATATGAGCACAATATAAAATATTAAAAATAATATAATTTTAATATATAGAATTATGTAATGTGTCAGTTTTATTGATTACAATCAGTTTTACATTATTTTTTTTTTTTAATATAGGAGGTTAGGTTAGTATTCCAGAATAGGCGGTGAAAATAATTTTAAAAAATTGTTACTCCACCAAACCATGTAGAACACCCTGTTTTATTTTTAAACGTACAGGGACAATTACAATATGCGACTCGCCGTTAGATAAACAAATAAAAATAGATCCATATGTGACCTAAATATTAAAATACTAAAATTTGACCCTTGCCTGACTATTCTACAGAATTATTGTATACGTATCATAACCAATGAGTTTGATTTATTTATTTTGTAAGCAACAAGCCCAGATAAAGATTAATGGCATATCACTGCACAATAGTATTAGTCATCCTATTCCATGTAATATATTTCCATTGAAACAATAATATTTTGATCCCTCAAACAGGGTTGGACGTTTCAAACTGGATTGCTTTAAACACATGTTTAAAATACAATTGTTTTAACAAGGATTTTTTTTTTATAACCGATGTTCAAAAAATTATGTTTTATATAAATACTACATTTCTTCATTAAAAAATGAATAATATTTACAAAAAAGATATAATTATAATTTGTGGTAATACTGAACTATTGATGTATTGTAATTTGTAACAAATTTCTGAAATACTATATAATTTGAATGACTGTCAGTCATTCTAACCATTAATTTGTATTTGGCCTTGTATGCCATTAATAATACAATTCATAACTAATTAGTATTATCTACTTAACGCTTATGTATAAAAGAAAAGTAAATCATTATAGGCCATAGGGTTAAATGCTAAATGAATCAATATTGTAGTTAAACATTTAAAACATGTTTATTTTATCAAGATAAAATACATATATTTTACGATTAATATTATAATAAAAGACTATTTTTTACCCAACTCTGCTCTCAAAACTTTAAGTGTATATAAACAATTCTTAAGGTGTGTATTGTATACATAAAAGAAAAATTAAAAAAGGAATTTATGGTAATTAATTTTAAAAATGTTTTAATACCCGTTAATGGATTCTTAACGAATTAAAATCATGTTCATTTATATGATTGAAGTATAAATACCAACAAAAAAACCACTGACTGTATTTTGTTGCCCTTGATACTCGAAATCAATAATGTGTCAATTGAACTGTTGTAAAAATAACTGTTTCAAAAGTATAATGAAGGTCACAGTTTTTAAAGAAGTGTTTGGCCGATATGAAAACAGTTTAAAAAAAAATATATATTACAATAATTATTATTTACAGGGTATGTGTCGAACATAGTAAACTTGTTGAATATATTGTACTCTGAGAAAAAAAATACATTGTTCAACATCCTTATAAATTTCTCGCTGTGCTCAGAACCCTATTATTATTTAGATATATTATCGTTTATTATAATTCTAATTTTTTAAAATTTTTTTTCCAGACTGTGGCGCCTAAACTATGGTTAAAGTGAAGCAACTGTTATACGTGACATGGGTGATAGACGTTCATACGGACTAGAGTTGTATCGTGAAGATTGAGTTATACGTGCAAATTTAGTAAGTAATACACCCAATTTGATCATCTAAGAGAGAATTTTATATTAGATGCTAGTGTACTTACTATAAATCGGTGTATAAAATTTGAACTATTAAATTAATGGGGTGGGCGATAGGGTTTTTAAAGTTAGTGTACTAAACTAGAAAAATGAAGTTTGGGCGTTACTGTTTACAGTCAAGTCAATGCCATTTCACAATTTTTTCTACTAGAATTGTTTGTAAAATGTATTAACAATGTATGAAACACTATTATTTCTTAAACTTTATTGTTGGAAATAAAAAGCAAATTGAATTCAATGTATAAATAATAATTTGCTAACCTAACCAATCATGTTAGGTGGTGTATTATCCTTTAATATAATTATTTATTCGACTGTTTATATGATTTAAAAATTATTCAATTAAAAATACCGTTTTTCAATTTACAGTATTTGTGTAATTTGAACTAGAAAACTGGTCGATAGCGACAAATAAGTATGTTCAACTGTATTATATTGATGAATAAAACAATTTTATCATCTAATTGCAATGCACTTGTGGACTTATCTACATTAATTTTTTATTTTTTTTTTTTCAAAAACCACATAACCGGATGGTGCCTGTATCGTTTATTGAACGTCAACAACACAGATAACAATTACAAATAGAATAATTAAAAACTCTGTATACAGTATACAATTTAGTTTCTACTTACCATGATAATTTACTACTCATGATTATTTATAAGATTAGTATATGATTTGGTTTTTTGTTTTTTATTTTATGAAGGGGTTTCTTTCAGTTAATAGTTTGTAAAAAAAAAAAAAAAAAACAATGATTGTTGTGAAATATGTACAACAAATTTGATAAATCAAATTTTGTAATATTTTCTCACACACAATAATATTGTTCAGCTATATATTTTATTCAGTAAAAAAACTTCAACTTCATTCACACTGTTGAGTATAGAAAAATAAGATTTCATATTATCAAAATATACTCAATGTTCTTTAATTTATTAGATATTAAAATGTTAAGTATAATTTAAACTAATAATAATATATATAAATATTTTTTTCATAATTTTATTTTATTAAATATATAACATTGTAATGTTATTATGTGTGAATATTGGACATATTAACTAATTTTTTTTTTTTTACAGTTTAAAAAGTGAAATACCAAATACAAAATGCATCTTCTATTAAAGTATATATTTGGATCGAGTCATTGTTGCAGAAAGTTGTTCCTACCCCCCCAGTGCAGAATGTGTTTTCCATCGCTTTCAAATAATACACCATTTGTAATGCGATTGTACAAAAGACATAGAATTGTTTCAAATGTTTATTTTGCTGATGATCAATTTACAAAGCGCCACAGTAAATTAAAAAATGCCATTAGAGACAAACAAATAATTTTACAAAAAACTAAACAAAAATTACAAACCAAAAGTAAATTTATATTAGACGACATTAAAGAAACAAAATTGAAAGTACAAGACACCATAAAGGAGAATGTTTGGACCATACCGAACATGCTGTGTATGACCAGGATAGTCTTAAGTCCGTACCTAGGTTATCTTATTGTTAATGGAAACTTTGAGTACGCCCTCAGTTTTGTGGCCATGGCAAGTGTAACTGACTTGATCGACGGCTGGATTGCTAGGAATTTCCAAGGTCAGAAGTCAAAATTGGGTAGTTTTTTAGACCCAATGGCTGACAAAGTGCTCGTCGGCACTATGTTTCTAACCTTGACGTACATTGATTTAATTCCAATATACCTTACTGGTCTGATTATCATGAGAGATTTGGTTTTGATCGGCGCCGCTTTCCAAATTCATTATATGTCCGTACCTAAACCTAGGACGTTGAGTAAGTTATTCGACGTCACCAACACCAACGTTCAACTAGCTCCTATGTTCATCAGCAAGGTGAACACATCAGTCCAATTGGCTATGGTGTGCGCTACTGTAGCAGCTCCAGTGTTCGATTTCGTTAATCATCCTGCGCTACAAGCATTGTGGTTATTAACCACTGCAACTACAGTGTCGTCTGCCATTAGTTACATCGTAAATAGAAAAAAGACTTATAAAATAACTAATAACTCTAAGAAATGATTGTTTTTTTTTGATTTGTGTAATATCAGAATAAATAAGTTATATATAGGTACCTAAACATATTTTTAATATACAGTTACACTTTTTGATAAGTACCTAATAAAAAAAATTAAATTTACAATACCAAATTAATTGTTGTTTGTATGTATAATTGTATATTTGTATTATAAATTTATGTTAACATTAAATAAGACATAATAAATTCGAAATTACCTCATTTGAACAAATTAAGTTTGTCATTATTCTTATGATTACTATTAGTGTCGGACTAAATCAAAAGATTGTAAATAATCATCATTATATCATCGTCATTCACTATCGAATGACAATTTCAACAAAAATTATTTTTTTGTCTAAATAAATATAATTTGTTGGTGTTATAGTTATAGTATTGTTTCGGTACTATATACTATTAAATTATTGTGTATCCTTGATTTCCTGTGCATTGAATTTTTATATTTTACTGTTAGTAAAGATTTTTTTTTTTTTTTAAGACTGTTTTACTTATAGATTTACAATCTATAGTGTGATAAAAAATACCAAAACCTGAAAGTGGTGTGATAGGCACAATGTTTTTGTTACATACAGGATAGATCAAAAATGTCGAGGAATTGTATTAAATATACTGTAGGCACACAAATTTGTGTCGTATGGGAATCAATTAGGGAAGTTGTTCGGAATGAAAATAATACCAGATCTGGAAAGTGCTAATATTATGAAAATATCAAATCTCTAAGATTATGTTTAACGGAATTATAATAAAATCGAAAATAAAATGTGAACATTTTTCCGGTTTTTCCCCCATCCATTTTTTTTTTTTTTTTTACATACGGTTTATTTTCATATTTCATTGACTAAGAGGTAAGTAGTTTTTCTTTTAAACGCAATAGAGGAATCAAAACGTTGATCCATCGGTGATGGATTTTCAGTGGTAAAAATATGCTTACGCAGACCGAGTACAACTCGCTCGATTTTGATTTTAGTGTAAAACTTAATGGTTATTTCAAAATAACGTACAAATCTTTATATTTGATTTAATAGGAAAACATTTTTTACTTGATAACTTAGTAAACAAGTTACTCATAACTTGAGTATAATTATTTCCATGCGAAAATTGTAACGTTTAACTGGACGTAGAATTATAATTTATATATAATTTTTTTCTAGTATTACTTACATCGATATTATTTATTGACTGGCCCCTTGGTCATGCGTTTAAATATACACGAATAATAATTGAAAAAAATAAATTAATAATTAAACGCGTATTATGATTTTACGAACAACATATCAAGTGGCCGCGTGAGCGGTCCGGGTACCGGGTTGGGTAGGTTAAAAACGAAAATAACCGAAGTACGAAATTAATAAACTAGAACGTAAAAAAAAACATTATATTTATATATAATAAAGATATTATTCATCTTGATTACAATACCGTAGGTTTGTGTAATTTTGTTAACCGATATGCGTAGTAGTCGTATACATAAATTATAGATAAATATTAAACGTTTTCGTGAACGCTATTTCATTATTTATTTTTTTTTTTTTTCCTTAACTACGTAATGTATTATTTATTTTAACATTTTTTTTATATAGTAATAATAATCATAATTATATATAATTTTAAATTATTATTATTGATTTTTTTTTTTTTTTTTTTTAGTGACACTCGCATTAGTATTATAATAATCGTCTGTTAACGTACAAAAAAAAAAAAAAAAAATAATAAAAAAAAAATTCACAAAATAATAATTATTATTGAGCGATACCTATATACCTAATAATAATAATGACAATAATGTTTATTATAAATAACTATTTACATTTTTTTTTTTTTTTTTTTTTTAGTAAGTAATGTGTTCCTTTCGTACAATCGAATAATATATTTATAATTAAGTAACTTATATTTAAATCTATTGAAAATAAATTAGTCCGGACACTGTAAAATTTTTCATTAGTATAACAATAATATATAATTATATATTATGAATAAATATATTATTTATCGGCGCATAACAATTTATATCGCCTATATTAATAATATAAATATATATATATATTCAGCGTGATTTTAGATAATAATCTAATTCTAATCACTGTTGGTTAAAAAAAAAAAAAAAAAAAGAAAAATTGAACGCGAAAATACGTACATCGCGATATTACTTATGACACGATAATTATTTACCTACGATAATTGTCTCAACGGTTGGTTCATTGGTTATTGGTTATAGTTGTTTTTAGTCGGTTAATGCTGTGCGCGTACACAGCTGAGACGGCGGCGGGCCGCGTCAGTTCCGGCCGTTCCTCACCTCGATCACCACGCCGCCGTTACCGTTGAACCCGTTGATTTTGGTTATGGGGTCGCCGCCGTTGTACCGGCTCTTGGTCACCGTCTTGGTCTCGGTCGACTCGATCGTCTCCACCCGGCCGTCCCGGGGCACCGTCTTCTTGGTGAAGTTCTGCACCGTGTTGGTGACGCTCGGGCGGTACGGATCGTCCGACTTGGACGTGATCCGGACCGTCTCGGTGTAGTCGTCCTTGCTGCCGCGGCGCGTCACGCTCCGGTTGGTCACCTCGCCGCCGCTGCCGCTGCCGCGCCGTACGGTCGGCGACGACGAGTTACCGCTGCTCGAGTACGGTCGCCCGGGCGGCGAGTACCGCCGTGCGCCGCGGTCCTCGTCCTGGTGGTTCAGCGTCTTGTACAGCTCGGGCGCGTGGTCCATCAGTCCCTTCATGAACACCTTTTTCTTGGGATCGTCCCGGCCGCGGTACGCCCCGGCACCGCCGCCGTTGCCCAACAGCTCGCCGGGGCTGGCCCAGCTGCCGGACAGCGACCTGTACCCGTCGTCCGGCGTGACCGCCGACAGGTCTTTGGTGCTCCGGCTGAGCATGCTCACGATGTTCGGGCTCTTCAGCGGCGGCGGCGATTCTTCCAGCCGGTGCAACGTGCTCACCGACCGCGTCTGGTGGCCCGGGTCCGGTTGCACGTTGAAGCTCTGGCTCCGGAGCAACGACGGTTTCGAAAACGTCCGCTGCGGCTTGACAGGCCCGTTGGCGAACGACACGTTGATCATGCTCCCGGTGTTCGCCGCTGATCGGTTCAGACCGTAATCGTTTTCCCGGGACGCGTACACCTGCGGCAACGAAAACCCAGATGATTCGTTAGCGTACACGTATAATAATTAATGTTGACTCGGGATGGTTTTTCAATGTTGGAAACGTTTAAAACGGACACTGACGAGAGAATGAGAAACGGTACCGAATTTCGAAAAATCCCAGTTTCTCGTCAATAGTAAATAATTTAACGGAAATACGAACGTATTCGGTGCTAGAAGCCCGGGGGAAGAGACGCAGGCCATTGAATAATAAGCGGCTATAGGTTATTTATTCGAGGAGACGCGTGGGCGCAGTGGAGTAGATGATAAAATGGCGATGTGGATAGTAGGGTGATATATGCGGAGGGTTATAATTTGTTGGACGATTTTTTTTTTTTTTTTTTGAAAAATAAACGTATTTTAATGGAATTGAATTTTGTCGCTGCTAGCCGCTACCCTTACCATTGATTGATAACTATAAACGATCAATCATTTATGACGATTGAATATTATTTATTAGTATTGGCGATACGATTAATCGCGATCACGGTTATAACGGAGTGTGCGTGTTATCGTCTATATCTGTGATTTTGCCAGACTATTTATCGCGGTCATCGGATTTATAATCACAGAATGCGGAATACGCGGGATGACGGCGACGAGCAAGGGAAGATTACGATTGACCGTCCGTTTTTGATTTACCTGTTTCTTTATTTTACTCTCCGTCTTGAGTTTTCTCGGCAGTGTTTGCGATCTGTCGGACGCGTTATTACTGTCGTCGGCCAACAAACGTCCCGTGGACTTGCTCAATCGACCCAGCGTAGTACTGTTCGCGTTCACCGGTATAGTCCTAAAACGCAGACAATAATTACAATTTAATAGGACATTTGAAATTGTATTATTTATTATTATATAAATTGTATGGAAAATGTAAAGAAAAAAAAGGAAAAAACCCGGTCGTCTTGTCCGACAATCATATTTACAGAACCCTTAAGCGGTCGAGTGTACGATCACTCTGTAGACGAGAGGAGAGAACAAGCAATAAAGGAGTTTGTAACGTTCGGTAATCGACGGTTGATAGACGAGAGGGAATTGACGATGACGGCCATCAAAGGATTTAGATGGGCTGTATTAAAGTGATTTTGAAAAATGTTGCGAGAGGAAAGAGGGGTAAAAAAAAAAAAAAAAAAAAAAAGGTTCGGGCCAAAGTCGGGAAAAGTGACGAACGGCTAGCAGAGTGATGGACCGGAATACCCCGCCACCGGGTGAATAATAATTGGATCATTTGGATCCGAACAGTTTAACAATAGTCCCATTAAATACACGCCTAATATGTTTTTTTTTTTTGTTTTTTATTAAACGATTAATTAACCCGGACGAGGTAATTATTAACGATAAAATATATGCCCGAGCGTTTAAGACGTAGATCATGATGATTTTTCCGAGTTACTTCCTAGTCGGATTTGCATATACGTCGGTTTTATACCCGTTTGGATCCAACCCGGTACGCCCGACAAGAACGGCAAAAAAAAAAAAAAAAAAAAAAAATCAACAACAAATAACCAGGAATTTTGAGGAAATGATTTCTCGGTTTGTCCCGTATCGCTGGTGAAGAACTCGAGACCGGAGGATTGTCGTGTATCGCGTGCTGGGTGCTATCGAGATTATAAACGAATAATAAAAAAATTAGTCGGACGGCAAATATGCGTTCATATTAATCGTCGGGAACGATTTACCGGACGTTTCCGGGTTCGGCGGCGGCGTTGGCGTTTTTCGAGCTTCCGACATTATTTCAAAACGAAATACGAAAACCGATCGATTGCGTTTTAAATTTCGCTCGCAATAATCGCGCCGGTCGTAATCGTTAATTATTTTTTTTTTTTTTTTTTACCGCCCTAGATCCGCGGGAGTGCTCGCAAATCCCGCGTAGCTTCCGCCGTCGCGACCTCGGGCGTACCGAAAACGTAAAAATACGTCCACCGCCACCGCATAAATACTCATATACAATAATAGAGTAACAATATTTCGAAACGCCGACGGTAATATGTCGTCCGGCGATTTTGAAATATCATCCAAGGTCCGATTTCAATATTTCCGTTAGATATTATTATTACACGTATTTCTAGCATCGGTTCCCGAAATGGTATTCCGGAGATATATATATATATATATATATATATATAGTAAATAGATAATATATAATAACGGTAAACAGTGGTAAACACGCGTAAATAATATATTATTTATCGTGGGTAGAAACGTATACGAGGTCTGTTGAAAAAGTTCCCGAACTTTTGATTCCTAAAAGTAGAACATTTATAGTATCGTAAATGTTATTAGATTAAAATAAATTAGTGATAAGCAGCTCAATCTTTTCAATTAAATCTCAAATGTTTATTGCCATCTAACCGTTCACTGTGCGCGTTCAAAGTAGACGAGTCGTGTGTATTGTGCGATTTTTAAGATGAATAACCATTCACGAACAACGTATTAATATTGAATTTTGTGTTAAACTTTGTAAATCTTTTACTGAGACTCATAAAATGTTGCAAAATGCTTATGGTGATCAGCGTTTAGGACGTACTCAGTGTTACGACTGGTTTAAACGTTTTAAAGACGGTCGGGAATCAGTTGATGACAAAAAAAAGCTCGTCAGGTCAGATCAAACGTCAGAGTCCTGCTAACGGTTTTTTTTTGTTGACAACCCGGGAGTTATTCATCACGAATTTCTACCTGCGGGACAAAATGTTCACCGATAGTATTATCCAAAAGTGTTAAAACGTCTTCGAGAAAAGTGCAGAGGAAAAGGCCTGAAGTGTGGAAGAAAAACTCATGGATTCTCCATCACGACAATGCTCCGGCACACACTTCCGTGGTAATTCGAGATTTTTGCCTGAAAAATCACATGACCGTGCTTCCTCATCCACCATATTCTCCCGGCTTGGCACCGGCAGATTTTTTTTTATTTCCAAAACTAAAATCTCCGTTAAAAGGACAGCGATTTTCTACGATAGACGAAATAAAAGAAAATTCGCTACCGGAGCTACGAGCAATTCTAGATACTGCTTTCAACAATGGAAACGGTCGTTGGCAAATGTGTATAAACCAATAGGGAGAATACTACGTGGTTGATGAGTATCAATAGCCTGTAGATAAGCACTATAAATAAAAAAATTGATAAATTCGGGAACTTTTTGAACAGGCCACGTATATGGAGAAAAACCGAGCGTCTTATCTGGCGGTTTTCACATTGACTAGTGTCTAGCTACTGACAGAAATCAGCGTCTTGTGCGAGAATGCGTTTAATTGAGCGGGTTTTACTGTATTGTAAACCAGATTTCCCGCATTGGCTTAAAAACACGACATTTACGAGTATTTTTATTTAGTGATTTTGAAGTGTATATATTCCGGCCGAGTTATATGGGAAATGTCTCGATTTGGCGAATTAAAAATTGCCATTTTTGGTTCCGGTTTCAAAATTTACAGTGTAGGTTTAGGATTGTAGAAAAAGTATCCGGGTACTACATGCCTACCCGTTGACAATTCCCGGGCATGCCACTGGGAGTTATGAACTAACAAGTGTGTTCGCGACCAGTGGCGCGACTAAAATTAAATTTCGGTACGCCAAATTGGACATTTTTTTTTTTTTCATACTAAAACGACACGGATGGGCACGGGTCATGTTCACGGACACGGAGGGTTGGTAGGTCTGATTTCGGAAGGGATGGCAGATGGAAAAAACCACCGAGGAGGAATATCACGATTGCTGTACACGAGTCGGACTATAGATGACCGAGAACTGAAGAGGAAGGCCAGCGCGACAGTGAAACGCGGAAATTGTCGCAAACCGATCGTTAGATTGAAGACCGTAGAAGACGATGACGGAGAGAAGGGTTTACATAATAAAAAAAAAAAAAAAAACAATTATACCTCGGCACTTGACATTTACGAAAATCACACGATGAGATATCGAATTTATATGATATGCGTTTTTTCGTCTATCGAACGCCGGACAGTGGACAGTTGTGCCGGACACCGTCGGACGGACATTCCAGTCGCGTCCACTGTTCACGGCTAAGGAAAATATTTATAGGCCTAGTTATGGTTTTCGACGACTGTTGTTATTATTATTATTAGGTTCGTAAATATTTTATAGAAAAAAAAAAAAAAAAAAAACGAGTCCGATGTGCAAGTATGCAGTATAATATTATATACGCATTTAAAGGTAGGTAGGTATAGGTGGTGGGTGGGTGGGTAGGTACCAGAAACTCGTAGGTGGGCGAATATTTATCTGTTTTGATTAGATTAAACGCGTTGTTTCTACAGGTTTATAGAAGTCGATTTATCTTAACGATATGTTTTTTTTTTTTTTTTTTTTTTTTTTTTGTCGAGTTTCCGCGTTTCGAAGTGAAATCGTCTCTGCCTACGCCTTTATTTTTTTTTTTTTTTTTTTTTTTTTGCGGCCGGCCTTACCTATAATATTTTATGCCTCCCTCACGCGAGGGGAAATTGTGTTCACTTTCGTTCGCACACGCAAAAAAAAAAAAAAAAAATATTTATATAGTAATAATAATAACGAGACGCGGGGACACGCCTCGTGCGAAATTGGTATGTAGCAATTAATATTTCGTTTTAAATTTTTCTTTTCCTATCTATCGAACAGGTTTCACCATTTAAAGATATCGGCGCACTACACCTCCTGTAGTTTATCAATATTCGCTAATCCCCTCGCGATGAATAATAATAAATAAAAAACCAGGCTAATTGTCACGTTGGCGTTTTATTATGTTTTTTTTTTCCCGAAGGAGTGTTCGTCCATTCTATGCTAATATAATTATAATAATGCGCGTGCACGGTCGATTGTATTCCGATATACGTTGGCATAAATTTTTATTTTTTAGTGGTGGTGGCGGTGTTGGGGGGGAGGGGACCCCCTCGTCGTTTTCGCCATGTCGTAGTGCCGGGACGCGAATTACAACAATGGGCCGAGAACGTTTTGCGAACCACATCAAAACCTAACGTGTTACCTTTGTAATATTTAATAATAATATATTGTCGGAGCCATCGGGACAACGTCGGTATTTCGAATAAAATTCCGAACGGTTAAAATACCGCGTCAGAAGTGTGATGGCGTTTAGGAGAACGCGAAAAGACATTGACGGATTTACAAGCGCGGAGACGGACGCGAAAAAGCGATTGGCGGCTATGATACAAAAAAAAAAACGATTTAAAAAAAAAAAAAAAAAAACCACCGGCAGACTTAAACGGATTAAATCCATGGTGACCTGTTGAATGGGCGGTGGTACACGCCAAATCGCGATTCACTCGGAAATCGTCGATTTCGCCCGGTCGTGTTTTCGAGTATTCGCGATCTCTTGGTCCCGTATACTCGAAATCCGTTATGTCATTTGCTCATAGACGTAAACGTGAACGAGTATGAAAACATATTTTATACGTATTGGGTGTGTACGAATATAGAATATTCTAGTTCCGGATTCAAGTGCGTTCGGTTTCTGTTAGGTGGTTCCGGCACGCCGAAATCTCTGTCCGCGCGTTTTCCCAATCTATTTTATTACCGATTTTCGGCTTATTTTTTTTCTTCCGGAAATTCAGCGCCAAACGAGTAGAAAGACAAAAAAAAAAAAAACGCGCGACAGATTTTCCCGGCATATCGTATAAAATCCACACTGCCGATACGATGCCTATCCTAGTAATTAAACGGCATACGCATATTATCGATATTATCGATTGTATAGCAACGTTACTCGTAGACATTTTTTTCCTAATTCTTTACAATATTACATAATAAAAACGAGAAAAAAAAAAATGAATCAAAATTACAACGTTCTCGTTTATTGCGCAGTAAGTATATTTTAATATTTTATTATATATATATATATATATATATAGAGGTCAATAAATCATCTTAATGTATTATATAAAAACGAGATCGAATAAATAAATCATACTTCGAACAAAAAAAAAAAAAAAAAACGTGTTTTACAAACTAAATAATCAAAATATTAATTTATTCTTACTCGACTACTGTAAGTAATTGTAAAAAAAAAAAAAAAATATATATAATAATATTATAAAGTAATATATGTAGCGTTTAAACGCGGATTAATATCGTTAAAGAATTAGAGAATTAATTTTTTATTGATTTGTTTTTTTTTTCTTTTAATTTTCATCGTAACTCGGATTAGGAGTTTAGACACTCCGATATGAGCATATTAGGCGGTCGGTAGTTTTAATCGGTGTGTTCGACGGTTTTCCAGAGAGAAAAGAAAAAAAAAAAAAAAACGTTTACCAACAAACGAACGCCTCCTGTAAAAGTCGTCCGAGTTTTCGATAGAGAAAGAGAGAGAGAGAGTGAAAAAAATCACCGTATCGTAAAAATGTTGTTTTTTTGCCGTTTTAAATTGACAGACTTCGTATTAAAAAAAATTATGCGTCATAGTCATCATCATCATCATCATCACAGTTAATATTACGAAAACGCCTACTGAAATATATGCGATAAAAACCAAACGTGCGCCGAAACTCTAAAATAGATAAATACTATTATTATCTCTATAAAGTGTGCAACAGTATTAAATGGACGGTACGTAAAACTATGAAAAACCAAAAAAAAAATTAACGGTAAAAATACAAAGAATTAAAAAGTCATTTGCAACGTTAATTAGAAAAACAAAAAAAAAAAATTATTCGGTGCCGGTTACAAAATAGGGGAAAAGTCCACGTATATCGTTGTATTCGGTTAAAAAGTGACGGAAATATAAAAAAATATCGGAACATGAAAATCTACACCGCCGTCGAAAATCGATTTTAACTACGCACTTACCACACAGTGCGGGATTTAAAATTCGTCCGGTGGTTTTTTTTTTTTTTTCATTAAAAATGAACGAACAGGAGTTCTCTGCGCGAAATGGTAAAAATAATAAAACAATAATTAAAATCGAAAAAAAAAAAAATAATCGTAACAATTAACTCGTGATATATTTGTGTTGGTGCGAGTTGGTGTGATTATAATGTTATTAATAACGTGCGTATAATATTTAGGGACGTTACCTCTGGACGTAATGCGTGTGGTGCGAGTCGTAACTGTTGACGGCGCCGCCGTTTTTCGGCTTGTTGTGTCCGGGCCGACGCCTGCTGCTGCTGCTGCTGCTGTTGTTGTTGTTGTTGTACGCGCCGCCGTCGTATTCCCGTTCGCGTCCGTAAATGCTGCCGCCGAACGGGTCTTCGCCCAAGTAATACCTGTGTACGCCGCCGCCGCTCCCATTCCTGCTGCCGTTCATGGTCGGTTCGCCGGGCGCCGTGTCGTTATCCGCCGCCGCCGTCGCCGCCGTCGCCGCGTCCGTTGTCCGCGTTTTGGTCCGGCCCGCACGGTGTCGGTCCAGCGTCTGCGTGCTGCCGAACAACCGTTGGTGGCGTTCGGCGGGCCCCGGACGGACGCCGCCGTCGTAACTCCTGTAGGTGTTCTCGGCGTCGTCGTCGACGACGTCGTCGCCGTACCCGTTGTAGTCCGCGTATTCGCCGCTGTCGGCGCGCTGCCGGCGCACGACCGGTTCCGCTGATTTTTTCCGGTTTTTCTTCCGGTCCCCGTCCGACTTCCCGCCACTGCCGCCGCCGCCGCCGCCGCCGCCTCCACCGCCCGTGAACTTGCCCATCAGCCGCCGGAACGATTCGCCAAACGATTTTTTCCGCTGTTCTTGTTTACCGCCGCCGCCGCCGCCGCCGTTGTTAGGCACCTGCGAATTGGGCGGTACCGCCGCGAACCTAGTCTTCTGGTACACCTTTTTGTTGCTGTTGGACCGACCGCCCGCCGACCCGTTGCTGGCCCGGCGCTCGGGCTCCGGCGAATAGTCTGGTTTCGGTTCGGGCGCCACGGCCGTCGATTTGTGATGGTTATTGCTGTCCGCCGACCGGCGACGCCGGTGGTCCCACGATTGGTACGGGTCCGGCGACTCCGCCTTACTGGAATGTCTGTCCGGTGTGGTGCGGTCCGACTGTAAAAAAAAAATACAAAATTTAATTTAAAACAAAAAAAAAGGCGCACATACTTCACGCCACGGGTGGGTCACTGTTGTTGGTGGGAAGTTGGGAAGGCTGTATATAGGATAGGAATTTAATTTATATCCGTGTGCAGCGATAGATTGCAAACGATAAACGATTCTGAGCGAAATAGTATTAGTCGACTTTTTTCGTCATTGTTGTTCGTGGTAACCCAGAAATCAACATAAACAAAAAAAGAGATTGTAAAACTCGAGTTTGACGAAATCGTGTTTTAGTCGGTTTTTCGTCATTTGTCGGTAATTTTTTCTGCCGCGTTTAAAACCTAATTGGTACATCGAAAAATGATCAGTCCAAAGTTCCAACTAGACAAAATGTTCTACCGGAAACAGTATAGGAGTGTATAGATCGGATGAATAGTATTCTGGTAGAAAAAGTGTTTACAGAAAAAAAAAATATAATAATAATAAATATCACTGTAAAACCACAAGACCCCTCGTTCCGCTTAGAATCTAAAAAAAAACGTATATTTATATATATAATTGGTGTCCGAATAAACGGAAATAATGCATTATGTTTATTCCAATAAGTGATAGTACGAAAATAATATAGGCACTTTTTTTTTTTTTTTCTTACATTGGTAAGTTATGTGATTAAGTAAAACGAACAGATTTTTCTTGAAAAAAGTTGCTATTTTTATAAAAAATAGTTTGACTTTTAAATATAAAAAAAAAAAACGCTGTTTCAATCGTTTTAAAAATGATTTTCGAGTGTATTTTTTATATATATTTTTTTTATTTTGACAAATCAACAACCTGTTACTAATAGTTACAATAAGTAGATAGGTGGAGTATATATAGAAGGACCGTGAATTGAAGACGTTATCCACTGATAACGGTTTGGCGTGATTTTATAGATTATGAGCTAAAGTCAATCACAACATCGTGAGAAAGTCCCTTGGCCACTGACGTTTAAGTCTTCGGGGAGGATTGCCGGGAAGCGAATGAGAGGAGAGATTTAATATGAAGGGGTTGGTATGTTGGAGTGAAATTTGTTGTAGTATAGCATTTGTGGCTACATAAGGGGAATATTAAGGTTGTTATGACGAGTGTGATTTGAAATATATGGACGGGAAATATGTGCGTTGGTGATTAGACCAAGGAGTATTTTAGATTGGAATTTTTGAATTTTGTTTGTATTGGATTTCTCGGCAGCGCCCCAGAGCTGGGTGCCATAGGTCCAGATGGGTTTTAGGAAAAGGGATTATATATAGAGATTTTTGTTTTTTAAGTTTAGTTTGGAGGATTTACTGAGGATATTTTTATGTGGGGAAAGTCTATGGTTGAGGGTAGTTTTGGTTTTTCGAATATGTTTGGACCAGTTACATGTTTTGCCTTATGATAAGCCGAGGTACTTGTCTGTTGTTTAGGAAGATTGGAGGAGATTGACGATGCCTTTAGTGTAAATACCGTGTGGATTGATATCGACTCGATTGATTTTTGCCTGCCAGCGAAAGTGACCGTAGAGTGACAGTAGGTTTAAGTGATTTTGTACGGATGTCGAATCTATAAGTGGGTGCGACGAGAGGCACGGATGACTTTGTCATTTGCGTATTCAATTGGGCTGTGTTGGCCGATCAGCAGAGTATAAATTATAAATGTCGGGGGAGAGGTGCGCTTCTCGAGGAACGCACGAAAGTGTTGGAGCGACGGATGGGATTTGAGATGCGAATCTGACCGCGAAGAATCGTTCGCCGAGGTTAGATTTGAAGGGGGAAAAAAAAAAAAAAAAAAAAAATGGTTTTTCGAGTGTATTTTTTGATATTTTCGTGTGTAATAACAGCGACGGCCGGGTTACCATAATAATATAATCAACATCTATAGTCTAGTTTATAAAATGAGCATAAAATCACAGTATTATTATCACTATGTGCATAAATTTAATATGTGATAATAAACTATTAACGACATTTGCCCATACCCCGGAAAATCCGCCGCTGTTATCGCGTTAAATTAATCGGGAAATCGGTTAAAACCATCGAATAATTCGCTATGGCGTTTATTTAAGAAAAAAAAAAAAATAAAAATAATAACTTTATAGCACTACTACGTTTATGGGGGGTTTTTTTTTACTGTCCGTCGATTTCAATCGATTTCCAAGGGTAAAAAAATAATTGGCCGCAAAGTACCCGGATATCGCGATATAACGATATAACTTCGGTATTTTACGTATTTTACTTCGCATTTTTTGTCGGCGTTATTTTCGCCGCGATTTTCATCGCTGCAGTACGTTTAAATTACCGTACGCTGCCAGGCCAAGATATATATATATAATTTTCTTCTGATTATCAGATTTTTAAGTTAAAATGTTTAATCCATTACGATTATTACATCGATGTACGATGTCGTATACGATAATAAATATAATATTATATACGACTACGAGTCGTAAACGCTAGAGAATTTTATCGTCTAAATCTGCATTACGTACACTGCAGTTTACACAGATGTGTTCATCTTTACGTGCGTTTTAATTGTGCTACTCTTTTTTTATCCGGATTGAGAAGAAAAAAAAAAAATTACCTTATCCGGCTCAACGCCGCGGAAGAGTACAATAAAATTAATAGTTTTTTTTTTTTTGTAACTGGAATGTTTAGTACTCTCATCCCTCCTCGCCCTCATCACCTAGATTTAAGCCGACGGTCGTAGCTATAAATGTGATCAAGTCGCATTTGCTTTAATGGCTAAGACGTGAGTAGGATTTTTTATTATTATTATTATTATTGTTATATTCTATTTAGACGGACAATTATTTTTATTATTACTGTACTAAAATATAATTTAGTCGTTATGGGGGCAGTCTGTATTTTTTTTTTATTTTTTTTTTTTTGTACACAACGCGACCGCGGTCGGTTTACAGATTATCGTAATAATCGTCCGTTTTAAAATGGTACGCGTATTATTATTTATTTATGTTTTAAATATCATAAGAATAAACCGCCCGACGTATAAAATTACGTAGACGACACGTATTACGTTAAAACTCATACACACTATTATGCATTGTGTATTATCTATCGTATTTCTTGTATATAACACGCGCGATCTATATGTCTACCGTCTGCTAATCGATCAATATAAATAAAATTAAATGTCGCGGTTTTTGGGCATGCGTGACCATGTAAACTGCATGTCCGATTTACTTGAGATTTAACGTAAAAACTGTAACGGGTCCGAGGACCGTCAAGAATCGTCGTCGGAATCACTCTGGGTGCCTTCCACGGATCATCGGCGTAACCGTGGTTATAAACCCGTTAGTAAAAAAAAAATAAAACCGTTTAATTTCAATTTGAATTAAAACAAACAAAAACCCTCCGAAACGATTATGATAGAAGAGAAAGGTAGCCGCGAGCATCCCGATAGACGGAAAGTAAAATTTATTTATTACGGACTTTTGAAATCGTTTAAGAGTACGTGTGAGCAGCGCTCGCGTTTTCGAACGCGGAAACGCCGTGCCGACAAATCGTTTTGTCTCGATCGCAGTACGGTTTAACGTAAAACGGGTCTACAATGCGAATTGACCAATACGACATTACCTAGGGAATGCCATTAATTTACAAAAAAAAAAAAAAAAAGAGAAGAAGACCACTTTTTAACATTGAACGTCTACCGTCCGGTCTGGAAACGGAAATCGTCCAGATGTCTCCTGTAATCGTCTTGCGCCCCGTGATTTTACGGACTCGATAGAACACCACGCGTGGTGTATGAGTTACTAAAATTAATATCTAAACTTTTGTTCGCATTTTCCTGCCCGTTAGTTTTATCACATTGATTTTAACGGTTAAAATTATTTTAATGTATTGTTTTTCTAGAAAAAAAACTGTTGGAAATCACCGGGCGGTGGCACGGTAGCACGTCGAGAAAAAAAAACGATTTTTGGGTACCTTTTTTAATTGGGGGGAGGGGCGAGAAAAAATTAACGTGGTTCCCGATCCGGCTCCGGGTTCAAGTAAATCAAAAACCAATGTGCCGTACCAAAAAGATCACGTTTTCGTCTTTAATTAACGTAAAAAAAAAAAAAAAAAAAAACGTTACAATTGTGTAAAATCACTTCGAACGGTATTTTTTTTTTTACGCTGTTTTACAACAAATTTCGCGATTACACTGAATAAATACTCGTGATGAATATCCCCACCCCACTCACCAAATGACCGTAATTTTTTTTTATGTTTATACGAGAGTACATTATTAACGAATACGTTTAATTGTGTTCGAAGTTTTCGCTTAAAATTGCCCATACGCGACCCCTTAAATGACGTTAGTGCCGATTATCGGATTTCGGACATTTTCATTCTTGGACGGGCACAATGGACAATCGAAATTCCGGTCGGTGTGGTGCGATGAGAATTGTGAAACCATAATTCGGCGTACACGCGAGATCGGTCAGGCGCGATCTTTTCGTTCGGAATTTCAGTCGTTGATTTCAAAAATATAATTCGAAATGTATATCAAAATTAAACATTAAAAAATCCCCTCTGACTAAATATGAAAACAAAAAAAATAAATAAAAATGGCCCGACCGGTAGCGTTTCGCAACCGGATCCGTAATAAACGGTATCCGGATTTATCGACAAATTTTACGACGCGCGCATTGTTTTTTTTTTTTCATTCGAAATTTAATTATAGTAAAAATTTCGAGAATCCAATATAAAATATTATTATATTTCCGTAGCCGGGCGGGCACGCGTTCTCTCACCTTCACGTATCCGTTGTGGTGGTGCACGGCCCGTTGACCGTGGCCGTTGACGGCGTTCCGCCCGGACAACTTCTCTTTGGTCATTTCGTATCCCTGGACCCTCTGCTGTACCGAGTTGAACAACGGCGACGATTCCAGTTCGTTGATACCGCCGCCGTCGGCGACGACCGTTTCGGTTTTGTGTTCTCGTTTGTTGTTCCTCCGGGCCGGCGGCCTGATGGCCGGCGCCGGCGCCGTGTCTTTGCCGGTTCCGCCCCACTCGGACACGCCCCTGAAGTACCCGCCGGCCGGCGTCTCCGCGGACTTCATCGTCACGTTTATGAAACTGTTGGACGCCGTCTTCTGGCGGCCGCCCCGGTCGTCGTCCTCCCCGTCCTCCTCTTCGGACAGCTGGCCCGTAGACGACCTGGTCGACTCGCTGCCGAAATGATGCTCTAGCCATTTGGCCGTTTCCACCTGCAAACACGAGAAACGTTAACGTTAATCGCGATTGTCGTCTTCGACTATCCATGAAACGTTACGATCCTTCGCAATCGCTTTGGACGGTATTTTTGCGAACGTTCTTTTGAACGGATTTCACGATTACCGCAATAAATACACGCAACGAGGCCGTTTTTAAGTTTATTACGAGAGTATATTTGAACACTTTAAGAGTTAGACAAATCATTACAGTGAAACCTCCCTTAACGGACACCTCTAAATAGCGGACGTTTTTTCGGGGACGGGAACATTTTCATTATTTATGTATAGGAAAACCTCTAAATACACGACACTTTTATGACGTTGATATTAGTTATTTTTATCTTAAATTAAGAATTATTTTGGAATACCTGAATAAAAACCTGAATTATTAAGTTATCTTATGTGTACATTATTATACTGTATATGAAAATCTTATCTTATCCGTTCAGTCATTGAAATATTAACTTTAAACGAAAAAATAGACATTCTGGAATTTCGAACATCAAATACAATGGGCGTTCGTGCATTAGCAGACAAATTTAGTGTTAGTAAAACACAAATTGCTGATATTATAGCAAATAAAGACGCTCTTTACAAAATTTGGGCTGAAAATGGAGAAGAGAAACGGAAATGGACAAAGCTACAAAAAACAGAAACCTCTATAATCGACAATGAAGTATTAAACTGGTTTTCAAAATTACGAGAAAAAAATCTTCCTGTTTTAGGACCGATGCTTCAAGAAAAAAGTATACGAAATAACTACGCCTGCAATTAGTAAACAAACTAAAGTAACAGATTTTTTTCAGAAATGTTAGTTTTTATTTTTTTAAGATGTATGTATTTAATTAATGTAAAAATAAAAGAAAAATTTAGGTAACTGTTATTTTTATGTTAGTTTTATCGTGTATTCAATTAATGTAAAAATAATATAAAATAAAATTATTGAATTTATTTATTTGTTAAAAAAAATGTTTTCCTCTAAATAGAGGACAAAATTTCGGCGACCGAGAGTGTCCGCTATTCAGAGGTTTCACTGTATTTGTTCAATGATTTCGTTAAAATTGCCTTGTACGCGACCCCTCCTCAAACACTCCTCTTCGTTAACACGTAACACACAAATCTCGTATTTTTTTTTTGTCTGTCGGACGAGCCGGTGCCCCGGAATCGGGAAACGGTAGTTTCCGAAAATCGGGGACGGCCAGTTAGTCGGCAAACAGTTACGTAACTCGGTTACTCGTGAAGCTTGAAGCGATTCACATGATTTACGTCGCGTCTGCAACCAACGTTAAAGTGTAACACCGTTATACAATTCGGTTCGTAACTTGTAATAAAACATACGCGTAACACAAGTTACGAAAACCGCCTTGAGTCCGAAACGTGGCGATTGTCAACCGACGATTTTTTAAATATTGACTTTGATTAGTTTTTATGACTATAACTTGTCTGGCGACTATTATTTGTTTTGTTACAAACGTATAACAATTTGTGTGTAACTTATTGTAAATTTCAATGTAACTGTAACTTGTGGCCAGTTGTACCCAACTTTAGAATAATTTGGTACCAAGTACTGGTACCTGACCGTCCCCGCCAACAACACTTAACCCGCCCATCTTTTTCACCGTCGTCGTTTCTCCTGTTCTCCCTTAATTTCTCCGGCTGTACCCGACTACTGTCGTATCCAACAACACACCGCCTCTCATTCCAGTCACTTTTGTTTCTATTGTATCGTTTTTATTCAATTGGTGCTCGACACTCAAACATGCACCCCCCTCCCCGAGGCAGTTTGGTGCCAACGGTGGCAAAGCCGTCCAACCGACCTTTCTGGTGCGTTCCTCTTCGTCAAAGTCGGCGAGCGTCTTGCCGGCCACCGGTGGCTGCTGTTGCCTGTCGCGCATCTTGCGTATCCTCTCCGACAGGCTGTCCCAGCCGGCCAACTCTGCCGCGTTGCCCATCAACAGCCGGTGGTCGACCGCGTCACCGGTCCGGTCGCCCTCCTCGTTGACCGCCTCGTATCTCATCTGCTCGCCGATCTTCTCGCCGTCCGCCAGGTACTCGACTAGCTCCTGGTCCTTGGTCTTGGCGTACCGGTGGGAACTCTCGCGCAGCGACTCGCGCAACGCCGACGGCGGCAACGGTACGCTGTCCGGTTCGTCCACGCCGTTCACCTGTATACAATTATTTACGCGTTAGTTATATTTATTGGGGTACGGATTTAAATGTCCTGACAATAATATAAATCAATGCCCTTTTTCCACGATAATGTGGCATAACAAAAAAATTATCCAAAATTGGATAATCGGCAAAAAATTCGATATAAAAGTATTGTAGTATTTGTTATACATGTAGAGTTTGGATTTTGAAGCTCAATAAATCGTTAAAAAATAAATAAAGCAATCAGCAAAAAAAATCACTAATAAACACTCATTGTTTTTCATTACTTATTTTGTTTTATTCGTTTAATTTAATATATATATATTAACAAATAATATTAACCATTCAAATATTTCAAAGACGTAGATATAAGTTGATAATATAACAAAAAAAAAAGCAATTTAAAATTTAAAAAGTAAAAAAACCATTAAAAAAAAAAAAAAAAATAAAATAAAATTACACGCACTAATCCTACATAGTATGCAATTTCTTATGAATATTATTATTCGTCTTTCTGGTACGACGCTATGCCGGTTAAATTCCAAAATGTCTATATAGAAAAATTGCCAAATGAAATTGCAAAATAAAGCCGAAATTGTATAATGAAATATAATTTTGGAATAATTGTAATATGACGTAGAAATAATTTACTAGAAGAACACTATTCGATTCAATTCAAACTCTACAATCAAGTTTACAATAGTTAAACATTTTAGAATTTTAATAACGTCCATTACCTCTTCATGTTCGGTGGTTTTCGACGTTTCAGTAATGATTTTCCCGTCTTTTTGGACTTCTCTCAATTGTTTAGTGTCTTCGGTATCGGTGACTTTTCGATTTTTCGTACTCTGGTGCACTACTCTGGGCCCAGTGCTGTTCACGTGGACCAACTTGTGATTGGCCTCTTCGAGAGCTTCGCGAATATCTCGTTTGCTCTTTATTGCTTCTCGATAAGCCTATAAACATAATTACAAATCAAATTACGATATACAGTTACACGTTAAATTCGTTTTGTGCAAATATATGTACAGTTTCTAAAGTACATTATAACGTATTACCAATCAAATATTCGACAAATATTTTCAACAAATCAATGTGTAAAATATATGGAATATTTCGTAATTAATACAATAATTTGGATTTAAATAATGTGTTTGTGATATTTGCTGTTCTGACACTTTTTGTAGACAATAATAAATTCTACAATAAATGTGAAATAGAAAAAATCCACGTTTTTTGTTCAATTTTCAACCCTCCAGGAGCATTCAACCCGAAGGGATGACGAGGGATCATTACCGAACTTTACTAAAATTACATTCTTACGATAATTAACAAAACTGTTGGGGAGGGGGGTGGCGGAGAGGCGGGTAATAAATACAAAATATCGAATTTTTTTTTACTCCTCCTGAACGCAAGGGCCACCCTATTATTGTACACGTATATGAAATAACTTTCGATTATCGCGCGGACGTACGCCGTTTTATTAACGTACAATATTATCAAACGGTCGAATGTACAATATACAATAATTATTGTATACGCACATACGCGATCACGAAAAAGCCCGTTGGAATGGAAAACCACTAAATGCGCGGTGTTTTTGACGATTCTCGAACCGTTAAATCGCTCGACTTCCCGACGACACGCGACTCAAAAGTAAAGTCCAATATAATATAAACGGTTTCCTCGTAACGGAAATGCAACGGAAATTACTTTTGATAAGTAATTCCTATAGCATAACACCGTGCGAATGCAAAAACGGTAAACACGAGCGTTTAAAAAATGCTTTTATATATATTTTTAACATGCCAATGACAATTGTAAAAAAGTAAAATTGACTAATACTATTTTACAACAGTTTATAAACTAATAACATTGTTAGGAAATTATAAATGTTAAAGTTGTATTATTTTTTTATTTTTTTTTTTCGTTTTGTAACGAGGAAGTAACGAGCAGTAACGTTTTCCAATAGTATAGCAAAGCACAAAACTTGATTACTTTTTAAAAGTCACTTGCCCACTCGCAACTGGGCGTATACCACACCGTTCCCGTTAACCGTTCGTTTACACGACTCCCGGGGAGGGGGGAAGGAATATTTATGACTGTGAAGGTCGCGTGCGAAGGACACGGCGAGAATGCGAGAACAGTACAATATTAGAAAAATAAAAAAAAAATAAAAATATAATATAATATAATACGATTTCGATAAGAAATAAATCTCATTACGGTATTGTTGCGGTCGGGTCGTCGAGAAGGAACGCGATCGAAGCGTATAATGCGTCTGCGGGTACGAGAGTCAATCAACAAGTGAGCTGCATTGGGTTATAATAAAAAAAAAAAAAAAAATGTCTTTGTAAAATAGATTTATTTATTGAAAAGTATTCTTCTTATACGAATTTTCCGCCATAATCGCCGAACATGTCTCTACATTTGTCGTATGTCTGGACATAAAACTCCCGTTCCGGGGCATTTTCCACTTCTTCATCCGAGTGATCGGCTAGCTCGTTTTTCGCGATTTGTTGAGCACTGCCGAAATAAATGAAATAAATATGGTGTTGGTAATTTCGTTCACGTGCTCAATGTTGTCAGTTGTTGTCGTCAGGCGTCGACGGTCTTCCCACGCGGCGCTCATCGGTGACATCGGTACGGCCATTCGTAAACATATCGCGTCACATGTCTCGACCGCCTGCCCGGAAATTACTTTTTCGCCATAAACTTCACACAACTGCCTGTGAATTTGTTCGGGTTTACGGATTTTTCGACCATAAAAATCCGACCACGGCGCGAATTTCAATTTTGGACGACGTAACTGCAATGTTCTAGGGTAACTAATAACCGATACGATTTTCGACCGGAATCAATTTCACTATCGGTACATTTGATGAACAGTGTATACGGCCCAATGCAACATACTTTTTGATTGACCCTCGTAGGTACGAATAGCAATAACCACGATGCTAGTTATTGGCTGTTGCTAGGCCATTATGTATTATTGTCCTGGCCATGTCACTATTCAGAAGAAGAAAAAAATAGATAGAAAGTGGGTAGTCTCCACGTTCGGCAGACTAAAAGTGTTCTACTTTGTCGTAACAACCGTTATAATCAACAAAATTAATTTAAGTCGCAATTGAATTAAATCGCAATTTCATGCCACAAACAAATATTTTTTTTTTTTTTTTTTTGCCGTGACATAATCATTTTGTTCAGTACACCACATAGATTCAAAGATACGTCGACGACGTTTTTCGCGTTTTTACTTATTATACCATAGATACCCCCCACCACCACCACATGCACAGCACAGTTATTGCACCACAATAATTAATAACAGTTTTTTTTTTTCATCCGCTAAGTTAGGTTATTATATTACCAAGGTAACCCATAAATCAACAAAAAAAAAAACAATTAGATTTTTGTACTGAAAATACCTAAAAACCGAAATTTAGGGGATGGTATTCAATAGGGGGCGGATTTCAATAGCTACAAACCTTTTCCGGACAACGCGGAACATTTGGCATAAAAAAAAAAAAAAATTGCGTACAAATCGCTCCAGTAGTATTCGAGTCTATTAATCTTATACAGACAGACGGACATCCATTTTTATATGCCTAGTCCGTTTCGTCGAAATTATACTCCGACGTGTCGTATTTTTTTTTTCCCCCCATATTCATTGAATACGAACTACGGGCACGAATGGATTTATTTATTAAAACGAAACTGCTATAGTATAATACATTTATATCAAAAATATATAGTTAACGATGTTATGGTATTTGAAAAATAAATGAATGATAAATTAATGATAAACCGATGTTTTATTTTAACGATAACATTATGTGCGATCCGGTTAAATAATAAATTTAATTAAATTACGATTGTTATATACACCTCAACTGGTCGACACGGTTATATACATCAATTCATCTTTTATTGATTTTTTTTTCTTAGAGCATTCGATAATTCTTTGGTAATGGATAAGAAAATGGACTAACAAAATATACAAATTAAAAAAGCCAATGCCGAAACTTGCACTATAGACATACGTATACTAAAAACTCACGTACAATTTTTCAGAACTTTCAGTACTTATTAACGGATTTGATAAATGTTTTCTCGCTTTATTGAATTTTATCAAACGTTTTTTTCGTATATAGTAAATGGCAGTCCCATAATAACATTTTCAGTTAAACCGACTACCGTCTAATAAATGTTATGCGTTAAATTTAATGATACAGCCTTATTAGTAGAGTCGAGTCTAGTAATAGTTTTATTGTTGAATTCCGTCATTTTTTTTCACTCAATATATTTTCCTATTCGATATTATATTTCGATTTATTCGATTGTACCCGTACCTTGTATCTTTGAGCGCATAAATGAAAGTATAAATATTTGGACGCAAGAGGTATAAAATAAATCCATTCGGCATATTCAGCCCAGATATTAATAGTGGTAAATTGAGTTCGACCACTGCGACGACGCAGTATGAGGAGACTCGTGGACTCAATGTATCACCTTTACATTTTACAGTTTCGCGATTGAATTTACCACATATGGAAAACGAAATATTAATCTGGTACCGACCTGCTACACCGTTCTTCGGCGTGTTAATTAAAATTTCGGAACGTATTAGCCGCACGCCGGTGTTGCCAGACGGTCGGCGCAGGAACATACAATACATATTATGTTATCGTAGAGAGAATAATAAAAAAAAAAAGAAAAAAAAAACCGAACGAGAATTCTGGTTCGTTGATCCTGCGACGAAGAAACGTCGATCGTCCGCGACTGGAATTTATACGCGCGCGGTCGAAACCCCGCCGACACTTTCACTCGGCGGTGGATTCCTCCGTCGAACCGATCGTGACGGCCGCGCAATTGACCTTTACCGCCACGTCCTGTGCGCCCGGTTTTCGTAAAAAGAAAAAGGAAAAAAAAAAAAAAAAACTAAAAATATTTATACTATAGTCGACCGGATGATAGTCTCGCCGCCGCAAAGTCATATGAGATGCTATAGGTTCGTGTTTTTTTTTATTTTTGTCCAATGCATAGCATAAAATACCAACAACATATTTTTCCAATACTGACAAATCAGGATTCGCTCAGGACCGTTATTCGTACTCGACGATTTTTCATAGTATCTACATCCTAATATTGCCTTATTATTTTTTTTTTTTAAGTGGTAAAACGGCTAAAACGACAAATAGATTATCCGTAAAATAGATCATGTAAATGGCGGGCGAGTATCGGCCGATATTGAGGGCATAGGGTTGTTATTATTGGTTTTTAAAACCGATAGTTTTGACGAAAAAAACGTTTAATAATGTCTTTCGAATATGGAAAAAAGTATTTTAGAAAAAAAATAATCTAACCATTTAAAAAAAAAAAAAAAAAAATACGGATTTCAACCGACATATCGATCAATATAAATATCGGGTTTCTATTTAAAATATCGGAATATCGGATACCGGAAAACCTGACCAGTCGTATCGGTTTCACCGCGAGTTTTTATGAACGTAAAATATTATTACTATTCGTATTGTCGGTCCGGTTAGAGGTTAGAGGGGGCGATATTATAAATCCTCGGCACGTTACAATTAAAAAACGGTGAGTATTGAGGATATATCGGAATATCTGGAATATAAATTCTATTTTTCCGGTCAAACTCGACCCGACATACTTGGGTGAAAATGACGTCGTTCCGGAATGTGTAGGAAACCGTATCGGTCGGTATTTCGGCGACGGGCCCGCCGGTATTCTATATCGAATATCGAAATAATTGGAAATAATAAAATAGTTGGGATAACGGGTAGAGATGCCATATCGACACACCGTATTACACCGCGTACAGTAGTGACCCGACGGCAATAATAATACCGTCCGTGCCGAATCTGTATCGCGTACGGAAACGTACTCAACTGTGTACTAATATAATAATGATGATAATAAAATCGTTTGATATATACATATATATACTCGTATAAATATATATATATATATATATATATGTATAATGCGTGTGTTTTTTAACGGAGTATCGCGGCCATTGTCGCGACGGGCGTCGTGGTGTCGGTCGGATACGTCGTCGTGCCATCGCTATACTCAAACCTAACATAATAGCCTGCCACCTAAAATATATATAAAAATACGTATTAAGGTACACGTACGAGTGTACACGTATGATGGTAAAAACAAAATAACGATGCCAGACGACTGGAACGCGCACACGCCTTTAAGGCGTCGTCACATTACGAAAATCGTCCAAGACGCCCGCCCACGGGAAACGAATACCGTCGCAGGCCGCGGAAATCTGGCGTAAAATACAATAAGACGCCATCTCGCACAAAACGATGGTTTCCGTCAGTAGGTAGACCTGCACTAGACAATGTGAAAACCGCCTGATAAGACGCTCGGTTTTTCTCTATATACGAGGTGGTTTTTTTCCATCCGCCATCCCTTCCGAAATCAGACCTACCAACCATCCGTGTCTGTGAACATGATCCGTGTCCATCTGTCTCGTTTTAGTATGAAAGCTCAACAAAAAAAAAAATATCCAATTTGAAATTGAAATTTAGCCACTGGTCGCGAATACACTTGTCAGTTCATAACTCCCAGTGGCATGCCAGGGAATTGTCAACGGGAAGGCGTGTAGTACCCGGATACCCGGCAATAATAATCGTAAATAAACCGCAGGATTTTCTACAAACCTGAACCTACACTGTACATTTTGAAACCGGATCCAAAAATGGCAATTTTTCATTCGCCAAATCGAGACATTTCCCTTATAACTCGGCCGGAATATATACACTTCAAGATTAAATCACTAAAGAAAAATACTCGTAAATGTCGTGTTTTTAAGCCAATGCGGGAAATCTGATGTACAATACAGTAAAATCCGCTTAATAAAACGCATTCTCGCACAAGACGATGATTTCCGTCAGTAGCTACTGTCCACTACTGTCCACTGTCCGGCGTTCGATAGACGAAAAAACGCATTACATATAAATTCGAAATCTCATCGTGTGATTTTCGTAAATATCAAGTGTCGAGGTATAATTGTTTTTTTTTAAATTTTTTTTTGTAAACCCTTCTCTTCTTCTTTGTCTTCTACGGTCTTCAATCTAACGATCGGTTTGCGACAATTTCCGCGTTTCACTGTCGCGCTGGCCTTCCTCTTCAGTTCTCGGTCATCTATAGTTCGACTCGTGTATTGCAATCGTGATATTCCTCGGTGGTTTTTTCCATCTGCCATCCCTTCCGAAATCAGACTTACCAACCCTCCGTGTCTGTGAACATAACCCGTGTCCATTCGTGTCGTTTTAGTATGAAAGCTCAACAAAAAAAGAATATCCAATTTGGCGTACCGAAATTGAATTTTAGTCGCGAATACACTTGTTAGTTCATAACTCCCAGTGGCATGCCCGGGAATTGTCAACGGGTAGGCATGTAGTACCCGGATACCCGGCAATAATAATCGTAAATAAACCGCAGGATTTTCTACAATCCTAAACCTACACTGTAAATTTCGAAACCGGATCCAAAAATGGCAATTTTTAATTCGCCAAACGAGACATTTGCCTAATAACTCGGTCGGAATATATACACTTCAAGATTAAATCACTAAATAAAAATACTCGTAAATGTCGTGTTTTTAAGCCAATGCGGGAAATCTGGTATACAGTACAGTAAAACCTGCTTAATAAGACGCATTCTCGCACAAGACGCTGATTTCTGTCAGTAGCTAGACACTAGTCAATGTGAAAACCGCCTGATAAGAAGCTCGGTTTTTTCTCTTTATACGAGGCCTGTTAAATAAGTTTCCGAATTTTTCAATTTTTTATTTATAGTGCTTACTTACAGACTATTGAGACTAACCACCCACGTAGTATTCTCCCTATTGGTTTATACACTTTATCCAACGACGTTTACATTGTTGAAAGCAATCCTGGAAAGCAGTCTCTGGAATTGCTCGTAGCTCCGTTAGCGAATTTTCTTTTATTTCGTCTATCGTAGAAACTCGCTGTCCTTTTAACGGAGATTTTAGTTTTGGAAATAAAAAAAAAATATGCTGGTGCCAAGCCGGGAGAATATGGTGGATGAGGAAGCACGGTCATGTGATTTTTCAGGTAAAAATCTCGAATTAACAGGGAAGTGTGTGCCGGAGCATTGTCGTGATGGAAAAACCATGAGTTTTTCTTCCACACTTCAGGCCTTTTCCTCCGCATTTTTACTCGAAGACGTTTTAATACTTCTAGATAGTACCACCGGTTAACAGTTTGTCCTGCAGGTAGAAATTCGTGATGAATAACTCCCAGGTTGTCAAAAGAAAAACCGTTAGCAGAACTTTGACGTTTGATCTAACCTGACGAGCTTTTTTTGTCATCAACTGATTCCCGACCGTCTTTAAAACGTTTAAACCAGTCGTAACACTGAGTACGTCCTAAACAGTGATCACCAAAAGCATTTTGCAATATTTTATGAGTCTCAGTAAAAGATTTACAAAGTTTAATACAAAATTCAATATTAATACGTTGTTTGTGAATGATTATTCATCTTAAAAATCGCACAATACATACGACTCGTCTACTTTGAACGCGCACAGTTAATGGTTAGATCGCAATAAACATTTGAAATTTAATTGAAAAGATTGAGCTGCTTATCTCTATTTTATTTGAGTTTAATAACATTTACGATACTATAAATTTTCCTCTTTTTATGAATTATAGTTCGGAATCTTTTTGAACAGACCTCGTTTAGTTGGATACGACGCCCTTTACGTTCAGCGGACTGCGATCAATTTTGGTAATCGTATAATAATAAAAATAGTAATTTCACTCGTTTACGTGTCGTATTTACTGTTTTATTTTATCGTTTTATGAGGTTTAGTGTAGCGTAGTGTAGTTTACACTGACGGGCTTAAGAAGATGACGACGATCAAGAAGACATAGACGATCCAGTATCGACTCCTACAATTACTGCTGGTTGACAACACCTATCAGAAATACGAAAAGTACCGTCCACTGTAGAACATGCTGATGAAGTGTTGGGTTATGCTAAAAAAATAGATAGCTTTCTTGATGAAACACATTCTCAGAATCTCCCAAGCAAACAATTATAGATACGTTTATTAATATAAATTAAAAATAATAAAATAGAAGAAAAAAATAATAATAATTCAAATATGTATGTTTAAAATGTACATGTGTTTTTTCTTGAATTAATTCAATAGAATTATTTATAAATAAACTCGATATTTTAACCGCCTAAATTTTTGTAGATTCTCCCATGAGATGCTTTCTCGCCTAAGACTCTCTAAAGAGCTGGTCCCTTAAAGAGCGTCCTAAGAGAGTTTTCCCGTACACCGACATTTCGTGTTTTAATTAAATTGCCCCCTTCACCCTACACGAAATGCTTAGATATTGTAAACTATAGGCATTTAAATACGTAGGGGAATTTTTTTTCTAATTACTTCCCATCCGAGGAATAAAACACCCAGGTTTTTTTTTTTTTTTTTTTATTGAATAAATTGGCATTTTTATTATTGAAATTATAATATAATATGTACCGTAAACTACAAACTATAGTCGTAGACATTTTGTTAGGGTCCATTCTTATAAACGCATACGCCTAATTAAAAGAGCACACTATCCCGGAGGGCGTCACGATGCGAATTTAAAATATTACTGTTTTGAAAAGTGACAGTCATTTAAAATTTGTTGAAATACCATGCGTAAGCATGTTTTCGCCATGTCGCAAAACATTCATAATTACTACTCATAAATTTTCTACGATTTCGAGTAAATAAATTTAAATAATAAAACTATATATCTGTCGAGTTTTTAGTTGCTTAAAATTTCCATCACTGTAGTGTTTTAAAAGTAGACAAATTTTAGCAGTGGACACTGATTATAATTGACTATATATTTTAATAAGAATAATTGTATATTTTCGTTAAAAGCAGTATAATTGAAATGAGATAAAATTAATCGTTTTTATATTATATCGTTATATATTTCGTACATAAAAACGACGAGTGGTTCGATATCTAAATGGGAAAAAAAAAAAAAAAAAAAAAATTGGAACCTCTCCCCACGAAATTGGTTGGCTTTGAACAAGACGAGTTAAACGATTGTTGAGCTGTTTGTCTAAATGCACTGCACATACGCACAGACACTTTCGATCGTGTAACATATACATAAAAAAAATATAGGAGAACGTATACCGAATTCCATAATAGCTGCAGTCTGCTTAAAAAAAACATAACCGTTGGTAAAAACCGTTTATTGGCAAAGGTTCCTTTATATACGCGTGGTATATGGTTGTAATATTATCATCGTAAATCCGACGAATCGCGAAAGTTATATTTTTTTTTTTTTTTTTTTTTTATATATATATAATATAATCGTTTTCGCGAGAGACGTATTGTGGTCAGTATTGTTGTACAAAAAAGTGTGCATATATAAGTATATACTTTCTGCGAGTAAATAATTGTTTTTGCGATGCGTTATATGAAAAAAAAAACTCGCCAATACCTCGCTTCACCAAACATAAACATTAAAAAAAAAAAAAAAAAAACTACGTTCTCGTTAATCGTAAATATTATTTCCAGGGTTGAAATGTTTAAAACGGTTAAAACAAATGATTTAAATAACATTAAAAAGAGAAAAATGTGCTGTTCAATATAGAAAAATACAATTTATCTGTCTATTACATATTAATACCAGCTACTCTTATATTTATTTAATTTTTTAGTAGCAATCAGACAATGTATAAAAAATTAGTGTAAAAACAAAAAGTGATATTAAATCAGAAAATAGTGAACAACGTTAAATTATATAAAAATGTGTATAATCTATAATTAAAAAAATGTATTGTAATAATGGAATAATATATTTATATATATATATATATATTAATTTAATTTGTCGGTACACTCATACCAACATTTAAGCATACTAAAATAAGGCAGTTATAAGTTATTGCTTTAATAAACTCGCCAAATTGATTGCGAAATTGCGTTAAAATATATAATGAAAATTAACATAAACATTAAAAAAAAAAAAAAACTACGTTCTCCGTTAATCGTAGATATTATTTCCAGGGTTGAAATGTTTAAAACGGTCGAAACGAATGGTTTCAACAACATCGCGTTTACCGTCGAGATAAAATTCTCCTATAAAACCGCACTACGGACGACGACGTATTAAAACATTATTATCGAATTCCGTGACCGGACTCGGGGTAAAAGAATTCGAACCGCCCGCGGGGACGCGTATTTTTTTTTTTTTTTCTTTTTTTATTATATGGATACGATCGCACGGCCGGACCGAGCCGGTGTCCAAGGTTGCAGTTTATTCGATCGGCGCGCACGCTCACTCGTAATATTATCACTACGACAGTCGGTAAGATTTTCACGTATGTGTGTACATATATATATATATATATATGAGTAAGTACTACTGTATTATTATTATTATTATACAGTGTAGGTACGATATTAATCGATTGTCAGGGTTTTTTCGTCGCGTATAATATTTCGAAAGTGAAACGCGTGTACGATTGAAATAATCAGTTTTTTTTTTTTTTTTTGTTTTATGTTTAAAACGCCTTTTTTTTCCGTCCGTTCAAACGCGATTTAATCGAGTTTAAAACAACCATTTGTTTTATCGAGGCAGTGGAAGTGATTGTATTTCTACCCCCCCCCCCGGACGCTTATAATTCACATTGCTCCCTTGAGCTTGAGTTTTAATCGTTATGCAATGTTCACCGTTTTCCGTGATATATTTTAAAATAAAAATTAAGTGACACACAAATGTATATACCAGTTAAAAATTTTTATAATAATACATATTTAAATAAATATTTTTTTTTTTAATATTTACTTGTCCTTCAATAAACAATATTATCGACAAACGGTTATGTTTGAAATGCTCATGTACCGACATCGTTGTGATTTCTAGTCGATGTCTTTTTTAATGGTTCGTTAATACTTTGTCGCGTCAATTTCGTCCGTAAAAAAACACCGAAAATCAATCCGTTTAAATTAGTTGTTTAAACAATCACATAAAAACGAAATTATAAGTGCAATTTTCATTATATATTTTAACGCAATTTCGCAATCAATTTGGTGAGTTTATTAAAGCAACAACTTATAACTGCCTTATTTTAGTATGCTTAAATGTTGGTATGAGTGTACCGACAAATTAAATCAATATATATATATATATAAATATATTATTCCATTATTACAATACTGTTTTTTAATTATAGATTATAAACATTTTTATATCATTGACTGATTGCTACTAAAAAAATAAATAAATATAAGAGTAGCTCTGGTATTAATATGTAATAGACAGATAAATTGTATTTTTCTATATTGAACAGCTCATTTTTCTCTTTTTAATGTTATTTAAATCATTTGTTTTAACCGTTTTAAACGTTTCAACCCCGGAAATAATATCTACGATTAACGAGAACGTATTTTTTTTTAAATTTTTTTAATGTTTATGTTTGGTGAAGCGAGGTATTGGCGAGTTTTTTTTTCATATCGAAAAAACAATTATTTACTCGCAGAAAGTATATACTTATATATGCACAGTTTTTTGTACAACAATACTGACCACAACACGTCTTTCACGAAAACGATTATATTATATATATATAAAAAAAAAAAAAAAAAATATATAACTTTCGCGATTCGTCGGATTTACGATGATAATATTACAACGCATATAAAGGAACCTTTGCCAATAAACGGTTTTCACCACCGGTTATGTTTTTTTTTTAAGCAGACTGCAGCTACTATGGAATTCGGTATACGTTCTCCTATATTTTTTTTATGTATATGTTACACGATCGAAAGTGACTGTGCGCATGTACGGTGCGGATTTGGACAAACAGCTCAACAATCGTTTAACTCGCCTCGTGCAAGGCCAACCAATTTCGTGGGGAGAGGTTCCAATTTTTTTTTTTTAATACGTCGTCGTCCGTAGTGCGGTTTTATAGGAGAATTTTAGGCATTGTCACTGGGCGGCAACACGATGTTCCCCTCAAAAAATAAACTGTCAATTATAGCGGGTAATTCGTTTGGCAACGATTACCTAGTTGAATTTTTTTTGTTTGCTTTTACATAGACCGAAATTTATTCTTTTAACAAATCACGTGTCGCCCAGTCCTTAGTAATACTGTCGACAACGAGACAGAATATTTTAATTACTAGCTCGAGAAAAGCACTGGTTGGTTAGGTTAGAATTTACGGCACTAGAAATCGGATGATTTTTATTTTTATTTTTTTTTTGTTGTTGTTTGCTACAACATTTTCCATACGGTAATATCGTAATTTCGTAATTACGAAACTACCGGCGTCGTCGTCGCCGGGGCACCGGTCTCCCGTAATCCGGCACCCTCGGGTCCAGCAGGGAGATCTAAAACGATATTTGTAAAAGAAAAAAAAAAGTAATAATAATAAACGTATTTCAACAATATCCGGTATCGTCCGATCTGATAATTATAAATTCGATTTTTTACTACCGTTACGGTTTTATAAAGCGCAACAACGCAATAACGCAATAAATACCGGTTGGCTGCCGAAGAACGACATTTATTTGCATAGTTATAAATAGGTACGGTTATTTTTTTATTTTTTTTATTTTTTTCCCGCAATTGTTGAATGTCGAAAGTTTTACGAGATGTGAACACGGTTTAATACAATATTTTTTTTTACGAGCGGGACACTGGAATTCGAGCGGACGGTATGCCCGATCGATACAATGCCGGGATTACTCCAACAATCCATACCATTGAGACATACGCACACCGTCCGTTTGTGTCGGTGGATATCGTAATTAATTAAACGGCGATTATGGAATTGTAATGTTTTGATAATATCGGCGGGAAAAAACCGCTGTTACTGTAAACCGAGGGCGTTGGTAAATTTCAGCGGCTCCCATCGCCCACCGTTATTGCCGGGACCCTTATAAATCGCGTCTTTTGCCCATACGCTAAACACGCGCAATTATAATAAAAAAAAACCTATTATAATATTGCCGAAGAGTGATAGATAGAGACTTTTTTAGCCGCCGGCGAACACTGCCGGCCCATCAGATTAATCATTCAATTATAACGCGGCAAGTACATAATAATATACGGTAAGAATTTTTTATTATTTTTTTTTTTTTTTTTTAAACCACCGGTTTGTACGTACATTTTTTCGGAGAACGTTTTCGCGTGTACAGGTTTCTTCGTTTTCTGTTTTTTTTTTTGTTTTTTACCATCTCGCCCCTTCACACTGTATAATATATACAGTATTATAGGTGTAACGTTAAATCGCAAATATTATATTATATCACGGCGATTGTCCGGTGGTACGTACATTGGATTAGTCGTTATTAGCAAAAAAAAAAAAAAACAAAATAATAATATGAAACAAAGTAGACGGTATTATAATATACGGGGTATGGGAGCGGGCCGGCCCCCTTCGGACAATAACGATTCGCGTAGTTTGTGGTAGTAATATAATAATTCCGGCGTATTATTTATTGATTTTTTTTGATATTTTTATTTATTTATTTATTTTTTTTTTTTCCAATCGTCCATTTCCAATCGACCGCCGTCGTACAACAATAGCCGAACGTTGTGTATATGCCGCGACGATGTGTGAACGGCAATATTTCTTCTCTACGCACACCGAACGCGTGCAGTATACAACAGTGAGATAATAATAATAATAACAATAACAATAATAACAATAATAACAATAATAACAATAATAATAATAATAATAATAACGAGAAAACGTACGGGCACGGCGTGTAAAATGGACCTGTCGACGTTACGTACAATATTAATACCGGCCAGAATCCATTATTATTTTTTTTATTTTTTTTTCCAAACGCCCGACGACGACGACTAGAAGTCGTTGGACCCGTCCGGCCGAGAGACTTGAACGCACTACGCCTACGCAAGAATAATAATAAAAAAAAAAAACCACTCGTATAATGTACGGGTGTACAATAACGCGCCCGTGGGGGGGCCATACGGAATTTTTCCGAGCGAAATATCGCCGTGTCTCGTTGAAAAACCGCGTCGTCTCCGAATAATAATAGTAATAATAAAAAAATAACAATAATGAAAAATACTGCGGCGTGTGGATTTCCGTTATTCGGAAGAACAATTTAAACGATTAATAATTACGCATTTTACGCCGTTTATTATTTCCGGTCGTCGCAAAATATTAATAACGCGCCACATCGCGATGTTTACCGATGTCAATCGTAACGAAACGAATTATCGAATAAAAACGATTCATTTTTTTTTTTTTTTTTTTATTACCGTTGTGTTCTGTTGTTCACATCGGTAGCCGGGGTATTAGAGTATTGTAACGCCCGCGCGTTGTTGATACTAATAATATTCGAATTCACTGGCCAGACGATATTTTTTCGCTATTATATTTTCTAATGGTTGTTTTTTTTATTTATTTATATTTTTCCTCGCCCGGCCCGTTTTACGGTTACCGGAAAACACTATTATCGCGACACTCACCTTGCGGCCGTCGCTGCCCACGCCGCTGCTACGCCATCCGCGGCGTCCGTAACCGGTACGGGAGCCCGAACGCCGCCGGGTAGGACCCGTAACAGTACCACACGTATATAACACCGGTTACGGGTTGTCGTGAAAAATCCGGACGGTCGAAAACGAACGAAAAGAAAAGAAAAAAAGAAAAAAACCAAGTGGGCCGAAAGAAAAATATCGAAAAGATTTTCGCGATCGGTATTTATATTATCACGGACGACGGCATTGTTGCCTCGGTTTTTATTTATCACTACGACGAGTACGATGAGTACGACTGCGGGCGACGAGTACGACTACGGCGCACGGCGACGGACACCCATCCTGTTCACCGGAATTACACGTACTGTGCGGACTGGACACTCGCGCGCACGCACGCGCCCGCACTATCACTTATACGCACGCCGCCGCCGGTCGGGTATTTTTTTTTATACTCGCGTTACACCGGATCGATCGGCCGACTCTCGTTTTTTTTTTTTTTTTTTTTTTTTTTCACCCATTCTCTCTCTCTCACCATCTCCGTACACACTATATAATATAGACACGGGCGTGTATATTATATCTTTTTAATTCTTTCCGTTCTGCCGGGCCGCTTCCCCCGTATCCATTCCGCGACGCGCGCGCCTCCCCCGCCTTCTTCGCCGCCGAGTCGGCCGATCGGGTTTTCTAATATTTCGGTTTTCACCGCCGCCGCCGCCGCCAAGAATTCCGGCGGACAATGAGTCGCGCGCGCCGCACGGGAATACGATATTTATACGTGATTGCACACGGTGCCAATCGGAGTTTTTTTTTTTTTTTTTTTATTCTTTTCTTCTTTCTATTTTGATATCCGCTTTATAGAAACAATATTGGAAACCGTTTAGAAACCGCCCGAAACGCCGTCAATAATAGCGCGACGTAATATTGTTATTCGTATCGCAGGCATTCGGACATACTTTACTACTATAATCGTTTTTTTTTTTTTTTCGTGTCGTTAAATAACACCGGGGCGTTTTTTTTTTTTTTTTTTTTTGTTTTGTTCATTATCAAGTCTCTAAATTATATACGAAAATATTATTGAGATTTTTCGTATATGTAACCGTCGGCATGACGTACAGAAATGCTGTCGACTATTAACAAAGTGTTAGTTTCAAAACGATTACGACGGAATAACACGCGCATTTGAAACTATATACAATTATGTAAAATTATTAAATTATCGTTTATTCGACACCGGTACGATGATGATAATTCGAAAAAGAATAGTAAAAAAAAAATTATCGTTTTAGAGGTTAATGCTCGACAAAAAAAAAAAAAAAAAAAAAATTGATATTTTCTATAAAATTTTAATTTCTCTGTGTAAAAATACAAATTGGTAATTTGTCCATAATTTTTTTTTTCCATGATTTTTAAAATCGAACCCGTTGTGGACAAAACTAATAACGCTAAAGTTTTTCTTATACAATTAATTTTTTCTCCGAGTTATTTATTTTATATGTTATAAGGAAATCTGTCAAGGACCCGGCAAAACTCGATAGGTGTTCTCACGAATTTCGAACCGTCTATATCGGATTATTTCTGTAATAAACGGACGCCGTCGGTTATATTTTACCCCGGTGACAAACGCAAGTGAAACCAGAGGAAACCAGCGAAATCCCTTAGGATATTTTCCGGGCGTGCCTTGGACACTCGAAACGGTTACGGCCGATTTTTATCGTTATTTTAATACGAAATTATTGTGTTACGATGAGAACTATTAACCGTCCACCAGGCCGAAACGTGGGTAAGGAAGGGGACCGGGGGTACATTACAATATCACGTATGAGTATGGATACACTAATACGTTTCACATTAATAGGTAAAGTATGCATTTATATATTTTCATGGTAATGTTATGATCAATAATCGTGTTTCGGTATCAAACGTTTTGTGCTGACGGTTTATACCGAACCGTGATATTTATCAATAGTATTACTTATAGTGGAAATATTTAGTAAATACGCTTAAAAATTATTGATATTGTTATAAATTTTTAACTACGGTATTGAAATCTTAACTACGAAAAATTATACCCATAGATATAAGCGTTACGCATAACAATGCAGTGTACTGCGGGTATTGGAATGCTATTTTTTTTTCGTTCGAAGGACACGGTTGTTAATGTTATTAATTGTATTTATATTGCGCTGTCTCTTATATAACGATATTAATGCTTTCGGACAAATTTAAATTAATTATTTTCGCACCGGCATACAAACGTAACGTGTGTCTCGGAGCTGATTACGCGTGACAACAATAGCTATTTACCTAAAAACACATTATATTTGGACTGTTAATTGATCACGAGTCGAGTGCAATTGTTTTTGCAATATTAACACATATAACGCACCTAGGTACCAATATAATATCGTATAAACATATTTTAAATATACACGTATGTTGTGTACAGGGTGTCCCCGCAGAACCTGATTTAGAATTGTTTAAGCCCGGAACAAACGGGGGGGGGGGAAATTGGCCTATTTATAAGAATTGCAAATCGAATTATAATTAGAAAATATAATAACCAGTCGATACGTTATAGTAAATTAAACAATATCGGAGTGTAAGTATTACGTGAATTAATTCAAATCAAAAGAATAATCAAATCCAGTAGGTGGGCCTCTTATTCGCTTGGGCCCTGGATAAATATCTACAATGTCCTTGTGAAAATAAAGCCCTGGGTGTCCCACGAATGTTTATTCGTTTCCGTATCGTTTGAGATATAATCGAAATGTGTTTTTTTTTGTTTGTTTCATACGATTTACAGGGATAAGGAATACAGTTATTCGCATTTTAATTACATTTTTGGTAAAAAAAAAAAAAAAAATGTTTTGAAAAAATTAACTTTTTATTTTATTATTTTCGAAAATTCGAAGACGGCTCTATTTCGTAGAGTTTCGATTCTTTTGAAAATTTTGACGTTTAAACTAATTATTTTCATTCGTCTAATGATTTTTATTATTTTGCACAGCAAAAATGGTGTATAATCTAATACCATAGAAGTGTTTTGAAATATGATCTCATCTCGTTTTATTGGTAAGTCTTGTATATCCCCGAGTACTATTATGTAATATCAAAACACTGTACATTATATTAAGTACACTATTTTTCTCCGAATTAAAAATGTTTAATAAAAATCACGAGGTTAATGGAAATAAAAAAATTAAAACGTCAAAATGTCCATACGAATAAACTCAACGGAATGGCTATATTATTATTATTATTATTTTTAAAAAACATGAAAATTTAATTAAAATATGAATATTTGTAATCCTTATCCTTGTAAATCGTTAAAAAAAAAAAAAAAAAACAACACGATTCGATTAAATTCATTATTTCACGAGATATCGCAACGAGACGCCCTTTGTATATAAATATAGAGGTACGTCATTATGTTTAACGAATAAGACAATTATTATTAACAATTTTGCGGATAACACAAAAAAGAAAGAAAAAAAAAAACCTATAATATAAACGGCTTCTGTTTATGTATATTGTATAGTAAAGACGCTCGTTACATTTTTACTCCCGTACTTGCCCCCCCCCCACCCGTAAGCATACATACCTGTTTTCACCACGTCTATAATGATAATCGGTCGGTGTGAAAACGGTGTAAAAATCTGTAACATTATTACGCGTAAAAAATACGCGTACATAATGGTTATTATCATGACCATTGGCGTACAAGAGTAATTATAATACAAAAAAAAAAAACCAACAACAATAATAATAATAATAATAGTAGACGGGTTTGAGGCGAACATTGGCGGACCGAAGTCGGTAGTTCCGACCATTTTACAGACTTTTCACTTTACGCACTTTACATCGATCGAAAAAACCTCGTAGTACGCAATAATACATATACAATTGTGTCATTATTGTTGCGATGGTTTTTTTTTTTTTTTAATTGTTTTATATATAGACAACAGATTTCGGGGATAGAGCCACCGGTTTTTATATCACTCGAATTATCAATGCCTGTTATCACTGTCGATTAATATTTGTTTTGACTATTTCTATACAATGAGAGAGAGAGAGAGAGAGGGGAGGGGACTGACACTCGAATTTTGTACTTTTTTTTTTTTTTTTATTCTCTTTGTTGCTGTTGTCGGTACCTGGGTTCCCCGGGTTACACGGTGGAAAAACAACAAACGGTTGTCACGCCAACCGAAACTTAGAATTTTTTCGTGTTCGCCGGTGATCTATTATTAATATTTTTTTTTTTTTTTACTATTACACAATAAATACACGTGTAAAAACGTCGTGTAACAACACATTACACGATAGAGCGTAATTTGAAACGACGAGTTAAACAGCGTGTTCGTTTAACACCGCTGTTCATCGTTTGACGCGATATTTCGAATGCGTAGAACATGACACAATTTTCGTATCGTTATTATTTGTTTATTTTCACAACCTGTAATTAAGAGGTTGCGTATAAGCCGCGTTTGAACGGAATCGTTGGGAAAAAATGAACATTTATCCACTTGAAAATATTCGAATTCACTGTCATATAAACTTAAAAACGGTCCCGGGTCCTTATCGCAAGTATTTGTTGTGCAATCGTGAAATTTGTTCAAAAACACGTTCACGTTAAAACGGAACAACAAAATACCGTTGGAAACGATTTTGAGAATTTTCACGTTTTATGATAATCAAAGACAACAACGTGCGACCTACGTGATATGACACGTTGATTTTCAATTTACTCGAACGAGACGTTAGAAAAAAAAAAATTTTAATTAAAAATAAAAACTCGTTATTCTAGTAATATTCAACTAAATTCGTATTAGATGGTGTCGTTCCCCTAGGCACAGTGGCGGTGTCCTTTTAATTTCCGTTATAAGCCGTTTAACGCTAAATCGTACTGCTATCGAGGCGAAACGGAATTTACGCGTTCCAAAACGTCTTTTAAAAACGAGAAACCTCCCCAATAAAATTATACGATAACAATGGCAACGACCCCGTCGGAACGATTAGAGAAAAAAATTATTAAATATTCGTATAGTTTTGCTACGTGGGTAATAATTGGTAGTAATACTACAGCGTGATGATAATTCGTAACATAAATTCGTTATATTGTAAAACCGCGTATATATATATATATATATTTATATTACTATTATGCAATTTAATATTGCCGCCGTTTTTGTAACACGTATTATTCCGATTGTACTATGCGTACGTGTACACATGCGTATAGACATGTATGTATTGTGTACATTTTTTTATTTATATATATATAAATCTACTGTAACTTTCTATACGGTTTAAGCGAAAAAAATCGCCAATAATAATGATAAACATAAAAAAAAAAAAAAAACCGCTGCACCGTGCCCGCTGTCCGATCTAAACCCGCGAGATATTACGCAATTATTGAAATAATGAATTACCCGCTCGTTTTCCAATACCGACCATTACATACTATTATTATTGCGGCTAGCAAATACTTTGCGTATGTATTTATTTATTTTTAATTGGTATTGATATTCGTCTACAGTATCGCTAGTGTATTATGGGAGTAAAATGTCCGTTTGTCTGAACGGTTTTTCAAGGCGACCGCCGCGCGCGCAACGAGTCGCGCCGAGGGTTTCCCGTATATAAAAACCGGCGGAATTCGCAGCGCTCGTGCGGACTCGCCGCGATAGTAACGATAAGACTTGAAACCGACCGGCGCAACAAGCGGTTCGCATTATTATAAATGAATATTTTTCCACGTTTTGATAGTGCTGTCCGACGAGCAATAAACCACGGGGCCAAGTGCAGTGGCTCACCTTGGAAAACGTGGAATATATATATATACATAAAAAAAAAAAAAGTAATAGATTATGTGCTCGCCGTGAAATGGGTGTGGTGTCCCCCTGCATTATTATATTGCGTACATACTGTTTTTAGAAGCTCGGATAAACTCGATGATAATATAATATTTCGAACGTGCGCTAAACGGACGACTCGACAGTGTTTCAAAATACAATTTGACCGGACAAAATGAAATTAAAAATATATATATACTAGCTGAATTACCCGGCTTCGCCCGAGTGTAAAATATGTAAGATTTCTTGCATAATGGTCCACGTTGTATATATACGTATATATCGAATATATCAATACCAATAGATTTAAACATTCCCTGGCCAACGCTTACATTTTCTATGGTAACCCTATACAAACAAACAAAAATTATTAAGTTAAGTTAAATATTCAATTTTTTTCCAATTGCTATTTCCCTGGCAATATGCCCAAAAAAAAAAAAAAAATCCAATATTGGCCGCTCAACGCGAGGGGCAAAAAGATTGCGATGTCATAGAGAAAATGAAACAACTATTAATTTATCTCACACTCCTTAACGGTGTAAAAAACTGTCCACATTCAAGTACGACGCTTCGATCAACTATGGAGATGATCTCATGTTTCCATTGGCAATATGAGTATGATTTTTCAGTATTGCCAAGCACAAAAAATGGCCTCTTGAAGCACCCGGTCTTTGCTGTGCTGGAGGAAAATTTTTATTGGACGAAATCGCTGACGCACCAGAACCATTGACAAGTCTAAATAGCGGCACTCATAATCGTTCTAAAGTTTTTCTAACCTGACCTTCATTTTGAAAGTCTAAACTAAATGTAGCTTGATCGCTTGTTTTGTTTGTATATTTTGTGCAGAAAGATTACCGATTTAGCGTAACGCTTTGGATACCATGGTAACCAAACTCTCCGTTTTATTTTGTATAGTTATTTATATTATTTGGTTTCCATGGTAAATCAACAACAAATGTCTTTCATTCTATCTTGAAGTTTAAGGGAAATTCTCACACGCTAGCCAATGACATTTGCAAAGTTATTATGTCAAATATCGAAAAAATTAAAAGCTAAAAACCATTTCTATGGAGAGTTGTCTAAAAAATAAAATAAAAGCCGATGTAATCGGTCGCGTAGTTTTCGAGATTAGCCGTTCCAAAGAAAGTAATTTCACGTTTATATATATATATATATCACTTTTTTTCATTATTATTAATTATTAAATAATTAGTTAAGCTGAAGTTCACCTATTCGTATAATGTTTTAGCTCGGATTACCTTGTTAACTGCTTGTTCGATAAAGATAAAAACACGACTAATCATATGTGTAATTTACAATATATTAAACTAAAGTACATTTTAAGTGCTACGAAATATGGTATTTCGAAATATTTTAACAATTTCGATAAACAGTGACCCGAGTCCGAATGCAATTTTAAAAATACTCTTTTTTTTTTTTATCCTTTGATTTTCAATAACATCCTTATAAAACTCACCTGTGCTCCAAAATACCGTAGCAAGTTATGAAATGAGTTGCTAAAAAAAAGAAAATATTTATCCAGTTTCCAGTTGTCACTGCTTTCCACTTTGTTTATAGTACTGAAAAGTGATACTGATCGTGGTAATAACTACTTGACCGCTAACAATAAAGTACAAAAACGCCGAAGAAGACCGAAAAAAAAAAAAAACAATTGAAAATGCGGTTGGGGGGGGGAAGGGAATATATGACTCTGACTCCGGATTTAATAATCTTGGGAAAATACTGATAAGAAAGAAAAAAAAAATGGTCGAATTATTACACTTTTTTTTTGTAAACCATTGGCGATATTTCTGCACCGGTCAAATTATATTTCGAAACACTGTGCGACGACGTCGTTAGTCGTTGTTTTGACCGATACCGAGGGGATAAAAAAAAAAAAAAAAAAAAATAAAAATAAAAATACGTACAAGAAACACAAACTGGTTTACCGTAGGTATACCTACTGTGTTCGTCTTGTCGTGTGTGTACACGTACGTAACTGTTCAAATAAAAAGCTCACGAATCGGCTAATTCGCCGTGTAAACACGAAATAATTCCGCTTTTGCGTCGACGACACCGGGGCCGTTTCTGCGCCGGCGATAGAGGTCGTGAACGCCGCCGGTAGAAAGTATATACGGACGTTATAAAAAAAAAAAAAAAAAATATATATATACAAGTACGATATATACAGGTATATATAGAGGAGAATGAGAGAGAGAGAGAGTGAGAGAGAGAGAAAAAAACCCGGTTTTCACGACACCGGGACACACAACCTGCCCGCAATAGCAGCCGGGCACGAATCAAAAGACAAACGGTTGGTTTATTAGCAAAAGAAGTCTCATAAATATCGTTTAATTCCACTCTTTCGACGGATGAAATTCCACCAGTACCAGTATCTAGATATGTTATTATATGGTGTATGCATATTATACACCTATACACCTGGAATTCCGTATACACGCGCGACCAAAGTGGAAGCAAATGTTATTATAGGTTAGCCGACAGCATATGTGTTTTTTTCCTTTTCCTTTTTTTTAATTCCGTCATATTCGCAGCCCTATATTTATAATATTTTACACCGACGTCATAAATATAAACCGTTCGACCGGCATCGTATTCATTTCGCAATTAAATTTACTCGCGGACTATTGGCGGACTCGGCGAGTTCGACGCCTAAGTATACGACGGTTCTATTTTTGTACGCACTGCAACGACACACATTGTGCACTACGAAATCTCAAACGTGCCGTAAGGTTCTCCGTTATTATGGACGCAGGGAAAACGCGTTATTAAATTATAGTTTTTCGATTAGAGAAAATTTAGAAAACGTGTGTACGGTTTAGGCGTAGTGTATGATTAACATATACACACACACACACACACACACACGAGACGAAAAATGACAATATTGTTATGCTCATAGATTACGATTGAGAATATAATAATTTTATTCTCTCTCTTTTTTTTTCTTTTTTTTTCTTCACGTTTGCCGATAAACCTATTCGTGACGTTCATTTATCGCGAGGTGTTAAATACACGTTATTATTGTCACCGGTTGGCCAACATGTTAGGTTGATTAGGTCGATTAGGTGTAAATTCAGATACCTCTAGTTAATGTTAGTATTACATAGGGTACGACTACTTCGATACTTGTTTCCATATGTAATACTAGCACAATGTAAGAATATATAGTATAAGAAAATGTTGCATTCCCTCCCTCCCTCCATCGCAATCATTAGTAATCAAATTGAGTTGCACTATGGAAAGTCAGTAGAAAAAATATCCACCTGTTCTGGAAGCTATTGACGATATACAGTCCGAATCAAGACGCCTATACCAATGGCTGGACACGAACCGAAAGACAAACCGTTTGTTAGACAAAAAAGTCGCATATTTTTTTTACTTGATCTATTGATAGGTTCAGTGATTTGGATGGAGACCTCCGCAGGGACAGACCTCAATCCTTATCCACAGCTACTTTCGATTGTCCTCTGTAAGTTGTTTTCCCGACGCCTTCTATTATTATTTGTTCTACGAATGGAGTTTTTGGTCCGTCGCTTCTTCCAACTTTTCTCTCTATCATTCTTTTCGTGTATCCATACATTGTTTCTCATCATATGTGCCCAATCTTTTTTTAAAACCTCCTTTCCCCAATTGTTTTCCATATCGACTGCCGTTCGTTTATTCTTAAGTATACACAAGTCTTCATTTTTAACATTCGGTGTTCTTGTTGCGTTCACATAATTTGGCATAATCGGATATTACATAATATGCGTAATCATGTCGGTGGGCAAACCGCCGCAGTCCGTCGTAAACATTGATCGGTAGGTTCATTCGTCTTTCCGTGTTCGTTACAATTTTCCGTACCGTGACTTGGCGCATATGGGCTAGCAGGACAAATTTGCCCTCAACATCCGCCAATCCGTCGTCGGGGTTTCTCTTTCCGTCACCGGCAGCTCCAGTTGTCCAGCCAGCCTGCTCCGGGTTCCCCGTATACATTTATTGTCGTGTGACTCGCGGCTATAAGCTGCAACGTCGTATTACTTTGTGGCTTTTTTTTTTTTTTTATCCTTTCGTATATTTGTGAGCGACCATTCCGCCCCTTATTATTCTTTTTTTTTTTTTTTGTGGCATCGATGACGGGCCGGGGACTGGCCTTGCGGAAATGCTACCGGCACCCCTTATTATTCTCGTGGCCAGCAACCTCGTCATCTTTCGATCGAGGCCTCGTGCGTAACAGTTCTTTTCCAGCACCGTGTTTCAAATGTCTCGTTCCATTTTTTTTTTTTCCCATGAGATTTTTCCTGGTCATTACTACATTGACCGTGTTTGTCGTAAATACGTTTTTCTTCTTGTAGAGTGTCCGTTTTGCCCGTTCATTATGTTTGTCTCGCTTTTTTCCATCATACTTCCACTATTTCTACGAATGGTATTCCAGTACCTATATTGTATCGTAAGTATACAGATATACTGGAATTTCGTACGTGTGAAATAATAACGTCATTATAGGACAGTGTTGCCCGTATGCATACAATATTGTAACACAAGTATAATATTATATAGTATTACTCTGTTCCTTTTTAGGAGAAGAATTTTATTCGTAATGTGTTACGAAATGTTTAAATGAAATGCATACACAATTTGGCCGAACAATCCGTATACAATCAAAATATTATGGATTTGTCCCGAATCCGTATATAGGTATACTTACGTAAATATTATAGAATAAATTATACGCCATTGTCGATACCGACGTGTACCGTCTTAATCGCGTCATCTTAGCGGAATATAGTATTACAGATTGTAATTAGGGCTGTGAATTTTTATCATATGGTAAACGCATTTTTTTTTTTTTTTAGCAAGACACATTAGCGTACTTAGTGTTCAAAGTTCGAATTATATTATGCAAAAAACAACAATGTGTTCACGGTTATGACATTTTCAATGTTTATCCATTTACAACGCGTTTAACTAATTCTATGTTTTTTATATTCTGAGCCAAACGAGGAATGTATTGGTTTTACTATGTTGTGTGATCTTTTTTTTTTCCGATCTGTGAACAACTTTTCCACCAGAAATTTTGCTCCAATTAAAAAACGACGAAAGAACTTTTTGACGTCGACGTGGTAGATTTTTTTATTTCCCTTGTAACTTACCTAATAACGGGGGGAAAACGTCAGAAAATAGGACGATTTTCGCAATAATGGTTTCTGATAATTTCGATTTTTTTTTTGGTTATTCAATACAAATTAATCGCAGAGATCTGAACGTTTCACGGCATACTTATATTAGTACTTTATAGACGGGGTATAATTTCAAAAATATTTTGAGCGATAAATAACCGTTTGACGTTTACTAGTTATTATATTTTGGTTTTATAGGGATAACGTTTTTTTTAAATTTATTTCTATTTAAGTTGGAATTTACATTAAAATTCGTTGAAAACATGATTGTAATTTTGTTCGTTGTTACAAATTAATACAGTAATCAATTAAAAAAATGTTTAACCAAATTCCGTTCAGAATCGTTTTTCGTTTGCTATATATTATATATATATTTGACGTAAAAGTGGACCATTAATACGGGCATCTTTTTTTCTCACTTGTAAAAACCATTCCTTTAACGCTTTGTCTACAACTTCTTCTTTTCCAGCTCTATTTCTTTTCCGACTACTAGTTTCATTTTCCATTGTTGCGCGTTCAATATTCGAACGATCTTTTAAAATCCTATTTAATGTGGAATGAGAAACGTTTAAACGAGCTGCGGCATCACGTAAACTAATTTTTGGAAGCACATCGTATGACTTTAATAACTCGCACTTCTGTTTCGAACTTAAATCTTGGCGTTTAGACATTTTAAGAATTTTAGAAAAACCAAACACCTTTACGTACGCACGCTGAAACTGAACTACAAACGATACGTACAGGGAAGAACATTCTTATATAGGAACTGTACTTACGATAAAGTACAGTAAAAATAAACGTAACGACAGCAAAGATAAGATTATAGTACATTGGTTATCGCCAAATAACCGAAATAATTGTTTCAAATAACCGATGTGATGTTTGAATAATCCGATTTATTTTCAATGTTCTAATATGCGGCCGGTCCGTCCCGGGACATTTTGTTTCAATAATGCGATTGTATCAATTATCCGTGTTTCTAATAAGCGGCTTCTACTGTATATATATTTATCTTACATTCTCAATTTCTCTAATTTCATTATAATTTCACAGTACCATTTAAAATAAATGTAATACTCGAATATTATAATAAATATTACATAAACGAATTATTGAAATCGTGTGCAATTGACGATTATTGACCAATGACCGTCGGTTTATTTCAATACACCTCTCTGGGGCGCTGTTCGATGTACAATCCCGAATTCTAAAATCTACGCTCGGATTTGTTGAAACTTCTCGGGCAGCTGTTTGCGTTAAGCGTTTTCTAAACTATAATATAAGTACACATATAAGTACCGGCGGCGGTAGACGTCAGTCGATTAATTCGTGTATAACGAAACAAAATGCGTCTGCGAGATTTGTTTTAAATGATATTTTTGTGGGTCACGCGACGTCAATGCGAGCGTTCAACACAATCGTACAATCGTCAGTATTAATAATAATACATATTATAATAATAATACCGTATGCGCCTATGCGAACGATTCGTATAAATCGAATTAACCGGACTTACGACGAACCGAAAAAAAAAAAAGTGAAACAAAAAAAAAAAAAAAGAGTCGGAGTACGATAATGCGCGTATAGTTTCTACAAACGAGTTTTACGAGTATAATAATATATAAATGTTATTCCCGTTTGTACCTCTGCGGGATTTCTATTATAAAATATATAAAAATACGTACACCACATCGACAATAATAATAATAATAATAATAATTATTATGCGGCGACGGTCACGAAAATCTGATACATTTGAGATCCACCACGTGCACGATAACCATTAAAAAAAAAAAAAAGTCAACAACTAGGAAATAAGCCGAGTGCTTACTGTATACACACGAACATACACACGCGTTCGTATTTGTCCAAGGCGGCGTAAAGACGACACCCGTAAAAAAAAAAAAAAAAAATATCCTAGTTGTTATTTATGCGGGTTTAAATGGCACCCGGTTTCAGGTCAAAATATCTCCGGTCGAAATCTCTCCGGCGGTAAAACATGTCTCTTGGATTTTTTTAATTCGTTTAGTTAATTTTCTCGTATACTGATGTATAGTGATTTTTCACGCGTACGTATATTATAATGTTTGCTACAGAACCAGAACAACACGAACGGCTAATTAAACTTCTTGGTCAATACGACGGGTACACGTCTACACCGAAGTCGGGTTATCGTCCGCAATCTTAAATTGTAACTCGAAACACGAACAATGTATTTGTTTAGTTTTTTATTGCATTACGTGTACGTCAATAAAATCGTAAGAAATATCGTGAAAAATATAAACGTTTATATATATCTGGATCAATAAATCCTGGATTTATACATATATATTTCTTTTTTTGTTATAAGGTGATATGATCGGTCACGATATAATAATGCCCACCCCCCGGCTGACGAAAGCTGCTGATGCCGCGGGACGACCGATAGATGAAAAAAAAAAAATATTATCGATTAAAGGGTAATAAAATCGCGCGTACGCCTTGGTATACGAATAATACAATATCCCCGGGGGAGGGGGGGGCAACCGATTTCGTCTTTACGAACTCTTAACGAGCCGCACGGTAACGCCGGCGGTCCGAGGCGTTTGTGGGGTACTTGCGGGTGGCGGTGGCGGGCTCGTAGAGATCCAAGACGAAAAAAAATTGTTTTAAAAAAAAAAAAAATGCGGGTACGTTCGTCCTATACACGCATGGCAAGGAGGCGCGGACACACACTCTCTCTCTCTCTGCGGATAAAAAGAGAGATACGATCGGCGAGGACTATTATACATCTATACCATTCGATATTATAAATACGAAATAATGCGGACGCGTGCGGATATACGAATGTACGCGGCGGTGTCGGAGAGAGCAAAGAAAAAAAAAAAACAAAAAAACGCGCGAATAAAATCAAATCCCTCGTATATAATATCGTAAAAGTTGCGCAATCGTCGCGCATTATTATACGTAACTACGCGAGTAGCGAATATTATTATAATATAATATAATATTGTTGTTGACCGGCAAATAACCACTATAAAAGAACATTGAACGCTCGTTATTTTATTATTAATCGATCTATCGATAGCGATTCGAAAAAAAAAAAAAACAAAAACAATAATTACATAAGTGGGTAAAAGAGAAGGGGAAATAGACGTGTAATATAATTTTTTAATCGTCCTGCCATAACCCGCGGTTAAAATATGGAAGACAGCGCGTGTGTTTCTGTTTTTTTTTTCTTCAATCCAGATTCTGAGCCTTTCCCCCCCCCTTTATTTTATATATACAATCTGTGGCCCTCGGGCACAATACGCATATTCGATAATAGTATACAGCGTGAATAATTTGATGGAAGATAACCGCCCAGTGGTGGAACTCCCTATTTTGTTATTTAAATTCGATTACATTTAGAAGATCACGGCACCAAGACCTTTTAAGTCGTCTCTGGGGGTCGCCAGGAACAGGTTAGTGATCCCAAATTTGAAATGAGAAGGTTGGAATGTGAAGGGCGTTTGGAGAGGGATCTTTTATAATATATTATCGCTTCTTCGTGTACAGTTTTAAGTCTGAATGGAGCATTTGGTTGGAAATAAATGGAGGAGCGTTTACGGTTTTGCGAAGAGTAATATTCTGCAATGCTTGAATTTCGTTAACACTAGACTTTTTGACGTTACCCCGTAATTGAAGACCATATGTCCATATAGGCTTAATTAGGGATTTATATATAAGAAGTTTCGTTCATGGTTTAGTGTGTTTATTGGAGATTAGTATTTTTCGCATTCGAAGACGTGCGTTTAAAGCTAGTCTCTTGGTTCTAATATGGTGTGACCAGGTAAGGCGGCGGTCCATTACTAGACCCAGGTATTTTACGGTTTGGGTGATTTACACATTGTCTAGGACTACCTCTGGACAGGGAAAGATACGAAGAGTAAATGTGGTATGTGTGGATTTTGATTGGTTGGTTCACTTTGAAGCGCCATTTTTTATACCATGCCGACATGGGATCCAAGTGATTTCGGAGATTTAACAACGAGACGTTTTGGTGGTAAGGTTTTGATTTTCCTTCGGTAGTTACCGACATTTGCCGTCACCGTCTATCTAACGGGCGATATAGGAAAACACGCTTGATTTCGATTAAGTTAGGTGACGTGTTTTTTCCCAAATATTTATCCGTGTTAATTGTTACAATTTGGTCGATATGACGATTTAAGATACACAGATCGGATATCGCGGTAAAATCGCAGACATATATTACTATAGGACGCGAATGGGAAGAGAACCATTAAACCACAACAGAGAAAATACTAAGGCTTAAAAATATGTAATTTTGTCAACGGGTAAAATGAAGTGTCCGGTAAACTTACTGTTGCTTATTATTGAACTAAACACTAGCGCTATGCGTTTCAGCGGCAAAAACTGTTACTTGTAATAATTTTTAAGTGATTATTGGAGTGATATGTGAATAATTTTTTTGTTACTAATACGGTAATGTTGTATAAAATAACTATCAACTCGTCAGTACGTAATACGATAAATAAAATGATTTTACTAGTTTTGATGTAATTGTTTTAAAAATTATATTTTCCTTTCTGTTAGCACGATTTTGCACGTACGTCGATTTTCACATACGCGTAATACTGTATCGTGTGTTTATTACCATTACAATTTGACGGAACGACGAAAACAGAAACACCACGTCGGGTAGGTCACACGGGGGTGAAATCAGTACCGGGTGTAGCATAACGAGCGACGGGTTTTTGGGTTCCGCCCGGATAGAACACGGCAATTCCGTAATAATACAGTCGATTCCGTTTAATAAAGACACCTCCTGATCGGGACAATTCTATAATTACGAAAACAAATGTATACCTGTAATGTAAATGTACGCCGCTTATCTGGGCCCCGAATCCGGATAATCGGGACATTTTTATCGAGTATAATATTAAATATCAATAGATAGACAATAGTCCGACAATCGCGACTGACTCGCGTAATCGATTATTAGATTAAATTATATAAATTCTATCTTATCGTACGTTCAAATGTGATGTGTGTTTAATGTTATTTAGTGCATTTTAGTCGTGTAAAAATTGCGCAAAAATTAGAAAATTCTAGACGAAATTAAATTACAGCCACCGGGCTGTAGTACTCGGCGTCTTTCGGAAATTTCAGAAGTATCGAAATCAACAATCGCGCGAATTCAACTACAAGAACAGTGTTTGCGAGAACAAGCTCTTGGCCAAGTGACAACCCGGAATGGGAAACGAGAGGGTAAAGGTGCAGATGTAGACACTGGCTACTAGTCGGCGGGGCGTTCAAGTGCCGTCAGGTAATATATTAAAAGCTGAATCCGAAGACCTTGCAAGGAAACGTGGTAATGACGAATTCAAAGCCACCGACGGTTGGTTATCTAGACGGAAAGTAATACACGACATAAAATGCAAAAGGTCACATGAAAGAAAAAGCTAGTGGAAACTTAGTGTGTGCCGACGAACGGAAACTTACAAAATTACCACAGATTCGTGCAAAATTTTCTCTCGATGATATTTACAACGCATATGAAACAGGACTGTACTATTGTGCAACGCCAGACGGTTCTCTGTGTTTTAAACACGAATCGATAGCTGGATCGAAAAAAGCTATGGACAGAATAACTATACTGCGTTGTGTGAACGCAAGTGGGACTGACAAAAAAAAAAAAAGCTTTTAGTGATAGGAAAAAGTAACAAACCACGTTGTTTTCAAAAAATTTCTTTACAAAAATAATTTGTACAATTACAAACAGTTTCTATAATTGTGTTATTGTAATAATAAAAACATACAAAATCAGTTTTTTTTTCTTCTTTCCATTTCGGATTATCGGGACAAAATAACATGCGTCCCAATAAATCGGAATCGACCGTATACAATAGTTTGTTTGAAGAATAAGATAAATCAAAAATAGTTCCGCTTGGCCAGTCGCTCTAGTCGTTTAGTTTAAAATCCGATTTACGCGGTATGTTTACCGCTGGTTTTTTTTTCCGGACTTTTTATATGATCCGACGTCCGACCTGTATGCCCTTAACCGCGGTTACTATTAACGCGGGCGATTTTTATTCGACACTGTCGTACCAAGTATAATAATATTAAAAAAAATTTAATAACACGCGTCTCTGACATTGAAACGTTACGCAACGCGTCTGTCAGTGATAACTGTAACAAATATTATATCCACAGCTTAATATTATACGATATTCGCGTTAATGCGATCATCGCGGTATACAGAGCATGACGTACGATATTATTATAATAATATTATGCGTATAGCGCCAGTCACGCGCATACGTTTCGTAGATCAAAACTTAGACACCGTAGACGCGCAGTGGTTCCCAATCCGAATAAACCGAAGAAATACGCATCTATAATTTTAATTCACGAATACCTTACGTACCGTACGATATATTTAGTGGAAAGTAATCGTACGATTAGTACTTGTTACGTATTCCCTTTTTTTTTTTTTTTTTTTTTTTTTTTTTAGCATAATATGCCGTATTGTAATTACTTGTTTTATAGTTCAAAGCTGGGGTTATATCTGTAACAATTATTATGAACTCGGTGATAAAACTTGCATTTCGTTTTTCCGACATATATTTCAATTTATCCTCATTTTTTTTTTTTTTTCATTTATGCGTTCGGTCTCAATAATTTCTGTTTGTTTTCGCTATCTTCTTAATTACATTTACTAATATTATTCTTATTTGTTTGAATTGAACATTAAACATATAATACGCATTGTGAAATAATATTCAGTGCGTTTTTAGCTGTTACGTTTCGGGGGTTTTAAGCGTTTTACGAGGAATTTAAATGATTTTCGTAGTGCGATTCGCATCCATGATATTTATCCATGGAAATAAAATATATATAAAAGCAAAAAAATTCTCCGAGTTCCCGCGGCGCCTGTGGGTTTGGTGTTCGTACGGGTGACACGAGAAATACACAGTTTTCGAATGCAAAGGAATCGAAACAAGTGGCCCGTAACTGGTCGGAGGTTTACCGCCGAGTGGTCTTTATTACGCGGTTGGGAAACACTGAGACCGTAGACCATAATAGCGTTGTATAGGCTACACCGAACGACCACAGGCCACGATGTTTGTGCTGTCAATGCAATAATGTCTAGCGCAATGAAAACTGTTTCGAAACAATTATTATACCTATGCGCACGTATACGTATATATTGTTAATTTGCACGTGAACACGACTGTTATAACAATATTATAATGTAACCGTAATTGTATCGTGTCAACGTGACGATAATTGTTCCTATAAAATCCGTCGGTTCTATATCAGTCATTCAAATATCTTACGGCGATAACATGATGATAGTTTATATATATAAAATGAAAAACGAAAAACGAAAAATTCTCACCATAGTTTCGAAACACCTCCATCCCCCTACTAACGGTTGAAATTAAATTGTCGAGTTGGATTTCGAGTCGGCGGCGTACGCGTGTACAACGACGGTATACGGCCGGCGTCTCGTACCTAACCTCACCTAACCTACGCGGCGCAATAATATTTTGTAATATTACCACCGTTAATAAATTATTAATCCGAATGGAAGAAAAAAAAACATACTCTTTGCTCCGGACGCGTATAAAACAATATCATATACGAATAATAATACCGAGCAATAAATCTATTCGCCGTTCGAGATGTTTATGAACGTGTTTACTACGCGTAGGTACTGCGTAAAAAAAAGGAAAAAACATTTTTTTTTTTTCTACAAAACGACAAAAGATTTATTATATCGGCACGTGTACTAATTAAATACGTTAACGGGGGAAAAAAAAAAAAAAACTATTATGACATGCGTTTGTTACGTACCTCATCGCTGATGTTGCCCAAATGAACCACGTCCTCCGTTTCGACGAGTTCTTCTTTTTCCTCGCGGCTTTTGATTTTCTTCTCGCGGACTTCTTTCAGCAGCGACGGGTTGCCGTCCAGCGACGATATCCGCACGACCACCTGTTTGGTTTTTTCACCGTCGGCCCCTTCGTCTCCGAGTTGACGGTGCTAAACAAAAAAACCCGGGCGTTGTAGGACAATTGAAATCGATTTCGTTTTTTATTTTTTTTTTTTTTTTTTCCCGACCGTAAAAACAATACGCTCTACTACTACTACTACTACTAGTTATTATAATATTTACATTATTGTCGCATATAATAATCCGTCTGAACCGCGGGGCGGGGTATACTTTCGCACGGTAAAACGCGACGCGTGTCAGAAGACATTCCGCTCTGTCGGGACGAACAACGAGATCAGCGGCGGACCGTACAAAAAAAAAAAAATATTATGATATTACGATTTATAAACGTGTACACATATGAAAATATATTTATATTATACGGGCGCGGCGGGTTAAAATCGAAATCGAAACGCGCGCGGCGTGTAAATGATGTGTACGCGAATGTCGTACGCGTACGATATTATACTGCCGGCGAGTATTCCGATCGCGTATTTCATATAACGTATAAAAAAAAAAAAAAAAAAAAAATACAAATATAATTGCGAATTCCGAAATAGTATCGCCGTAGCCGTCTGACATTCACCTTCGGACTGGCTCGGATTTCTTGCAGGATCATCGCTCTCGAGGAATGCAATCGCGCGCGCCGCGGTGTTCGTACCGGTAATAATAATGATTCCCGAACAAGTGACACGGGGAACGATGTGGGGATAGATTAATTATAACGCGTATAATGAATAACGAACCGGCTTGATACCGGGGCGCGAAAAAACAAAAAAAAAGAATTAAAATTAAAACAATAGTACACCGAATCCCGATCGCGTTATGCAGAAATTGATTTTTCTTTGATATCACATCGCGTGCGCGTACCCACCGAAAACCGCGCATCATATAACCGAGTACGTAAATCAATTACTATTATTATTCCCGTATAAGCGAAAAACCGTCATAATAAATCGGTAGCACGTAATATTTTATTATGACGCTCGTAAAAAAAAAAAACAGTCTGTCTATATATATATATATAGTTACGATATTTGTTATAATTTTTGATAATATCTCAGACTGTAGCGCCTTTCACCACTACTCGTATATTATATAAAAAAAAAAATATATATATATAAAAAAAACCCGAGAGAATAACGATTATAATAATCATTATTATTATTATTATTATTATTATTCCGTATACCTACACACTGATCCAATTTAATACTGGGTTTCGTTGGTTTTTTTTTTTTTTTTCTTCCCGTTTTGCGAGCATGTGTGGATATTCCTATGCGGTACACGATATCCGCGTGAAAAACGCCAATCGTATATAATAGGCGGTTGGGTGGTACCTACCTAATTCTCATTATGCTTTTTACTATTACTATACGCAAAGAAACCGTAATAATTATTACATTATGTTGCCCGGCGAGTAGGTACCCGCGGAATTTACGTTACGAAAGACCGATCTTACGGATTCGGCAAGTCGAAAAAAACAAAAAAAAAATTCAAAACAGAACGGACTAAGAGGGTTAGGTTAAGTTAGAAAGAAAAAAGAAAAAAAAAAAAGGAGGCCCCAGAATAACTTAACAATCGTCTAAAACATTTAAAAAAAAAAAGAGTCGAACATAGTTCGCACTACGAGTACGTTGAATGCCGGGTGGTATCCACTTTTGCGGATTGTAGGTTACGAAAGATACGGAGGGAACCGAAGACAAAAAAAAAAAAAAAAAATAGTCCGAAAATCCAGACGTGCGCGTAGATTGGACATTTCAGATCGATACGTTTTGTATCGTTTTTTTTTTTTTCTATCCGCTTCTAAACTCTTTCGAAAAACTAACGAGAAAAACGTTTCGAATAAATTACCGGGTAGAAAATTATCATTTTTTTTTTTTTTTTTAACGTATTCGTACCGTGGGAAAACAGTTGGACCATTTTAATATTGACCGGAAAATTGTTTTCCGAGAGAAAAAAATCACCATAACTTAACTTCCACTTCCCCACCCCCGCAGTGTAACGAAAATGTAAAAAAAAAAAAAATCGAACACACAGTACCTAACCTACGTGTTTCAAGTTTAGATATTTACAATTTAATTTTTTTCTTTGGCACCGCCGAATATCAGATGTTGTATTTTTACATTTATTTATTTATTTTTTTTACTCTGTAATAATAGGGCCTCCCCCCCGCGCCCGGAATGGATCAGCCCCGGGCCATTAATTCGATTAATCCGGCTCTGTTTCAATGACCCGGTGGAGAAAATTCGGTTCGGTTCTATACACCGCTAGCTATAGATTGCCAATATTAGACAATGGGTTTTACGCATAATGACGCGATAAAAAATAATTATTATAAAGCACCGCATAAACCGAATGCAATATTAACTTATGGTTATTAATTGCCGAACGCTGGGATTTGCATAATAATGTAATTTACAATTTAATCCGATTAACGACCCCGTAGGTTTACGTTTTATAATCCGGAACCGAATAAAAATAATATTAAACTTGTACACAATGCTTCTTAACAGTAGCGTTAGCGTATCGTTAAGGCTGTCGGTTTTAAGTGTTTACCTCGGTCTGTTGGTGTTCCTGTTTTTCCGTGTCTTCGGTCGTGTTGGTCGTCACGATCGGTCCGGAGTCCTCGACGATTTTACCGTCTTCTAACACGACTTGTCTTTTTACTCGCGTTTCGATTTGTTTTTTCGTCGTCAATTCGACTTTTTTCTTGGTCACCCATTCTTCTGTAATAGTTTTTGAAAAAAAAAAAAAAAAATTAAATTAAATTAAAACCGAACGAGTAATTACAAAACCCAATCGACGTTGTCTACGAACATGGGGTTATATTATCGCACAGTGATTTTTTTATTTTTGTTTCAAGATTTTTAAGCTTTTCTCAGACGTTACAGCATCGTTTCATTATGTTTGTAACGATATTTTTTCGAAATTATTCCGTAAAAACACATTATCAACTATTGATTTTCAAATATTTTTTAACTCGCATTCAAAAGTAGAATATTTAGTAATTTGTTTACTTTTCTCATAGTTTTTCTAATAATAACGACGAAACGGAAATATTTACGCAATAACGGTTCGGCTGTTATTTAGACGTGATCGATTTGTTAAACTATTTGAAATTGTCAAATTTTCCAAATTTTTTTTAGTTTCTAAAAAGTGCTCTTTGACACAAACGTCATCGTGCGTTTATGTTTCGGCCATATAAAAATATCGAAATTACGTAAACGTTTGTTTGTTTTTATCGATTTACAAGCGTTTGTAGTTTGCGAATTCGACGGAAATCGTAAAAATCACGGAATTTCGCGTACTAATTACCGATTTATATGGATAATTTTTATTTTGGGCCCGGGGCGGTAATATTGGCCCCGCGAGACAAGGTTGTTCATAAAGTAGTGCCCATAATAGTAAAAAAAAAATCCGAGAGTCACGTAGTTATTCACGTATTTGTTTTTATTTGTTTTCGTACGCGCTAAACGCGTACATCGCGACGGAAATCGCAAACATCACGGGCAATTCGAAACACGATTAGCCCGGCCGTTCGCTGCGAATCGTTTTCGGCACAGACACAAATTGAATCTCTGTATTAATTCAATTCCGGTCTGTGTCCCCCTGGCCCGGTTGCCGGCACCAAGTCTCACGGACGGCGAACAAAACGCCCGCGACGGCCTGGGTATTCTCGTACTCGCATTCGACAAGAGAATACGATTATTCTAAACGTGCCGTCCCGTATTAAATAGCCGTCGCCGTCCCGCCGGTCAAAACCGTCTCTGCCAGGCGTATCGATTTTTTTCATTTTTTTTGTGTTGGAAACACGTTTCCGTTTCCGAATTGAATCCGGAATAGTCCGCGATAAACCGAAATAAAATCTACCGGAAACGTCGAACCGGCGGGACGTGAGGCGCCGCGACGCACTAGGCCAGCCAAAGTTTACTTGGGCACCTCCTACCTTAGTGTTCCTCCGCGACGATCGCGGGGCGTTGAGTGGCGGCTGCCCAGCGCGTCACGCGGCCCTAACCCGTCAGCTAATGGCCGGAGAAACTATTACCGGTGTGGTATTTATACGGATTGTCGTGCGCGTACGCGTCGGACAATAATTATCGTTATATATATATAGGTCGCCCGTTCTGTAAGCGCGCACACGCCGCGAACGCGGAAACGGAGACATTTACGAATTTCGGCCCACGCGTTTGTGTTTTAACATGTACGATATTATATGGGACGGCCCCGGTGCACTTTCTTCGGCAAATCACTACACGTCGCCGTGTAGTTCTCGGTTTGGAAACATATTGTGACCGGGCGTATTGATCTGTCAACCGGTAGTTATGAAATTTTATTAATGAGCGTAGACACACGCGCGAGTGGACAAAAAAAAAAAAAAAAAAAAATATAAAAAAAATAATGTAATAATATTAGGGGCAAACGGTTTTTTTTTTTTCCCCACTTCTTTTGTATACTTTTTCGAACCGGCTACTATCAATCAAAATCGTACGACGCGTAATAATAATATAGCGTTTATACGGGAGGCATAAAAAAATAAAAAAAAATAAAAAAAATTATTATTTCGATTTACGCGGCCTGATTTTCGGCACGCGTATAAAAATCGTCACAATTTATTTGTGAAGTTAACGCCGGGCCGTGTCGAAATACCCTATGAAAATAATATTGAATTAAAACAATTCGAATAAACACTGTAAATTATTTTCTCGAAATCTACCATTATTATAATTATTTTATCGTTATAAAAGTATATAGAATTTTTTTTTTTTTTTATGAGTATTCGATTTGAAATACAAATACTTTTTGAAAATATTTAAAATACCTACCGGAATACCGGACAAATATTCGAATATTTCTATTTAAATACTTTTACTAATATACTATACGTTATATCCATAGGATTTTTTTTTTTATTTGATAAATTACCTTAGTTATTTCATCAACTGTTTCAACATTTTAACGGTAACATCGTGTATAAATTATTTTCTCGAAATCTATTATTATTATAATTATTTTATCGTTATAAAAGTATATAGATTTGATTTTTGATGAGAATTCGATTTTAAATACAAATACTTTATGAAAATATTTAAAATACCTACCGGAATACCGGACAAATATTCGAATATTTCTATTTAAATACTTTTGCTAAAATACTATACGTTATATCCACAGGATTTTTTTTTAATTTGGTAAATTACCTTAGTTATTTCATCAACTGTTTCAACATTTTAACGGTAACATCGTACATACTAACAAAACATGTAAATTAACTGCAGTGTTCGTTTGTTTAATGTACTTACGTTAAAACCCGTTCATTTGTTCGTTTCCAGATATTAATTAATATCTACTTTTTAATTATTCATAATGGCCATTTGAAATAGTCATTTTTTTTTTTTTTTAGATTCTGAGCGGGGCGAGGTGTCTTGTGGTTTTACTATGATGTTTATTTTTCTGTAAACGCTTTTTCTACCCGAAGACTTTATCCGATCTATACATTCCTGTACTGTTACCGGTAGTAAATGTTGTCTAGTCGGTACATTGAAGAGAGCGTTTTTCGACATATCTATTAGTTTTTTTTTAACGCGGCAAAGAATAACTACCGAAAAATGACGAAAAACCGACAAAAAAATGATTTCGTCAAACTCTATTTTTATTGTTTCGTTTTTGTTTACGTTGATTTCTGGATTACCACGGTAACAATGAAAAACCACGACTGACACTGCTTCGACAAGAATCGTTTTTCGTTTGCAATTTATCGTTGCATACAGATATAAATTAAATTCCTATATAAATACTACCTTGCGAAGTATGTACGCGTTTTTTCGTTTTTTTTTTTTTTTTTTTCAATCAAATTTATTTCGCCTCTATTATACTTATAAATGTTCGAAAATTTGATACAACGTTCATTATAAGTTTTTGTTTTTAGTTTTTACTAAAACCTTATATTTTAAGGTGCGCTTCTATAAACGGCTCCATAACCACCAAAATCCTCTCATAAACAATCTATCTATCCAAACACTACCAGGAAATCCTCTTCGTAGATTAAAAAGACAGTGGTGTCGTGACCTATTACAAATAAATCCAAATCCCTAATAATAAAAAAAAAAAAAAAAATACCAAAATGAATCAAGCTAAGAGTTGCTAATGGGTGACTGCTTAATCAAACCCTTCATGTCAACATCCACCCTTATCATATAAGCTTATTGTGCATTTTGTGTATAGATTGTTTATTTAAAATAAAAAAAAAAAATATTAAAAAAAAGTTTTTACTAATCAGATTCGAGCATAATACCACAGATTATTTTCGTTTTAAAGAGTTCGGGGAGGGGGTTCAAATGTTGAGTAAATTCGTAAAAATAACGACAATTAGTAGTGTTTATTTTGTAGTTTAAATTGAATAAAAAAAAAAAAAATGTTTAAAAAGCTGTTTGGTCGAGTTCCCGCCCTCGGCAGAATCGGTATATTTTGTCTGCAACGATTTATTATTACTGATTTTAAATCGTAAGCATGTTGACTACGAAACAAACGAGATGTAGATTATAATATTTCATCTTAATATAATAATAATTAATCATACATTATTATGGACGTGCTACATTATAGGTTAGGACACATTTAAAAAAAAAAAAAAAAAAACTATTTCCACGTGTTGTAGAGAATGTTGTTCGTACGAACATGTTGTTTGTAGTACGTGTTATTTAACATATTTTCCTACGACGACCTTCGAAGACTTTTTTTTTTCTTTATCATTGTTAATTATCAGCTCCTAAGTATATTCTCTAAGTATTTTCTATTGTCTTATGCTATTATATTTACTATTATTAATTATTATATTGTTTAAAGTATGAAAATCATTTTTTTTTTTTTTTTTTTTTTTTATAATTATTATTATTTTTTATCACTGACGCTTAATATAGAGGAAGTATTTTATATACGTCATTTAATATAATATTATGACACGTACGGACGGCGGCGGTTCGTCGTCGTCCGTATGCATTCCGTGGACGAAGGAGTGACGATTTTTTGCGCACACAAGTGGCGGCGTGCAAGGGGTGTCGTAAATTTTCACGTTAAAAAAATATTTAATTATTTATTACGACGGCGATGAATAAAACATTCGCACGTATACGTAGGTAACATTATCGGGCGTTATTCCGTTGGTACCCATACCATCATACTCGTTGGATAACAAACGTTTTCGACTCTGTACGTTGTATTATACTTGTGTAGAGATTAGAACAAACAAAAAAAAAAAAAAAAAAACCATCATATTAATTTAACAACAATACTCCGCGGAGAAAGTACGCAATGCGCTGTTCGGGAAAAAAATAAAAATATATATATATATAATAATATTAATAATGAAAAATGCGGACGAACATCATCAGCTTGGCGAGATGATGCGCTTCCGCATGGGTACATTGTGGTAAAATACGAGTATGCTAATTTCGGACTATTATTATTTATTATAATAGAATGTCACAACAATACCTATATACTTACATTTAAACGCAATACAGTAAAACAACTGTTATATATATATACGTATTATTTTTTTTATTTGCTATAAACAAACAAAGTAGTAACCATTTGTAGGTTAGGCGCATATTTTTTCTCGCCAATAGTGTGTGATTTTTTTTTTTTTTTTTTTAGTGGCCTAATAGTTAAAAACACCACCGTGTACGAGATTCGTATAAAGTATATATATATATATATATATATATTATTTCGTAATACCGAGGAGATATTTTTTTTTTTTTAAATTTTTCGTGAAAATATTACACAATAGTGTTGTACGCGAAATCACCACCACCACCACCACCACCACCACATTGGACTGTTCGGAAGTTAAAAATTAAATTTTTTATTTTTTGAATAATTTGTAGACGAGCTATTTAGTTGTTTTTATCTATACAACTTACTATCTAAACCGGGTTAAGGTTTTTCATACCGCGTACGAACCGTCGACGGTTTACAGTCGATTTTCATAATAATTCGGCCGAGTTAACGACAATTATTAACTTGCTCACCTTTGCCTTTTCGAAATCGAATTAACTACGCATTTATTGTTTATGCGTACTTTTAAATTAAACGTAGACGTTTATTTGTATTGGTTTAAAATCGGTTCGTAAAATACCAAGCCGTATTAATATAGCCGTAGTGAAAAATCAAAAGAAAAAAAAAAAACGAAAAAAATCCAAATTATGCGTTCGCGTGTCGGCGGACAAACTAATAGACCGTCAACGGGGACGGCTTGTTAAATCAATCTCGATAAAATAAAAATCAAACCGCGTTAATTGTTATTGTATAAAAAATGTAATAGAGTAACCGGTTGTACCGAACCTGATTTTTTAGCGCGGCTACATATTTTAATAATAATTTATAATATACATAATATTATTATTTCGGTATGGTGAACAAGTTACGTCAACGAATGGTAGACATTAATAATAGAAATAAGTGCCGACAGTAGTTAGTTAGGTAGTTTGCGTAAATTATCGACTTAAAAAAAAAACGAAAATATAATAATTATTCTGAAATATATATATATATATATACACGTAAAAGATTTTATTCCAGAGTTTTTTTTTTTTTTTTTCTAACGCAATTCACGTTTACATAATTAGTTAATGGGCCGCAACGTTTTTATACTAATTGAACATTTTCAATAATGTATTCGAATATTATGGCTACATAATTTATAATCTCGAACATTCGTATAATACAGTGTAGAATTTTTAGCAATTTCGTTTTTAGAAAATTATACAATCTATACAAATAATGGTACAATAAGCATAATGGATGTTGTTATCTTTTATTATAGATGTAGTGCCTTGAGTGACGAGGAGCTAGAACAATTCTCGGCTTTATTTTGCGAATAAATTATTATGGTATTTGTGTATAAGGCCTCGGGGCCATTGTCGCTCGAGTCTTCTGGAGGGCTACCAGAAATGGAGGTAGATAGTACATTTTTAAAACGGGGGACGATATGGTTTTGAAGGCGGGTTCTGAACTTAAAGTAGATTAGCTTGAATGTTTCGGTGATTTTAGTAATAAGAAGATCAGTGTGAAGGGTGTGATTCGAGATGTAAGGAGGAGCGTTAGTTAGAAGTCTAAGGATTTTTTATTGGAACACTTGAATCTTTTGTATATTTGTTTGTTTTTTTTTTTTGGCACAGCCCTAGAGCTGTATACTGTATAACCAGATTGGTTTTAGGAAGAGACTGTAGATGTGATTTTTGGTTTTTAGGGATAACTTTGAAAACTTACCGAGAATGGGGCTAAGGAGGTAGAGTCATATGGTTAGCTTAAATTTTGCTGTATGGATGGTTTGGCCCATGATAGGAGCTTGTCGAAAATCAGGCATAAATACTTGACAGTGTCAGAGTTCAATATGGGTTTATTGTTTATATATACTGGGGGAGGTTGTCTGTGATGGAGTGAAAAGGTAGCGTGAACAAATTTGCTTTCATTAATCTTGACGTACACGAGTACTATTGCAATAGGTCATTTAGGTAGCTTGGGAGTGAAGTTAAGACTACAACAGGGTCAGTGTGGTATAAAGTTTATTTTCTAAGGAGCAGGAGATGGTATCAGCTAGTCTGTGAATTTGGCGAGCAATTAAGTGAAGCTCTCTAAACCCAAATTGTGTGTTGGGTATTAGTTTATTTTGCTTGATGATTTGATAGATTTTATTTAAAATTAGTTTCAAGGAGTTTTTAAATGAAAGGTAGCAAGCTAATAGGTCTGTGCGAGTAGGGGATATCTACAGGTTATTTTAATTTTGGGATGAGAATAATTGTGGCAAGTTTCCATTGAATCGGGAAGTAGGAGACACGAAGAGAAGCCCTGAGGATATGGGTGAGTTGTATTATAGCTTTATCGGGAAGTTTTTGGGCTATTTCGGCTGTTATTAGGCCATGCCCGGGAAATTTTCCCAATGGAAATTTGTGTATAAATGATTTGATCCCATTTGGAGTAAAAAGTTTGGGCGGGAAAGTTATTGGAAGTGGGCTGTCTAGGAAGTCGTATATTTTGTTTACTATAGAAGGTATGGTGAGATTATTTGGGATAAAAATTTCGGAGAAGTGTTGTCTGAGTGTTTCCGCTTTTTCTTTATTGTCTATAGCCAAAATACCAACTGTCAGAATTTTTATTTAGAAACGAGATTATTTAATTTTTTAAGATTTTTCTAGTGGTTTCTAGCCTTTATCAAGCCTTTTAAGAAGTGTACATAAGTTATTCGAATTGGTTTTATCGGAGAAATATTTTAGTCTTTGCCAGGTTGCTCTGGCTCGTCATTTTTGAACAATAAGAGATCTCAAGTAGGTAGGCAGAGAGAGATTATTTTGGTTGTAACTATGTGTTTTTCGTTTGCAAGAGGACCGAGCTGCGGATTGTATTGATCACGTTAGACATTGAACCGCTTCATCAAGATCATTTGGGAATTATAGGCTGGTGTTTAGGTTAATATAGTTGATTATTACTCCATTGATTAGTGAAGAGTTTGCCATTATTTTTGGTAGAGTGGTGTTGAGGATGAAAAGTACAGGTGAGTAGTCTAAGTGACGAATCGATCAATTATTTAGAACAAATATTTTAGATACAAACATGCCAAGGATATCTGGTCGTTTTCTAGATATTGGCCAATATGTGGGGCTTTAAGGGGAGATGATTTTGTAGTATTTGAAGGTAATAAACTGCCTTGGAGAGTTTCGTTTGGGTGAGTTTAATTGACATCCCCATTGAGTGTGTTTTGCGTTACGATAAAGTGATTACCGCGAGGGAATTGAAGAACTGCTCAATTAGTGTTGAAGAAATGATTTTGTTAGGGGAGTAGTATACGGCAGAGATAGAGTGATTTGGACGGTGAAAGATTAAATGTGAGGTTTGCTTAGGTGATAGACGTTGTGGAATAGGTTGTTGATCTAAGTATAGTGTAGTCAGGAATATGCATTTTTTATCGCTTCGTGAGATGTGTTTCGGATATAAGATATACCTATGCGTTTATTGTGTAGTGTAAGAGATAGATATGCTATATGATAATGAATACCGTTGGCATTCCAAATGAGAATTTGTCAAGATTTAGAGGTTATGGTGTTATTTGTTATTTTTAGCAATATTAAGTGTTAATAACAAAAAAAAAAAAAAAAAAAATTACCAATTATATTATAACGGTTTTTTTTTTTTTTTTAAATTTTGTTTTATAATATACTAGAATCCAGGACAGAATTCAATGGAGGGAGTTCATTAAAGGAATATCCCACGGACTCCCAAATTTTTTAGGGACCCCATAGACCTAAAATGTAAAAAATTGATTATAATAGATTATTTTTTTTATAAATATACATATAACTACATTTATAAATTGCTATATTACTGTACGAATCGATAAGTTTATGTAACATAAATATTTTTTTTATAATTAAAACTAAACATATATTTTACACGCGGTAAGTAGGCAATTTCAATTATGCAATTTCACCGCTCGGGTGCCTCGAAATCTTTTTTTGCCCGGGACCCTTTAATTTTTAAATCTGGCCCCGCTACTATTCCCTCTAGCAGTTTTGCCCCCATACACGTACAAAGAAAAACACATTGATAGTACGTCGTTATCAATTAAATAACTTCAGAACTGCCACGGATAATGTTAAAAACACAATATACATATGTGAACCTCTTTTTTGTGATTAAATTACCATAAATATCCGTTCTTAGTATTCACCTACTCTATATACCTAAGGGATCTCTAACCTCTGTGCAATATTCGCGTTTCTGGGTCTAGGTTTCTGGTCTGGACGTCGATGAGCGATTGTATCAGACTCTTCTTGTACATTATATAGATAATCTGGTAATATTAACATTTAACCCTTTTAAATACCTATAACCGCACGCTGCGAAACGATTGCAAATTGTGTAAAAAAAAAAAAGGATAGATTTTTATCTATCCATTGTGTTTGGAGTACGTCACGAATATTGAATAAGCTAATAATATTATAACGTGCACGAGGAACAGCACTTTGCGGGAGATTTTTCTAATATAATATACGCACACGTTACTCTTGTTGAATTATTATTACTATTATTACTGTTGGCCGCGAGTAATTTTGTCCGTAATGTTTTGATTTGCGTTAATATTTAGCAAAATATAATTTATCATTACACTTAGATTTTTACCACATATAAACACGATTTCTCGATCAGGAGACGTGCTCCAAATAAAAACTCCGTAAACGATTTATTGTGCAATTTTCGATCTAGTTGCTGCGTTGGGAGGTCATTCTTTCCTTTTTAATTTTTTTTTCAATTTCTCGTACTTTATCTAATAACGGGTGAAAATGGAAAATTAATTTTTATCTGCGTTTAAGTTCAAATTTATGATATAATTTCGTTAAAAGTACGAAATTGTATTTTAATTTATAATTACAAATTAATAGAATTTACAATTTATATTTATCAAACAAATTTTAACGGAACTTAGACGCTCAGAAACGATTTTTCTTACAACAGTGACCATCATGGCGCGAAGAATGTAAAAAGCTTTTTATGAATAAAACAACGTTGGCCCCGAACATTTTTAATACAAGAATTAATATACTAGTAAAAAAAAAAAAAACAAAAAAAAGGTGAGCGTCATGTTTCGATTTTTATAAGACGTTAAGACGTTTAAAGTTCGAATATTATGAGGGGAATCGTAAATATTCACGAACAAATTATTGTAAAAATTCATTTTCGAAAATGTTTATACTTGACAAAAATGTAATAATTATTCGAGCTCTATTCTAGAAACGAATTTTGTTTGCGATATTTTATGATTGCGTTCATTACATATAATATATTATAGACAGTGTAGAGCCACAGGCAATTCAATTTTATCTTTCTATCTAGATAAAGATAAAAGATGAATTGAATTAAAATTATCCAGATAATAGATAAATGATAACCATAATTTATCTACATAAATAAAAACAGATTATTTTTCGTAAACAATGAAAACATTAAAATTCGATTAGATGTTAAAAATATATTATCAAACTAAAGTACGTATAATAATATACATTTTTTTTTTTTTTTTTTTCAATAATGGTTACCACATTCGGTTTATTAATGTTATAATCTATTATTATTATTATTTACCTAATAGATGTTACTACATCCAGAAATAAAATTCAAAATTTGTTCGATTAATACGTGCATCAATTTCACATTAATCATTAAATATGGTCGTGGGATCGGTATATAATTTTGTTATAAATATAAGTTATTTATTTTGTTTTTTTTTTTTTTTTTTTACATAATTTTAAGAACAGAGCTGTAATTGTACGGATTAAATTTATCTGGATAAGTGCCATTTTTTTTTTTTTTTTTTTTTTAATCTAAGATGAATTTCTAGATAACTTGGCAATATTTATCTAGATGTAAGATAAAAAAAAAAAGTAATTAAAAATGTATCCGGATAAGTCTCGACGATTGTTATAAACTAAACAGACCTAACAGAGTTCCGGAGTTAAAAAAAATTTTTTTTTTTTTTTTTATTATTAATATCCGTTTCACTTGAAACACTTCCGCGCCAGCGTATATAATACACCATATTATGCGCTCGTTGATGGTTTTAAGGTGCCGAATAGAATAACATAAAAAAAAAAAAAAAAAACCCGAAAAAAAATTAATAAGCATCGTATTGAGGAGGTAGTTGAATAATATATTCCGCGTGTTTATAACTGCAATTGTCACGGTACGCCGATCTTCCGATTTCGAGACGCTGACACTTAATCTCCTGTGCGGAAAACCACACCAAAACCCAGTTTAGTAATGGCAATTTCAACGTGTTCGGCCCGTGAGGTTTGGCACCGTTCGTTAATGCTATTATTATTATTTTTTTTTTTTTTCATTCTTTAATATGTTATTATTATTTATTTTTTTATTTTTTTTTTTTTATTGTGCGTGTGTGTTCTATGCGTACGTATAATCGATTATTGGTCAATAATATTAAAATTCGTGTTCGAGTTACACAGTTACGGGTACAAAAATAATAATTTCGAATTAATTTTCAGCTCAACCGAGTCCGGTAATCGGAGTTTACCGACAGTATTATAATACGCTGGCCGTGCGAAATCGCAATCAACCGCGGATTCAACCACCTAACGCTCGCCCGACATTATTATTGGCGTCCTACCGCGGTCAGATTTTCTTCGTTCGCGGCATCTTGATAAACACGAAAAATTAATACGCAAAACGATCGTTCCTCGTTTTTCGCCTGTTAGGCTGTTAGGCACCTACTCTATATTCGATATACACCGCCAAAAATTTCAAGTCTCCTAGGTCCGGCGTACCGGTCTGGGCGTCGATCGGTGAGTTCGACGGTTCGATGGTATACGGTTTTTATATCTCTAGAATGACGAAAAATAAAAATACGTTTTTTGGTAACTAAACAACGACAGTCTCCCTAGTAACGTGTTGAATATTAATTTGTGTATGCACGAGGCCTGTTCAAAATGTTCCCGAATTATTCAATTTTTTTATTTATAGTGCTTACCTACAAGCTATTGAGACTTATCACCCACGAAGTATTCTCTTGCCTCTCGGTTTATACACTTGGTTTGCCAAACACGTATCCATTGTTGAAAGCAATCCTGGAAAGCGGTTTCTGGAATTGCTCGTAGCTCCGTTGACGAATTTTCTTTTATATCGTCTACCGTAGAAAATCGCTGTCCTTTTAACGGAGATTTTAGTTTTGGAAATCAAAAAAAAGTCTGCTGGTACCAAGCCCGGAGAATATGGTGGATGAGGAAGCACGGTCATGTGATTTTTCAGGCAAAAATTAACAGGGAAATGTGTGCCGGAGCATTGTCGTGACGGAGAAACAATGAGTTTTTCTTCCACACTTCAGGCCTTTTCATCGGCACTTTTTCTCGAAGACGTTTTAACACTTCTAGATAGTACCATCGGTTAACAGTTTGCCCCGCAGGTAGAAATTCGTGATGAATGACTCCCAGGTTGTCATAAAAAATCGCACAATTTCATTGGCTTTTGTCACACGAGCATCGTCTGTCGATGTCGACGGACGTCCTGAACGCGGGTCGTCATCAACTGATTCCCGACCGTCTTTAAAACGTTTAAACCAGTCGTAACACTGAGTACGTCCATAAGCATTTCGCAACATTTTATGAGTCTCAGTAATAGATTTACAAAGTATAACACAAAATTTAATATTAATATTATGTTGTTCGTGAATGTTATTCATCTTAAAAATCGTCTACTTTGAACGCGCACAGTTAACGGTTAGATAGCAATAGACATTTGAGATTTAATTGAAAAGATTGAGCTGCTTATCTCTATTTTATTTTCATCTAATAACATTTACGATACTATAAATTTTCTATTTTTAGGAATTATAGTTCGGGAACTTTTTGAACAGGCCTCGTATGTACAACCCTAACCACCTATAACAAATATTTAAATTTGCAATACAAAAAATTTACTATCTCTTATCGAGATAAAAAAAACTATCCTATATTTTATGTTGGATCAAATCACACGCATGTGCATAATCTTATCAAAATCGGTCGTGTAGTTTTAGAGCGCATTGCACGCGAACCCGCCTTAATTTTTTTTATATATATATATATATAAAGAAAAATATTGCACGAGTATACGGCTATATAATATAATAATATTATTATAAAAAATAAAAAAAAAAACTGGTATAGGTATCGAATATCGCGTCGGTGTACTTTCCAAACTTAATTATTCGAGTTGGAAAAAAAAAAAAAAAAAAAAAACCGAAACACACGTTCATTTTTCTTTCAGTGTAAACATTGAAATTAAACGATATATATATATATATATACGATGACATTTTTTTGTGCGTATTATTTCGGTTATTGTTTAAAGAGAGAAAAAAAAAAAAAACGTTTTTAATGCTATTAAAATATCTAGTTTACTTTTTCCAGTACCCACGAGTGTTGTGCGCAGCACGGTAACTGTGTCATATTAATGTTACGTTCGAAAAATATGGGCTGCCATATCGTTGAAAACAAAAAAAAAAAAATCCGATAATATTTTCAATTTTTTAGGAACGGCAAACTATGCCGGGCACGTGCAAGAGGCAGTACGATAATTTCGTGTCCGACAAATATGCGCGTAATATTTTTTTTTTATTCCTCCGTACGTTGTATAACGTTATTAATACACTCGCAGTAGACAAACTAGACGAACGCGTAATATCCCTCGATTTATTATTATTATTATTATATTCTATAAATGAAAGTTGAAAATTCGTATTCGTGTATTGATAGTATTGTTTAACCTACTTTTTTTCAGTTTTTTTTTTTTTTTTTTACAAAATATTGTTCTTACTTCATATATATATATATAATAATATTTAGCTTAAATTTTACGACAGCAGTCGACATAATATAATATATTATTTGTACGACGATTTCGTCATGCACAAAACATTTTTACACGTATATAGGTATACCTAATATTTTTAGATATAAGAATATAAAATACCGTACGGCGGCTATATGACGCCGCGGCGTGAGACATTAAATAACACTCGCAAAGTAATAAATGGAATTTACATGCGAATAGGTACCGGAAATCTAATAGAAATACTAAAATAATAATAATAAAACGACGGATTTTTTTTTCCATTTTATTCCTCGAATCGTACAGCTGATGGGAATTCAACAGGTCGTAACCCCCAGAGTACGAATACGATTTTTTTTCAAAACGTATTCCATTATTAGGAGGTTTGCTTTAAAAATCAAATCTTTTACACTCGACCCAGTTTAACGTTATTGTTTTATAGGTTTTTATCAAAACGTTAGTGTAGGTAACAGTGCCCCGTCCCCCCTATTGACCTAACGTCTTGGTTAAAAAAAAAAAAAAAAATAATAATAGTGACGTGAAAATTATAAGTAACAAAATGTAAAAAAAAAAAAAAAATATTTTTAAAAGTCTGGATGATATCCGTTTTGATATATACAGTATGCAAAATAAATATCAGGGGGTAAATAACTAATTTATAAATTTGTGTTTATAATGTCGACCGACGACGACGCTGTATATACAAATATTTTTAAGTACTTTGCTCAATATTATCAATTTTTTTTTTTTAGATTCTGTGCGTATAGCTTGGGTCACACTTTCCGTCTGGGAACAATTTTTCTACACAAAATTTCGCGTTAGTCGAAATACGACACGAGAGCTTTTTGTAACATTGTGGATTTTGTTAGTGCGTTGAGTATATCATTTTTTTTTTTATATTTTTATTCTAGTTTCCATACAATGGGAATGAACCGAAAAAACCGGGTTCTGGTATTTTATTCGTTTTTAATTTTTTTTATTGTAATTTAGTTAAAAATAATGGTAGACACCTGAAATATTCACTGAAACACGCTCGACAATTTTCCAGGCGCATTTTTTTTATTTATAATCATTTTGAAGTGTAAATTTTAACGAAAACGTACTTGCTATTTTCCGTTGTATGTATAGATGAAACTTTTTTGGCTCAATAAAAAAATGCCAACAATTCGAGACGGAGAACATTCATTTTGTAGATCGTTGCGGGAAGATGTATAAATTAAATCGTCCTCTATATCCTGTAACCATCGCAATTTTCCGTCTATAACAGTGGGCCACCCACGAGCGGTATCCTACTTCCTTAGAAAAGGTCCTAGGGGCGGATTGGGAGTACTTCGGCCCGAGCGGAGATAATTTTATGTAACCTAATAGATTTTTCAAATAATATTTTAAGACCCGATATGGGGAAAGAATTTCACGCGATGACATATTTTGTGCGATTTTAGGTGGGCTTTTCAGAGACCTCGTGGACTCGTCGTGTACATAACAGGTGTGCCTAATACAATTTTTTGAAAAACGATTTTGATTACACGTGTAACATTTATTATTGTCTATAAAACTTTGATTTTTTTTTTTCCTTGAAGCCACTTATTGTTATTAGTGATGGGAAAAATCCGGATTTCGGTTTTTAAAATTGTGATTTCAATTAATTTCTCATCAAACCAGTATCGCGGGGTATTTAAAATTGCTTGTACCAGAACTTTTGCTATACAGATTTTTTTTTTTTCTTAAGATTAATATTGATTTTATTTTTATATTTAAACGGTTTTTCTATTGAATAAACAAATGTGTACTGTTTGCATACAGAACCCCTCAACAATTGAATATTTTAGAATAAAATACGTGAACATTTAAAATCGGAAATACAAAATGTCCGTATTTTGGAATTCAAAACATACATTTTTGGATTTGAATATCCGAAAATCCGATAATCCGGATTTACGTCACATCACTAATTGTTCACAGTGAACAATACTGGGCGTGAAAAATTGTCGTAGAAAATACGGAATAATGGAAATTACTGAGATTTACTATGGGTTTTCGCCGGTGACGAATTTATCGGAAAACTCCGTTGTAATAAATTAAAAAAAAAAAAAAAAAAAAAAAAAAACAGCGCACTATCGGCAACCGCCGCAGTGTAATACAATAATTATTTTACGAGTCGATTTTATTATACCATATTCGTGCGACGAAACATCGACGTGAATAATTTATAATTGTATAAATATCAATACGATTAAGAAATCGCCGTATTTGCATTACAATAATAATAATAATACGATAGGCGGCGACGGACGAAAATAATAAAATAATATAATATCGTATAGGTTTTCGTCAATTCGGGTGTTGTCGAGCGTTTTCAAAATGCGTTTATTATTCATCTCGCGTCGCGGATGTGCAATGAACATTATTATTTCGAAAATCGTTTATCGCCACGGCAATGTACGCCTCCTGGCACTGACGCCAATACAATAATGAATTCGCGTACGTGAAACGATTTCTAAAGTCCGACGATGGGTTTACACGTCAGACGTCAGGGGCGGCGGCGGCGGCGGCGTCGTCGTCGTCTAACGCCACCGGCCGGTCGGAAATATTTTTATTCGATACTTCAAGACGTGAGCCGCCACACGCGTTCGGCCGGTGGTGTACGGGTGATTTTTTTTTTTTTTTTTTTTTTTTTTTTTATCACATCACGACGAATACCGTCTACGGAAACGCCGAGTAAAATCCCACTGTGTACGCGTCCGACGCGATTTTACCCGTTTATTACTACACGGATTTCACGGGCGGGCGGGGGGGCAAAATTATTGTAAATATCGTACGGAAAAAACCGCAATCGAAACGTATATCCAATATCGTCGTCGAACAGTCATCGATAGTAAAAATAATCGCCGGATTGTGAAAAAAAATGTGTAATAGCGATATCTACGGGATTGGCCGATCGCGATCGGTCGAAATGTGTGGTGCGGTCGGAGCGGCGTTTTTTTTTTTTTTTTTTTTTTTTTTTTTTGACGGGTATGCAAATTCGAGAACAAAAATCATAATAATAAAAAGAATAAAAATAAATTTCGCACTAATGACGGCGGTCCCCGCGGTAAACATTCCGCGTTATTACGGGCCGGGCAAGCGAAAACTTGAATAATTGCGAATACAGTGCGGTATTATTATTTAGATTTATCGACATTCTACTAGGGTATCGCGATTTGTAATGGTCGATAATCGTGGCGGCCGGTTACCTTATATACCTTATATTAAACGCATGTACGTGTGGGTACCGCGAGAAACTCATTCCTTTTTAATATCATCGACGGGTTCAACGTTAATTGCGTTTACGGTTCAACGAATGGGCGATTTTTTTTTCTAGTACGTATATTGTTTTAATTTAATTATTATTATTCTTTTTTTTTTTTTTTTTTTAGAAATTGTTTTAATGTAGAAAACACGGTAATACGTCATCGTCCGCCGTTCTAATTAAATACGTTCAACGCACGAGAGTTATGAGCAGGGACGAAATGTTACAGAAATAGCATATTATTTTTCCACGTCGTCTAGAGGCGAGTTAAAAACCCGTTCTACAACCCCCAGTGAGTTCATGTTTAAAGTTTACTTTTTTTTTTTTTTTTTCAAGAATTACATTATATTGTGCGTAAATACGCGTTTGTAGTAAATTTGTATTTGATTTTCTAAACAATTTATCCCATAAAACAATAATCGAACACGAAACCTGTAGTTTCAACGAAACAGCGTTCACAGGCCTAAAATGTAACACGTATAACGTTTGTTATTATTTACTAACGTATCGTTACTATTCGTCTATTAGTACTTGAATTGAAATATAGTAGAACTGATAAATACTTATCAAGAAACCGGTGTTTTTTTTTTATCTTATCTGAGTATTTTTCCGTTCACGACTGTCAAAAATACAATTTTATTTATTTACATAGATTCATTTTTTTTTTTTTTTTTTTTGGTTGAAAAATTATTTAATAATATAAGTCAAGTAAAATTAGTAAATATTCAATAATATAAACAAATTTTCTGCATATTTTTGTTAAATTTCGTTTTTTGTGTATATTTGCATGCATATTTTGCCAATTTCACATCTCATCCCTAGTTATGAGCATTGCTTTAGGTCCGGGACGGCAGACGGAAATGTGTACGTGCACAGCAGTCTACGGGTGTTGTCCGTTATATTTCATACATTTCCGGATTAAGCGTATTAGAAATGATAAAATAAGCCAAACGAGAAATGAAAAAAAAAAAAACGGTTAACCTAACCTTACCTCGTAAAAAAAGTGACAAGTTGACACAAGTTATTTACGAACTGTTTGTAGAAAAAAAAAATAAAATAAAATAAAATACAACTCGTGATCTATGTTTTTTTTTTTTTTGTATTTATTTGTCGATGAAAATTACGTATTTCTTATCGAAACAAGACACGAGTCATATACAGTAATTGTCTTTAAATGTCTGAATATCTGAGTAAAATCGTGGGTTTATGAGTACTGAACACAAATTATTCGTTTATATTTTAAAAGTAGCGTCAATTCAGATTAACTTCAGTAAGTAAAAAAAAAAAAACTAAAACCATGACGAGGTGAATAATACGCTGTAGCCACGACAAGGTAAAAGATTTCAACGACTAAATTATATTTAATTTTAGTTCAATCGCACAAGGCGCAACCGAGTTAAAAAAAAAAAATAAATAAAACTACGAGTTTTCGTTGGTGGCTGCCGCCTACGCGCGTCGTCGCAAAAATACGAATAAAACGAAATATGCAAAAGAAGGCGGGCATAACTAGAAAAGAGCATTATCTTTTTTTTTTTTTCTTTTTTAACCATCAATATATTATTAGCTTTAACAAACAATATAATTAGAATCGTTGCCAAGGCATAAATTTCCATAGGAGTTTTATAATATGCCGAATCCGAACAAAATAGTCAAATGTTACACGTTTTAAAAACCCCGTTTTAATTATACGAGTTTTGATTAAATTATTATATTTAAAAAAAAATAAATAAATATTGCGATTCTTTGTCTCTCTCTCTTTTAAAGTAAATAATAATAACGTATATTATGAAAGTTATAGTTTTAATCGTTTGATGAATAATACAAATAATATTATAGTCGAAACGGACATAACACCATTATATAACCGTACGATTTTACTGATACGGTTTACGTAAAACGTGTACCGGAAAAAGAAAATACGAATTTGTGTGTTCGGACGAGGAAATTCGATAAGTTTTTTTTTTATTTTAATGTTAAGTCAAAACACTTGAAAACCCATCGGGCGTTGTACGGTTGTACTGTACATGTAAGGTGTATTTTTTTTTTTTTTTTTTTTTTTGAACGCTTTTTTGACTAATTGCAATATCGAAAACCGGTGTAGACTTTCGGTGTATGTTCGGGGGCCCCCACTCCCCCCCAATAATGCCCCGGGATTATTTTTTGCTTACCGCTGTAGGTTACAACGTACGTGTCGGATAAACGCCGACGTACAATACTAATAAATGAATCCCGGGCGGGTCTTACCTTCTTTGGTGGTGGCGATCAGGTTGTCCGGGTCGACCTGCGAAAAACAATACGACGATGAGTTATCGGACGACGACACGAACGATATGGACGTGGTCGAGGTGGACCGGTCGCCGGGGCTTTTGCAGGCCGGTACGGCGCTGCCGGCGCACCTCCTCCTCCGCGTCCCCACATTGCCGGCGTTGTCGGCGGGCGGCGGCACTATAAGTATGACTACCATTCGAAACTCTGCGAGCCGAGGGAGTATGGGGGCGGGCGGGCGGGCAGGGTGTCGCGAAAAAAAAAACGAAAATTTAAAAACAAAAAAAAAAAATACAGCGATTACGGTGTATTCGTACGGACGCGCCCCGGTCGGTTATGTATTTTTTGTGTATATATATACAGGGTGCACTTGAGCGACGGTAACGATTACGGGAGTAGTCGGGCGGTTCGGAAGGGACGGCCGCCGGCTAGTCGATTTGTTTTTTTTGTTTTTTTTTTTTTTTGCCGCCAACGCGCGAGCGACGGGTCGGCCGACGAACAGACAGACTGAACCGCGGCGGCGTTCGACCCGACGCCGCCGCGTTCGCATCCTCTCCCCCGACCCGTTGCCGCGCGCCGGTTGCATCCGACGCGCGCCGCGCTCGCGCACTTCCACTTTCTACAGTATTATTATTATTATTATTACTACCTCTATTACTTCATTCGCTTTAAACCGGTAGACCGCGGGGTTTTTTTTTTTTTTTTTTATAGATTTTAACGTTTCGGACAAATAAAAAAAATAAAAACACGAGACTTCCGTCCGTTGGCAATCGACGCGCCGGAATAAATTCTTTTCCCGTTTTTTTTTTTTTTTTTTTGTTTTTGTTTCTCCCCGAGAATACGAATCGTTCGGCCGTCCCGCCGCGCCGTTACGGTTTCGAAATCGAATCGGTTTTTATCGTTTTATTATTATTATTATTATTATTATTATATATTTGTTATGTTTTTTTTTTTTTTTTGTTTCTATCATTCCGTACGTCCGTTGCGGTACCCGTTTAAAATATCGTGTACGCGAAACGCACGCCCGCACACCTGCATAATACACGCGTACAAACGAAACCACGACCGAATATGCCGACAGGGAGCCCCCCAAAAAGAAATATAAAAACTTTTTACACCCAAATATATTAATTGTAAATGTACAACAAAAAAAAAAAACTGGACCGTACGTAATCTGCATCGCGGGTAGGCCGCTGTTGTTGGTGGGCAGCTGACGAATTATATTGGACATCGATCGTTATTATATTATTCATTGTAAACAAGTGAAAAATCACGAAAATCGGAAAGTAGTTTTTCCCTCGGAACTAAGGGAACGTGAAAATCTATAAAAGAAAAAAAAAATGTATATATGTAAAGAGTCCAAAATTCAACCGTGTGCCCCCGTATAGAAAGTGAAATTTAGGCTTCGACGTGTTCGTCGGACTATTCTATTTGTTCACACTGTTCATAATTTTAAAAATTTATGAGTGCTATAGATTTCGTCTAAATTTAGTGAATCGTCATTTGTTGTCGGGGGTTATTAAATCGCTTAGAAAAAACTGTTGAGAATCCGAACAAATATTTCAAATAAAATACTATTCCGGTTGAAAAATCGGCATATTTTAAACTTTTATGATTAGACGCGAACGTTTTACTAAACGAAAAAGTGCTTATTTTAAAGCACGCAGATTTGTAAAGCCAATTTACATTCCCTGCTCCGCTTAAAATCCGAACGCGCGAATAAAAAAAAATAATAAAAAAATTGTTTTATTTCGGGGTAGAGGAGATAATTTTTGTCCTGACCTACAATCCAAATGACTTAGTTCCGCCTATACTATCCACTCTATTATTGCCTGTCGTCGTCATTACCGCCGGCGGAAAATATCGGAATTCAGTCACCACTAGACTGCACACGACTCATAAGACGAGTCGTAAAAAGACTAAAAAGTGTGTAATGTATCGTAAAAAAAAAAAAAAAAAGAAAAAAAGTCTACACGTCGTTGGTGCGTTAACGAATTCGTCTGCAAACACACTAAATTCGATTATCATTTCAGCGTATAAAATATATCGTCGTAAATAACCTTTCCGCATTACTATTCCGGTAAGATTTTACGATAGTGTTGAACTACATAAAAATAAACCGCCGATGAAATTATTAGAAATGAATCAGAAGTCCACTTTTTCACTCGTCGAGTTAAATCAATAAAAACTGTCTCACGGCTCTAAAACTGAACTTTCGTCGAACTCCCAAATACTCTTTTAAGGCCGCAGAAAAGAGACGAGTAAAGAGGTGTTGTTGACCCCCCTCAAACTAACAATTAAACGCGAAATTGGTGCGAAAATCGGTAATAAATTATTACAAATATAGCTAAAAACCTGACCTTACCAGATGCTAAAGATCTACTCGCACGGTGGCTTCAAATGTATCGATCGGCTATTTTAGCCGCGCGTGCGACTTAAACGCGCTAAATACAACTGTAGCTACGATTGAACGCATTTATCATTTCAATCCGATCAGTTTTCGGAACACCGATAAAATATTCCTAAAAAAAATATCTACTGAACCTAACGACGAATAATTATTATTCATTCTAAAATTATATTTTAAGCAAACTTCAATCAACGATCACTTCGTTTATTAGTACCATTATTTTTGGTTGTTTTTTTTTTTTTTTTTTTTTGCTTGCAAGTTTCGCCTTAGCACAAATCACCTAATCACCGGATCATTATATTAATAAATCGTTTTTTCCCCGTTTTCTAATACCCGAGACAAAATAAACAAAAAAAAAAAAATAAGTCTATTATAATATTATCGCGTGCGAGCGAAACATTGTGCACCGGGCGTAATCATTTTATTTAAAATAATAACATATTATTTTTTTTTTTTGAAAGCGTACTCGATTATATTATTTTAGCGAGAATATATTATACGGGCGATGTTCGTTATACATTACTATTATAACGATACGGTTTAGTAAAAACGCTAAATATTATGTAAATTATTATAATATTTTATACGCGCAACCGGTACCGGTTTAATTGTGTTTAAAACGTACGATATTGTTCGGGTAGTTTAGGAGACGTTTTTCGGTGTGACGACCGAAACGCGGAGTTCTAGAACTCTGTCTACGGGTATATTATCAGTGGTCGGGATTAACGGGGGTTCAGAGGGATTTTTCTATATACGAGGTCTGTTCAAAAAGTTCCCGAACTAGAGTTCCTAAAAATAGAAAATTTACAATATCGTAAATGTTATTACATTCAAATAAAATAGAGATAAGCAGCTCAATCTTTTCAATTAAATCTCAAATGTCTATTGCTATCTAACCGTTAACTGTGCGCGTTCAAAGTAGACGAGTCGTGTGTATTGTGCGATTTTTAAGATGAATAACATTCACGAACAACGTATTAATATTAAATTTTGTGTTAAACTTTGTAAATCTTTTACTGACACTCATAAAATGTTGCAAAATGCTTATGGTAATCACTGTTTAGGACGTACTCAGTGTTACCACTGGTTGGTAACGTTTTAAAGACGGCCGGGAATCAGTTGATGACGACCTGCGTTCAGGACGCCCGTCGACATCGACAGACGATGCTCGTGTGACAAAAGTCAATGAAATTGTCCGGTATAATAGACGTTTAACTGTCCGAGAAATTGCGGAAGATTTTAACATATCGGTTGGTTCATGTCATGAAATCCTGGAAGAAAAACTTAGAGTGCACCGCGTTGCAGTAAAATTTGTCCCTCGGTCGATGTCGCAAGATAAGGAAGACAACCGCGTAACCATCTGTCAAGAATTGTTAGATCGCGCAAATGATAATACGAGTATGTTCATGGGGCAAATTATAATGGGTGTTGAGACCTGGGTCTATGGCTATGATATTGAAACGAAAGTCCAATCATCATAGTGAGTTGGTAAATTTTCTCCAAGATCAAAAAAAACTCATCAGATCAGTTCAAACGTCCTGCTAACGGTTTTTTTTTTTTTTTTTTGACAACCCGGGAGTTATTCATCACGAATTTCTACTTGCGGGACAAACTGTTAACCGATGGTACTATCTAGAAGTATTAAAACGTCTTCGGGAAAAAGTGCGGAGGAATAGGCCTGAAGTGTGGACGAAAAACTCATGGTTTCTCCATCACGACATTACTCCGGCACACACTTCCCTGTTAATTCGAGATTTTTGCGTGAAAAATCACATGACCGTGATGCTTCCTCATCCTCCATATTCTCCGGGCTTGGCACCAGCAGACTTTTTTTTGTTTTCCAAAACTAAAATTTCCGTTAAAAGGACAATGATTTTCTACGGATAGACGAAATAAAAGAAAATTCGCTAACGGAGCTACGAGCAATTTCAGAAACCGCTTTCCAGGATTGCTTCCAACAATGGCAAACCACGTTTATAAACCGAGAGGCAGGAGAATACTTCGAGAGTGATAAGTTTCATTAGCTTGTAGGTAGGCACCATAAATAAAAAATTGAAAAATTCGGGAACTTTTTTCAACAGGCCTCGTATATATATATATAAATACAGTTTTTGAAACGATGGGTAATTCGTTGTCGTTTGATCGGTGGCACTGTTCTTATAATTCCCGTGTTACCTATAGTTGTTGAGGTTTTTAATGATTGATCAATATATATATTGTGTATTTTTTTGATTTGTCGTCATGGACCGGTATACAATCGATCAACGTGTACTGTTTACGATACAACCCGTTGTAAACACGACGAGCGTGTTGCGGTAACTGTTAGGAAACTTCGGACGGTGCTCGGACACCGTGCAGCGCCGACCGCGCACAAGACCGGTCGGTAAATTTGAAGAGACGGGATCAACGGCGAACATTAAAAAACCCCGGGCGCAAACGATCCCAATGGCCGAATGAAATTATCACTGTTGAGACCGACTCTGTCGTTGTGAGTCCGAGTAAATCGATCCGTCGCCGTTCTAAATAGTCGGACATTTGGGTAAGCTCTTTGCAACGAACTCTCAAGAATGATTACAAGCGCGCGTATAAGACGCAGTTGACGCGGGAACTCGGACCGGCGGACCGTACTAAACGAAGAGGGCACCGCCGAGTCAAGGTCTAACAACAAATGCATCCACAGCGAGTAACCCGTATGGTGTAGCAATCGAGTAGGTGGGCTGACCGGCCCATACTTTTCGGAAGATGAACACGGAAATACAGAAACAGTGAACGGAAACATGATTGTCCGATTTTCTTTGGCGTATTCTGGATGACATGGACACGGAAGGAATGCGGTGCCAGCAAGATTGTGCTACCTGTCACACTTCTGGGACCACTATTGCATTACTCCGTGAACAATTTGACGGCCGACTCATTTCCCTCCGTGGCGATCAGCAGTGGCCATCAAGGTCGTGCGATTTAACTCCATCCGACTTCTTCCTTTTGGGGCTTCATTAAATCACTGGTTTATGCAAACGAACCGTCAACTTTATTGGATCTTTAGCAAGATATTCAACGAGTTCTCAGTGAACTCGACGGGCAAGTCTGTGAAAACGTGATTAGTTATTTCATGGACAGAGTCACTGCGTGTCGAGCGAGTAGAGTGGCTCATATGCACGATATCGTATTTCACACTTAAACCTCAACACGTAGTGAATAACAAATGTATCGTTATTTCTTATGAAATAAAATTGATTTATAGCAAAATTAAAAACTGCGTTCTGGTTATGATATTTCCGATTTCAGTGTACTGTTTCGTTTGGTTTTACGAATACGCTTTCGTTAAAAGTGGCCGTTTTATTGTCGTTATCCAAATTTAAAATTCGGTTATTGCGATCTCTCTGGCCTTCGGATGTGGAAATATCGAAAATACGATCTGTCGTAGGAGTTCGTCGTCGAATCGTCAATTTTCCAAGTTTCCGACCGCTTTTCCCAGACACAAAAGCTAGCTAGAGATCGACCTAAGATTTTTTTTTTTCAATACTTAGTGTTTTATTTTTGCTGTTTTACAAGGCACGTTCAATATTGGTGTTATTTTTAGCAAGGTATTTTAAGCATTTTTTTGATGTTTTTATGCGTTTTATTACTTACTTAGTTTACTTTACGTATAAGCGGTGCGGGGAACGACGTCTGTTTTTATCACCGCCCCACCACCACGACGTTTCGGCAGGTGAAAGTTTCAATATTTTTGGTCATTTTTTTTTTTTTTTTTACTTAATTACAATATTATAATTGCCTGTGTTAAACGCACCCAAGGACAAATATATAATAACACAAAAAAAAAAACAAAAACCGACAAAATACTTTCCACCGCTGACAAGGAGTGAGAAATTCGATTATCGAAACCACCGCGTAATTAGTGATGTGACCCAAATCCGGATTATCCGATTTTTTTTTTAATAAATCAGGATTTTCGGATTTTAAAAACCGAATGTTTAGATTTGACCTGTACAGACTCCTGTATTTCATTTAAATCTTAAAATTAAATTCTTAGGTAAATTTTTATTTTACATTTTATAATGAGTTAAACAATTGTATTGATTTCAAGGCGTGCTACTATAAACAATTTTTATAAGTAAAACAACGTTTGCCGGGTCATCTAGTTATAAATTTATTCTATAAATTGGAGTGTAATATGCACGATTATTTTGTAGTAATTGGTTTTTTTTTAATAAATTTCTATTTGTGATATTTGTTTAATCGTACAGACGTATTTAATGACAATAAGATTAATATTAATAGTTTTATGAGAAATTAATTAATAAAAAATTATAATTTGAAAAAACCGAAATTTTGATTCAGATAAAAATCTCAAATTAGGGATTAACAATAAATATCGAATTTCGAATTTCAGAAGTCAAAAATCCGGTTTCGGAGTGTGAAAAATTCTTAATAATTCCGAAAATAATTGTTCTAGAGACCCGAAATTTTCACATAGAATGTAACTTTATAATACGATTACGTGAACAAAATTTCAAAAAAAAAAAAAATAATAATAATAATTCAAAATCCAACTGTCGCGGCTGTATACGTTTGTTGTGGGGGGCCTCGGTCGTCCTTTGATTCACTGGCAAAACTTATATAAATTTCATAATTGCAACGAATCGATACGACGAATGTATCCCTAACCTAACCTCGGTAAAATTGGTCCGGCGATATCGATATCGTTGTGCATCACTGGATAATAAGTTTTTATTTTTTTTTTCTTCTTCTCCCTTCCGAGACCGAGGACGTTTTTTTTTTTTTTTTTTAATTGAATCGGTATTGAAATAATTTTCGTCGACGTTATAACGCTCAAGTGTTTATTATATTCTCATAGGGGATTTTCATACCGAGGACAAATCGTTAAACGGGTTTAAAATTTAAAACGCGTTTTTAAACGATTACAGAGTCGAATCACACCGTGATCTTATTTGAACACGGCAGTTAAATAATTCGCGTTCGGGTATGCGAAATTTCATTTCACGTGTTACGATATATTTCGCGATTTTTTTTTTATTTTTAATTTTTTCAACTTTAAAGAGTCTCATATTTTGTTATTACTGCCGTTTGTTTACCCAATAGGCGTTATTTTTTACGTTACAACGCGTGCACGTTTGGTTGAAAACTTTTAAAAATATACCGTCTTACTTGAAAAATTGCGGCCGTTTGGCATTAATAAAAAAAAAAAAGTTTAATATATTCAAAACGCGTTGACGGTGTAAATATCGAAAAATAAGACGTCGAAGTGAAATTGTGATATGAAATAACTAGTCGATAAAAAGAAAAACAAATAAAAATTGTCTTGTTTTATTATTTATTGAGATATAATAAAATTGGGTTTTTTTTTTTTTTGAAAAAATTTACAGCGGAACAAAATTATTGTAGGTATTAACAATAGACGTACACGTGATAGGACGTCGGGATGATATCCTGTAAGAATTGTAAGAATATTAAAATCTACGTTTCTCTTACGTTTATATTTTTAATAAATAATGAATTTGTATGTTGGAAATATAACAATTTCAGCCAACTGCTGAAATATGGCCGTTGAAGTGATCCAAAAATAATGTCGGATTCCTCTTCCAGCACTTTGGTGGACCTTAACCGAATACTTTTCAAATAATTCACGCTATTAGTGCACGTCCCCGATCGCGTCATTTTTTCGGTTTATACGATATTATTGCGTCTTATCGCACGTTTGTTTATCGACATTGTCGGTCGACGATTTTCATTATAAATATTTAATGCACTATTAATATATTGAAATACGCGCGGGGGCTCCTGACGCAAAGTATCGAATGGATAGTCATATTACTGTACCAACAGCCAATAAACTCTCGTTCGTATTTCAATTTATTCCCTCGCTTGTTAACCGTATTCTTTTTCCTCCTCAAGGATAATGTTTGAAACTTACCAAATCCAAGTTTTCCGGGGGTTTCGCCTCGTACCGTCTCACGGACAAGGCCTTCTTGTCGCCGTCGGCGGCAGATGTTCTGAAATCGACGGTCCTGCTCGTCACTTCAGTCATCTGAAACATTCGACGGTTTAATTTAGTAAAGTGTATTTAATATTATGTATATTTTATATCCGACAGCATATATATATATATATATATACATAGTAATATACGCGTACTGAACCATACGAGGTGGGGTGGTGTGTGATGACAAACGTTCCGGGCCGTTAATGCCGGAACGGTGTTTGTCCTCGTCGTGTAATAAAATCGTGACATTTAATAGTCGCCGTAGTCTTTATCCGGACAACGATGGCGACGAGAGCCGGGGCGAAAGACTGTGCGCGACGGAAAATAAATGACACGGTTCTGTTTTAATTTTTTTTTTTTTTTTTTTTTTGGTGAGGGGGGGCCAAACAAATTTAAAACGCCGATGGGTACCCATGGCTAAATATATAGGCATGTCGTCAAGAAAAAATCATGACCGCCGCCACTGGCGAATATCGTAAAAATAACAAAACGCTATTATTGAATCTTACGGTTCATTAAAATTTAAATTTTAAACGATTATGATAAAAAAAAAAAAAAAAGGGTTTTTTTTTTTACTACTACTAATTACAACTTATGATGAAATTCGTGTAAAATGTTCATAGGAAATATCTCGACGAATCGTGAAACCTTATTGATGTAAATATACTGGTTTTTTCGAATATCGTAGAACAAAAAAAAAAAAAAAAAAATTATCACGGAATAAACAATATTATTGCCGAATTTTTTTTTCTCGTTATCACACAACCACTTGACAGCAGCTCGATGTCGGATACAGTATGGCCGACACCGGCGAAAAATGCGCATCTATAGTGTAATTTTCTTGTCTTACTGGCGTGCCCGTGTAATTTAGCCACGTTCGTACCTGTAGTGATTTACGTAGGTAATATCGAACCTTAATAGATAAAATGGCGTTTCCCGAAATTTCCCATTTCGCTTGATGTCCTTAATTATAATTTAAGTACGAAATAATTTTAATAACTGAAGATTTATTGATGAACTGTTTGCATGAGTGCGCACGAGGTGCGACAATAAAATAACGAGACTTTTTGAATAAAACCTAAACTATTAACGTTATCTATAAAACGATTATTGAAATATGATTAGAAAATACTTATCTAAAAGTAATATAAACACTATTATCAATATTATTATAAAGAGGTATTAATTAAATTAAGAGAACGTGTCAGAAAGAAGCGACCAGATCTATGGAAAAATGGCTGGGTTCTTCACCAAGACAATGCTCCAGCTCACAGTACATTTTCAATTCAACGTTTTTTAACTGAAAAAAAAATTTCTGTACTTCAACATCTCCCGTACTCGCCAGACCTTGCTCCTTGTGACTTCTTCTTATTTCCTTCTTATTTCTTTTCCCATTTTCAAACAGTTGATGACGTAAAAATGAAAACGGCAGAACTTCTAAAAGGGCTGAATGAAAGCAATTGGCAACACTGTTTTCAAGAATGGCAGCGACGTATGCAACAGTGTATTGATGCTGAGGGAAAGTACTTTGAAAGTGATAATCATTAAATTATAACATTTTTAAAATAAACAACTTTTATTCAAAAAGTCTCGTTATTTTATTGTCGCACCTCGTATATATATATATATATATATAAGTTACTTATGAAGTGGCCTCGTAAAATGTTTGCAACCCCTTACGAGAAACTCAAATGAACCCCTGATTACTTTCGCTCTCGCCCTTCACGCATCTATACCCCTATGTACACATTGCCATTTTTCATCTATAACCTAACCCACACGCCCTTACCGAGCGACACTATTCTTCTTCAGCCTACTGTGTACGCTCAACTCATCTATTCTTTTGACCGTATTTAAGTATATCGAAATCGTTTACGAAACAATATCCGATAACAAAAGAAAAAAAATAAGAAGCAATTTTTTGTTAACTTCATTGGTGTATGTTTTTTACACCTTTCGTCGTACGATTATTTTTTTACTTATCTAAATTCCGATAAATCAAACGGTGAACGGTCGAATAAAAAAAATTGTGATTTTAATTTTGTTAATATTATTTATATTTGTCTTTAAATCGACATTGCCGTAATTATATCTTCTCGCGTGGATTACGATCGGTTCTCGTCGTCGTCACTGTTGGCATTTCAGAAATTCGAATTTCCAACTACTGTTGAAATACTGCAGTTGTCGTCGAACAATCGCTGCAATCGTCAGGCCCAACTATTCGTGTTGTACATTATTAAGTAATAATTCTACCCGCCGTCTGTATGTGCAGTAAATAATTGTAAACAATGTCAAGACGATTCGTTTCTTTTTTTTTTTTTCGTTACCGTTATGACGTTCGGCAAAGTGTTTATGTTCGACGATCAGCTCGTAAAAATACGAGTACCTACGGTCGTTCAGTAGATAATTATCAAATAAAAGGATGTGCGCACACAATAAAAATAATTACAGTTCACGTGCGAACGACAAGTTGTTTTTTTTTTTCCCCCCCCCTTGCACACAATTTTTGTGTTTCTACAACGCGAATATAAGATTAAATACGTAGACGTAATTATTATCGCGGTACGTATATAGTCATCTGTACGGTTATTAAGCGGCGCGGTATTTCTTTTCTTCAATGTACGGGGTAGTTATTTCATATACCGAGGCAGTGAAGTTTCAACGAAAATAACTGTCTAATAGGAGATACTGATTGTATTACGCGACGACGAAATAATATTTTAAGATATTAATATTGAAAAACGTATTGATTTGTAACTAGAAAACAAATTTCAGTTGTCTGGGTGTCATTTCATCTCGATTTCGTGTGCATTATTGCGGAGCCAAAAAAGTTTTTGTTCGCATTAATTGAAAATCAGCAAAACGCTATTATTGAATCTTACGATTTTCTGTTAATCAAACGTTAAATTTTAAACGATTATGATAAAATAAAAAAGTGGGTTTTTTTTTTTTATTATTATTACTATTACTAATTACAACTAATGATGGAATTCGTGTAAAATTTTCACGGGAAATATCTCTAAAAATCCGTGAAACCTTATTGATGTAAATTTTCTCGTTTTTCCTACATTTTCCCCAAATTATTAACAGATTTTCCTAATCGGAAAAGGATTTCTGGTAGAAAAGTTGTGCACAGACAGAAACCAAAAAGAACCACATAGTAAAACCAATGCGTATTTTGATTCGCACAGAATCTAAACTGACCACAAACGATATTTGAGGTCACTGCACAATTGTTACGTTTGTTTTATTTTTGTTGATTTGTGGTTTACCTTGGCAAACGCGACTCATACAAACCATACCACTTTACCGGGCATCGATCAGAATAACTTTCTGATTGCAATGATTCATCGTTGGGTCCAATAAGCGACGGTTTATTTACAAACTCAATTGCCCGAACTGAATTATAATTTTTTTTTTTTTTTTTTTTTTTTTATCTTCCCAACTCCAAGCGTACAACGGTGCGAACTATGCCCAGGCGATTTAATATTGACGATGACGTTTAAAACTCAACCAAATTGGTTCGTTTATCTGTATATATAAAAAGACTTGTCCTGGGTGATTCATCATTGCCTAGCCGGAACTGCTGAAGCTATGGATATGAAATTTTCAGTAAATGTACTTATTACTATGTATAGGCGCACTAAGAAAGGATTTTTCGAAATTCGCATTTTAAAGGGTTAGTTATACCTAGGGGTACAAGGGCTGATGAAGTAAAGTCATGTCTAAAAGCTTCGTATTTGTGGCCACATATCCAGAAAGTTGCACTTCATAGAATTATGAGGGTTCATGTGAAAGGTGACACATCTACTGGGATTTTCGCTGAGATGTTACATAAAATAAGAGACGGAAATTTCCCTTCATTGGAAGGTGAGGTCACTATTCCCTCAAATTTGTGTACAGTTGTTAGCTCTTTATCAGAACTAACTTCCAGAATTTACCCAGATATAATAAATATCAAGATGAAACCCATCGAATGGTTGTGCGAGCTAGCCATCTTAACTCCAAAGAACGGCAAGGCAGCCGAAATCAATGAAATTCTACTAAAGGCATTTAATGAAAAAGCTGTTGAATATAAATCTTTTGATTCGGTGATCCAATCAGATGATGCTGTCCATTACCCTTTAAAATTTCTTAATACTCTGAATCCTTCTGGTCTTCCATCACATAAACTTATCGTTAAAATTGGAGCACCTATAATGTTACTAAGAAATCTTAACCCACCTAAATTGTGTAATGGAACTAGATTGCAAGTTAAAGCTCTACACAAAAATGTAATAGAAGCTATAGTTATCACTGGGTGTGCTAGAGGAGATATAGTTTTAATCCCGAGAATAACGTTAATTCCAACCGATTATCCCTTTGAGTTTAAAAGAATACAATTCCCACTCAGAGTTTGCTTTGCTATGACTATTAATAAGTCTCAAGGACAATCATTGAGCATGGCAGGGATTGACTTGAGAGAAGAATTTTTTTCACATGGACAATTCTATGTCGCATGTTCTAGAGTTGGCTCTGCCAGTAATTTGATTATTTTAGCCCCAAAAGGCAGTACCAAAAATACTGTTTATAAATAGGTATTGAGATGAACAAAATATGTCAATATAAATATTGGTCGGTTTTTATAACACCATAATGTATAATTACAGAAAGTTATAAATTTTTGGGTATATTTTATTTCAACATTTTGTCGATTAGAATTGTATCGTACAATTTGTCTTCAAAATATTAAAATAATTTTTTGCTGACTTCTGATTATTACAATACATGGGCAACCTAAGATAAACTACAAGCAGCCTGTAATAAATATAAAAACTGATAAAATAAAAGTTATAGTAGGTTACACAAAAAAACTGTACACGGGCGAAGCCGGGTTATTCAGCTAGTAATAATATTAAATTTTGAATCCCATTTCAGTATAATATTATACGCGAATACTAAACTTATGTTTTTGATTTGAATACGATATTTTTATTAATTTTTTTTTTTTAACTTTATTTTAAAACATACAATCTGTAATTTAAATTTACAATAAGCATGTGTGCGAAATGACATTAATTGGCACGCGACGCGTAAATAAAAAAGCCACCCAATAGCGGCGACACTTTAACAAACAGAAGTTTGTTTAATTTATAGAATTTTTTTATATTTATTATATTTTTTTTTAAATTTCTAATTATGGTTTAGGTCGCGACACCGTCTTCTTTTTAGCCTACGAGGAGAATTTCCAGAAATGGAGTCAGAATCTAATGGTGATATTAGGGGATTAGGGTGGTTGGTGGTTAATCGTGAACGAAATCGTTTATATAGTGTATCTTTGCGGTTTTTCTTCTACTGTGTTACACCTTAGGTCGGCATGTACAGTGTGATTTGAAACATAGAATGGTGCATTTGCAATTATGCGAAGAGTTATGGATTGGAAGGTTTGAATTTCATTTATATTGGTTTTTTTGGCCGCTGCCCATAAATGGACGCCGTAAGTCCAAATAGGCATCGAATACGATATGATAATCATTTGACTAATGTACAAAAGTACATTGTAGTTTTGTTATTGTCGCAGGATGCGAAATATTGTTAGCGGAGTTAATCAATATACGCGAAATATTTTAATCCGATGTTAACGAAATTCAAATTACCAACATAGTCGTACGTTTTAATTTTTTGTATTCCGTATATAAGGTACTTGGACATTTAAACATCATATTTCGTATTATAAATCATTATTGGGACAGAGGACTTTTAGCATTTGCACATTTGTATTACACAATCAAAAAAAAATTACGTTTTATGCCTAGACAAAGCTAGATTTCAAATTTTATTGCATATTTTGAGCTTTTATTTATTTATTTATTTTTTTTTTTTTTTGGGGGGGCATTTTTCTTCAATTTCATACTTTTTGAGAAATCGTTAATACAATTAATAATCTCTCCGTCGACGATTTGATTTAATTTAATAATACAACCAAAAGTGCTGAATTTTAACTAATTATTAATTTTTATCATAAAATATGGTTGTTCGTGGACGCACGTTATACCTAAAAAAAAAACCGCTCGAAAATCGCCGATTATATTAATTTTAAATTACGTTGTCTTTCAATCAGCGGTTCCCAAATTTGTTTTGGTTCACGCCACTCTAAAAATAAAAATAAATCCCCGTGAATAAATAAATTACAAATTTGTATTATTTACATATTCAAACATTGTATGAGGTTTTTTACATTGAGCAACACGAAATGGAACACCTGCTTTATAAGAATGTCCCAAGAGCTTTGGTCGGAACACTCGTCTGTTTTATACAAATATTTGAATGGTTTTCTAATTGTTCAAGTTGCCTTGCAAAAAAATCACGGTTTTTTTTTTTTTATTTATTTATTAATTAATGTGCCATGGTTAGTTTCGAAATGACGTTTTAAATTATTTAGAATCGTACTATCGGCGGCAGCTAATACTTTTAAACAAATAATGCATTTCGGACGTAAGTGAACCCAAAGTCTAAGTAACTATTTTCTGAATATATTTTCTTTTTTACCGTTGCCTTCATTTGGACGTATGGACGTAATATTGAGACGTTTTCCTTTCGGAGAATTCTCGAAACAAATGAAAATAATCTAAAAATATTAATGTACAGTTTGGGAACCGCTACTCAATATCAGAAAAAAAAATTCCCGATAGGACGATAACGAATCCATAAAACGATAACAAAATATGTTATTGCACTTTTGTCTTTCGCTGTTCGTTAGAAGAAGAACTTTTCAATCAAGCTAATTGAAAAATCCATCGTATTCATCTAACAGAAAATAAATAATATCGTTCTAAAAATCGATTTAATGTACCTATTAAACTCCGCTCTCTAGTTTAAATCGGTAAAAATTAATTATATAAAATTAAATTTTATTAACAATTTTATTGTTGAAATATTTTTAATTAAATCGTTAAAAAAAAAAAAAAACCATATTCGAGCGTATTTTTAGTGCATATCATAGGGGTTTTAAGTGCAGAAATGCTTGTATTTTTAGTGTTTTGTTAGAACTACAAGCCCCCTGCCCTAAATCATGATTATCGAGAGTCCTGTCGATTGGTTTTTGTTTTTTTTTAATATTTTGCCCGTCTAATACTTTTACGAAACTGTCAGTCGAGTCATTCATACATATATGTATGTTTCCGGCAATTATTTTCGTAAATTTACTTTGCGTACAAAATGAGAACCGTACGAATTTCGATTCGAACACGATGAGCGGATTTCGTTGCAGTTACTAGTGATATTACGACGGGTACGTAAAATGTTATCCGACACACGGCGTAATGATTAGGCAATATGTGCGCGCGTCGGCGACACGTTTAAAAATATTGTAATATCGGAAAACGCAACAGTTTTTCGTTAACAATATTCTAGATTCTTTTTCACTAATATACGGCTGAAAAAAAAAAAAAAAAAAAACTTAGAGTATCTACACTACATACAGATACATCGGTACATGTATATGTCTTGTTTCTACTATTAGATACGAGGAGACGAGGACTAAACTGTAGGTAACTTTTTTAACACGTGTAAAAAATAAACAAGCTTCAAAGACAGGAATTATTTATTTATTTTTCAAGGACAGCAATTATTTTTATCGAGTATACATTTTTCTAAATTTTTAATTTAAACTACAGAATCGTCATTTACAATACATTTAGTGATGGATAATAAAGGACGGTGTGTACTGAAATACGAAACGTACTCACGCGTTTCAAGCTTCTCGATGTGCCGATAAAATACGGCGTCGATACAAGTTGAATTGCGCGAAGTAGAGGTTTTATTACAAGTATTGCACACGGTCATATTATGGGAACCTAAGTCTGGGTATTTTTCGAGCAAAAAATCTAAGGGCTTTCTGGGGAACGTGCTTCATATCGTTCTCGAACCAAAGGCGACCGCAAACAGCGCAGGAAACACCGAATTCGTTTTGGATAAAACGATAATTGAATTCGTTATCAGCGACGGGAAATTCGTCAATACAGACATTTCGGTTATCGGAATGACGATTTTGAGCTTGTTAACATGGTAACATTCTCGGTGTCGGACAAATTAACAGAATGACCCCCAGCCATAAGACATATACATGTCAAAAAAAAACGTTAAATAATTGGACGAGTATAGATGAAATGGTAAGTCAAAGAGAATCCATAAATATATATATATACGTATATTATAGCATTTAGGACGCTTAGGTAATTTTGTTTAAAGAAAAAAAAAAACATTGTGTGTGAGATTCGCGGATTCCTACTTTTTATAATCATACGTCGTCTCGGTATTGCCGGTAAGAACGTAATCTGTAAATATCCCAATGGCAAAAACGTCGGCTATTCGCGCGGTTATTTGTGACATTTGAATAATTTTTTTTTTTGTAAATATCTGCGTTATATGTGCAATTTCGTCTATTTTTTTTTTCTCTTTCTCTTTCTTCATCCTTTATCTCCACAACGCTTGCTTACAGAAAATAGATTATTCGATCAATTTTATTTATACAATTTCGTGTAAAATCAGCTGGCAGACGAGGAATTTTTTAAAGAAATTATATATATATATATATATATACGAATTAATGTCACAACGGTCGCACGATCAGTAGCGAATTCAATGAATAAATCACGGGTCATACGGTGTCCGGGAGAGATCTCATCTCTGAAAATCGCAATGTTCTTTTTACAATCGGACCGACCGTCCACTGTGAAAATTCCGCCGGTCGGTTTTCTAAAGGAATCGGCGATTTTTTTTTTTTTATTCATTTCACCGATATCATACGGTTTCCGGGTCTCGGCGGGGACCTTTGTAACGAAATCTGCCGCGGTGTACCCAATGCATAAAGAGCGGCGGTGTCCAAGAGGAATGCCTAACGGTTTTTTTCCCGGCGTCTTGCGACACGTTCAAGGACGTGACGAATTCCCGAAAATCCATCGTCGAAAGACCGGACCTGCTCGTTCGACGGCACGGCCGGTTGGATTTTGGCCGCTTCGGGGATTTCAACGTCCGACATGTCGAGACCACTCCGCCGAGCATTCCACCGAGAACGCTCTGTCCAAGACATTCTGGACACCCTGTTTTTCCCTCTTTCGAAATCTCTCCGGAACGGCCGGCCTCCGAATTTTAGCAGCCGATATTCATTATTTTTTTTTTATTCAATTATTAGTGACCGATCCTGGTTTACCGCAGTTTACCGTTAACATTTCATCGCCGAGTGCACGGCAGTATTAATGCGTTCCGCAATTAAATTACGGTATTTTTCACCGTCGTCTGCCATCCCAGGAGTCCTTGGCATTCCAACACCCAGGCCAGGGTAATATAATTCATTGGTCTCGTTGTCGCCATTCTTGGTCGGCTCATGACACCGATTCCCTCCGAACACGGCGAGGAAAATATAATAACACAAGATAACTTTCGATAACCTCACTTTCCCTCTTATATTCCGCTTCACAGTTTACCTCCAGTCTTTTTTAATTGCATCGTTCTTTTTCCTCTTTTCTCTATTTTATTTATTTCATTTTAATATTAATATTCTCCGCGTTATTACAATTTTAAATAAATAATATATATATATATATATATATATAATAGTAAAAAAACTTCGGTATTCGGTATCGTTATCCTCCTCCTCTACCATATAAATTGAAATCAATTTTGACGGGGGTAATAGAAAACGTATTTACCATATGATTTGTTTATTTCTCTTGGATTGTTTTGTCGAGTCGAGCGAGTAATGAGTATCGCAATTACGCGTAATTTTTGTGAAAAACTAGAGAAACGGTTCAAAGAAACTATGTCGGCGAATATCGAAATAAAAATTAAGAATTTAGTGTTTTTTTTTTTTATTATTTTCAAATACAATATAATAGTAGGTGATATTGATGTAAAAAAAAAAAAAAAATTTAATAGAAAATATAAAATCTATACCCAAAGGCATAATACAAATATGTGCTAAGAAATTTAAACACGAATAGGGTGAGGGAAGAAACCATCCAGTGATCGCACTTCCTTTTGCTTAAATATATTTTTATTTGTTAATGATCTCTGCACCAGTTTCTTTTAAGACGTCGTGGTGGATTGCCAGGAATCGTGTGAGCGGCTAACCCGGATATAAGAGGGTTGGAATGAGAAGTCATTTTGTTGAAAAAAAAAAAAACATTTACAGTACGTTTTGGCTTCTTCGTGGATAGTTTTAATTTTTTAAGCCAGTGTGGACGGTAAAATTAGAAATATACGGTGGGGCGTACAATTTTATGTTGAACGGTTTGAATTTTGTTTGATTTTTTTGTCAAGTTCCAGGCCATATTGAGCGAATCGCTCCTTTTAATTTTCTACGTTTATTAGATGATAATAATAATAATAATGCGGTTTAGCAACCGTAGACGCGAATAAAAAAATAATAATAAAAAAAAAACAAACAAAATTAAACGGTTTTTATGGTTTATCCGAAGAAAAAAAAAAATGGCGCGGCCTGTCCTGAGGTCGAGGTGTTTTCGTTTGCCCGTAATTAACGGGCGGTAGGGGGGCGGACGAGAAAAATTGTCCTATTGTAAATGCGTACGTATTACCGAGTGACATAACCGAGCGGCCGGTGCGCGAATCGTTACGAAAACCGCGATTATAACAATATCCAAACAATTATATACTTTTTAGATTATTATTATTATTATTATTATTTTTATTTTTTTTTTCCTGCCCTCAACACCATAAATCAAAACGCACGTGTACGAAAGGCACCGCGTATCGGCGCAATATTCGTGTCCGGCGACAGATGCGTTGTCGTGCCGCGGCAGAGGAGGTCAGCGACGCGCGCAAGACATAACGACACCACGGTATTATTTTGTGCTTTCCGCGGCGCGAGACAAACGAGATATTAATTGTCCGGGGGGGCGACGGGCACGACAATAATTCCGATATTATTATTATTATTATTATTATTATATATATTTTTTCATTTTGTTCATAAAAAAAAAACGCTATTAAAAACGAATAAAAATGCGCGCAAATATTAAACGTCAACTGGTTGCGTGCGACCTCTCGGGGATGCCGGCGTGCGGGCAGGGCCGTCGCACCGACCACACACGTGTGTGTACATGACGAATAAAATCACGTCGTCGATTCGATTGCAAAACAGTAACCCTACCTGTTTAGTAGTTATTTTTTTTTTTTTTTTTTCCACCTCGTAATTAAATCGTAATACCGGCTACCGGTACCTATAAAAGGGAATGCCGATTGATCTCGTTTTATTATTGCGTTAAGAACAACAACAACAACAACAACAAAACAATACGAAATATCATCGCTCGGTTCCCGAATAATAGCAGCAGCTGGTAGTAGATAGTAGTGGTGCGACATAAATCCGGATTTTCGGATATTTAAATCCAAACAATTTTGTATTTTTCAGTTTTTAAATCCAAAATATGCGTTTCACCGTATAGATTTCTGTTTTTTTTTTTTTTTTTTTGTAAATCTTAAAATCAAATGCTTGGGTTATATTTTTTACATTATTATAACGAGTTAAAAAAATTTAATTAATTACATCTCATAAACAATTTTAATGAGTATAACAGCGTTTACCAGGTCAACTAGTAATATATATATATATATATATGTTATGTAAATTTTTTTTGTACTTGTTTGTTAAAATAAATTTCTTATTCGTGATATTTTTTGAATATTGTAAAAACGTCTTATTAATGTTTTACACATTCAACGCTGTTTACAATAAGATAATTATAAAAGTTGTACGAGAAATAAATTAACGAAGAATATAATATCACAATTTAAAAAAAAAAAAAAAAAAAACCGAAATTTAAACTTAGATACAAATCCGGATTTACAATAAATGTCGGATTTCGGAATCCGAAAATTCGGAAAATCCGGAATGTTCCCGTCACTAGTAGGTACCTACCGTCATCGGTAAATTTATGTATTAACCGAAAAATATTTAAAAAAAAAACAAACAAACAAATATATTTATTTGCTGTTTCTTTCTTTAAACACGAAGAGAATATATAAAATATTATGCGTAGGCATTTATAACGCTATAAGTAAAACTGTTTGCATTTCACCTCCCCCTCGCCGCACGATTACGACCCGAGAAAAAATAAAGCGATCTTCCATCGATTCAGCAGTGCCTATTTTTTTTTTTATTTTCATTTCATAACATATCGTACTGCTGCGCGCAATTTTTTTTAATTCGCAGGAACCGGGAGTCGTCGAACGGATCAAACCGCGAGTCGACGGGTAATTAGTTAACCGGCATCCCGTTGCTGGATAAATCTGTTTTTAAATTAAAACCATATACAATGGTATACATTTAACGTAAACTATATACTCTTTATTCGGGCAACTGAACAACTCGCGGTCCTTTGTGAAAATGTCTGTAGTTAATAGATAATAAAAATATGATCAAAGAAGAAGTGACCCCTATCGAAATTCGAATTGTAACAATAGTGTTAATCGAACGCGGAAATTAAAAACGGAAACCATAAATTGCCTATATATATTATAATATCTACACTCGAGGCACGAATTTAGTAAAACCAATGTAGATATCTAACGTAAAAATATTAAAATTTTAATATACATGTATATTTATTACGGACGATAGAGAAACTTAAGAAAATCCACCGTTAGCTGTGAAAGAATTACCTTTTTTTTTTTTTATTTAAAAACATTCTACTTTATCTTCTTCGGATGCGAGCCCGGAATTTTTATCTTTATATTAATTTTCTAACGTATTCGAAAGTATAGAATTGTTCGAATGGCCTCGCGTTATTTATAAATTAAAAAAAAAAAAAAATAGAAATAACTGAAAGTAATTATTGTAAGGTCGCGAAGTTGTCAGTTTTGTGTCGAATCATCGTTTTTAAAACGAACGCAAGTAGCCAACCGAATGGGTAATTTTTTCCAGTAGAAAGACGAATAATGTCAATTAATTAACAATATCACTCTTTAAAGAAAAAGAAAAATAATAATATAATACGAGTGTAAAACGTTCGGTGTACGATTTGAATGATATCGAAAAAAAAACACGATAATTTGCACGGTTTAAATTATCGTAAACAGTTCGGAAAAAAATCAATAGGACGTTATATGCGTGCGTACACATTACGCGATTTCGTATTTAAATAAAAAATCATAAGTCATCCGTATAAACGTACCGGTGTTATAGATGTTTTGCAATAAATTTTTATTGATGATGATAATAATAATAATATGCGAGTTTATTACTGATATCGTATACGTCGCTTTTCCATTACAAATAAATTACTCGCCTTATCTTTATTAGACATTTTGCGTGGTCAGTAATGTTCTTAATTTATCGCGGTCGTGCGGTGTACCTACATGTTTTCATCGCCCAAACACAAAATGTACTCTTTTAAACGTTCGCCGGCGAGTCGATTAAATAGCAATAAATATTCTGGCAACAAGCAATGGAATTTCGTACCGAGTAACTCGCCGGCAACTACCGTACTAAATCGCCGTCTATCGGTGTTTTTTTTTTTTTTTTTAATAAATGTTATACGATTATTTCTAATAATAATAATAATATATCCGTGTATTATTTATGTTTCGTGTGTTTTGTGCCGGCGCTTCAAATGATATCGCGCGTGCCTTCGGTGTAGTCGTGCGGATTGAAACGTAACTCGTTTTCGTGTATGTCTTGGACGTACGGCGCGGTGCGAATCGGTGAAATCAAATTTTATTTTACGAGCCTATGGTAAATTTTTATTTATTTTTTTTCGCCGTTTATTGATAAACATTGTAGAAAATCGATTTATTACACACGCACACACATACACACACACATATATATATATATATATATACAGGGTGGTTCTTTTATCGCAGTCCCGTAGCGATTATTGTCTATACCAGTGATGGGCAAACTTTTTTAATGGGCGGGAGGGCCACAAAGTTTAAGAAATTCTAGAGGAGGGCCAGAATTATAGAAAAAATGCATTTTGTGTTTAAGCTTTATCAAATCATATAATAGGCATGTGAGATATATGGAATATATATCAGAGTACATTATACATATTATTATACGAAAACTAAGATAAGGACGCACCAAACCGAGATCCGGGAAATATAATATTAATATGAACAAAAATAGAAATTATATACCTATTATCTGTAGTACCTACTATAGTACTATTTACCTACACCACGCTATGAGGGTAAGACCGCGCACGGTCCGAGGCAATCCATTTATATATTTAAAATTATTTTCTTCGATAATTTTCAGAATATTGCGGGAATTTTTTTATACTATACGGGCCGTATACTATCCATGTCGATGGACCCTCGGCGGGCCGGATTAAATACTTTCGCGGGCCGTACTTTGCCCATCACTGGTCTATACCAATACGATATACGATTATGAACAAATTTTGTTTTTGATTTACCACAGTCGTCGTCAATGAATGACGCCGCTCTCGAACCCTCGGACGAAAGGTTATAAAGACAATTTTAGTGGGAAAAAAAAAAATTACTGGGTGAGCCGATGAGAGACATTCTATGAAACCGATATCCTATCCGAATTTTAAAACGGAAAACCGGCGAGCCGGTATTGACATTGACATGTCCTATGAAAATCCTATTTTCCAACGTTTATCGCATTTTCTAGAGATATTATTTATGACTTTTTTTTTTTTTTTTTGTCTCGAAAAAAATCCCCAATAAGGGGACATCGGCCGATACTTGCGTGGTGGCCAAGTAGAACCGTAGTTTGATATTTGAAAATCGAAACTCCCCGATACTTATAGATTGAGTTTTTACAATAATGTAAACTAAACCTCCCCCGGACGGTATTTCCCGTTTCTTCCTCTTGTGGCAACCAAAGCAACTAACAATATAACTGATTGTTCGTCCGAGGTAATCCAAGAATCGACAAAAAAAATATTCGATTTTCGTATTAAAAAATACCAAAAAATAAAAATAAAAAAAAAGCCCGCGTTAAACGGTGTAGCTTTCTATCGGCGAAATAATTCCCAAAATCGGACCGCCAGTTACACCCACAGACTTATATAAAACTTTATCTCTTTATGCTGATGGTATATGGAATTCGTCGTGTTTATCGGTCGGAACGGCATCGAGATAAAGCGTATATATTGTATAACACGGATATTATGATAATGTATCCGGTTACTATTTGTGCAGTGTTTTATATTTTATAATTTTTTTTTTTTTTTTTTTTTTAAAACACCGTAGAAGGCGGTACTTACTTTTCACAATGTTAATTATTAAACGTCATTACAAACGAGTCCGTATACCATAGACCAGCGGTTCTCAATCTTTTTATAGTCGCGCGTACCGCCTACACAATTTGAAAATGTTTACGTACCACCTGACAATTTTTTTGCTTTTTTTATGTTTGCTTATCAATAATGTATACGTTTATGTTATATGTATAGAATTTTATTTTATTAGGAATTACAAAACGAGATAATGTAAAATAAATATATATAATAATGCATAAAGTATTTAATGCACAAAAAGAAATTAATTTAAATCAAATTAAATATGTAAAATTATAATTAATTATTATGTCGTCATATAATTGTAATTATATTACAATATTATAGTATATAATATTACTATGGTCGTATGGATGGATCATGTATTCTACTATTCGTTTCAGTGGTGCCTCTGTAATTATAATGTTGTTAGACCTACAACGGGCACGATTGTCATTATTTCAATTCTCGTCTTATGATGATGTATAACGCAAGGAAAATTACATTATATTATTGAACCTGGGCGGCTGCTTTCCTCAAAAATATCACGTATTATGTATAAATGTTATTAAGGATATGATTTATTTTTTTTAAAATAATTTGTATATAACTAATCTGTATCTCATCTTCTTATTGTGCCCAAGTGGTATCGATTGTAGATTGTATTTAAAAATAAAAATATTATTGCACTTGTAGAAAATAAACACGATTATTCAGGTAGCTCTTTTTTTACACGTGTGTGATGTTCGTAATTTAAACAACACCGTCGGTACCAGTCGGTAAATAATGGCCGTATTAAAAAAAAACCAAAAAAAAAAAAAAACTCCGTGTGAAAAACGTCCATTTTTTACAAAAAATATTATTGAAAATATTCTTACAACCGAATGGATACTGGAGTATCGGATATTGGATAATCGTAGTACGGTCGTAGTATTGGTTTTTTTCCGCGATCACATTTTCTCCCGGCCATTTCGGCGTGCGGACGTATTTTCCCTACCGTTTCTTTTGGTTTGGCTCATGACTACACGCCGATGGAGCCGCCCAGCTGACAAAAACCGTCTTGGAGATTTCGCGTGCGGTTTTTCTTCTTCTAAAAACCATATGCGCTTTGTATTATTTGGTGTTAACCGTTGACGCGTGTGGCCCAAAGGATCGGATTAGTCTCTAGGAGGCGTGTGCGCCGCACTAAGTCGCGGCCAAACAGGTTTTAAACCGTTTTCGTTTCTTGTGTCTAGTGTCTTAGTCTCGTTTTAGCGTGTAGGTATAAGATATTGCGCGGGCGTTTGTCCATTGGCGACCGGAAATCGGCAGATATAAAAATGTTTTTTTTTGTGTGTGTGTGTGTGTGTGTTTTGTTGTTATACGACAAAATTAAATAAAAAAAAAAAAAATACATTTGTCCTATACCGACGAATATTTGCGTATTGTCGTTATTTCCGTTCTCGATTTTCTCCGTGTTATTTTTTTTTTTTTTTGCTACGGTATTAACATAATTTAAAAAATAAAACGATTTACGACCGTGATAAGCCGTGCGCTATGCAAATAGAATAGCATGTCGTTAATTTAACACTAAAAAAAAACAACAAAAATAATACTAAACATATACATATATATATATATATATATATATATGGAATAATAATAAAATAGTTATATGTATTAATTCGTGTATTATTTTGAGTATATATACATTTATACTAATCTCCAAAACAGATTGTTTGTTGTTTTTTTTCTATTTTAATTTACAGTTGTGAAATGATGTAACCGGGCGTGAATAATAATGAGCACATGGTCTTTGTGTATTATATATTATTTTGAATTGTAGTGCTATAATATTATTATGTAATAATAAAAAAAGACCGAGTCCAGATGTAAAATCAATCGCTTATTAATCTATTAGTTTATGTTAAATTCAAAAAATAATCGCAATTATAGAAATGGTTTTATATAAATATATAATAAAAAAAAAAAAAAAAAAACACACATCCGCCAAGTGAATTTAAATAAAGGCTAGTAAAAAAAAAAAAAGGGCATAAATACTTCACACCGTTGGTGGAAAGATGGAATTCGAGCGAAGTAGTATTTAGTCGTGGTATTCCATGGTAACCCAGAAATCAATATAAATAAAAAAGAAATAATAAAACTCGAGCTTGAAGACAAAATCGTATTTTTGCCGTTTTTTCATTTTTATTTATTTTTTTTTTTTTTGGTAGTTTTTCCTGTCATGTTAACAAACTTATAGGTATATCGAAAAATGACTTTTTTAAAGTATTGACTAGACAAAATGTGTACCGAAAACAGTAGAGGAGTGTATAAGATAGGATGATGTCTTTCGGTAGAAAAGTATTTATAGGAAAAAAAAAATTAAAAATTAACATCGTTGTAAAACCACAAGACCCCTCACTCGGCTCAGATTCTAAAACAGATATATCTATCCCGAATTGCGAAATTCAAAAATCTGGATTTACGAGTAGATAACTCGTATCACTTATACCTATAGTATTATTCATAATGTATTTAGCCAAATTAAAACTGAAAATTTGTAATTTATTCAATAGCTAGGTAGGTATTACAAATTATTTATTCTCGTTTATTTAAAAGAAAAAAAAACATTGTCTTATTATAGACAATATATTATTACTCATGGAAACGAAAATCGCCTGGAGATGGGAATTAATCTACGTTTAGATAATTATTTTTTCTTTGTAGATAAAAATCGGTCAATGTTAGTTGCCAATAGGCCAAGGTATAAAATATGTAAGTACAACACGTATTGCTCCGTAATATTATCGCATAGAAGTTGTTTGTACTTTTACAAAAGATTTTTTGAATTTTTTTTTTTTTATCTTAACTAGTTAAGACCGTTAGGAGTCATTAGAGATTTTGTATTCGATATTTATCAAGATAAAAATCTGAAAGTATACAGTCGAAACGACGTAGTTATAATGAACGTACGCGTATTATAATGCGTTTTTTTGCATTTACCATTTGGGCCCTTTATACCACATACCGACTGGCTATGGATGAAAAGTCGAATTTCGGTTAAAATGTCTATAGGAAAAAAAAAACCACGCACTTTTACAGTTTATTTCCAAAAACATTTAGTCCAGTTGAAAACGTATGATTTGTTTACTCTGAACATTACAATACGTCGTAAACGCCGTGAAAGTCCGGAATCAGTTACATTTTCGCGATTTAGCAAAAACATAAAAATTGTTCGTCGATCGACTCGAGTAAATTATTTATTTGTGACATTTAATATTTAACTCTGCAGTAGTAGTGAACCGATAGATAATGACGGTAAGGGGTTGTCGGCTTAGTTTGCGGTCAGGTCCGGTATGAAAACGAATCGGACACCATATCGAACGTTATGCCGACGGCGTAACTCGTGTAACTCACCGTAAACGTCGAGGATACAATTGGAAACGAACCAACGTAACAATAACTCCGGCGGGGGGTTAAATTTATATTTTGTTTGTTCCACTAGGAACTTAAATCGGGTTGGCCATCGCGTATTGGTCGTCGTTTCTTCGACGAATATTACGTTTGACGATACTATGCGGTGCTGGTACGTTTGAAAACATTACAAACACATTCGTCCGATTCGTTAAAACCGAACGGAGGCGACTGCGGTCCGCTGTCGTCCCCGTCCGAACGCAAAGATTCAATTTACAGACATTTACAATGGTCCGCCGCCGATGTTCACCGCTGCGAGATCGTTTTGAATATCGTATCGATTGGTATTGTCGGCGCGTGACGAGGCGAAAATAAAACAACGATGATGGGGGGAGAAATAAAAAAAAAAAAATGAAAAATCATCGTTAAGTCTCGTTTATGTCGATAACATAGTTAGATACGATCGTCCGAAATGGACGCGTCGTCTTGTAATAATCGCGCGCGGCCGCATAGGAGTGAGACAGCTCTGGTCGGGCAGGCAGCAACAGGGCGGACTACGAAAAGAAGAAGACGAAAACCAAGAAAGAAAACGTCGCCAGAGGTTATGGAGTCGGTTGCCGCGGGAGATGCGAGCGGAATGGACGGATGGGAATCCGGTGATAGAACGGGATAGGACGAGAATAAAATATATCGCGTAAGAGTGAAGTATCATTAAGGCGAAGCTGAAGAATTCGACCGTTCAACCTATGGATATCATATCCGGCGGCCAAGACCGTCACTAACCCGACCTAACGTAAAAGTGTATATATATATATATATATAAGGAGGGCTGCTGCTTTTCCGCGGGAGTTACGAGTTTGATATTATTAGAGGTATCTAAGGACGAAAAGTCGTACGGAAAAACGATTAATTAATATGACGGCGTCGTCTCTTGCTGGGCGTTTGGAGTTTTAAACGACAATCACGCCGGAACGGCCTTGCGGGCCGCGTTTAATATAATAACGATATTTACCGCTAGATAAGTACAAGTATAATATTGTATTTACGTCCTATCAGATGTTTCGCCATAATTATTATACGCGTTTTATAAGTATTTGGACGAATTGTGTAACGGCGCTCTAAATTTACGAACGATAACCGCATGAAACATTGCAGTACCTCTGCATAATAGCCGTCCGTATACACGTGTATTAGTCATCAATTTTTTATTATTATTATTATTTATTATTTTTTTTTTCGTTTTTGTTTTTCCCTACGTCTTCGTTTTCAATATTATATTTATAATTTTAATAAACCGTTTTCTATACGTATAGGATCCATACAAATGGATTTTTTTTTTTTTTCAATTTCAAACGTACAATTATTACTGTCGGAGATTTCGCGTAGATCATACCGTTTTTGTATAATACGACGTTACGACGTGCTATTATTTCGTACTGTTTTCCCGAAATAATGACGAGTGGTTTATAAAAGGTTAAAAAAAAAAAAAAATAATAATAATAAAATAATAATTACAATGATCAAACCGTTGCAAAATAATGCTTTAGTGACGACTAATAATACACGCCGGTACGTTCGCCAACGATTCAAGTATTCGTTTGAACTATTTGGTTCAAACTGTCGAACCGATTATATTCAAATGTTCGTACGATTTTTATAGGACTCGCCGATGATTGTGGTCGGATTAATCTGCAGCTGAAATTTCGATTTATTTTTTATCGCCCTGTAAAAATAAAAGCTCGACTCGGTCGATTTCGATTTTGATCACAATCCATACCGAAACGAAATATTTCGTTATCCGGCGACAACATACATTTTGATAAATCTATTGATTCTTTTTTTTTTAAGTATTCGACTTTATCAACAGCGGCTTAACTAGCATTCGAAATCGAATTACAATTTATAGAATGTTATTGAACTATATTGCAATGTAGTAACTTAAAATATTATTTTTAGCGCGCAGAAATCTGGAAATTCGAACGCGGGTCAACAGACTTTGGGGGGGGGGGGACTACGACAACATCTCGAAGCCAAAATGTCTAAACACGCTCGGATTTTGGACATTTTTTTTAATTTTTTTTTTTTTTTTTTTTTTATCGTTTTCCGGCTTCCCGTTTAGCTACACGGAAAAAAATTATTTCACCTTATCTTACTAGTTAATCGAGCTTCACTTACAATGATATTGTTTTTCTAGTATTTTCGTATCTTGTCATTCCAAATTCCATGAGCATATAACAGTTCCTATTTTTCTTTCGTTTGTATAGCTTCCATACGTTTAATGATTTAAAACAATTTTGATTCATGCGTATTGCCCCTGTAGACCTATAACACAGTGGCGTTTACCGTCACTGTATTTCAAACGGACAGTATACCAAAATAATTATGTCCGTGTAAAACAAACGAAAAGCCCGTCAAAATCGATTTTAGAAACAATACGTTTTGTAGATGACAACATATTAAAGGTTTTAAAAAATAAATCCACGTAAAAAAGTGTGTTTTTTTTTTTTTTTTTTATAAACCGTTCAGAATCACCGGGACGTGGTATATATATATATATATAAATAAAAAAAAAAATATTACGAAACACTCGCGCGTTATCGGATAATCATAGTCGAATTAACGTGTCGGTGCGCGTCAAACGAAACACTCTGTGTATACAGGGTGATATTGTTTTTCTCTCCTCTGAAATGAACAGGTGATTTTCAGGTGAAATGTAAAATTCTGTTATTTCAATAATAACGGGTAAATGTTTAGTTTAGCTACTGCTTAACACGTTGGAAACGTTAAACGATCCGATAACGGGCGTGAATGTGGTCGAAATAAATTTTTATTTTTTTTCTTCGAAATCACCGTAGACAACCGCCGGATTGCCGTGATAAATAATAATAAAAAAAAAAAAACCACCCTGTATATACTACTATTATTGTAGTGCGTAATACTACGATATTCCGATCCGAATCGATTGCGTTTGCCGACGCGACGGTATTACCTATAGAGGATTTCTGTAGGCGGAGCCGCCCGCGGCTAATAAACCGTTTCGGGCGACCGCCGAGGTTACGACCCCCATTATAATAATAACGATAATAACGACGGTCGTGCCGCTAATGCCGGGCCCCGTCGTATATCACTACAACAGTGACGGTAAACATTTACAATTCGTCTTATAATAGTCGCATAGGAGTGAGACAGCTCTGGTCGGGCAGGCAGCAACAGGGCGGACTACGAAAAGAAGAAGACGAAAACCAAGAAAGAAGACGTCGCCAGAGGTTACGAGTCGGGTGCCGCGGGTGATACGGGCGGAGGGGAATCCGGTGATAGGACGGGATAGGACGAGAATAAAATATATCGCGTAAGAGTGAGGTATCATTAAGGCGAAGCTGAAGAATTCGACCGTTCAACCTATGGATATCATATCCGGCGGCCAAGACCGTCACTAACCCGACCTAACCGAACCTGACCCGACCTAACGTAAAAGTGTATATATATATATATAAGGAGGGCTGCTGCTCTTCCGTGGGTGGTACGAGTTTGATATTATTAGAGGTATCTAAGGACGAAATGTCATACGGAAAAATGATTAATTATATGACGGTGCGTCCAAAGAAAAAAGAAAAAAAAACTATATTAAGGTGTTGTCGATTGCTTTGGTCTCGGTTCGTGGATGCTGTAGGAATGTGGGGCGAGGGGGTACAGCCTCCTATATTTTTTATATATATTTTAATTATATATGGCATCCAGCTGCGGGGCCGTGCCGGCAAATCCAACATCTGAGCTATACAGCGCGTCCGTCGCTAGACACGAAATCAAAAAGTTAGAGCTGCGCACCGATGCAACCGCTGAACAACTCCTTGACGACTCGCAAGACGTTAGGCGTCTCGAAATCTTGAAACCGTACGGTTTAGTTTATTATGTGACTAAGTCCAAGGCTACCTATTATTTGTTGGTACAACCCCAAACATGTATTCATATATATATATATATATATTCACTAATCGCGTATTATTTATGCACTGTCTTTATAAAGACTTTGTTGGCGTCGAAATAAAAATAAATAAATATATATTTCAATTATAATTGTCGAATTTTGGCCGATAATAGAGACTAAATTGCGCCCGTATTACTCCGCGTATCTGTTTTATAAAAAAAAATTATATTTCTATTGTATATTTATCGTTTTCCCGGTACTTTTGGACACTCTGTAACGGCCTCCGTCCGGACCGGATGACCGGACCAAACTCGGGAGTTACCGCCGAGTTGAATTTCGACATAAATTCGCAACCGTGTCGTTGCGGGAGGATTCTTCGGCTTCGATCGCCCGAATGGGGAGCCAGACGAACGAAAAATGTGGCGTCGTCGGCAATAAGGATGCGCCTTTTATGGGTTTCGAGCGGTTCGACGTCCGCTCGCTCCGGTTTTTTTTTCAGAAGTAATACGTATGCAGATGCGGGGAAACGGGCGTTTTTTTACGATTCGAACCGTAATGAATTATGACATAACTATTTTTTTACGTCTCCTATATGTTACAGACGCTCTTGGTTTACGGTCACGATTCGGTTATTGATTTGTTTGTCCGAGTCAATAACGCGGGAGTAATGAACCCCAAGTGTATTTCGGATACGAGCGCGTCGCATTGTGTACGAATTTATTATTATTATTTTAAAACCGTCCGGCGTCCGGATTATTTCGCTTGGAAATAAAATTAAAAAAAAATATATATATATATATATATTTTTTTTCGCTTCGCAGTAATTGGCTCAAGGGAGTATTGTATTACAATCGGCGTACGGCTCAATACGTGAATTTAATATCTACTTGGAAGTTAATCCCCGTGCGAATCCGACGGACGATTAACTGTATTGGCACGTTTCCGAAATTTATTTTACTATACAGGAGACTTTTTTTTTTTTTTTTTAATATTATTACAATCTGTATTAATCGAAATTTACATATAAATATTATCTGCTTACACGAGAGAACGTAACTCGATTTCGGAAACGAACGGCGGTACCGCGGCGGTAATACGAATATTGAAAATAAACAAATAATATTTTTTTATTAATATTATTAAATTTGTATAATCGCACATACAATATTTTTAAATTTCAATTTTCGACATAAATTTTCTATACGTTTACGAATTACCCGTACTTGCATAGTACATAAATAAAAACTACTACATTAGAAAATTCGATTTAGAATAATATAATATATATATATATATATATATATATGGTAGAAAAATGATTTACTGCAAGGAGACACATTTGTACACGATTCGCGTACCGGTTTTTACAAAGGTTTTTTGTACGGTTTGCAGTCACAGGTGAGATATTGACTTGCGCGGTTTGAATGGAAAAACATAATGGACCGTAATGTTGATTGTTATAATTGATTTAAAAGCATTAACAGTTTCCAGTTGAATTTTCCGAAAATACATTAGAAAATGAAAACACGAAAATCAAATAGGAGTGCCGTTATGCTGGGCGCGAACGGATCAATAATAAAAACTCTTCAATGTTTTTTAATGATTATTGACGCGCAACACAGCCGTAAGCGTAAGGTGCGGCCGTTAAGTATGCGTACTGGTACGTAACTAACAATTTAAATAATATTGATTTTCGTTTCGAACGACCGGCGAATTAGTTTAATTAATTATAATGACACTACAATAATAAGTTCAATGTGATGAAAAAAAAAGTAAAAAAAAAATATAAATCTATATTCTTTATATATATATATATACACGAGGTCTTTTCAAAAAGTTCCCGAACTATAATTCCTAAAAATAGACAATTTATAGTACCGTAAATGTTATTAGATTAAAAGAAAATAGTGATAAGCAGCGGCATCTTTTCAATTAATTCTCAAATGTTTATTGCCATCTAACCGTTAACTGTGCGCGTTCAAAGTAGTCGAGTCGTGTGTATTGTGCGATTTCTAAGATGAATAACATTCACGAACAACATAATATTAATATTAAATTTTGTGTTAAACTTTGTAAATCTTTCACTGACACTCATAAAATGTTGCAAAATGCTTATGGTGATCAGTGTTTAGGACGTTACCACTAGTTTAAACGTTTTAAAGACGGTCGGGAATCAGTTGATGACGGCCCACGTTCAGGACGCCCGTCGACATCGACAGACGATGCTCGTGTGACAAAAGTCAATGAAATTATACGGTATAATAGACGTTTAACTGTCCGAGAAATTGCGGAAGATTTTAACATATCGGTTGTATCATGTCATGAAATCCTGTTAGAAAAAAACTTGGAATGCACCGCGTTGCAGCAAAATTTGTCCCTATGTTGATGTTGCAAGATAAGGAAGACAACCGCGTAACCAACCGTCAAGAATTGTTAGATCGTGCAAATGATGATACGAGTATGTTCATGGAGCAAATTATAACGGGCGATGAGACCTGGGTCTATGGCTATGATATTCAGACAAAAGTCCAATCATCACAGTGATAGAGGTAAATTTTGTCTAAGACCAAAAGAAGCTCGTCAGGTCAGATCAAACGTGAATGTCCTACTAACGGTTGCTATTTTTTTTTTTTTTGACAACCTGGGAGTTATTCATCACGAATTTCTACCTGCAGGACAAACTGTTGACCGGTGGTACTATCTAGAAGTATTAAAACGTCTTCGAGAAAAAGTACGGTGGAAAAGGCCTGAAGTGTGGACGAAAAACTCATGGTTTCTCCGTCACGACAATGCTCCGGCACACATTTCCCTGTTAATTCGAGATTTTTGCGTGAAAAATCACATGACCGTGATGTTTCCTCATCCACCATATTCTCCCGACTTGGCACCAGCAGACTTTTTTTTATTTCCAAAACTAAAATCTCCGTTAAAAGGACAGCGGTTTTTGTACGATAGACGAAATAAAAGAAAATTAACTGACGGAGCTACGAGCAATCTCAGAAACCGCTTTCCAGGATTGTTTTCAACAATGGAAACGTCTTTGGCAAACCAAGTTTATAAACCAACAGGGAGAATACGTCGAGGGTAATAAGTCTCAATAGCTTGTAGGTAAACACTATAAATAAAAAATTGAAAAATTCGGGAACTTTTTGAACAGGTCTGGTATATATATAAAAAAAAAAAAAAAACTCGTGTCCCGACGTTCGTAAACGCTAAACGCCGAAACCGGTTAACCGATTTCGATAAAATTTCGTAAACGTGTATTGTTTGGTACAACATAAACGACGGGACAGTTTTTATCTCGATAAGTGACCGTCGATATTTTTTTGTTTTATTGCAAATTTAAAGATTTTTTTTCTTGTTATTTTTTTTTCGGAAAAGGTTTGTAATCCAGTTTGATATTCCGTACATTTTTAATAGATGACGGTGATAGTCGTACAATATCATTCGATATAACATCTTGGTTGTGTAAGTATTTTACAGATAGCACCGCATTTCAATTTTAAACGTTTCTTTAATGCTATAATTTATTCCACGTGCTCCACAGATATACGACACAAACAAACGCGTGTGTTTAGTTTTCCGTGTATCGTTTTGTATATCATTATTATTTTTTAATACAAAATAATACTACGCAAAATTGTGTGTATTGTTTTCATTAAATTCTGTACATTATTCAAATATATATATATATATAATAATCAATTGCCTCGTGCATGTAAGATCATCACTTGAGAACGGCTCGTCCGATTTAGGTGATTTTTTGTTGTTGTTGTTGTGTTCGTAATTGTCGGGACAAGGTTCGTACGGATTGTAGTTATTGGAAAATCCGCCGGAAAATTTGGAAATATGGATGGTATTTTTTAAAATTTCTCCCGTCTAAGATCATTAGTACGTTACTAGGGGAGAAACTATCGTTGCTTAGTGCCCAGAAAACGTGTTTTTTTTTCGTTATTCAAATTTAACACACAGTTCGTGGTTTTTTACATTGGAAAAAAATGCTACCAGTGATGCGCCGAAATTTATTTGTATGATACGGTAATCTTTGGATAATTCGAACCGATTCTAAAACTCCATTGACTCATAGACATCTGCACTATTCCCAAGTGGCATTGGCCATGGTTTGTTGTGATAAAAATTAATTTAGCTGGTTCACATTGAGGTTTTGAATTTGTGTATGGGTTACCTTGACGTCGCAGATGACAAAAAAAAAAACAGTTATTATTAGTTGATTTGGTTGTCACAGAGGTGGAAACAGTGAGAGATATGATTTTATAATTTTTTTTTTCATTCAAAACTGTGCGCGGGCAATTTTGTACATGACAGCTGTGACCGGGCGGTACAACGATAATGAAATTGGACGTTTTTTTTTTTTTACACAGGATTAATAATCCGTATAATAAAAATTTTTTTTGGAAAAAATGCGGTACAAAGAATAACTCGAGTCGTCCCGTCCCCCGACAAATTATATTGTATCCACGTGTTGTCTCGACCGTACGAGTAGCCGAGGTATACTTATAGGTTATTACCAGACAGAGATCAACAAAAAACCTATCAAGTCTAAATCCGTATCTCTCTCTATCTGTCCGTATGAAATACTCTGTTGATATTCTATTGCGATCAAATAATTAAAATAATAATAAAAAAATGAATAAAGAAATCGGCGAGTATGGTTACATCGGCAATCAAATAATGGCACGAGCAAAACCGTGCTATAATATCAATGATTTTTCTGCAGCGTTCGTATATATTTTTAGATTCTAAACATTATGAGTAATGTAATAAATTGATTTTAATAAGTATGTTTTTATTTTTTTCTCTGTCTGTGAACGGATATTTTACCAGAAATATTATTGCAATCATAAATTTCAAGTGTTTATATATATATATATATATATTATGTTAATTAAACGTTTAAAAATAACGATCTCGATAAATAACAAATTACAGAGTTAAAGCGTATATAATTTAAAATATATAATATTGGTGCGAGCGTAATTTAAAGACGAAAAGTATACATATTATATGTTGCATATGACTATAATTTTCTATTGTAAACGCCTCCTGTAAAAAAAAAAAAAAAAAAAAAAAAATATAACATTTTGCGGAGCAAACAACGAGAAAAACGGATTTATATACCTAATACAGTTTCGAACTTCAGTGTCGAGAATTTATGAGGGGGAGAAACGCAAATATCATACGAGATTCCATGTTCGAGCGACGTATAAAATAAATTATCGCCCAATGGAATAGTGGAGACTTTAACGCCGTGCTAGAGGTGCGCGATATTTTTTATTTACATATTATTTTTTTTTACGCGTAATTTCCGGTCAGACGAGGAAGATAATAATAATCATGAGGTCGGAAATTTCAGTGTTACTCCCCCCCCCCACTCACCACCAGCACTACTAAATCGACACCGTGATACTTTCTCCTCTCGGATTATAAAATTATATTTAAAAAATCGATTTATTATAAGAGACTATATATGAAGTGCTCGGAAAACGTATATCCGGGAGGAAGCATTGTCTGTTCTACAGTAATATACATAGTGGTTATTACATCGGAAACCTGCCGCCATGGCAATTACCTATACGAAAAACTTTGCAGTGTATGCGGTTGATTTAGGTTTTCTTTTTTTTTTCTGCAGTGATTATCGCAATCGGTATCTCGTTAATGCGATTTGTTTTCGACATTTTATCTTTTACTTCACAGTACTAACAAATAAACGCAAAAAGTAGTCATTAATGATGTTGGACTGAGGAGCGCTATGGTGGTTAATCGCAAAACTCGTTCTGTTATTCGAGACGAAGGTGACAACGATTCTTGAGCCAATTAAGACGGGAGATGAAACTTGGGTTGCCCATTACATCCCAGAAACGATACGTCAGTCCATGCAATGGCGTCATACAGGCTCCCCTCCCCCCCATCAGCGAAAAAATTAAAAACGGTTTAAAAAAAAATCAGGTTTTCTGGAATGAAAAGGGGATCCACCTAATCGAATTTTTATCCAAAGTCAAACACAATCAATACGGCCCGTTACTGTGAAACCCTCAAAGAGGAGGAACGCCGACCTCTGGGGGATGTCTTTTGCACGAGAATTCCACTCCCCATACCGCTCTTCTTGGAGGCATTGGTCGGGACGTATTAACCCATCCACCTCACAGTCCGGACTTGACACCATTTGACTACCGCATTTTTACCGAACTGAAGGAAACTTTTGTAGGGGAACATCATGGAAACGACGACGAAGTATAGTTGGATGTTTGGAATTGGAAGAACGACGTGGAGCGAAAGTTCTTCAAGGAGAAATTACACGCAAGCTGGTGTCTCGGTACAGAAAGTGTACTGAACGCCACGACAGTTTTGCAAACAAATAGTTAAATATAATTGTAAAAATATCCTGTATGTATTTTTTTTTGGGGGGGGGGGAATAAAACAATTTTTAATTTTTAAAAATGCGGAAACCTTGTTTTCTGGACGTGCTTCGTATTTACCGGAAGCAAATAAAAGTACAATACACTAACGGACAGTATGAATGTATGAAAACGAAAAAAAAAAAAAAATATTATTAAATCGTTATAACACCGAAAACCTCCGCGGATGTTATTGTGTCCCCGTGTTCACCGCCCCGTGTCTCGATTATCGTCGCCGGTGCCGCGTACCGAGCGGTAATAATTCTTACGCGCGTAATAATAATATCGCTAATTTATTGTTTAATATAAATATTATAATCGTAACGTTATTCTACTAAAGGGCATTCCTACCTAAAAATATATATATATATATACGAGATTATATTGTGATACGCCGTTAAAAATTAATAAAATTGTAGACGAGAACCGCGAGGCCGCGCGCATAACAAAATCGCACGTGCGCACAACACGCTATTAGAATAATATTACAACAACGAGCGTGGGTATTATCCTGCGTGGATATACAGGGCGGTTTCGTAGCGATTTCCCGTACCGAACAACGGAAACGGGAATGTGTTGATTACACAATTATTCCCCTTTTCCCGCTGCGCCAATGTAGGAACGTCCGAAAATGCTCAGCGCCCAAAACACGGTTCACAACCTCCTTACCCGTAAGATATTTTTTTTTTTTTTTGGCGGAGAAATAAAACAAAGTTTAATTTTTAAAAATGCGGAGTATTTTATAATACGTATTATATAATGAAAGTTAGAAAACGAAAAAAAAAAATTATTAAATCGTAATAACCGGAAACCTCGACGTATTATCCTGCGTATATACAGGGCGGTTTCGTAGCGATTTCCCGTACCGAACAACGGAAACGGGAATTGTGTTGATTACACGATTATTCCGCTTTTCCCGCTGCGCCAATGTAGAAACGTCCCAAAATATTCAGCGCCCAAAACACGGTTTTCAATCCTCCTCCCAAAAGAATATTGTACGGATATTCTTTATTAAATTTGAATTTCACGTATGTTATATTGATTATAAATATAATATACGGTAACTAGCTGACCCGGCGATGCTATGCTATTGCTAGATCATTGTGTATTATTGTCCTGTCCGCGTCACTGTTTAAAAAATAAAAAAAATAAGTGTAAAATGTTGGTAGTCCGCCTTCGGCACGCTATAAGGCGGTCTGCTTTGTCTACATTTCCATCGCTAATCAACAAAAACCTTATTCGAATTTTAAAGGATCGTGTTCAATAGGATTTCAATATCTATAAATTTTTCCCGGACAACGCGGGACATTTTGCAAAAATCGCTCCAGTAGTCTTTGAGTCTGTTAATCTTATACAGACAGACAAACATCATATTTTTTCGCTTTTTTTTGGGGTGTTTGTTTAGTGTTTTTAATAGTTTTTTTTTTATGTTTTACAGATAGCCACAAATTACACAATCCGGACTCATAATCGGTGTATTGGCGATAATATTTAATATATATATATATATACTATAATATAGTCATGCTACTACGCACGTTATCGAAAGTGTTCATGACAAAGTATTAAAAAAAATAATAACAATAATCGTGGAACGTTAACGTGTTTCTATAATACGATAAATACAAAGTGTCCATAAAATCCAAAATCAAACTTATTACAATATTTTCGTGCGCTCAAAATCGCTACGAAAAAATCCAATCACACTCTGTGCAACGATATAAAACGTTACCGGCCATAAGTGTGCAAAATAAATTTTCGGCGCTGATAATATAATAATATGTCTTGTCGGTGTACCTAATCTATATAATATAATTATAACGTCCGATATGATTTCATTGATTTCACCGCGTGTATTTGAAGAGAAATATACGGGTTACTGTAAAAAATCTGTTTTTTTTTTTTTTTTTTATTATTATCGTATTTTTATACCCTATTGCATTAAGACCGGACGTATTATAGTACGAAAGAGCGGGGGCAAAGGATTCAAGCGGCGGGCCAAAGCGAATTACAGTGAAACCACGATAACCCGAATCGGTTGAGGACCAAAAAAAAAAAAATTCGAAGTAAAGACGATTCGAGTTATCATAAACTCGATTTTTTTTTATTTTTGTTTTTGTTTCGAGTTATAGAAAATACGTACTCTCTCGCGATATTATTTTTTTTTTTCTACGATTCCGTTT